>OY821518.1:107159897-108359897 GCA_963682025.1 Cordilura impudica
GTGGGTTACTCATTGATGATTCACACCATAATTCTAGGTTGAACAATGGTATTTTGATCAACTTTAAATTTTGATGATTTCTATCTGACAAAATATCTTTTAATTCCAAATCATTTTGTTGTTCTTCGTAAAGTATTTTCAGATTCAGTTCTGAATTAGCTAGCGCATCTACTTCGAAAGCTCTGGATAAAGTGTCCGCTACTACATTAAATTCACCACGAATATGTCGAATATCATTTGTCAATTGTGATATAAATTCTAGATGTCTTGTCTGTCTTGGACTCCTTTCCGTTCTTGAGTTTAAAGCAAAGATTAGTGGTTTATGATCTGTGTAAATTATGAAAGATCTGCCCTCTAACATGTGTCGAAAATGTTTAATATTTAAATAAACTGCCAACAACTCTCGGTCAAAAGCACTGTACTTTGATTCTGATGGAGATAATTTTTTTGAAAAGAAAGCTAAGGGCTCTATTCTATCCGCAAAAGTTTGTTGCAATGCTCCCCCAATTGCAGTATTTGAAGCGTCGACTGTTAAGCTTAATTTCAAATGCCTGTTGAGCATTATTATTCCAGATTAAAATTTTCCTCTTCTGGTTTAAGCTATCTGTTATCATGGAATGAATAGGACTAGACCATTCTGCTAATTTTGGAATATACCAGTGGTAATAATTAACCATTCCAATAAATTTCTGCATTTGTTTAACAGTTTTTGGAAGTTCAAAATCGCGAATAGCGTTAACTTTTTCATCTGATGGCTTAATACCCCTTTCGGATATGTTGTGGCTCAAAAAGTCAATATTTGAGACACCAAAAGTGCATTTCCCTGGCTTAATGTTCAATCCATACTCATCTAATCTTTCGAAAACTAATTTTAAATGTCCCAGGTGCTGTTCTTCATTGTCACTATAAATAAGTACGTCATCGATATAAACAAAAACAAAGTCTAACCCTCTAAAGACTTCATTTAGAAACCTCTGAAAAGTCTGGGCTGAGTTTCTCAGTCCAAAAGGCATCCGCATAAACTCAAACATGCCGAATGGCGTTGTTATAGCGGTTTTATAAATGTCGTCTTTTGCCATTGGAATTTGATGGTAAGCCCGAACCAAGTCTATTTTGGAAAACATGCGCTTATTTCTCATATTCATACTTAAATCGTGAATATGGGGTAATGGATACCTATCGGGAATCGTAATGATATTTAAACGTCTAAAGTCACCACATGGACGCCAGTCATTTGGATCTTTCTTTGGAACTAAGTGTAAGGCGGAAGCAGCAGATGACCTAGAGGGTCTACAGATGCCTGATTTAACTAGGAACTCAAGCTCGCTTTTGGCTACTCTGAAATTCGCGACGTACGCCCAAATCTACATTCAGTAATTTCTTTCCATATGTTAATATCGAAGAACCATTTGCTGCAGTTGAAATAATATCAGAAGTCCTATTATTACCCTTAAATTTTGAAGCAGGTAAAACTGAAATGTCAGCACCACTATCTATTAAAAATTTTAGTTTATTAATCTTATCGTATATAAAAAGGCGACTTGGTAAAATACTTGAATGCCCATCATCTGTCGCCTCAACAATGGGATATATTAGTTTGTTGAATGATCATCTGATTTAGAATAAGAACAAGGTTGTTCGCAATTTCTTGCGCGACTACCAAATCTGTAATGGAATTTGCAAAGCCAATCCCTATTATTTGATCTACCACGAGAGTTTGGTCTTCCACGAGATTGCAATCTATTCCTATATAAGTTTCTACCTCTAGGTTGTAAATAATTCTCCTCAAATTGCCTCTTCATAGCAGAAATTTCCAATGATAGAGTTTTGACTGTTTCAGTAAGATTTGCTGTAGTCTGAACCAGATTTTCGGCAATTCTTTCTGAATTTGAATAACTAGAGGACTTATCAATTTGATTTGATTCCCATAATCTACTTCACCATTATAAAGAACGTCCCAAAGATTATCAGCTAGTTTTAACAATTCATTAACTTCGGTTAAGTTTGAACCCGTTAACGCGACATTTAAGCTTCTTGGTAACTTTCTTAACCATATTTTCCTTAATATGTCAGTACTAAAATTAGTTCCCGCAAGTAAGACTAATGATCGGTAATATTCTGATGGTTTACGGTCTCCCATTTCCGAGCGACATCGCATGTCGCTCAATTAATGTAGTCTTTAGATGGTCATAGCAATTGCTTGCAGCAGGGCTCTGAATCACGTCCAAAACCGTCATTATTACTTCCTGCGGTAATGCCGTTATAATATGTTCATACTGAGTCTTCCCTTGAATAATTCCTTTTGTGGCAAATTGCATTTCGGCATGGAGAAACCATGCTTCAGGCCAACTTGTCCAAAACTGAGGAAGCTTAACTGAAGTAGCAGAAATCTCCATACTTTGTTGGTTACCCGAGTTTGCAGCACCATCAGAATCAATCACGAAAAAATTGGATTGATTTAAAGTATCCGAATTGTTACCTTCATTTAACGAACCTAGTAAGTCATTCTGTTCCCGTGAATTGTTAGTTGTATGTGGGGGGTGGTAAATGTATCATTTTCAAAGAAGAAAGTTAAACTGCATTCAAATAAAATAAACTCAATAAAGATAGCAATAAAAAGTAAGATAAATAAAGCAAAAATACTTATGTAAATTTTTGTTGACAGTTTCTTGAAACTTAATAAAGGTTATTGATCCAACCATAAATATTTTCGGCAATTCTCGTCAGAATATAGAATGTAGAATTTTCAGTATTCAATAGATTTGATGGCTTCGACATAAAATCGTTGGCAATTGTAAAATAAAATGTTTAATAGAAAAATTTGAGTTCCAAATTCCAAAATTTTTCAATGATTTAAATTTATATTTCACGCTTTCTGTGTCCAATTAAAGCAGCAAAATTAAATTCTTTAGGATATTGATGATTGTAGTCCAAGCTTATTTGCTCATAAAGATAATGAATATTCCAAATTGTAGACCAAAAAAAAAAAAAAAAATAAAAATTATTCCATTTATATCACAAAGTTAGCTGAACAGCCTATATCTGGTTCAGTGGATAGTCTTTTTGTATATCTATTTCAACAATTTCTGTAACATATCATCGTCCATCCGGGCATCTGTGAGTCTTTTAAAATTATTCAAATACTAGCTGTTTTTTCCCGGTCTTGCCCGGGATAGAAAGGCCTTTGACTTAAAAAATGGTTCACTATGCTTACCAGGCGCTGAGTACTTAGTCCCCAATTAACAATTTCCCCAATAAAATGAACTTTCTCTCCAAAAATTTATGGGCAGTAAATTCGTTTTTTATTTCAATTAAAAATTTTTTGATTTTTTAATTTAGAAGTTTTTTATAAGATGCTGAATTACTTCATTCAATAAGTGATCATCATTGAGCAGAGACGTCAAATTCAAGTTTCAGAAATGAAAGACTAATGTGACGTTTAATATTGTGTCGCAAGGTTTCTTTAAGCAACTGATTATAGTATATGTGTGGCCTATTTTGACCAACAGGTAATTATTTCACATACGTAGATAAAATTTATCATACGACATTTCACTAAGGTGTGTTCCGAGAGCGAGTCGCGTCCGCGTCCGCGCGCCGCTTCCTCACAGCTACTACCCGTGCTGCCGCTTAGTTCTCGTTAACTTATTTTAATTCCTAAAACATTTTTTTTAGAGCATTGCGATATTTTAGCTGACTGTGTTCCGAGAGCGCGTCGCGTCCGCATCCGTCGCGTCCGAGTCTGCGGTCGCGCGCCGCACGCCGCTTCCGCGCGTCTGGCAGCCACACCCGTGCTGCCGCGCAGTTGTTTTCAACTTATTTTAATCGCCAAAATATATTTTTCAGATCATTGCGATATTTTAGCTGAGCTGTATTCCACGAGTGCGTCACGTCCGCATCCGTCGCATCCGCATCCGCCCGCCTCGAGCCGCTGCCTCGCAGATACTACCCGTGCTGCCGCTTAGTTCTCGTTAACTTATTTTAATTCCTAAAACATATTTTTTAGAGCATTGCAGTATTTCAACTGAGCTGTGTTTCGAGAACGCGTTGCATCCGCATCCGCGTCCGCATTCGCGCGCCGCGCGTCGCTTTCGCGTGTTTGGCAACCACACCTGTGCTGGCGCGCAGCTGTTGCCAACTTATTTTAATTGTCAAAATATATTTTTCAGATAATTCCGCTATTCTATCTAAGATGTATTCCCCGTGCGCATAGCTTCCGCGTAACGAAATGTTGCTATTGAAAAAAATACTCATTTTAAATGCATTTCAAGTTCATTTTTTCTTTCCATTAAAAAAAAAAAACAGGGAATTTGTTCATTTCATTTGTAGTTAATTCCCTGTAAACCAAATTTCAGAGAAATCCGTTGAAAAGTACAAATTTGTATAGGGAAGAAATATACCACACAACAAAATATGAATTTTATAAGAAAATTGGGCATATAAGTAGGCGTGGTCGGTAAAAATCATATGGCGACCTTCCCTGGAATATGTACTAAATTTCGGAGAAAGCCATTGAAAAATAACAGTTTGTATAGCAATCAAATGAAGAAACAAATAAAAGGAAAAAAATAAGTTTTATATACATAGAAGTTGGCGCAAAGTAGGCGTGGCCTGTAAGAAGCATATGGTGACCTTCCCTGTAGTATATAGATCGTGTGACCAAATTTTAGACATCCCTTGAAAAATAAAAATTTCTATAGTGAACAAATATACCAAAAAACATAAAATTAATTTTGTATAAAAAGTGGGCGTAGAAGTAGGCGTGGCCGGCAAGAATCATGTGGCGACCTCTCTGGAGTACAGAGATCGTGTGTAGCAAATTTCAGATAAATCCGTTTAAAAAAAAATTGTGTAGTGAACAAATGTACCAAAAAACAGAATATAAATTGTATGCAAAAAGTGGGCGTTAAAGTAGGCGTAACCGGTGCGAGGAACATGGAGACCTTCCCTGGGGTATAGAGATTGCGTGTACCAAATTTCAGAGAAATGCGTTGAAAAATAAAAATTTGTATAGCGAACAAATATACCAAAAAACAGAAAATGAATAGTATATAAAAAGTGGGCGTAGAAGTAGGCGTGGTCGATTAAAATTATATAGTGACCTTAGCTGGGGTATAGGGATCATGCGTACCGAATTTCAGAGAAATTTGTTAAAAAATAAAAATTTGTATAGTGAACAAATATGAATAAAACAGAAAATGAATTTTACATAAAAAGTGGGCGTAAGAGTAGGAGTGGCCGGAAAAAGTATATGGCGACCTTTCCTGGGGTATAGAGATTGTGTTTACAAAATTTCAGGAAAATCCGTTGAAAAATAAAAATTTGTATAGCGGTCAAACAAACAAACAAACAAACAGAAAATGAATTTTATATATATAGATAACTGCATAATCCCCGATTTTGACTAAACGTATATTATTTGAAAGGTATTTATTTTTAGCCGTTTTGTAGATTTACAGATTTTTAAATTTTTTCGTTTATTGTGAGTAAATTGTATTTAAAGTTGATACTAACACATACATAAAATTATACAATGCTATGTGTGTGTTTAGTAAATTTGTTAATGTGTTTGTAATAAAAATGAGTTTGTTTTTTGCGTTACTTTGTGAATTGGCTATAGTTGATTAGCATACCTTTAGGGTCTTTATTTAATGAAAACATTAAATTTCCTAGAATTTGCACTCGAATTTCGAGGGCTGGAATCTGATAGTATGTATTATTATCAACTTTGAGAATTGGTTAATGTTAAGCCCAAGCCACACAAAAATTCTATGTGTATGTCTAGATTAAGCCCAATATCAATATTATCATATATGTTATGAATAAAGTTTATTATATCCGTACCCTTATCAACAGGTAACTTGTAATAAAATGTACATTTTAATAATGTGTTTTCCCATAGAAGGTACTTTTTTATAAAAGGAACTTTTCAACAAAATGTACATTTCAGAAGAAGTATTTAAAAATACATCGTACTTAAAATAAATTGTGTTCGAAATAAATTAAATAAAAGGGTATATGCAATTGGCCCCAAACAGCCACATCATTCCTTTTATTTCGGTAACAGTGAGCTGACATCGTCGTATTTTCCAGCCAGTCATCCCCAGCTTCTTATTCCTTGGACAAACATTCCTGTGGAGCAAACAATAATTTTTAAGTAAACTACTTTTTATATAAGGTGCTTTTTAGTAAAAGGAACTTTTTAATAAAAGATACTTTTTAAGAAATTCTACCTTTCTGTAAAAAACACTTTTAAATTAAATTAAAAAGATATATTTTATTAAGAGGAACTTTTCAAAAGAGGTGCTTTCTACATTTGAATTTTAAGAGGTGCTTTGTACATTTTAATAAAAGACACTTTTCAACAAAACTTACTTTCCGATTAAAGGTATATTTTAGCAAAAGTTATTTTTTGATAAAAGTTACTTTTTAGTATTATTCTTCATGTAATTCTTAATAAGAGGATCTACTTAACAAAAGTTCATTCTAATAAAATTTACTTTTAATTAAAATATACTTTTTATTGAAAGCAAATTTTTAATAAAATGAATTACTTAAAATGGTAACTTTTAAATAAAATGTGCTTTTCAGAAAGGCATTTTTAATAAAAGGTACTTTTTAGTAATAGGTACTCTTTAAGATAAAGTTCTTTTTAATAAAAGCTACTTAAAATACAATGTTCTTTCTAGCAAAAGGTACTTTAAATAAAATGTACTTTTCTATTAAAGAAATAATTTTGTTCCAAATTGAATCTTTTATTTAATATATACACATACATTTTTAGTAACAAATAATTCTTAATAAAAAGTACTTGCTAATAATTGGTTTTTATATACATATATAAATAACTTTATTTTTCGCATTTATTTGTTTTCAAACTTTTTTTTCAATTTCGCCAACATTAGAAAAACCTTTTTACTTCTTTTTTATTACATTGTTTGTGCTTTTCTTTAAATCTTTTTCTTTCATGAAACTTATTGTTAAAGCCTGTGATAACGAGCAAATTAGAGGAGTTGTTGTTTAGTTGTTATTATTGTCTCTTGAAAACTTTTCTTTTTTATGACCAATATTAAGTAGCGCCCTTACTTAACTAAACAACTACTATAATTTTTTGAATTTTTTTGTACTTTATTGTTTTTGTAGGTTCATAAAAAAAGAAATCTAAAAATAGCAAAAGGACAAAAAAAGTTAAGAAAATAAATACTTTAGGAATATGCAACACTTGACATGCAGTAGATGATTCATTTGCTAGACGTTTGTATTAAGATAATATGGTAGACTCTCGTTTTATTTATATAAAAGCTGAGCAAAAATATGTATATTTTAATCACATCGATTGCAACGTATAGATCAACTAAATAATAGCGTATATTCATTTGGGTAAAAATTTTTCGGATCGGTTCAAAATTTATATAAATTTAATCTGCGAAAATACAGCTAAACAGGTTCGAATTTTTCTGATATGAACATATATATATATTTTTATCTAAGGGTATTCAGAATTAATTTTACCATGAGCTAAATTTTTTTTATGTCAATACTGACCGTTCTACTGCTCAAAGTCGTAAGATTTGTTAGAGCTGAACTTAAAACCTTTTAAAATTCTTCTTCTTTTGCCAACACTTTAATAAATAAATCGATAAATACAAGTTATGTATTCTTCTGAGCTAAATTTTATTTTTGGATATTCTCTGTGAAATTTCATGAGAACAATATCTATCTTTTCACAGGTCACTTTAACGGGAACATTTTTAAGAAAATGTAAAACAGTACTCCAAAATCATCGTTCAAGATGTTTAGCGGTCAATTCTACCAAGGCTCGTTGAAAAATATACCAAAATAATACAAAACATAGCTAAGGTACATTTCTATGTTTTTAAATGTATAAAAAAAGGAACTTTAAATCGCTGTTTTAAGAAACTTTTTTGTAATTTTTAAGCTTCCCATACCCGCGCTAATTTTTGTAACAGTTTGAACCCCTGTTCCCCAGTTTTTCGAATTAAAACTTTAACAAATAAAATTTGAAGACATAATAAAAAATTAAGCTATTCATTTTAATTAATTTTATTAATTTTCAGTCTTTTACAAAATAGCCATCAAAATCGATGGTGTTTTCTTAAATGCTACAAAGATAACAGAAAAACACTTTTTCCTTCAAAAAAATAAAAATTAACTTTTACACACTTAAAAACACTTCTTGTGCAATACATAAATCACATGTTGACTTAGTTCTCAGCCTTAAAATTAAAATCAGGACGAACCCGCTTCGGTCACACAGACCGAATTTTGATTGTATACACAACACGTATGTATCGTACAAACACGTGGCATTCACTGAAATAAAGCTTGTAGAAAATCCGGCATCTAACAGAAAACTCAATTTTATTGCGTTTCTAGAAAAGAGGTATGTATAAAAAAGTGTTTTGTCGGTTTTACAGACCAGCGCGCGGGTATAAGAAGGTTAAAGAGGTCTTAAATGACAACTGATTTTCGAAAAGAATTATCGTGAAGTATCATAGAAAACGTTCGAACACAAAAATTAGCTAAGTTACCTATGCTGTTTTTAACTGATATAATAACAAAACATAAAATTAAAAAAGCCATAAAATTGGAATTTACTACGCTAATACTATGTTCTCACTGCAGCTAAATCCGCATTAGCTTTATTTTTTAATCTCCACCGTTCTCACTACAATTAGTAGCTTTAGTTTGACAGTTGCTGCACAGCTGTTCGAACGAATTGTTTATTTACATTTTAATAGTTTTTGTTTTGGAGAAAACAAATTTTGCGAAAAAAAAGATAAAAGTGAAATGCAAAATTTAAATTATATTATGAAAATTATTTCCATAATGGACATCACGAAGAAAATGCAACATAATACAGACAAATTTATTTATGATACATTGCAAAAGACGCGAGTTAATCGGCGTAAAGCCGATGCACAAATTCTTATTATGATGTGGGAAACTATTCAACTTTTGTACAAGGTTTATTATAACAATTTAAATAAAGAAAAATTGTGTTGGGTGAAGGTGAGTCAAATTGCGATTTTAAAAAATCAGTTATTAAAGTAAAACATGTTTGTAGGAACGTACTGCATCGTTTTGGGAAATCGACTGCCAACTGCAAGACGACGCGACATTTATAAATAATTTTCGTTTATCCCGCAAAAGCTTTGGAAAATTAGTTGCGCTAATGAAAAATTTGGAAAAGAAAAATACACAGTTTCGTCAAGCGATTCCTGTTGAGAAGCGTGTTGCCATTGCGTTATATGCGTTGGGGTCATCTGCCGAGTACAGAAGCATAGTCAATTTATTTGGGGTTGGAAAGACTACGGTATGTAATGTTTTGTTGGAATTCTGCCAAGAAGCCTGGGACGTTATGCAGCCGCTGTACTTAAATCACTTCCCTCTTACCAGATCAAAAATCGAGGAGTGCAGAAATGGGTTTCAGGCATTGGGCTTTCCTCAATGTTTGGGTGCGCTTGGTAAGTGTATAACAAAAATACAACGATTTTCAAAACACTTATAGATGGATGTCATATTGAAATACATCCCGATAAGGAGGATGCTTCGGACTACTACAACTATAAAGGGTGGTACTCGACTGTTCTGTTGGCATTGGTGGATTGCAGGTATGTTTAAGTGTACATATTTTATAATTTATTTTTATTTAATGAAATTATTATTTCAGATATCGCTTCCTTTATATTAATGTTGGCGCAATGGGTAAATGTAACGACTCCCAATTGTTCGAACAATCATCATTGAAACGTAGCCTTGCTAATTCTGAGTTAATGCAAGACATGAGTAGGAGCATTATGAATGTCGAAATACCTATTTTAATCCTTGGGGATTCTGCGTTTCGATTAACACCAAAATATATGAAACCTTACCCGTTTTATAGTAATCAAAGCGAAAACGAAAGGAATTTTAATTATACTCTGTCAAAATGCAGAAGAGTTGTTGAAAATGCATTTGGACATTTAAAAGCTCGTTTTCGATGCATTGGGAAAGGCATCGATAACCATATAAAAAATGTCAACATCGTAATAAAAACTTGCTGTGTGTTGCATAATTTTTTAAATGGGGAAAACGACCATATTAACCGAAAGTGGTTAGAAGTACAAAGAAATGTCGATAACATGCGGCCTCAACCAGAAACCTCATATCCCATCTTTTTCAACGAACCTAAAGCAGCAGAAATAAGGAACGCATTGGCTACATTTTTATGTAAGTAATTTATTTTTGATGATTGTTTATGGTTTATAATCCCCTTGACCAAAGCCAAATACAATTTTGGTTTTTTCAATTCAATTTGAGTTTTATTAAACATAAAAATTAAAGAAACAAAAAAGTACAAAACTTAAAACTATATTGTGTAATACATAATATATATGTATGTATATATCAGACTACGATGAAAAAGTTTATCAATTAGAAGTTGAAAAATATGAATTTATGTCAAAAGTGATGATCTTTCGATAAATATATATAATATAATATAATTTTATTTTTTTTCAAGAAAGTTCATCACTTTTGACATGAATTCTTCATTTTGTTTGAAGTATTTAACTAATTCATTTTTTTTTTTAACTTCTAATTGATAGAATTTTTCATCGTAGTCTTCCGACTTCTTCATGTGGTCCTTCATTAGGCCACCCAATTCATCAATTTTGGCCAATATTTCCTTATTGACATTGTTTTTTTTTAGCTGCTGCTGCTGATGTTGATGGAGCTGGTGATGAGAGTGGCGATGGAATTGTCATTGTTGTTGCTGATGGTGACGGAGCTGGTGACGATAGTGGGGATTGAGGTAAAATTGATAAAGTTGCTGCTGATGTTGATGGTGCTGTTGACACATTTTCATCTGAAATAAACCAAAATATTTATATATGTATATTGAAATAAAATAAATTTTCATACTTACAAAAACTTTCCTCAATAATTTGGGTTGTGTTGTGAATTTTGAACCCACCAAGGATTTGGTGGATTCTCAAATAATGAGGCCATTCCGAGGGTGACCCACCAGAGCTCCCGACCACCAATTTTTCTTTTCTGAAAAACAAAGTTATTCCAATCAAGATGCAATTGCATACATATGTGTTATAAAATATTTACCTGTACCGATTTGTGAGATTTTTTATCTTCACTTGTATTTCATTTTTTGAAAAGAAATACAAGTGTTTTCCCAGCTCCGCGGCGATTTCCTCATAAACATGGATGTTTCTGCGACATCCGCGGAGCTGCGATAACTTTTCCTCCCACAAATCCAGCAATTTTTTGTTTTGTTTTGTTGTAAATGAAAATACACAGTCGTAAAATGATGCAAATTTTCTGCTGCAGCGTTGTAAATTTGTTCATTTTGCGGCGAATTGCGCAATACATCCCTGATTTCTGTTGGATTTATTCTGGATTTAGCTAAAGCGAGGGTTTTATTTTGACAGAATTTATATACCCAAAAAATGACCAGCTTTAATTAAATCCACTATAAAGCGAGTCAAATGCGGATTTAGCTGCAGTGAGAACATAGTATAAGGCTATCGATTTGTGCAGTGGAAGAACTTTCTACTCCCAATGCCAAAATCCTGAGTTCAAAGTCAATTGCATTAAAATCTTTATTACAAGCAACTTTAAAGCAACCAAGTTAATATTCAAACACGAGCAGATACAACTACTCACAAAAATTATGTTTTATTATAAACTTTTAGTGTAGTGTAAGATGAAAGCCTTCATCACATACTGAGCTATGTTTTTTATACGCTATACCATTATGTGGTTTGGGTATAATGACTTTGTGCTGCTGTTGGTAACAACCAAAAATATTTGACCCAGACCCATCTTTAATTATACCGATCGAATCAGAATCACTTTTTGAGTTGATTTAACAATGTCCGTCCGTCCGTCTGTGTGTCCATGTAAACCTTGTAATCAAACTGCAGGTCGCAAATATGAATATATTTTGATGAAATTTGGTATATAAGCTTTTATCGGCCATGGGATGAACGCTGTTGAAATTGGTGAAATTCGGTCCATGTTCAGACCTAGCCCCCATACAAATTACCCGTATGAAATCGACATAAATTGCCATAAGATCCAAATTGTCATATAGATCTTACTCAAATTGGGTTTGTATGCGTTCATTACATCCATTAATGAGTAGCCCAAAAATGATCCCTTTGGCCCCATACAGAGCTGCTTCCCGATATTCACTTAAATCTATTAAAAATCAAAAATATTGCACGGATTCTTCTCAAATTTTGTTTGTATATGTTTTTGCAAAATACATGAGACGTTACCAACCATGGTCAGGATCGGTCCATTTTAGGACCTAGTCCCCATATAGATATAGCATCCCATATGAACTTTTTCATATCTGCAGCCAAAAAAATTAATAAAAATCCCACTCAAATTTGGTTTTTGCTTATTTTCTATGTCCAGTTAGTTGGGCCTAAGAGATAGGGTTTCCAAACGCATGGTATAGGGTATCGTATAGTCGGTCTAGACCGACTATAATTTTTGTTAATTCTTTCTGATTTTTTTTTTTTTTTTAACAAAATAAAAACAAATCTTTATGGAATTAAAATTATTTGGTTCTCACCGTTTTGTCAAGCAAATCGTGTGAATTGCTGCGTCTGCAAATTTCATGAATAAACTTTACACGCGCATGTATGCATTTGCAGTCAGACGGTAATGAAACATAATATCAGCTTTGCTTTGGCTGACGGTGAGAGCCCAATTTAATGCAGCAACTAATGAACGGTGGCTTTGGTTCCCACGGTTTGTCAAGCAAAGCGTGAGATTTGCTGCGACTGCATAATTCATGGCTTGAACCACGTAAATAAACTTTACACGTGCCTATATGAATTGGCAGTCGCATTTAAAATGCAATATCTGTTTTGTTTTGACTGACTGTGGGAAACAAATGAATGAACCGTTTTAGCATATGTATGTATTTTAATTTTAGTTAATTTTTTATATACACATTTTTTGGCTTTACATTTGTTTTATATGCTTTGGTTATATTTTATATGCATTGTTTTTATTGCATTTTTATTTTTTACAGTTAACTTTATTGATTTGATGATATATATATAGCATAAGTTTATTAATAAAATGGCCATTATTATTTTGCCACTCAAGTAATCAACAGGTTTTTTTTTTACTTGAACACAACGTTGTCCTGGTGTACCACTTGGATAACTATCCTTCACAAATTTAAATATACATTATCCTGGTGTACCACTAGGATAATTTAAATTTAAAAACACTAAATAAATAACTTGGTGCAACACCAAGTTACCCCCTCCCCTTTTTTTTATCCTTTTTCTTTATAAAGTTGAGCGAGGCAAACGAGCCAAGCTTCAACATATTGGCGACCGTGACAGGACCCGAAATCCTGTACTCTTCAAACCGCAAGCGCCCAGCCGCAATCACCAAACTTTCACCCGAAAGCTACCAGCGCCCAGCCGCAAGATATTAAGCTACAAGCGCCCAGCCGCAAGCTATAACACTACAAGCGCCCAGCCGCAAGCTATTAAGCTTTAAACGCCCAGCCGCATACTATAAAGCTACAAGCGCCCAGCCGCAAGCTATAACGTTACAAGCGCCCAGCCGCAACCTTTACGCAAGCGATAAAGCTACAAGCGCCCAGCCGCAAGCTACAACCTACATCGTTCACCGCAAGCTACAAGCTTCAACCGTAAGCAGACCAAAGCCATGGCAAGGACAGCAAAGCAACTTCTTCGCCAGCTGAACGAAACTGGGGAATCTATTACCACCATCATCCGAAATTTCACCAAGGATTCAGCCAGTCGGAAAACAGCAACCTATTATCAGGATCGATTGTCCCGTATCAAAACAGCGTGGGCAGAGTTTGATACTGCAGATAATGAGTTGCGGGGCTTAAAGGACCTAGACACATCCGATGAGTACTTCACATCCGACTACTACACTCGAATTCAGGCGTTGGCAGTAAAGTACATAGAGATCATGGAACGTGAGCTTGGTGCCCAAGGCCTAGAATCTGGTGGAAAAGAATTTTCTGATTCCAAAACGGCGACCACTGTTCAGCCACAAGTAGGTACAGTAGATACAGTAGGTCCAGCTAATGCATCTGTCGCCGCAGGTGGTCACGATGGACTCATCAGTCGGTGCCTTGGAAAAATGGCAGCTCTCACTCGACAACTAGAAGGCCTTCACCTGCAACCAGGACAAGATGGGTCTTATTATGATGTAAAAAAGGGCACCATCACCCAATTATGGCAGCAACTGGAAAGGCTTAATGATGAAGTGTTGGATAAATATCCCGACCCAGACATTGCAGGCTACGATTCAAGAAGATATGTTCACCTCGAACAAGCTTCCCAGTCCGCAATCATCCAGCTCACCACTGCAAATCGACAACACCACCACTCAACCACAGAAACTATGGCTAGACCATCTGCTCTACCATTACCCACGATCACCATTACCAAATTTGATGGCGATTATATGAAGTGGACATCGTTCTCTAACTTATTTAAGAAAATTGTTCATGAGCAACAGATGTCGGACGCACATAAGATGTGGTATTTAAAAACCAACGTCATAGGCGAAGCAGCAAACCTTATCAATCATCTCGATGTTACCGCAGAAAATTATCAAGCTGCCTGGCAACTGCTCCACGATCGGTATGACAACAAAAGAATAATAGTAGCAACAGCGGTTCAACGACTCCTTGACCAACCATCTGGTGCATTCACATTAAGTGCGATTAAGCGATTGCACGACACAACGAAAGAATGTTTGGCTGCTCTCTGCAATATGGGACTCCAAATTTCATCCTGGGATCCGCTCCTGATACACATATTGGTTAAAAAGGTGGACAAAACAATTCATACTCAATATGAGCAATCGATTGCCAACCCAAAGGAGCTGCAAACAATTAGACAATTTCTCATCTTCCTCGAGAATCATTTCCATACTCTTGAGGCAATGGGATACAAGGAAAAACCAATTTCCACTAACAAAACATGCACACTGACGGCACAGTCCCGACCCGATAATCGGCTATGCATAGGTTGCAAGCAAGATTCGCATCCATTATATCGATGCAAGGAATTCACCCAGCTAAGCCCACCAAACAGACTTCACCTAGTACAAAAGCATAAATTATGTGTCAACTGCTTCAATAGTAGCCATTTTACCAAACAGTGCACCACTTCGGGCCGCTGCCAAAAATGTGGAAAACGGCACCATACCCTGGTACATTTGGATTCACTCCCACAAGTAAATTTAACTTCAAAGAAACGCAGTAACTTTAAAAATGAGTCAACCAAAGAAGCAATTACACGTAATAATCCGGCAAAAGAAACAGCGACTTCACTAGTCAACACCCCAGTAGACGAAGCTGAAAGCATGGCAGTTAGTTCCAGGAACACAAGACCCTATGTCTTACTTGGAACAGCATTGGTAAAAGTCAAAGCAAATGGGTTGGAAACTGAATGCAAGGCGATTCTTGATTCGGGATCACAAGTCAACCTCATTACGGAGAGGTTGGTCACACGGCTTGGACTCCCAGCAAGGGCCACATCAATTTCAATCAACGGTATTGGAAAAAACCGCACCAAGGTTGAACACCGAGTCAACATCACGCTTCAATCCCGACTCAACAATTTCTCAACCCGGCTTGAGGCATTTGTATTACCACAAATAATTGCTCCACAACCCGCTCAACTGCTCACTATAGATAAGTGGTCAATTCCCAATAATATACCATTAGCAGACCCAACTTTTAACCGCCCAGAAAAAATCGACATTTTGTTAGGGGCGGAATATTACCATCAACTACTCGCCATCGGTCAAATCAAACTGGCTGATGACCTCCCAAGGTTACAAAATACAACTTTTGGCTGGATAGTATCCGGGAAGGTATCTGGTGAACACCTATCATGAGCGATATGCGGTGTCCTAACTGATGAGGACAACATGAATCTGGCTATTGAACGATTTTGGAAACTTGAGGAGATCGAAAGCAGACAGCAACAATTATCTTCTTATGATGCACAATGTGAGGCACATTTTAATCAGCATACTAGTCGTGATAATGGAGGACGATTCGTGGTACGACTTCCATTTTGTATGGAAACGTCAGCATTAGGAGCTTCACATAGTATTGCATTCAACCGATTTCTCTCATTAGAACGCAGATTATTGAAAGACCCTTCACTAAAAGATCAGTATGTGCAATTTATGAAGGACTATGAAGCAATGGGGCACATGTCGAAAATCCAAATAGACGATGTAAAAGGGCATAAATACTTTATCCCTCATCACTGCGTGTTACGACCTGAAAGCAGCACCACTAAACTTAGGGTGGTATTCCATGCTTCAGCGAAAACAGCGTCAGGAAAATCATTAAATGACATTCTACACACCGGGCCACCACTACAAAACGATCTGTTTACGGTTCTCTTACGATTTCGGATGCCGCGTTTCGTGTTCACTACAGACATAGAAAAAATGTACCGCCAAATATTGATCCACCCCAAAGACCAACAGTTCCAGATAATCCTGTGGCGAAATGATGTTTCTGAACCCATCAGTTATTTTCAATTAAACACAGTGACATATGGCACTAGGTCCGCGCCATATTTGGCAATCAAATGCTTGAAGGAGATAAGCCATGACAATAAGATTCAATTTCCTTTAGCAGCCAGCTTTCTGGAAAGAAATTTTTATGTCGATGACGGACTAGGCGGAGCCGATAGTTTGAACACCGCCCTCGAAACTCAACGCCAACTACAACATGTCATGGCTAAGTATGGGTTCCATTTAAGAAAGTGGTGCGCCAATCACACCCAACTGCTCCGCAACATTCCCAATGATGATCAAGAAGTCAATCTAGACTTTTCCAAAGAAGAAACGGATTGTACAACAACGCTAGGATTAGTGTGGCTACCCAAAGGTGATCTCCTTAAAATCAAGGTTAACATACAACCAATTAAGGCTGTGACTAAAAGGACAGTCACGTCGGATTTAGCACGCATTTTTGACCCACTCGGGCTACTGTCCCCAGTAGTCGTCCGAGCAAAAATGTTTGTTCAAGAACTATGGACCTTGAATCTGTCATGGGACGAGGCTGTGCCATCAGAATTTGATTCACGCTGGCGAAATTTCCGAAACAATCTAAGTGAACTTGAAAACTTTCAAGTGCATCGGCATGTCTATAAGGGAGGTATTCCTAGCAAGACACAACTGCATGTTTTTACAGATGCCTCCGAAAAGGCGTATGGAGCCGCAATATACGTTAGAACATTTCTACCAAATAAAACAGTCATCGTATACCTGCTATGTGCGAAATCTCGTATAGCTCCTCTTAAACAGCAAACGCTCCCAAGGTTGGAATTATGCGCTGCCCAGCTGGGTGCCAACTTGGCAGCAAAGGTGAAGCTCGATCTGGACATGAGTACAACGCCAACATTCTACTTGTCCGATTCGAAAATAGTCTTAGCCTGGATACATTCAAGATCATCTTCATTTCATACATCTGTGGCAAATCGAATAGCTTCAATTCAAGAAAGCACATCACCTGAGCAATGGCGGCATGTGGGTTCAAAAGATAACCCAGCAGATATATTATCCAGAGGATTAGATCCACGACAGTTACAACATACACCACACTGGATGTATGGGCCATTCTTTCTTCATGGAGACGAAAAACATTGGCCTCCTACTTTTTGTTTAAG
Source organism: Cordilura impudica (assembly GCA_963682025.1). Classification (NCBI taxonomy): domain Eukaryota; kingdom Metazoa; phylum Arthropoda; class Insecta; order Diptera; family Scathophagidae; genus Cordilura; species Cordilura impudica. Next base: position 107,177,627 of record OY821518.1, read on the forward strand.
CTCTGACATAACAATAACTGAACAGAAGCAAAACCCTTACAACTCACTAGTGGCGGTTAATAGTGAAAGTTGTCTGCACAACATAAATCACAGAAATTCATGGAAAACGCTTCAACGAATTATGGGATACATCCTGAGGTTTATTAAAAACACAAAAACTATTAAGGCAGAGCGACAAACCCAGCGAACTCTGACCCCTATTGAACTTCACGACGCGATTGCCATCATTATTCGAATTACCCAACAGTCTGCGTTCACAGAAGATATTAAGCAATTACAAGGACAAAAGGACCTTCAGGCATCCAGTCAAATTAAAAGCTTATCACCATTTCTTGATGAACATAATATTCTACGAGTTGGAGGCAGATTAGAAGCATCCCCGTTATCTTTTAATGCCAAACATCCAATGTTGCTGCCCTACAACGATACAATCAGCAGACTAATCTTTGAGTCAACACATAGGGAAAATAAACATTGCGGTCCTAGCGCACTTCTTGGAACTGTAAGACAACGCTTTTGGCCCATCAAAGGCAAACACCTGGCTCGGGAAACTGTTCATAAATGTGTCCAATGTGCAAGATCGAGACCAAAACTTCTTCAGCAAATCATGGGAAATTTACCGGAGAGAAGAGTAACGCCAGCAAGACCCTTCATTAATGCAGGAGTTGACTACTGTGGCCCTATCTGGGTTCACTTTAAAACCAGAGGAAAACGACCCCAAAAGGCGTACATTGCTGTGTTTTGCTGCTTTTCTACAAAGGCAGTCCATCTAGAACTAGTGACGGACCTTACAACCGACGCCTTCATTGGGGCACTTAAGAGATTTATAAGCCGCAGGGGCCACTGTCAGCATCTTTATTGCGACAATGCAACCAATTTTGTGGGAGCTCGGAATCAATTAGAAGAGTTGTCAACTGCCCTTTTCGCTACACCAGCTCAAGAAAAAATTCAACAAGAATGCGCCAGCAAAAGCATTACTTTCCATTTTATTCCTCCTCGAGCCCCGCATTTTGGTGGACTGTGGGAAGCTGCAGTCAAATCCGCCAAAAGATTATTGGTGAAGGAAATGGCAAATGCGACTCTGACTTATGAGGAAATGGAAACCGTAATCATAGAAGTTGAAGCGATCCTCAACTCAAGACCAATCGCACCATTGTCGAGTAATCCTAATGACGAAGCTGCACTCACGCCTGGCCATTTCCTGATTGGTGAACCGCTCACGGCACAAGTTGATGCAACTGCACAATCAACGTCAAAACCACTTGCCAAACGATGGGAATTAGTATCGCGAATAAAACATCAATTTTGGGACCGATGGTCACAGGAATACCTCAATGAACTCCAACAGCGTAACAAGTGGCAAACTAAGGCTCAAAATCTGCAATCAGGGACCATAGTTATCATAAAGGATAACTCGCCGGTCATGACGTGGCGTCTCGGAAAGGTAATCAACACATACCCCGGTCCAGACGGCGCCGTCAGAACAGCGGATGTCAAAACGTCTAATGGAATCATTAAGCGAGCAATTCACCTACTAGCTCCTCTTCCTCTGGAAGTACCAATAACGACAGCTGACAATGAAGCAATACCTCCCAACTCAACACTTAAAAGAAGCAGTTCATCCATCGGTGAAAATGAAGGTACACCAACCCCGAAACGTAGCCCCTTAACTGCAACAACCATGCTGGTGCTCCTAGCACTATTATTTCCATTAGTAGTATGCCAACCAGTTGTTTACACGAAGATCACTAGCAATCCGGGCCTGCATTTTGAAAATATCGGTCACGTTAAACCAATCATTGCAGAGTGGAAACTTCTCATTTATTTTGAACTGGCACCCTTCCATACAGAATTGCAGCTTTTAATCAATGGGACCTCTGCCTTGAAAAAGGCCTGCAATCATCAATCCCTCACCAATCAATGCGACGGACTACTAACCCATTTTCAAAATCTCCAGAACGAGATGGAGGCTGGTCTAGAAGGTCTAGCACGAAGAAGAAAACGAGGAGCGATAGATATCATTGGAAATGTCGCTAATTCTTTATTTGGCATCCTTGACTCAAAGTATGCAGAAGAAATGACCACAACCATTAACCGTATAAAAACTAACGAAGCCTACTTGCACAGCCTTCTGCGGAATCAAACGTCGTTTCTCGATTCAACTCTTAATCTGATGAAGCAATCTGAAAACCGTACACAAACTAATTTCGAAAAACTCAATTTCAAAATCAGTAGTCTAATGAACCTCACAAACAATGATAACAACCATCGATCACAGATCATCTTGTCTCTGAGCGTCCAATTACTTACCATTGCTGATAATTTGCAAAAAATGCACGCATCCATGATCAACTTGTTAGCTGACACTTATCATGGTCGAATAAGCCCTATTCTGTTAACACCACGACAGTTTTCGGCCGAAGTTGATAACATAAAGGCGAATCTTCCTGCAGATCTGACCCTCCCAGTCACAGATATCATCCATTTATATGGTATAGTAACAGCTCATGCAGCAATTTCGAACCAGCACATCATCTGCACTTTGCTCATCCCATTAGCACATCAAAATGAACATGATTTATTTTATATTACGCCAGTACCACAGCCAATAAATAATTCGTTAGTAGCTATCCTACCGGCATCTAAAATGATGGCTCTCAACGCTCATCGAGACGAATATTTCCCTATGGATGATGCCACACTTCGAGACTGCAATAAACTTGAACATGATACCTTTTTATGCCCGAGCATTCAAGCTACATACTACAAGGGTTCTCCAGTCTGTCGCTGTGAAATACATTTATTTAATAATGAATCTGACACGAGTTGCAATATAGAATTAATCGCCAGCAATAACGTATGGTATCAACTCTACAAAAGGAATCAGTGGCTAATCTCAACTCAACAAAAACTTAAACTAAGCACAGTATGCAATGGAGAAAGTAGCTCTCAGTTTTTGGAAGGCACCGGCTTCCTTACGCTCCCAGCGGGATGCACAATGAAAAGCGAAGGGACCACCATATACGGTCCCCAAACAATTACCTCAATTTTACAGCAATCATACACAAGCAATGGGATGTCGTTCTCCCATCTACTACAGAATGTGGACAGGCTAACCCAACCCCTACCATACTCTTCGACTATTGACAACATAACCCGGTTGCAAGCGGAAGTAAAGGCGCAACTACAAAATTTACCGGCAACAGCACTAAATCATAAGGTGCACAGTTTGACCATCAGCTATGTGGGACTAGCACTAATTATAACACTGATCATCATCCTACTAATTAAACAAATATTGAAACTAAGACGCAAAACAGTTCAACAGCCTTCACCAAGGTCTAACTGGAACGTTTCCTTGGAACCAACACCTTAGCTAATCTCAGCATTTATTATTAAAGATCGTTCATTTGTTCTGCCCATTGATGTTGCCGATCGTTGGGGCCGCAATATGTTAATTCTTTCTGATTTTTTTTATTTTTAACAAAATAAAAACAAATCTTTATGGAATTAAAATTATTTGGTTCTCACCGTTTTGTCAAGCAAATCGTGTGAATTGCTGCGTCTGCAAATTTCATGAATAAACTTTACACGCGCATGTATGCATTTGCAGTCAGACGGTAATGAGACATAATATCAGCTTTGCTTTGGCTGACGGTGAGAGCCCAATTTAATGCAGCAACTAATGAACGGTGGCTTTGGTTCCCACGGTTTGTCAAGCAAAGCGTGAGATTTGCTGCGACTGCATAATTCATGGCTTGAACCACGTAAATAAACTTTACACGTGCCTATATGAATTGGCAGTCGCATTGAAATGCAATATCTGTTTTGTTTTGACTGACTGTGGGAAACAAATGAATGAACCGTTTTAGCATATGTATGTATTTTAATTTCAGTTAATTTTTTATATACACATTTTTTGGCTTTACATTTGTTTTATATGCTTTGGTTATATTTTATATGCATTGTTTTTATTGCATTTTTATTTTTTTACAGTTAACTTTATTGATTTGATGATATATATATAGCATAAGTTTATTAATAAAATTGCCATTATTATTTTGCCACTCAAGTAATCAACAGGTTTTTTTTTACTTGAACACAACGTTGTCCTGGTGTACCACTTGGATAACTATCCTTCACAAATTTAAATATACATTATCCTGGTGTACCACTAGGATAATTTAAATTTAAAAACACTAAATAAATAACTTGGTGCAACACCAAGTTACCCCTCCCCTTTTTTTTATCCTTTTTCTTTATAAAGTTGAGCGAGGCAAACGAGCCAAGCTTCAACAATTTTCTTACTTGTTTTTATTGCATACTAGATGTAACCCGATGCGCTTCGCTACAAAAATATCAAAATAAAAACTCAGAATACATTTTGTAGAAAACTGTTTCGTTTATACTAGGCGATTTTTTATTTTGTCGATTTATTTTTGGGATTTTAGAGTTGGCGATTTTTGGCTTGACGTTTATGCTTTTTGCGATGTTTGTTTTTTGGCAATTGTTGCCTTTGTCGATTATTTCTTTTTGCCATTTTTGGTTTTAGCGATTATTGCTTTTTGTGATTTTTGATTGTGGCGATTTTTGTTTTTAGCGATTTTTGATTTTGGCGTTTTTTGTTTTTGGCGATTTTTTCTTGGCGATTTTAGGTTTTGGGGATTTTTATTATTCGCGTTTTTCCGTTTTTGGCGATTTTTGATTATGGCGATTTTTGGCTTGGCGATATTTTTTTTCAAATTTTGATTTTGGCAATATTTGTCTTTTGCGATTTTTAATTTTAGCGATTTTTGATTCGCCGATTTTTCGCTTTAGCGATTTTTGTTTTTTACGATTTTCCATTTTTGACAGTTTTGTTATTCGTGATTTTCGGTTCAGGTAATTTTTGTGTTGGCGATTTTTGTTTTTTGCGATTTTTATTATTCTCGATTTTTGATTTTGATGATTTTTGTTATTCGCGATTTTCGTTTTTGGCGCTTTTTGATTTTGGTAACTCCGCCCATATTTTCAACGAATACTAACATTGGTAAGTAAGTTTCAAGACAGGCATTTTCATAGTACTTCATATTTTTTTTGTATAAGAGGTACCACGCCCATTAGTCCGACCCTGCCCATTTTTTGGGAAACTATTCACATTAATACTTATGAACTGAGACAAAGTTCTAAGGCTTTCACTTTTACACTAGTCCAGTTACTGTGAGCGTCAAAAAAATAAACAGCAATTTTTAATATATAAATTGTCTTATAATACAGTTATTATTGACTTACACTGACAAGTAATATCACAGAGTTTACTACTAAACCACTTGGAGATTGAGTACTGAAAAACATGAAATCAAATCAAGTGGGAATATTGCACAAATCTCTCGAAAGTGAAAATGCATCAGGGTAGGAATCACTGCAGAATAAAAAAAAAATGGTTGATTAATACGTAAAATTTTATCAGGTTGAATATATACCGAGATCTGGACACCCAAAACGGCTTATTATTACCGAAGTTAGATCTGTAATAAGAGAAGTAAAGACATATCCAGCCTTAAGTGCAGTTAAATTATCAGAAAATATAAAGCAGACTTTAGGCAACCGAGTAAGTTCGAGTACAGTAAGGAGATCGATTCACAAATATGGCTTATATGGAAAGATACCATTAAAGAAAACATACATGTCCAAGCCGAAACAGAGCAAGCTTATGAATTTCAGTAAAAATTACAAAAATGAGGGTCTCTCTATCTTTTTGGCAAAACATATTATATACAGATAAGGTCAAATCCGAAATTTTCAGCGCGATTAGGACCCAAAAAATGGCTTGTTTAGAATGAAACCTTCAAGGAAAAGTGTGTTACCAATACTGTTATATACGGTGGTTTGGACCATACAGTGGCAACAGGTGTTGGTAATATTGTTTTTATTTACTACACTAAAAAGAAAATGGATTACATAGCTATTTTGAATCATAATGCACTAGCGTCGAGAAATAAGGTATGGCTGCAGACTGGATCTTCTCGTAGGACAACGATCCGCGGACCTTAACCCGATCGAGCATCGGTGGGAAAATCTTGACAAAAAAATAAGTTGAAGGGCTATTTCAAGCAAGGAAAGAAAGGCTCCAAAGGAAGAATGGTGCACAGTCTCCTCCGATATAACAAAAAAAACGTGTCGAGTCGATGCCTAGAAGACTAAACGAGGTTCTTAAGGTCAAATGAAAATAAACGAAACATTCAAAAAAATTAAAAAGTTTATTGAAGTTCTGTTGCCGTTTCTTTGCTGTTTACTTTTTTTGACGTTGTTGAAATTGATGAAAAGCGGTGCATGTTCAGACCTAGTCCCCATACAAATGATCCCCTAAGAAATCGACTTAAATTGTCATAAAATCCAAATTCTCTTATAAAACTCGGTCAAATTAAGTTTGTATATGTTTATTGCTCCCATTAATCAGTAGTCCAAATATAAACCCAATAAGAAAATTCTTAGTCAGAGCTCCCATATAAAGTTTTTATTCTTCTTGTATCTAATACGTTCAGTTATACAACCCTTTTTGAATGTTCGTGGTACAGGGTATTGTGTACTCGATATAGATCGAATAGATTTCTTACTTGTTGTATTAACGTTAGATATATTTATTTTTTAAATATTTATTTTTTGTTTTTATAATAACTATGCGTGCCGGGTTCATTGTACAAATCTCTAACATTGAATAAATACCAACATGATAATAGTGAAAATATTCAGTTGCTCTGTTTTGTTAACGTTGTTTTTGTTTGTATACATATATGTTTGCTTTATGCCCTTTTGTGGCAAATCTATGCAATGCTCCGGAGAATTTTTTTTTTTATTTGTGTTGACAGCTTGTATTTAATAAATCAACATACGAGTATTTAAAATGATAGGTATTTATAGAACAGGAAATGTAGGCACAACAACCGGAAACATGGCTATTGAATGGGATGTTAACTATACATTATTTTATCATAAGCTCTTTTCTTTCATATGTGGAAGTTATTCAGGTAATGTCTGTTAATAATTTAATTTCAAAAAAATTAAAATTAATTACAAACAATTAAAATGTTGAATTAATTATAAGTATAAGTTATCATTTATTTGCTTACTAACAGCATCAAGCTACAAAAGAAAAATGTTATATTTGGATTTAACAAATCTTTACAAATTAAGAATAGAGGAATATTGAGAGAAATAGCTGTAATAGCTTTTAGTAAAATGCGAGGTAAATATCCAAAATTTGGGTTGGCAATATTGGCAAAAAAAGTTATTGGCACAGTTACTATTGTGTTCTTAAAAAAAAGATTACTTGCATTATAAAATAAAAAAATGTTCATTCAATCTTCCATATCAATTCCATATCAACGATTACCGGAATGGGTTTCAAAGCGCCTAGTGATTCGGCTTTTATCTGAATAATTGCTTTAAAATGGTGTTCCCGGATTGGCCATTTTAGTTTATTGAAAAACCGAAAGTCACACGATGCTAAATCAACTGACTATGATGGTCGTGGAAGAAATGAAGAGTAAATAAAAATAAATGATGAATTATTATTCGACCTTTGAAATTTATGACTTTTAATAAATTAGACGAGTTCGAGGTCACGTTTTTGTTTATAAAATATCCTTTATTATTTTATTTTTTCTCCCCCAATATTTCGTCATTCATTGAATGACATCTTCAGGGAGTATGTACAACAACAACAAAATATATACACACAAAATTTATTGCCGCTGCGGTCCTCTCATATCAATATTACGATCTCTGTACACCAGGAAAGGTCGTCATATGCTTCGTACCGGCCACGCCTACTTCAACGCCCACTTTTTGTATACAATTCATTTTGCTTTTTGGTATATTTGCTCCCTATACAAATTTTTATTTTTCAACCGAAATTGGGTACACACGATCTCTCTGCTCAAGGGAAGGTCGACATATTCTTCGTACCGGTCACGCCTACTGTTACGCCCACTTTTTGTATAGAATTCATATTCTGTTTTTTGGTACATTTGTTCGCTACACAATTTTTTTTTTAACGGATTCCTCTGTAGTTTGCTACACACGATCTCTGTACTCCAGAGAGGTCGCCATATGATTCTTGCCGGCTACACCTACTTCTGCGCCCACTTTTTAAACAAAATTAATTTTCTGTTTTTTAGTTTTTGGTTTTTTGGTTCATTATAGAAATTTTTATTTTTCAAGGGATGTTTAAAATTTGGTCACACGATCTCTATACTACAGGGAAGGTCGCCATATGCTTCCAACAGGCCACACCTACTTTGCGGCAACTTCTATGTATGCATATAAAACTAATTTTTTTCCCTTTATTTGTTTCTATATTTGATTGCTATACAAACTTTTATTTTTCAATGGCTTTCTCCGAAATTTAGTACATATTCCAGGGAATGCCGTCATTGATTTTTACCGACCACGCCTACCTTTACGCCCAATTTTCATATAAAGTTCATATTTTGTTGTGTGGTATATTTCTACCCTATACAAATTTGTACTTTTCAACGGATTTCTATGAAATTTGTTTTACACGGAAATAACTACACGGTGAACAAATTCCGCAAACTTAAAAAAAAGGTACCCAAAAGAAATGAACAAATTCCCCATTTCTTTTTTAATCGAAATAAAAAAAGAACATGCTCCCCAAATTCATCCTTAAATTTTTACATATTTTTATTTAATGAATTTTGTTAAATATTTATTTTAGTAAACATTTGCATACTGCTATCAATATATGTCCTACAACAAATGCGTTTAAAATGAGGCAGCCATACCCGTGCGCGGCAGCAGGGTATGGCTGAGAAATGCGCGGAAGCAGCGCGCAAACGCGACGGATGCGGACGCGACGCGCTCTCCGAACACAGCTCAGCTAAAATATCGCAATGCTCTAAAAAATATGTTTTAGGAATTAAAATAAGTTAACGAGAACTAAGCGGCAGCACGGGTAGTAGCTGCGAGGAAGCGGCGCGAGGCGCGGAGCGCGGACGCGACGACTGCGGACGCGACGCGCTCGCAGAACACAGCTCAGCTAAAAGATCGCAATGATCTGAAAAATATATTTTGGCGATTAAAATAAGTTGACAACAACTGCGCGGCAGCACGGGTGTGGCTGCCAAACGCGCGGAAGCGGACGCGACTCTCTCGCGGAACATAGCTTAGTGAAATGTCGTATGATAAATTTTATCTACGTATGTGAAACAATTACCTGTTGATCAAAATAGGCCACACATATACTATAAGCAGTTGCTTAAAGAAACCTTGCGAGTCAATATTAAACGTCGCATTAGTCTTTCATTTCTTAAGCTTGAATTTGACGTCTCTGCTCAATGATGATCACTTATTGAATGAAGTAATTCAATTTTTAAAAGTTCTGATTCCTTTAATTTGCGAACCATTCCGTTATATTTGATGTTTATAAATAAACTGAAAAAATAACTTAACCCTTTGACGACCAAAGTTAAACCGCTGGAAAATTTAACTTTTTTTTTGCGGATTCTTGCTATGATATGTACATTATTAAAAAAAAAATTTTAAAAAAATTTATTTTTTTACTCCTTATATGAAAAAAAAATGGGACATATATGTCCCATTGGTCGGTAAGTGTCAAAAAGTGTGAACATTTTTTTTGCACTGACCAAAGGGAAAATTAATTTTTTTTCTTTCACGTTTGCTTAGCATGCGTTGCAAAATAACAAAAAAATCTTAAATTATTAGTCGCTTATGGTCAGGAAAGAAATTCCGTGTCACGGATTGTACATAAAGTTGTATATTTCAAAGTATATGCAGAGAAGTAGTAGGGTATATTATTACTATTTCTAACACCTGTTGTATTACGACTTAATTAAATATTTGTTATTGTTTTTCTCTACTCCGAGATATTTCCAACGGTATTTTCTAGTATGTACACTAGAATGCTTTGAGTAACTTCTTATTGAGTACCTTCGTGCTCAATATTATGCACCTGCAAAAGCTCAATGTAACTTGTGCTCTATTTTAAAAATTTGAGTTAGAATAAAGTTTAGTAACTAATTCAGTGTCATATTGATTGTTGAAAGGAAGAGTGCTGATCGCAAGTTTTATTTTAAATTAAACACGGATAATACAGTGTGTTCGGTATGAAGAGAATTCGTCGTTTCTGTAGAACTGATGATGAAATATTACAGGTTATAGATGCATCAGCTAGTGAAGATGATGAAAATCAGTTTGAGTTGGATGACGAAGACATTGGTTTTCTTGAAAACGACATCGAAGACTTAGAGTCTGATGAAGAAATTGAGATTGAAGATGTGCTATCCTCTGAGGAACCATCAACAAGCAAAACGACTGTGACTAAAGGGCCAAGAAATCAAATTCCGCTAAAGTCTGCAACTGTTCAGGAACGGCAAGTGACATTTAAATGGAGAAAAACAAAGGACAATTATGTTCCACCTACATATGAGGATCCAGACTATGAATATGGAAAGGTTTTACTACCAAATTTGGAAGCTGTTGATGAAATGCCCGAGATCTCAGAAGTCTTCAACGCTGTTTGTGATTTTGATACTCTGATGGATATGATCATTCAACAATCAAATATCTATTGTCAGCAAAAAGGCATCGTGTATTCGATAAATAAATATGAATTGAAGGCATTTTTTGGTATTATCCTTGTAATGTCTATACACCGATTGCCAGAAACCAGACTTTATTGGTCAACATTACCAATATATTCAGTACCAATGGTTTCAAACGTTATGACTCGTTCACGTTTTGAAGAAATTCGTTCCAACTTGCATTTTGCAAACAACGCTGTGCAGCCATCCCGTGATGACCCATCGTATGATCGAGCATACAAAATTCGATCAGTTTTAAACCATTTCAATGTGGCATTCGGGAATTCTGTGACTGAAAGTAAACGACAGTCAATTGATGAGCACATGGTGAAATTTAAAGGTCGAAATATAATGAAGCAGTATATGAAAGATAAACCAATATCTTGGGGCTTCAAACTGTGGTGTCGTTGCGATGCCAGCACTGGTTATTTACATAAAATTGATATATACACAGGAAGAAAAGAAAGAAAAGAAGTTGGCATTGGTGAGTCAGTTATCTTGAAAATGTCAGCCGGTCTTGAGAACTTGGGCATAGAGCTGTACCTTGATAATTTTTTTAATAGTCCGTTGCTATTGCATAATCTAAAAGTCCAAGGTATTCGAGCTTGTGGCACTCTACGACGTAATCGCGCACAAATGCCTAAATTCGACTCAGACAAAACATTTAAACGTGGCGATTTCATAAGTTTCGAATCAGATGGAGTTACAGTTGTTAAATGGATGGATAATCGAGCAGTTCATATGGGTTCCAATTTCTTAAATACGAATGACACAATAACTGTCAAAAGGCGTCAAGCTGGACCAGCAGAGAGAATCATAGTCAAATGTCCTGAAATGATATCCAAATATAATAAAGGAATGGGAGGCGTAGATCTTATGGATCAAAGAAAGGCAATTTTGAATATAAATAAAAAAAAAAAAAAGTTATTTACTAATAAACACTCTCATTTCAGTCATATTATGAAAACAGCCGAAAATCGAAGATCAAATTCTATCTTCGCCTCTTTTTTGATTTAATTGATTTAGGAGTGCTAAATTCCTACATTATTTACGACAAATTATCTACAAATAGCTCATCTCCATTTTCGATTTCACTCCTGGAATTTCGCTCACAGCTCGCATCACAGTTGATCAATTCTTTCTCTAGCCGTAAATATGAAACCAGCACAACACCACGAGATGGATCCAAACGAGCAAGACTGAGCACTGCTAAATTGCCTTTATCTGGTCACCATCTTACCAGAATGGATAGTGGAGTGCGAAAGCGATGTATTGTTTGCACCAAAAATGGCATAGACAATCGAACAAATTCAATTTGCTCCACTTGCAATAAGCCATTTTGCTACACAAATGAACGAAATTGCTTTGAAATCCACCACCAATAATTTCTGTGCCAACCATATTTTGACATCTATTTTATTATTTTATAATGAATTATTATTTTAGTTTCTATTCCTGAAGTTACTTGATTTTGTTTTTAATGAAATATTTAAGTTTTTTGTGCAATTGCATTGAAATAAAAAATAAATTTAAAACTAAAAAAAATTCCTTTATTTTTACCTTTGTCGACCAATGGGACACATATGTCCCATTTTATTTTCAGGTCTCCCGGGAAAACTACAAAAGCAAATCCAAAAGTGTTGAATGTTCTGGTTAGATGAGGCTTTGGTCCATATAATTCTAAAAGATTATACTAATGTGTTATTTATTTTCCGAGATTTGAGGAAATAAAAATTGAAAAAAAAAAATCACATATTTTTGACTTAGAGATGACTTAAAAATCAATTCGAAGAAAAAAACTTAAATTTTTAAACGCCTTTCAAAAGACACATTTGTTTTTTATCGAATAAAATTAATTTGGGTAAAATCCGTTGAAAAATGTGACTGTCAGAGGTAAAAAAACAAATGGGACATATGTGTCCCATTGGTCGTCAAAGGGTTAAAGCGGTTTCGCAGCTTATTTTTTGCTGCAGCATCTTATAAAAAACTTCTAAATTAAAAAATCCAAAAATTTTCAATTGAAATAAAAAATGAATTTACTGCCCATACAATTTTTTGGGGAGAAAGTTAATTTTATTGGGGAATTTGTTAATTGGGGACTAATACTCAGCGCCTGGTAAGCATAGTGAACCATTTTTCAAGTCAAAGGCCTTTTTATCCCGGGCAAGACCGGGTAAAAGCAGCTAGTTTCATATAAAACAGTTAATAAAAAAAGACTGAACAATTTTTAATTTCAATCATCTTCTACTTTATACTCTAAGTAAGAGGGCGATACAGAGTTGCCAATCTAAAAGGGCTCGATGCATGAAAATATACTAGAGAAGTAGGCCAGAAAGCGGCATAAAAGTACTACTAACAGTTTGCGCTTTCACTTGATAAAATACTACTTTGTCCATTTACTTTTATCTTAAAAAACACATATCTGGCACTATAAAGCCAACATAATAATGTTTCCTTCTTGCTTGCCACAAACCAGTTGAGTTATGCTAGGAAGCGATGCTCCAACACGAATATGGGCTCATATATACAGTGGCATATAAAAGGAGTATTGGCATAGTTATATAAAAACCATATAATAGGTCGTGACCTTAAATGCAAACGGACGCAACTAGACAAAAATTCGAAATTGAGTTTTTGATTGATTATAGTTCCAAACTAAATGGTAACGCAAAATTTTAGACTCCTACGATCAAAACCGACAACTTTATTAAAGAAATTCAAACCAACGTAGCTACATGTGCAAGTATTTCTTAACGCAAAAAGACGCAAATACACACTTGCATGAGAAAGCTACAAAAACAACAGTGCTTTGAATTCGTTGTTTTTCTGTTGTTTTTCTATAAATTTACAAGATTCTTATAACCTTAAAATTTTAGTATCTAAAAGTTTTGGCGTAAAAATAGAGCAATTAAATTTATTTCTAAAAGTAATCGTAATTTTAGTGATACTAGCAGATTCCAGCGCTCGAAATTCGAGTGCAATTTCCAGGCAGCTTTATTTTGTTTATTATTATTGTTTATGAAGATAACAAACTCATTAACGAACACATTAAAAAATTTAATAAAACACACATAGCATATGTATAATTATACCCTATACCACTATGTGGTTTGGGTATAATGACTTTGTGCTGCTGTTTGTAACAACCAAAAATATTTGACCCAGACCCATCTTTAATTATACCGATCGAATCAGAATTACTTTTTGAGTTGATTTAACAATGTCCGTCCGTCCGTCCGTCCGTCCGTCTGTATGTCCATGTAAAGCTTGTAATCAAAGTGAAGGTCACAAATATGAATATATTTTGATGAAATTTGGTATATAAGCTTTTGTCGGCCATGGGATGAACGCTATTGAAATTGGTGAAAGTCGGTCCACGTTCAGACCTAGCCCCCATAAAAATTACCCCTATGAAATCGACATAAATTGCCATAAGATCCAAATTGTCATATAGATCTTACTCAAATTGGGTTTGTATGCGTTCATTACATCCATTAATGAGTAGTCCAAAAATGATCCCTTTGGCCCCATACAGAGCTGCTTCCCGATATTCACTTAAATCTATTAAAAAACAAAAATATTGCACTGATTCTTCTCAAATTGTGTTTGTATATGTTTTTGCAAAATACAAGAGACGTTACCAACCATGGTCAGGATCGGTCCATTTTTGGACCTAGTCCCCATATAGATATAGCATCCGATATGAACTTTTGCATATCTGCAGCCAAAAAAATTAGTAAAAATGCCACTCAAATTTGGTTTTTGCTTATTTTCTATGTCCAGTTAGTTGGGCCTAAGAGATAGGGTTTCCAAACGCATGGTATAGGGTATCGTATAGTCGGTCTAGACCGACTATAATTTTCTTACTTGTTTTATGTATGTGTTAGTAGCAACTTTAAATGCAATTTACTCAAAATAAAGGAAAAATTAAAAAATCTGTAAATCTGCAAAACGGCTAAATTGAAATTTGTTTCAGGTAAATGCAAATCGAAAGGACGCAACTAACACAAAAACTTAAATATATATATTAAAAATTTTTTTTTTATAAAAAGTCTCCATTATAAAATAAAGTTTTAAAAAATCTATATTATTATTGATTTTATAAAGTTTTTGCTTCTCCTGTAAAAAAAATAAGAGTGTAGTTACGTCCGTTCGCATTTAAGGTAACGATATAACTCAGAATGGCATTTGACAATTATGATCGTTAACTTTAAATTATATATTAATATAATGAACAAAAATTAAAAACAGATAATAATATAAGATACTCATTTATTGTAATATACTTGTACACTTTAAGTTTAATTTTAACGACAAAATATTTTGAATGTATTTGTAAATACTAGCAGATTCCAGCGCTCGAAATTCGAGCGAATTCTAGGCGACTTTATTTCTCGACTTAGCCAATTCACAAACCAACAATTTTTTGATTTATTATTATTGTGAATGAAGAAAACAAACTCATTAACAAATTAGTGGCAAATTTGAATGCAATTTAGTCCAAACAAAATCTGTAAGTCTGGTGAACAGGTAAAAAGAAATACCTTTCAAAAAATATATATTCCGTCAAAATCGGGATGAAACGGTAGAACAAAACGTTGGTCACAAGAAATTGCCAACCAAATTTTAGTGGCAGTTTTATTAATTTGTAGCCTCCAGATATGAAAAACTTCATATTCGATACTCTTTTTTGTATGGAGTGTTGGTCTAAATATGGACCGATCACGTAAAGTTTCTTATTTTTATCAGAAACTTATAGATAGCAAATTTATCTCAAATATATCAAGTCTATGTAATATTTCTGTTTTTTGGTTGATTTAATTGAAGGTTATAAACTATTGTTAAAAATAGTCCTAAAAGTTTTTGTATTGGTGTACTGATTAATGGTGTAATAAACACACATATGTATGTCAAATTTGGCCTACATCGATACGATTACTTGGATCTTAGGGCAATTTAACTCGATCTAATAGGGGCCATTTGTATGTGAACTAAGTCTGAACCTATTTGCACAAATTGCAATATATATATAATTTTTTTTATATTAACCAACACTTAGGGTATGTCCCCTACAAATGCAATGCATTGTGTTGATTTTAGGAAAATAGGTTGTGGGAAGGAGGAAAAAGGACAAGTGTTTGTGGATATTTGACTTAAATTTTATTAGATTATAATTTTTTTTTTACGGCTGAAAAAGATCAACATAAAAAGTTTTGCCAAAATATAATCATGCTTGTGTCCTGTACTTTAATAATAAAATTTACATGGACACACAGACAGTCAGCAATACGGACGGACAGACTTCGGTAAATTATTACATTCAGAATCTTTTTAAGAGTCGATGAGTATAGCGAAAGGTGAGTCTTGTTCAGATATCAATGAAAGCTAAAAACATCAGCAAAAGTTCATTATACCAGGACAAGTGAATGGCTACTGTCCCGTACCACAAATATGGTAATAAATAATTGGAGATTTGAAGTATTTGATATTTTTAACTATATGAAAATATATGTGAGAAAATGTATCTGTTTTCAAGAAATTGTAGTAATTCGGAAGGAATATAAAATAGACATATCTATATCTATATACAACAATTAAAATGAACTACATTTCTGTAAAATAAAGTGCATAACATAAAGAAATTTAATTTTATTAATACCCTATGCAATTCTGCAGTAGCTATTAAAATTTAAACATTACATTTTCTTTCGTGTACTTCATTGTTGTTTGAAAACTTCATCTTGTTGTTATTATTTATTACAATTTGTCGCAAACAGAGTTTTAATCTTTGAAACCCGACAATGTATAGTATAAACAAACTGACATAGAAACGGTTTTTAAAATAAACAACTATATATAAAAAAAAAAACAACAAAAAAAAAAACAAATAAGAAAATCATAGTCGTTCTAGACTAAATATGCGATACCCTATACCATGGTTTAGGGATCCTATCTCTTCCGTCCAATTAATTGGATATAGAAAATAAGCATAAACCTAATTTGAGTGGCATTGTTATTAATTTTTTTTGGCTGCAGATATGAAAAATTCATATCGGGTGCTATATTTATATGTGGACTAGGTCGAAAAATGGACCAATCCTGACCATATTTGAAAAAATATATACAAACCAAATTTGGGAAAAATCTGTGCAATATTTTTGTTTTTTGACAGATTTAAGTGAAAATCGGGAAGCAGCTCTATATGGGGCCTATGACTAAAAATTGTCCTATAGGAATTATTTTTAGACTACTGATCAATGGATGCAATAAACACATACTAACACAATTTGACTAAGATCTGTGTGATAATTTGGATCTTATGGAGACTTATGTCAGTTTCATAGGGGTCATTTGTATGGGAACTAGGTCTGAACATTGACCGATTTTCACCAATTTCAACAGCTTTCATTCTGTGGCCGATAAAAGCCTATATACCGAATTTCATCAAAATATAAATATTTACATGGAAGGACGGAAGGAGGGACGGACGGACATCGCTGAATCGACTCTGATAATGATTCTCAGAAAGTGATTCTGAGCCGGTTGGTACAATAATAGATGGGTCGAGGTCAAATATTTGTGGTAGTTACAATCAGCAGCACAAAGTCATTATACTCAAAGCACAAAGTGGTATAGGGTATTAAAATCAGAGTTCAGAAAAAAACACACACTGAATAAAAAACTCGTACATATATGTAAACAAACATAACTTGGACCAACACACACATATTTTTATTTTCATATCAATTATGTGCGTTTCTAAATTTTCTACGGTGCCCAACACCATCACGACTGTGTTCGTTTTAATATTTCGTTATTTACACGAACATTTTTCTATCACGTACTTTTTGTTTCGATCACACATAAACCACACAGATTCGAATGTTGCTTTATTTGAAGTTCGTGTTCTGGTACGTGTACTGAAAAAAACAGAACATGTACAATAAACAGGTTCGAGTTCAGTTATATTTTAAGTCATGTTCTGGCTCGTGTACTAAGAAAAAATAGAACATGTACAATAAACAGGTTCGAGTTCAGTTATATTTTAAATTCGTGTTCTGGCTCGTGTACTGCGAAAAATTGAAACATCAATTCGCGATCTGATACACCCCGATAAAAACGACGACAATTGTTTCAACCAAATTTATTAAAATTGGTTATAGATCACGATCTAATGAAAACTGAACCACTTTTTATGAATAAATGACGCACGCACTCGCTATTTATTGCAAAATTAATTGCGTGAAATTGTAACACTTGCAAGCAATTGTAACGTAAGTCATAAAAAAAGGGACAATAAAATATGAAAATATTTTTTTGGTTTTTTTTATTGACACTCATTGTGTTTTTACGCAAAAAATCCCAAAAACTCATTGAGAAAAGGATTGTGCATTGACACTAATTGGTTCGCAAATTAAGGGTGGGTGTTTTTTATGATGCAAAATTTGTTTGTGTCTAAAGTTATTTGTTACCAAAAAAAAAAAAAATGTTTGCAAAAGATCAAGTGTGTCTTTTATGCCGCAAAATTGGGTTTTTCGTCTATGACACTAATTGGTCGCGAAAATAGGGGTGGGTAATGCAAAAAAACCTAACAACCAACAAGTGTAACTTTTATGATGCTAAATAGTTTTTGTGTCTTAAATATTTTATTACCACATTTTATTAAAATAAAAACCAGTCAATAAAAACAATTGTAAATAATTTCAACGTAAATCACAAAAAAACGGCCAATAAAATTATAAAATATTTAACAATTGTAAACAACGTAAGTCATAAAAAAGGGTCAATAAAATTTTAATAAATTTGGTTAAAACAATTGTTGTCGTTTTTATCGGGGTGTATCAGATCGCGAATTGATGTTTCAATTTTTCGCAGTACAAGAACCAGAACACGAATTTAAAATATAACTGAACTCGAACCTGTTTACTGTACATGTTCTATTTTTTCTTAGTACACGAGCCAGAACACGACTTAAAATATAACTGAACTCGAACCTGTTTATTGTACATGTTCTTTTTTTTCCTAGTACACGAGCCAGAACACGACTTAAAATATAACTGAACTCGAACCTGTTTATTGTACATGTTCTGTTTTTTCTTAGTACACGAGCCACAACACGACTTAAAATACAACTGAACTCGAACCTGTTTATTGTACATGTTCAGTTTTTTTTCAGTACACGTACCAGAACACGAACTTAAAATAAAGCAACACTCAAATCTGTGTGGTTTATGTGTGATCGAAACAAAAAGTACGTGATAAAAACATGTTCGTGTAAATAACGAAATATTAAAACGAACACAGTCGTGATTGTGTTGGGCACCGTAGAAAATTTAGAAACGCACATAATTGATATGAAAATAAAGATATGTGTTGGCTGCTTTTGAACAGAACATTGTGTGTTTCATGTGTGTATTTTCTGAACCTTGATTAAAATACATCACTTTATAGTATAGGTAGCAATATACATTAAATAGTAGTATTTTACTTAGGTCATTTGGAGACACATAAAAATTGCAATTCGTTCATAAGAAGAGATGTGAACTAAATACTACAGAAACGCTATACCACGTAATCGAATCTGAATTAATTTCTGAGGCGGTTTACCGTCGCCTGTTCGTTCGTCCGTCTGGCTATTTGATGCCTGTGTGTCCATGAAGGCTTTGTAATAAAACTACAGGTCACATATATAAATATATTTTGATGAAATTCGGCACATAAGCTCTTGTCGTCCATATGAGCATCACTACTAAATTTGGTGAAAATCAGTGCTTATTCAAACCTAGTTCTCATACAAATATCCCGTGTGAGATCGACGTAAATTACCCTAGGATCCAAATGATCTTAAAATGCTTGGTCAAATTTGGTTAATTACATACATTAATCAGATATACAAGAGTACACCCCGTAGGACAAGTTTGAGTCATACTCCCCATGTAAGGCTTCCTCGCGGTATTCACTTAAAACTATTAAAAATCAAATTTGGTTTGTATATATTAACTATCAAAAAATTATAAGTGACTATACTAATTGAATTCACTTGTTGGCTACCAATTTACGAGGGTAGAACCCTTAGACTTTAACACGAATACATAAAACATGGTTGCATTTTATTTAGAAAGTATAAATAAATAAATTTTGTGAAAAACGTGTCAATAAAATGCACTTTTTTTAATCAGAAAGCAAACGGCATTAGTTTGAATAGAAACAAAATTGTTTTTACACGATTTTTTTAAATAAAAAATAAAAAACCTATCATATACTTTCATACCCTGTACCAACAAAATTTGACCAAGAGTCACTTTCTGAGACAATTTAGCGGTGTCCGTCTGTCCGTCCGTGCGTTCGTGCGTCTGTGTGTTGATGTAAACTTTTCAATCAACTTCCAGGTCTCATATATATGTATACTTTTGAATGAAATTTAATATATAAGCCGGCTCCATTGGCCAAATGATGAACGCTATTGAAATTGGTGCAAATCGGTTCATGTTCGGACCTAGTCCTTCTACAAATGGCCCCTATGAGATCGACTTAAATTGCCATAAAATTCAAATTGTTATATGGATCTTGATCAAATTTGGTTTCTGTAAATTTATTAGATCTTTTTATCAGTAGTCCAAAACTCAACTCAATAGGATAGTTCTTAGTCATAGCCCCCATATAAAGGTGCTTCCCGATCTTCACGTAAATTTTCAAAAAAAAAAATGTATATATATATATATTTATTGCGCGGATTTTTCTCAAAATCGGTTTTTATATATTTTTGCAAAAAAAAATAAATTACCTTACCAAATATAATCAGGATCGGTCCATTTTTCGACCTAGTCTCCATATAAACATAGCATCCGATACGAACTTATTCTTATCCGAAAGCAAAACAATTACAAAAAAAATACGTATAAGGTGTAAATGAGTCAATTTTGCCCAATAGTAATCTGTACCAATATAATAAAGAGGTAATGTGTGTTTGTTTGTTTGTAGGAGGTAATCTCCGTAACTACTTATTTGATCTTCCTGAAATTTTCACAGAGTCTTACTGTGGATATGGGAAATGCTATAGGCTACAATATTTTAAATATTTTTAGCGGGCGTGGCAGCTCCCACACACGATATCATATATATTGAGTACTATGATAGGGAGAGCTTTGTAAATTTGTATGAATTCACCAATTTTTAATATTAGAAAATACGCCGGAAATGGTAGGGATTGGATAAGTGAGGGTGGTACCTCCCAGACACAGCAATTATTCAATATTATATATCTCGGGTACTGTGCTTTTTAAATTTGTACGATGTCACGTATTATTAATGTGATAGTCGGACAAAAAATGGGCAATATCGGACCACTAGGCGTAGCACCTGCGCTACAAAGTAAATATAAAATGCCATATATATAGAGTACTGTATTAGTGAGAGTCATGGGGCTTTGTGTGAGCCCATAAGTTATTCATGTGATTAGTTAGACAAAAAATGTGCGCAATCGGAGCAGTTGGCGTGGCGCCGCCCTTAAAAAGTATATATTATACCATATAACTTGTGTAATGAAAACGGAAAGCTTTGACACTTTGCATGATCCCATCAGATATTAGTAAGAGAATTCGGACAAAAAATTGGAGGGATCACATCAATGGGCGTGGCACTCCCCATGCAGAGTAACTATTTAATGGCATATATCTGGCGTACTGTAAAATAGAGAACTTTGTGGCTTTGCGTGAGCCCATAGGTTATTTGTGTGATTAGTGGAACAAACAAAGGACGTGGTCGGAGCAGTGAACGTAGCACGGCCCATGCAAAGTAAATATCTAATATCATATAACTGGTATACTGTAAAAGACTCGATATTTTGCACGAGTCCATCACATAATTATGTGAGTAGTCCAATAAAAATTGGGCGGGATGCGATTAGTGGGAAGCGACAGTCTTTCGACAAGTACATTAGCTATCAATGTGATTAGTTGCGGAAAATATGTGCAGAATCGCCAAATTCAAAATTCGCCAAAACAAAAATCGCCAAAACCGAAAATCATGAAAAATAAAAATCGCCCAAAACCAAAAATTGTCATAATCAAAAATTGCTAAAAAGAAAAATTAGCAAATGATATTCTAAATTCAAGGCCAATAGTTAAGTGTTGCCAGATTT
This sequence comes from Cordilura impudica, assembly GCA_963682025.1. NCBI lineage: Eukaryota > Metazoa > Arthropoda > Insecta > Diptera > Scathophagidae > Cordilura > Cordilura impudica. The sequence continues at coordinate 107,199,371 of OY821518.1, forward strand.
AGTTTGAAAAATTCATGTTCTTTTCATGGGCAGCTATATTTAACTTGCTCCATTAACGCCGAAAAGTCTGACAATTGTTTTGCCGAATGAAAAAACAACTAATAATCTTTAATAATAACAATAATATAATAAGAAGGTAAATGTATGTTTCTTTGTTTGTTTGTAGAAGTTAAACTACTTAACTACTCATCTGATCTTCCTGAAATTTTCACAGAGTCTTACTGCGGATATGGGATGTGGGCGTGACACCTGCCATACAAAGTATATTTTTAATATCATATATATTAAGTACTATGATAAATAGAGCTTTGCAAATTTGTGCTAGGTCATCTATTTTTAACGTGAGTAGGCAGATAAAAAAAATGGGCGAGGTTGGACAAATGCGCGTGGCACTCCCATACAAACTTAATATTAAATGTCATATATCTGAGTTACTGTAATCACGAGAGCCTGGGAAGTTTGCGTGAGCCCTTTCATTAAGGTGCGGGGGGTGGGGGAGAGGGTAACGATGCACACCGGATTACATCTAGTTTACTACAAAGACATTAAAGTGTGTATCATTTTTATAGTTTTCACATAAAAATATTACATTTGAATGGATTTTGCAAATAAAATTATTCCAGTTAGAGCATTTATTTGAAAATTTTGTACTGGATGAACATTGGGGGCATATATAGCATCGGCCTCTTTGCTCAAACACTTTATCCTCCTTCTGCAAACTCCGTACAGTCGGCTTGGAAAACTGCTTCTCGGCATTATGAAATGACTTGATATTTCAACATGGAAAAGGTCATTATGTAATACTTCCAAAAAAGACGACGTCGAAAGTGTTTTTGTTTGTTATATTCAGTGTCAATGGCAATACAGGTAATAAAAACATTATACGCGAAAATGTCCAACGTGTTGTAAAGGATTATAGCCACCTATTTGATCGACGCTTCCAAGTATTTATCGAGTGTATCATCTACGCCGGACTTCGTTCCGTTATAAAAATGGATCACTTCGGGTTTCTTAGTATCAGAAACAATTTCAGCGCTATGATGTAATGTACTCAGTAAAATGATAGAATGATTCTTTTTTGACACATATTACACAATTATGGAATTGTTGGTTACATCGAGAAGGAATAGCGGGTAATGCTGTGGTTTTCCTTTTAGGTCGGTGAACTTAGATGGAAGGAAGGTTTTTGTGTTCTTTAGCGGTACCAGCGACTGTTAGTTTCCCTTTAAGGAGCTGAATTTCAAGTTCATGTTAAGTAAAAAAATTGTCACAGGTGACATTTCTACCTTTTAAGTCCTTTACAAACTCCAAAACTACCGCAACGTCCTTGATTTTTTTCTGGTTGGCGATTTCTGTCCTTACCTGCATTGACTATGCATAAGTTTTCGAATCGCAAAGAGCACAAAATTTTAACCCACATTTGCCGTGTTTTGTTGGTATAAATTATTTGAAGGGGTATGTTCCCCGAAATGTAACTAATTGCTCATCAATGGTTACGCATGGACCAGGGTTATACAGTTTCCTAAATTACATTCCCGTTGATCCCAAAGGATTCTTATTGGAGCAAGTTTATCTTGAGCGCGTCTTTCAATTCTATCATTTTGTTTTTTTTATCAAAACGGATAACTCTTGTCATATTTTGAAATCTATAAAATAGGCATAGTATATTTTCCAAAGCTTCACCATGCGAACAAAATACACGAGCCAACAAAAAGAATACCAAAATACGCCTTCATTGATATCTCGTCAACTGGCTTCCAGTTTTTGCCATATACAGAATTAAATTACAAAACTAAATATGAAGCACCTAAATTGTAAAAAAAACATACGCCAATTAAAATTTTTAATTTACCTTCTGAATTAATCATATCTATGATAATTTTAACGATCAAATCGAAAGATGATTCTGTCGAAGTCAATGTCATAATTTCTTAAAAGTTGGTCCAGATTTAGTATCCATAACGTTTTCAGCTGCATTATATAAATTTGGAATCTGGTCAGTCCAAACGTATTTTCCGTCCTTAGAGATAAAGTTCTCTGTTATTACATTATCACTGGTTTCATCACTATCACTTTCACTCAAACCTGATACATATTGATATAAACGGAATCAATAATTGATATCACACCACCATCTTCATCTGTTGACAGATCGTTAGCTATTTCATCATCTTCTAATTCATAACAAATCATGTTTGACATTTTTTTAAATTTTTTTTACAACAACCGCACGCTTTGAAATTGTATTCAGACTAAAGTAATACTCATACTAAACTAAATTTCTCAATAATATATGTAAAAAATTATTTCCTTGAATTAAGTTCTTATTTTGAAAATAACATAATAATGAAAAAAAAAATTTTTTGGCAAAAATTTGAACTAACTACTTAGTTTTGTTCAAAAATTCGAAACTACAAAGTGTTCTTCATTGAACTTAAAAATTCAAATATAATATAATTTGAAACAAAATAAATGAATGTTAAGGCTTTTCAAGAAGAGCGCTACAAAACTTTTTTTAAATAAAACAAAAACGCTTTTGGATATCAATGAAATTCTTTCTTGCTGTGAAAATACGTTCGATGCCATTATGTATGGAAATCGATCTCTTTTGCATGGTCACCACGGGCACGCTTACAGAACTCCAGACGCTGAACCCAATTTTCGACGGTTTTCAGGCATAAATCGGCCGATGCTGATGCAATTTCACGTTCGATATTCATACGAGATTCATCAATCGTCGCACAGTGGCGCCATTTGAGTTTTTTCGTTGCAAAAATCATATCTTTTGAACCGAATAAGATAATTGAACAGTTTAAACAGAATATGATAGATAGCTGTCCAGACTATGAAATGAGCGTTTGGAAAGGATCCTGCGCTTTGTTTGGGCCTACTTATGGGTTATCAAAGTTAGAATTTGTAGAAAAATCAATTTTATGGTAACTAAAAAACATTAATTTTTACATTTTTAGATTGTTTTTATTTTTTTTTCTTTAGGGTTTTATGTTTTAAATTATTACCCAACAAATTAAAAAAAAATTACTTCTTTTTTAAATTTATTTTTTTCAATTTTCTGTAAAATATTCATCACAATTCGTAAGAGAAGGTATACCTAAAAGACTAATCATGTCTAAACTATAATTATTTTCTAACTCTATTCGTGACTTCACATGCCGCAGGGAAGAAATAAGTGGATCGGAAGATGCTGCCAACATGGTGAAGAGGTCCTCATTTTGCCTTACCCTTGATGCTTTGAATGTGTTCTGCAATCTATATTTTTTATAAAATTTGTTAAGAGACTCCTGTGCTTCTTCAGAAAGCTCTCCAATTGGCAAAGACTGGTACTCAATTATATCTTTGCCATGCGCCAATATTTTATGGACGGTCGGGGTCAACTTCTTCTGTGGATACATTTCTGCTAAAAGAGAAGCAGTTTTCGATGCATATTGTCCATATTTCGTAGAATTGACATTTTTTTTGCAGTTTAAAACATTCAAGATCGTTCCCAATCTTTTCACGATTTGATTGTCAATTCCAGTGATTTTAGTTACTGCCTCATCATTTTCAAAAAATCTCCTAGAAGTGTTTCCATCGTTTGAGCTACCGTATCCGTGCTTGGGATAGTCTACTTTTAGTCCAACTTGTTTAAAAAAAGCATCCTGTATTTGCTTCTCTCTGATCTTTTCCTTATCCTGTATTGATGTATTTCCATCGAAGTTTTCCTCCTCTTGTGGTAGGGTATACGCCAGTTTTAGCAAGAACTCCATACACCTTATTCTTGCGTGCAATGGTGACATTCCATATTCGTAATTCTCCTCGTTTGTAGAATCGTTTAAATTACCAAAGCTCTTCTGACTTTTTTTTGCAAATCGGGCATGACAATGTTGTGATTGTTCCTGTCAGTTCGTTTACGACTTTTCCGTCGACTATGGTCAGGTGGAACTCGTAATTGCATTCAATATATTTTTCTTCTCCAATTTGCAGCTTTGTAGGCTTAATCTTGCTTATTTGTTCTTCAATGTCCTTCACCGTGGTCCTTATGAGTTCTGCCAATTCCCTTGCAAACTGAAACATTATTGGTCGGCAATAATGCACTGATGACGGACGTGGATTTTTCCGGTGTAGGGAAACATCAAATTTTAGCCGCAAAGGAACAACAGATGCCATAAACATATTTCCGTCCGATATTGTAGCGTCATCGGAAGATATCCTTTGCTTATAAACGTTTTGTCCGGATGATCCATCGCAGCCCCATTTGCTGATCAATGTCAGTTTCTCAGGAAGAATTTTCACCTCATTTGCAGGAAGACTCCCCAACAACCGTTTTGCTGTGTGACCCATGAGATCCTGCAGATTGGCTTTCACAGAGACTTCCGTAAACTTCGTATGCAGTGGTCGTGAATTTATTTTGGCTTGCGTAATATGCTTATATCCTGGTAAAACGTCAGCCCGGTGTCGCATCAAGGATGCCCGTAGTATCTCATATTCTTCTTTGGAAAGTTGTAAGTACATAAATAAGGCCAAGGCTTCTTCGGAACCATACTTTTTAATGTGTGCGTTTGTGGGCGTGGGAATGCTTTCCTTAATCCTTTTTAGTCGCAGTGGGCTTGCATCAGCAACAGGTTTTGTAATCTGCGACCTAACTCTTTCACTATCCTTTGTATATTTAATAGACAGCGCGTCCGATAAATGCTTCGTGGGCAAGTCATTGGTGGCATCGGCAAGTTTCCTCTTTCTTGTGAAAATTGAACACTCCTCAATACTTTTTTTTGACCTTCCTTTTGCTCCTCTGGTTGATGTGGTGGGTTTATCTACTGCCAATATATCCAGGTTGGTGTCTTCATTAAGCCAGTCCTCGTATTTAGAGTTGAAGTTCTGAATGGTTCGATTACATTTCACCCATTTTGCCTTAATATTTGCATATATCAGATAAAAATTATTTTTTATAATTTCGCTTCTCTCAATATTTCCGTATAAGCTATCAAGTTCTTCTAAAGCAACTTCCGTGAAAAACTTTGGTGCGGTTGAACTTCTAAGCATTTCAAATAATTTTAAATTGTTCAACGCCATGTTTTCAGTATTTAAATTATTTAACGCTATGGTTTCAGTACTTGTTGCGCCAACTTTCAGTCGTAGACTAATCCAGGCATTATGCCTATTTTGCAATATATAGCCTCCATGCCCAAAAATTTACCTGTTCCGTGCATACATTTGGATTTAGGCTGAATTATGCAATTTTGCTATTTTGCTCGTGTCTAAATAAGATTTGTGCCTACCTGGAGGGACCATAAGTCAATATTGTTCTTGACCATTTTTACTCCAAAGTAATTTTTAAGTGAGGTGCGTACCTGCGCATCCTGTGTCTGTAACAGAATATTGGGAGTAGACTTTGGCAGAGGCTCACAAGTAGACAACCGACTTAAAATGCAATTTTCAAACTATTAGATAAAACTACTGTCAGTCAAAACATGAAAGGGATGCACGCCATACAATTTCTGCAACCATGTCTTTTTAAACTTTTTTACCTCTAGAAGCCAAACGGGCTCGTACGGGCAGGTAAAACCTTTTGAGTTATGTAAAGAAATAATCAGAGATCACGTTTTGCAAATATGGCAGATATAGAAAAATATAGATTTTTTTATTTTCCGTCAAAGTTGAAAAATAGTGAAAAAACGGATAGTTTTTAAATAGTGATTTACCAGGAGAAACACAAAGCAAACAGTTAAGTTTTTTTTCATCATTATAAATCTAATAAATACATCAATCAATGCAAATAAAAAGTAAGGCTATTCGTTACCTATTTTTCGTGATATTACACATGAAATCGCAACAAATTGACTAAAAATTGTGTGTTTTTTTGAAAACCGAAAGTCGGTCAACTTTGAACGGTTATATCTTCTAAACTAAAAATGTGATATGATTAAGAGTAGCATATTTGAAATCGCGGAAAAGTTTCCTATAACATGAGTTTATTCAAAACTTCGTCGGCGCACATGAACATTTTGATTTTTGCAACCTCGTTTGCTCTACGGGCGCCACTGTGCGTCGCCGGCTTGTTGGCATATACCATAGACTTTACGTAGCCCCACAGGAAATAGTCTAATGGCGTCAAATCGTACGACCGAGGCGGCCAATCGACTGGACCATTTCGTGAGATAACACGTTCTCCAAACTTGGTTTCCAATAAATTGATTGTGACATTCGCTGTGTGGCTTGTGGCGCCGTCCTGTTGGAACCACATGTCCTCCAAGTCCATATCATCCAATTGGGGCCAAAAATATTCGGTTGTTATTGAACGGTAGCGATTTTTCGGTAATTTTTTCGGGATACAATGATGACTCATGGAGTACGTGTGGATTGCTGTCTGACCAATAACGCATATTTTGTTTATTGACGAAGCCATTCAGCCAGAAATGAGCCTCATCGCTGAAGATGATTTTTCGATGAAAATCCGAATCATTTTCAAGTTGTTGCTCAGCCCAATTCACGAACATACGACGCTTCTGGTGGTCAAGCGGCTTCAGTTCTTGCGTCAATTTGATCTTGTAAGGATGTAGGCCAAGATCTTTTCGCAAAATTCGCCACAACAACGTCACAGAGATGTCCAACGCTTGAGAATAACGTGTGAGACTTTGGGCTTTCTTCAACTGAAGCCTCAGCGGTAGCAATATTCTCGACACTACGGACACTTCTTTGTCTCACTGGCACGGGAACATTTTGTGCTGTGCCTGTGGATTCAAATTTTTCCACTAGACGCTCATGACGACCATAAATTGGACGTAGCGCTCTTAACGTTGAGGCCACTGACTTCGAAATTTGGTAGTAGATTTTAATAATTTCGACTCGCTGTTGGCTCGCACATGATGGAATGCATGAAATGGCAAACCTTACTGAAGAGAAATATCAAAAGAGCGAGAAGAAATATGGTGTCGTTTGCTGTCCCTGTCTTTCTACTTTTGTAGCGTCCCTGTTGAAAAACCCTTTACAAGAAGAAATACACATAAACGTAAAAATTACCATGCAATTTGTATTGGGCAATTTTGACCCACTTACATTATACACGCTACTTTTTTTGTAGGGACGCTCTGTTAGGTGATAGGATTTTTTTTTTCTTTGTATTCTATACATCTTCTCGAATGATTAAAAGTCAAGAAGTTTCAGAAAATATAATAATAACTTTTAAAGATAAGGCAAAATAAAAGTATTATTTTGGTTTTGACCCACTTACACAGGATATAGGTTAAAAACAGTGCCATTCAAATTTGGTTTATGATTATTTTTTATATCTAATTAGTTGGACCTAATAGATAGGGTGCCTAAACGAGTGGTATATGTTACCCTAGAGTTGGTCTAGACCGGCTATAATTTTCTTCCATGTTTTTAATTGTGCGTGGTAGAGAAGCAGAAAACCTATTTGTATTAATCTGTACTCTTTATCGGACCGGTTGCTAATACTGAGCATTCATCACTGATTATATTATACATTGTAATAATTGTTATTTTATAATTGATTAGATAGCTTCTAAAAGGAATTTTTCTACTTAGGGCGGCCATGAGGTTTCAACCTGCATTTATATCACATACACTCGTACACCTAAAGGCAGGACTACGAGCAGTGGGGGTTTAGAATCAGTTTTATACCATACAACTTTAAGTTCGCATTAAACTCAGACGATACAACAACAACATTCATACCAATCGCTATTTTTTGAATTTTTAGATTATTTAATTTTAAATTATAGAAATAAACAAACGGCAACGTAAAGATATTTTATGTAGAGCAATTTGTTTAGGCTTATTATTGAAAAAGTTGGAATAGATATTTCTTCGGAAACTGTTAACTTAAAGATTGTATGAATATCATCTCAACCAAGCCAAAAAAAAAAACTTTTTCTCGAAATTCATGGTATAAGGTACCGTATAACCGATGTAGATGGACTATAATGTTCTGATCAGTTTTTGTTAAAATATTATTAGTTAGAATAAGTTTCAACTAAAAAAATAGCAGCGGAAGATCTAATGTTTATTATTGACTTTGTAAACGAAATATATATTTAACTATTTATTATTATTAAATTTTTAAAACTGAAGCGTTTTCCAATAAAAGTTTGTAGCTTTATATATGGCATTTGGAACTATTTTTGTTACAATTATGGCCAGGTTTACCCAGTAAGGTCTGGCAAGTCAGATATCCACGAAACCATATCTCTTTATAATTGTTTAAACAAATTTTGACTTTGAAAATAATTTTAGTGTGAAACTCTTCTCATCAATTACACTCAGCTACTTTCGTTAATATCCCCTTGGTGGTACATTTATTTAAACCACTGTGTCTTTTGCGCTTTTACAATTCCAAAACACAACCCGACGTTAAAAAGCAAACAAAAAGATACAGCTACACATTTATGTGTTTGCGGTATTCACTAAAATGTAACACACTTTCTAAGTTTTTTCTGTCAACAAAGAATTTTAATTAAAAAAGTTTTTAAATGTGCTGCATTTTAACAAGTTTGTTCTGTTCAATGCCACCTTCATTTATTTGTATGTTTCCATGAGCTTCGGCAAACACTACCACTTTATCTTCTTCTTATTATCATATTTGTTCCTTAAGATATTTTCAAAAAGAGTTAAGAATTTTCATTAAATTGTTAAACTGCGTGTTGTTGATAATTTGTGCCTTTTTACCAACGACATGAAAGTCATTACATAGAATAGTGTTAATATTATTACAAAAGTACGAAAATAAAAGTAAAAACTTAAATTTATAAGACATACGAAAAAACAAAGACATAACTTGATATAAGTTTCAGGAACCACAACGGGCCAGCAAACAGAAAATATAATAAAATGATATTTACGTATTCATGGCAGCTGATTTAATTATTGGGAATGCTATGACCTCACCTTGAAGTCCTTACTTCATTTCATAAAAAAACAGCTGGAAATTTATATTTCTTTGGCTTTTTAATATGAATATTTGTCCTTGGGTATATAATGATAATGATGGTATGACTATTAATATTAAAGTTTTTTTTAATTTTCTTTTGTTTGTAATTTCTCTCCTTACCATTTATTATTATAAAAATGCGCGGCGACTATCACCCTGTTGACTTCCGTTGGTAGTTGTTTTTATACCCTATACCACTATGTGGTTTGGGTATAATGACTTTGTGCTGCTGTTTGTAACAACCAAAAATAGTTGACCTAGACCCATCTTTAATTATACCGATCGAATCAGAATCACTTTCTGAGTTGATTTAACAATGTCCGTCCGTCCGTCCGTCCGTCCGTCCGTCTGTGTGTCCATGTAAAGCTTGTAATCAAACTGCAGGTCGCAAATATGAATATATTTTGATGAAATTTGGTATATAAGCTTTTATCAGCCATGGGATGAACGCTGTTGAAACTGGTGAGAATCGGTCCATGTTCAGACCTAGCCCCCATACAAATTACCCATATGAAATCGACATAAATTGCCATAAGGTCCAAATTGTCATATAGATCTTACTCAAATTGGGTTTGTATGCGTTCATTACATCCACTAATGAGTAGTCCAAAAATGATCCCTTTGACCCCATATAGAGCTGCTTCCCGATCTTCACTTAAATCTATTAAAAAACAAAAATATTGCACTGATTCTTCTCAAATTTTGTTTGTACATATTTTTGCAAAATACAAGAGACTTTACCAAACATGATCAGGATCGGTCCATTTTTGGACCTAGTCCATTTATAGATATAGCATCCGATATGAACTTTTTCATATCTGCAGCCAAAAAATTAATAAAAATACCACTCAAATTTGGTTTTTGCTTATTTTCAATGTCCAGTTAGTTGGGCCTAAGAGATAGGGTTTCTAAACGCATGGTATAGGGTATCGTATAGTCGGTCTAGACCGACTATAATTTTCTTACTTGTTTTTTTTTTCATTTAAAACAAAACAAAAGTATTCACCTCATTTATTTCACTAACTTTAAGCAAAAGAACTAAACAAGTGCGAACAACATTTAACATAAATATCTCAAATAAAACTTATGCTTAAATAAATGTATATTTTAAATATTTATGCACATGTCAGTTGAAAGTTTTTATTCAGAATAACAGCGTGAGAAACTGGTCGTGCGCTACAAGTCATTATAAGGTATATCGCACCCAGTGGGGTTGTTTGCTTGTTTCAGCATCAATAATATTAACACTCCCAATATATTTAAACACTGTTAAGTTATACATGTGATCTCGCAGAGTAATATTAAAATTACAATTTGATTTATATGACCAAATATTTCGAAAATGGCATGATATTTTGGCCATAAACTTCTATTTAATTTTACTAAATAAGCTACACTAGCTGATTCCCCTGGATTACGACAACTACTTAATCCTATATATATGACCTTCTCCGAGAAAAGGGACCTAGTGTGTCAAAAATCGGGTTGTGTCAAAAACGGTGGATTCTGGTACCTAAAACGGTGTAGAAACTTTAAATGCGTTTTTACTCAACACTTAATTTTCACACACTAGGTCCCTTTTCTCGGAGAAGGTCACATGTGACTATTTTAAAATTGATCTTTGGTCACAACAAGACTATGGGTCAAGTTTGAGATCAACTGGGTGATGGGAAATGGGATTGCCCCATGGCAGACAGACAGATAGTACGAGTTTATTATATTTGTACGTTTGTTTGTTTGTTTGTGGTGTAAGCATAAACCAAATTTGAGTGAAAAATTTTATATGAAAAAGCTCATATCGGATGCTATATCTATATGGGGACTAGGCCCAAAAAAGGATCGATCTTGACTATGTTTGTCTCTTGTCTCTCGTAGTCTCTTGTATTTTGCAAAAATATATACAAACAAAATTTGAGAAGAATCAGTGCAATATTTTTGTTTTTTGATAGATTTAAGTGAAGATCGGGAAGCAGCTCTATATGGGGCCTATGACTAAGAGTTGCCCCAGGTATAATTTTTAGACTACTCATTAGTGGATGTAATAAACGCATACAAACCCAATTTGAGTAAGATCTATATGACAATTTGGATCTTATGGCAATTTATATCGATTTCATAGGGATCATTTGTATGGGGGCTAGGTCTGAACATGGACCGATTCTCACCAATTTAAATGGCGTTCATCCTTTGGCCAATGGAAGCTCACATACCAAATTTTATCAAAATATATTCGTATATGCGACCTGCAGTTTGATTACAAGCTTTACATGGACACACAGACGGACGGACGGACGGACGGACGGACGTCGTCAAATCGAATCAGATAGTGATTCTGATTCGATCGATATAATTAAAGATGGGTGTAGGTCAAATATTTTTGGTTGTTACGAACAGCAGCACAAAGTCATTATACCCAAACCACATAGTGGTATAGGGTATAAAAATAAAAATCGCGAATAAAAAAAATCGCCAAAAACAAAAAACAGCAATTGAAAAAAGAAAACAATAATCACCAACTTCGAAAGTCCTTAAAGCTAAAAATCTTCAAAATCAACAATCGCGACAAACCCGAAAATCGCAAATAACAAAAATCGAAAAAATCAAAAAATGACAATTTAAAAAATCGCAAAATACAAAATCGCTAAAAAATTTATGTATTCCAAATGTTTTATTTCGTCACGATGAGAGTAGTGAAGCGCATCGGGTTACAACTTGTACGTTATAAAGAATGAATGGCTTGATTTCTACGTAGCAGTGAAATTTTAATAATATAGAAAGCAAAACAAGCATTTCGATTATTATTATTTTTATTTTTTGTAAACCAACACTCAGGGGATTTGCCCTACAAATGCAGCACATTGTGTTGATTTCAGAAAAAATAGGCTATGGGAAGGAGGAGAGAGGGAGTAGTGTTTGTGAATATTTGACTTAAATTTTATTAGATAATAACTGTCAGTAAAAACCTATGCGGGGCTAGTCGACTGATAAATATATTATCTCTGTAATGAATTATGCGGTCAACTGAACAATAGACTTCCAACGGATGTGACGTACTATAAAAGCGGGTAGAACGAACCGAAACTCGGGCGCTTCGAATAAGTTCGCTAATCTCAGAAGAACATTTCCTATTGAAATATCTATAGAACAGTGCTACACCACTCATATTCCAACGATGTTCCAATGAGTCAATAGAGTTGGATATCCTACTGTCATTTATTAGCGCCAACGCCCTCCTTTGCGAACGATCCAATAGGTCTAAAATAGAATTTGAAGCTCCTGCTCATATATGGGTGTTGCATTCCGTTTTCGGTCAGATGTTGGTGGTATAGATTTTAAGGAGATCAGAGGGAGTGAAGCAATATTTGCACCGTTTTAGAAAACCAAGACACTTGAATGCTTCTTTCGACGCTTGAAAAACCTGCTCATTCCAACGAACATCACGTTGAATTCTCATGCCTAGAACATCAAGAGTATCCGATTTCTCAACACATTTACCACCCATATATACAAATGACATTGTTTAATTGACATTGGGTCAACATATAACATTGAGGCTTCAGCACATTAAGATCAACCCTTTTCGCTTTACCCTACACGGAGATTGTTAACAAGTCTTGATTGAGTGTGGCATTCATTGTCTGCCTTTAGCCTCCTAACCTCCAAGAGGCTTGGCCTACACTTAAAGGAAAATAATTGACAAATGCTGCTGTTACCTGCGAAAGAGTATATAGAATTAAAAATTGGAATAAGAAGGTCGTTCAGAAAGATGAGGAAAACAGAAGGAGAAACAACGGAACCTTGGTTACACTTGAATTAAGCTGAAACTCATTAGTTGAGACTCCGTCAGTAACAACACGTATTGCTCGGTCTCTGAGAAAACTCAACATAAATCGGGAAAAGTCATTACCGACCCCAAACGCAATAAGCTTTGTTATCAATGCACCATGCCACACACGATCGAGTGCCTTGGAAATATCTAGAGCAACCACTTTACTTTCGCCAAAGTTGCGAATGGATTATAGTGTTTGAGGGGGCAGGATCGCCATATAGTGTAAGAAGGGGCAGGATCGCCACATAGTGTAAAAGGCAGGATCGCCATATAGTGTAGGTGGGACGCCAGCTAGGATCACCAAATATTATAAAAATCGCTGGACCGTTATATAATGTATGCCTTGTAGCAATCTACGTACATAGTGGCATTTAAATTTAATATAGTGTATGTATGGGGGCAGGATCGCCATATAGTGTATGAGGGGGCAGGGTCGCCATATAGTGTTAGCTTGGCAGGTTCGCCATATAGTGTAAGAGGGTGTACAAAAGGATACTAAGATTGGGTGAGAACCGGACCAATCTCAGGAGGAATTTTGTCAAGTGCTTTCCTCAAAGCAGTTCCCGCGTGCACGCTAGATGCACTTTTTTATACAGCACGTAGGCAGATTATGCCAATGTTTGAACCCTTTGGCAGAATATGCCAGTAAAAAGAGAAAATCTCTGTTTGGTTTTAATTATAACCCTTTCAAATCAGAATTATAATTGATTATTTATTTTAAAATGCTGGTCTTTTATATCATTATAATTTAATATTTTTACTTAATTTAAATAATAGTCTTCTCTTTTCTTTACATTCGCATATTACAAATTCATTGATTTTTGAACGTTGGACTCAATAGCCAATCAGAAAACGTTCAATAATCAATTTAAATTTTTCCCCTCAAAATTTGAGTGACATTCCTATTTGTCATGGGTTATTGACACAATTTGAATTTTCACAAATTTGTCATTTTGCATTCCAGTGATATTTAATTACACAATAATTTATTGTTTTGTAATTCAACCCTTTACCCAAGGTTAGTGTACTTTGTGGTATGTGTTGAATGAAAAGAAAAGATATGCAAAAAAATAAATAAATGTAAACAAATAATTACAAATAAATATGTGCATGTGCATATAGTAAACAAAAATAAACAAAAAAATATAAACAAATAAAGATGAATAAATGAAATAAATAAAGATAAATGAAGATGTGTGTAACATCATCACAGGATCGACTCCAACGCTAAGAAAGTAGAGCGAACAGGTCTCCCGTAGAACGATTTCTACAGATTATATACTGTCGATCATTAAGAAATGAGTTGGCCTCTAGGTAGTTCTCAAGTTCACAACATCGAAATCAACTTTTTCTTTATTTGTTGGAATGCCATTACGTCATTTTCTCGTAAGAAAATATGGCGATGTTGGTGAGTATGGTGGAAAATTGGCTATATCACGAGAAAAATTTCCCTAAAAGTATTAAATTGACTGGATATAATCTAATTTTTCACAATATCGAGATCCAGTTTTATGGATGCTCATTTTTTTTAGCTAAAATATGATAACATATTTACTCAGTCAGAATTCGTTAATATTAAAAAAAAATTTTTTTTTTTGCTTTGTATTTCTGAGGTTGATTATCAAACCCTAACTAGGACAATTGTTCACCAAAAATTATGGATATCTTCTGGACTTAACAAAATTCATAAGCATGAAAATCTATATATATAAAATTCATTGTCTGTTTGTTTGTTTGCTTGTTTGACCGCTATACAAATTTTTATTTTTCAACGGTTTTTTCTGAAATTTTGTGCACACGATCTGTATACCCTAAGAAAGGTCGCCATATACTTTCTACCGGCCACGCCTATTTTTACGCCCACTTTTTATGTAAAATTCATTTTCTGTTTTATTCATATTTGTTCACTATACAAATTTTTATTTGTTAACAGATTTCTCTGAAATTCGGTACACAAGATTCCTGTACCCCAGCTAAGGTCACCATATACTTTATATCGACCTACTTTTAAGCCCACTTTTTATATACGATTCATTTTCTGCTTTTTGGTATATTTGTTCGCTATACAAATTATTAATTTTCAACGGATTTCTCTGAATTTTGCTACACACGATCTCCATACTCCAGCAAAGGTCGCCATATGCTTCGTACTGACCACTCCTACTTAAACGCCCACTTTTTGTATACAATTCATTTTGTTTTTTGGTATATTTGTTCGCTATACAAATTTTTATTTTTCAACCGATTTCTCTGAAATTTGGTACACACGATCTCTCTGCTCCAGCAAGGTCGACATATTCTTCGTACCGGTCACGCCTATTGTTACGCCCACTTTTTGTATACAATTCATATTCTGTTTTTGGGTACATTTGTTCGCTACACAATTTTTTTTGCCGGCCACGCCTACTTCTAAGCCCACTTTTTATACAAAATTAATTTTCTGTTTTTTGGTATATTTGTTCATTATAGAAATTTTTATTTTTCAAGGGATGTCTAAAATTTGGTCACACGATCTCTATACTACAGGGAAGGTCACCATATGCTTCTTACAGGCCACGCCTACTTTGCGCCAACTTCTATGTATATAAAACTTATTTTTTTTCCTTTTATTTGTTTCTTTATTTGATTGCTATACAAACTTTTATTTTTCAATGGCTTTCTCCGAAATTTAGTACATATTCTAGGGAAGGTCGCAATATAATTTTTACCGACCACGCCCAATTTTCATATAAAATTCATATTTTGTTGTGTAGTATATTTCTTCCCTACACAAATTTGTACTTTTCAACGGATTTCTCTGAAATTTGCTACTCACGATCTTTGTACTCCAGAGAGGTCGCCATATGATTCTTGCCGGCCACACCTACTTCTACGCCCACTTTTTATACAAAATTAATTTTCTGTTTTTTGGTATATATGTTCACTATAGAAATTTTTATTTTTCAAGGGATGCCTAAAATTTGGTCACACGATATCTATACTACAGGGAAGGTCGCCATATGCTTCTTACAGGCCACGCCTACTTTGCGCCAACTTCTATGTATGTATATATTTTTTTCCCTTCATTTGTTTCTTTATTTGATTGCTATACAAACTTTTATTTTTCGATAGCTTTCTCCGAAATTTAGTACATATTCCAGGGAAGGCCGCCATATGATTTTTACCGACCACGCCTACTTTTACGCCCATTTTTATATAAAATTCATATTTTGTTGTGTGGTATATTACTTCCCTATAAAAATTTATTCTTTTCATCGGATTTCTCTGAAATTTGTTTTACACGGAAATAACTACACGGTGAACAAATCCCCCGAACTTAAAAAAAAGGTACCCAAAAGAAATTAACAAATTCCCCATTTTTTTTTTAATCGAAATAAAAAATGAACTTACTCCCCAAATTCATTCTTAATTTTTTACATATTTTTATTTAATGAATTTTGTTAAATATTTATTTTAGTAAACATTTGCATACCGCTCTCAATATATGTCCTACAATAAATGCATTTAAAATGAGTATTCTTTTCAATAGCATCATTTCGTTGCGCGGAAGCTACGCGCACGGGCTATACAGCTTAGCTAGAATATCGGCATGATTTGAAAAATATATTTTGACAATTAAAATAAGTTGACAACAACTGCGCGGCAGCACGGGTATGGCTGCCAAACGCGCGGAAGCGGCGCGCGAACGCGGACGCGACGCGCTCTCGGAACACAGCTCAGCTAAAATATCGCAATGCTCAAAAAAATATGTTTTAGGAATTAAAATAAGTTAACGAGAACTAAACGGCAGCAAGAGTAGTAGCTGCGAGGAAGCGGCGCAAGGCGCGCGGACGCGGACGCAACGCGCTCGCGGAACACAGCTCAGCTAAAATATCGCAATGATCTGAAAAATATATTTTGGCGATTAAAATAAGTTGACAACAACTGCGCGGCAGCACGGGTGTGGCTGCCAAACGCGCGGAATCATACGCGACTCGCTCGCGGAACACAGCTTAGTGAAATGTCGTATGATAAATTTTATTTACTATGTGAAATAATTACCTGTTGATCAAAATAAGCCACACATATACTATAAGCAGTTGCTTAAAGAGACCTTGCGACACAATATTAAACGTCGCATAAGTCTTTCATTTCTGAAACTTGAATTTCACGTCTCTGCTCAATGATGATCACTTATTGAATGAAGTAATTCAATTTTTAAAAGTTCTGATTCCTTTAATTTGCGAACCATTCCGTCATATTTGATGTTTATAAATAAACTGAAAAAAAAAACTTAAAGCGGTTTCGCAGCTTATTTTTGAAGCATTTTTGCTGCAGCATCTTATAAAAAACTTCTAAATTAAAAAATAAAAAAATTTTTAATTTAAATAAAAAATGAATTTACTGCCCATACAAATTTTTGGGGAGAAACTTTATTTTATTGGGGAATTTGTTAATTGGGGACTAAGTACTCAGCGCCTGGTAAGCATAGTGAACCATTTTTCAAGTCAAAGGCCTTTTTATCCCGGGCAAGACCGGGTAAAAACAGCTAGTATTTAAATAAAACTGTTCAAAAATATTTTCAAAAAAAGCCCATTAATTGCAAAAGTCATCTTAAGCCTTTGACACTGGAATGTATTAAAAATTCCATCAGATAGAAATGTATATAAAATGTGTTTGTGTTGTTGCCGAATACGAATTTCATCGTTATTTTCAAAATTTCCATTTTAGTCCTAAATTACTGAGCCTACGTTTATAAAATAAATTTCAATAAGGATTGTCGATATACAAAATATTCAGGATATACAAAGATACCTCAATATCTTTTAAACAATTCAGCTGTTTTTTCTAGAATTATTAGCTTCCTTTTACGTTGAAATGGTAAGAAAAAAAAATACTTTAAAGTATCATTTCATGGAAAAAGTTTCCGTTGCGGTGCTTTGAAGTGTAACGACATATCTCGTGTACGAAATTTATTAAAGCACACTTATATTCAGGTTTTCTTTTTTATTTAACAATATTCCAATTTTTTTTTTCGTAGCGCTAGCCAATGGTAGAGTCTAAATTTAAATTTCTTTTTAAATTTTCTTTTTTCGAAACATTTTGATCATCATAAATGCAAAGCTTGATGATATTCCTTTATTTCGCTTAGAGAATCGTAAAGTTTGTGATTTTCTCAAGAGTGTGCATAAACATGATTGATCACTTTTATA
The DNA here is from genome assembly GCA_963682025.1 of Cordilura impudica. Lineage (NCBI taxonomy): Eukaryota > Metazoa > Arthropoda > Insecta > Diptera > Scathophagidae > Cordilura > Cordilura impudica. Next base: position 107,217,336 of record OY821518.1, read on the forward strand.
TCAGCACATTCCATTAAATATTTTTGATGCCCCATAAAATATAAATATTACTCATACGTGCTCCTCACACTTTAAAAAGCCATCGAGTTTCTTCTGTTATGAAAAGGAGAGAATATCGGTCAGTAAACATTCCTCTAGAAATAGCGAACAATTTAGTATCTAATATATTGCAGCTGAGCCCTTTTCGAAATTCGCAATTCAGTTAAAGATGCTAAAACAATTTCTTGTTGTAATATATGAAATTAATCATGTACTTCTTATTATTTTTTTTCGCTGGGTTGTGAAATTTTTAGTAAAAGAAAACAAATATTGTGTTTGCGTTCATATTGAAATTTTGGGTTCACAATTTGCATAGTCTGGTAGCAGATTAGCAAGTCAGCAGTCAGACTTGGAAAATTTCCAAAACAAATTGAAATTTTTGTAACAAATTTATGTTATTTGTATTTATTTAAATTATCATCGTTAGCAGTTAAAAAAATATAAATAAATTTGCATGTATTGACAGCTCAATTTCAAATCATGCTATGTCGAATTAGCACGTTGTAAATTTTTTTACGTTTTTTTTTTTTTTTTTTTTCAAAACGTTTATTAATTCATAATAGGATAACAATTCATAAACTGAAATAAACAGCAGTTAACAATAATTTTCTATATACAAAGTCCCAAAATCGGGCTCTCGAGTATTATTAATGTAATAATATATTTTTATTTAAAAATAAATTACTAGTTTCCTTACTTCAAATGAAGAATAAGTTGTTTTGTAATGGAAAAATTCTGTTTAAAAACATTACTTTAATATTTTTGTAACTTAAAAACGGTCTAAAGGATAAAAAAACAAGGGGTATATTAATAAACACTTATAGCCACCAAAATTTTTTAGTTTTTGTGTTTTGCAAGGTATGTTCTCTGTTAGCTATGCTGACATCATATCTTAGATCATTATTTAATTGATTGCAATTAACTGCTTTTATATTAGCCCGTCTAAAATTATGATAAAAACTGGGATGCCATTTTCATTTTGAATTTTCTTAATTTATCGAGGCATAGAAATGCCTCAAGTGGAACAAACCAATTTTTCAGGGTATCAGATATATATTCTTCATTTGAATAGTAGGGTGCCAGAATGAAATTGTTTTCGCTACATAATGTACATCAGAAAATGTAATTTCTTATTAAATATATAATAAAATTATCGATTCTTATAATATTGGCAGAATTATACAATTTTTTATTGGATATGTACTTTTTATAGTTGCTTTGCGTCGATCTAAACATTGATGTAGCTCTTAAACACTTTCTTTCGAATACACGTATTTTTTCCATGTAAGATGGTGAGATGTTAAACCAGATTGGGCATCCATAAGTTATGATTGGTCTAATTAATGATTGGTACATCATAATTTTGACCTTAGGATTTACAAACTTTGAGTAAAATAATAATTTGTACTTGAAGAATGCGTTTCTTGCTTTTGTTAAAATTTCATTAACATGGTTATTGAAATATAAAAATTTATCTAAATAAACACCTAGATATTTAACAATTTGTTTATTTGTTATAGTAGTATTATGAAGATGTCATTTAATTTCAAACAATTTCCAGTTTTTCCTTATGTTACTATTGCATTTGACAACTGGCGATCTAAATAAAATTGTTTCACATTTTAGTGTGTTAATTTTCATATTCCAGTCAATAGTATATTTTTCAACAATGTCAAAAGAATTTTGAAGATTTGGTTAATTTTTTCTATTGTTTTATCGGCATGATATATTATTATATCATCTGCAAATGCAACACAGTTTTCTATTTTATTTAGTAAGTCATGAATAAATAAGTTCAAAAAAATGGGTGCGTTAACAATTCCTTGTTGTAACCCGTTTATTATTTTGTATGTTTGTTTGTTTTTATGTTTTTGATGAAACAACCTAAATGTTTTGTTGCTAATCATATTGTATATCATTATTATTTGATAAAGTGGAAATTGATACTCATAACAAAACAAACAAAAAGATGGGTAGAGTGCAATAAATATATTTTAAGTAAATCAGTGCAATTATGACTACGATAATGAAATATCGTTCCTTTAATTAATTTTTTAGTGTAAATATTTATATAAATGTAAGATATCAATATATGTGTCTTTATGTGTCTTGTGTTCTTTGATTATATTTAAGTGACGCATATTTATAATACATTGTTTTTTATTTATAATATTAGATCCCTGAGGATGATCAGCGAAGCTGGTCGAAATATTGGATTAGAAGATAATTTAAAATAATAAATAAATTCAACGAAGACCTCGAGCTCGACTATTGATTCATTAAATTGATACTCATTTAATTTAAATATTAACCCAGGGATCCAAACTTTATCGAAGGCTTTTTCCATATCGATTAGAAAAGCGCCTGTACATAATTACTTGTTCCAATTCCAGGTTATATTTGATGTAAGTAAATATGTTGCGTTAATTGTAGAATGTTTATACTTAAATCCAAATTGTTTTTCGCTTACTAATTTTAAGTTTTTGCAAATATTATTTATATTACACTGTCCAACAAATTAAGACTTTTGAATGGAACAGAACAGCGACCCCATAATTCTGAAAGGGTGTTTTGAGTAGATCATTTTTGTAGAAGAAACTTATGGTCCAGCACGTCTGAGTATTTTTTTTAGAGTGGGTCAAATTTTTAATTTTTTGGTCGAAGGGAGCATTATACTTTATAAAAAAAATGCTATAAGTTCATGTCTGAGAGAATTCTTATGGTCTGAGTTGTATTGTAGAATTGTATGAGGATTATTTTTGTGAAAGACCTTAACCCTCTAACTGGTCTCTTTATGGGTCAATTTGACCCTTTTTTTGAGAAAATCAAAAAATATCCTTTAAAAAAGGACATTTAAGGATTAAAATATTGTACGAAAATGTTTGCCGAAAAATTTCAATGGGGGTCACCAAAGACACCATTGTTGTAAATAAAGCTCTTTACGATTAATTGGCAAAATTACACGCCAACTTCTATAAAAAAATTATAATTTTGTTTTAATACTGGTTTATTATAGTATGAACATATTTATTTTTTTGCTTCAAATTTTCGAGTAAAAGGGAATTGGGAAATAGCAGTAGTATGACAATGGATTAAAGATTAAACTTAATACGCTTTTCTGTATTTAGCTTGACGTGAATGTACCGATGGGTCAAGGTTTCTGTACAAGCCCCATACGTATTCAGCAAGCATTACACTTTGGGATTTGCCTTTGAATCTTTCTTCCAATACCTTTATATCCTGATGAAACCTTTCACCGTGTTCATCTGAAACCGCTCCAAGGTTTTCTTTAAAAAAATTGAGATGAGAGTGCAGAAAATGCAGCTTTAGTGACATCTTAACGCCAATATTTTTAAAACCGATTAGCATGCTTTCAATATTTTCTGCACAGTTTTGTGCTTTTGAGTTTCCAAGGAATTCTGATATAACCAGTTGCATAAAGTCAAATTCTGTCTTTTGCATATCCGACAGATGACCATAAAATTCTTCATCTTGTAATAATTTTCTTATATCGGGTCCAACGAGCATTCCTAGAAAAGGTAATTTACATTGAATGAAATAAATTATTTCTTAAAACCGTATGTTACCTTCTTTTAATTTTGCTGCAGATAATCTGGAGAAAATTGTTTGAATGCATTTGAAAAGCATTTCCTTGTGTATTTAAGCTTTTAATAAAATTTTTCACCACGCCCAACTTAATATGCAGCGGTGGAAGTATAACCTTATCTTTTGGGACAAGGGATTCATGGATTACATTTAAGTCACCAATAATATTTTCTTTACGTTCTTCGAAATATTTAATATGATAATAGCTGCTGGTAGCACGTGAATCCCACTTACAAAGAAAGCACATATATTTTGTGTATCCTGTTTGCATTCCAGTCAATATTGCAAGCATTTTGAAGTCTGCGCATACTTCCCATTTATATTTATAGTATTCAATTTTATTTAAGAGATTTGAAATATTTGCGTATGTTTCCTCCTTTTTTGTAGAATACGCAACCGGTATTGATGGATGCTGATTTCCGTTGTGCAGTAAAACTGCTTTTAAGCTGTGTTTTGAACTATCTATAAATAGTCGCCAAGCGGAAGAGTCCAGTGGAAGCTTTAGATATTTTTGAACCTTTTCAATACTGCAACAGTATACAAGTTCTTCTGATTTTTTAAAATAACTTTCCAGATCGGCGTGTCTTTTTCTTGGAAACGTAACTTTTACATCGGCTTTTATCAAATTCCTGTTTTTCAATCTGTAACATAATATTTCAGCTTTCTCTTTTGTTAGTCCTAAATCTCTTACAAGATCTTCAAAATAAGCTTGGTCTACCAAATTAGGACATATGTTTAAACCATCAAGAGGAAAGTAACTTATATCTGATATGTTTTCAACCGCCGCTGTTATTTCTGTATTGGCGACTGTCATATTGGCCGAAAATGTATGTGTAGGCGGTTGAGGCACCGGAACACCTTCACAGCGCACTTCTGGTAAAATGACATTATTTGTTGCTTCGTATGTCATTGTCGCGTAGTGCCTTTGGCTTCTACCAAATTTGTAATTTACGCAGAAATAGCATGTATCTGATTTGTGATCTTCAGCAGCGCCTTAGTACCGCCTTTGTACCAGGTCAAAAGACCACTTTCGCAAGTAGTACATACGGTTCTTGGTATCCAAGCTTCAGATAAAAATCGAATTCTAAAGAAAAGAAAATATGGTTCTTCAATTGTAGGCAATATCTTTATTCTGCTTTGATGGTGCGTAAAATGTCCACAAATAAAACAAAACCAATCTCTTAATTTGCAAACAGAATCCGCCATGCTTATTTAAGCTTTAATTTTTCTTTTTTATATTAATTTTAGTAAAAATCACACCCGATATGTACTGCTTAGTAGCTCAATTATGCTTGAATTTTTTCTTTTATTTTTTATTATTAATTTTAATAAATATCACACCCGATTTGTAAGTCACAGCTGACTAGACCCGGCCGAACTTGACGCCGTTTTTACCTGTTTTGTATATGTTGGTGTATAATTTTACTAATTAAGCATACAACAATGGTGTCTTTGGTGACCCCCACTGAAATTTTTCGGCAAACATTTTCGTAGAATATTTTAATCCGTAAATGTCCTTTTTAAAGGATATTTTTTGATTTTCTCGAAACAAGGGTCAAATTGACCCATAAAGAGACCAGCTAGAGGGTTAAGATCTTCCACAAAAATAATCCTCGTACAATTCCAAAATACAACTCTGACCATAAGAATTCTCTCAGACATTAACTCACAGCATTTTTTTCATAAAGTATAATGCTCCCTTCGACCAAAAAATGAAAACTTTGACCCACTGTAAAATAATACTCAGACGTGCTGGACCTTAAGTTTGTTCTACAAAAATTATCTACTCAACATACCCTTTCAGAATTATAGGGTCGCTATACTGTTTCAAAATTGCTGTTGGACAGTGTTATTATTTACACAAATTTCAAACACTTTGCTGATGTTAGGTAGTAAACTAATGACCCGAAGATTTTTTTGGATTAGATAAACCTTTGTCCTTTTTTGGTAGAACCACTACTTTTGCCATTTTCCATTTATTTGGAAAATATGAATTATTAATCATGTTGTTGAAAAGATTGCAATATTCAAAAATTATTATGTTGGGAAGGTTTTTCAATACTATATTTGGTACATTATCCAAACCTGAAGATAATTTGCCTCTTAAATTAGAGAAAATGTAATAAATCTTATCCCTTGTTATGAACTATTCTTCCGCTTGATTTTCATTTATATTGTTTGATTTCTTATCAATACAAAAATTTGTTATAGTCGTTTATTTTTTTTTTCGAAATTTTCTTTCAATTCTATGAATCCATTAAAATAATTATTAACTAGCACTTGTTGATTGTTGTCCAGATTAATCTGTTTATAAGAGTGAATTAATTCAAGATAAGCACCAAGAGTATCTAACATTTCTTCTTGTACTCTTATTATAAAATTATCTGAGCTATCCTTCTCTAGTTTTTCCATGTCAATTTATTTAATATCTCTTCGGAATTTTGTGGTATTTTTTAATTTTTTAAATTAAACGGTTTAAGTTTTTTGAAATATTAATTTATTCCTTCAAACATTTGTTTCGAATCTTTGGGATCTAGTTCGGTTAATCTTTTTTGAAGATATTTGTTTAGAAGTATTGTACAATTTTTATTTATGAGCTTTTTGATCAATTTTAACTTAACCTTTAATAAATTAACTAGAGATTCCGATAGAGTATATTTTAGTCTATGGTGTTTTTTATAATTGTAAGAATTTTACTTTTTTCTGCATGTAACTTCTTTTTACGTTTTTCAATTTAGTAAATTTCAACATAAATTCTGTAAAGTTTTGGTGTTGAGCGCTTAACCCAATCTACTTTTGATTTGATAAATAAAAAGTACTTAGCATACATATGAGTGTAGAAAAACTTCAATTCCATAGTGGTTTAAGTTTACTTAGGATACTTTAGTTTCGAGCATTTTAAATGTAATGAAATTCTAAGTAGACTTAAAGTTATATGGAATTAACGTTTCTTTGCGTCGTGTTATCTTTGTGCACATAGCATGATCAATGCACAATTTTTTACACCTCCAAGTGTATTTAGCCGGGTTTCCCCCAACGTAAAAAAATAGTTTGAGCTTGTATATCAACTTAACATGTTTTAGTTCGTATAAAGCTGTCAGCAGAAGAGGGGCAAACTTTTGTGTATTTTTACAAATAAAATGAATTTTGGTGCATCAAAAATGCTGAAACTGGTCCAGAATATGCGTGAAGGTATTATTTATTTATATTTAATATTAGAAGTTAAAATTAATATTATCATTTGGAAACGAATAACATGATGCGTACATATGTTAAGGAAAATATAGGTTAGTTAAAAAAAAAAGTAATATGAATTTTTAATGGCTTGGTTGTATACATTAAAAATATGTTATTAGAAAATTCTAATGAAAATACAAGAGCACACAGTTAAGTGTCCCTTAATTTGTCTCACGCGTTATCTCCTAAACTCAACATTGATATTGCGCACAAGTTTTTTAAGAAGCGTTACACCAAAATTAAGGCAGTAGTGTTCATGTACTCATTAAGAATTGCGAGAAAACCAAACGTATAAATAGGTTCTCAAATATAACGGAATGGGCCGCAAATTAAAGGAATCAAAACTTTTAAAAATTGAATTAATTCATTCAATAAGTTATCATCATTGAGCAGAGACGTCAAATTCAAGTTTCAGAAATGAAAGACTAATGCGACGTTTAATATTGTGTCGCAAGGTTTCTTTAAGCAACTGCTTATAGTATACTAGCTGTTTTTACCCGGTCTTGCCCGGGCTCCAAAGGGCTTTGGCTTGAAACATGGTTCATTATGCTTACCAGGCGCTGAGTACTTAGTCCCCGATGAACCATTCCTCAGAAAAATTAACTTACTCCCAAATAATTTTTATGGGATTGGCGAATTTGTTCATGGTGAAAAAATTCCCTATGTTCACGTTTTTTGGGCGAACAAATTCATGTTTTATTTCAATTTAAAATTTTGTGATTTTTTAATTTAGAACTTTTTTATATAAGACGCTACAGCAAAAATACTTCAAAAATAAGCTGCAAAACCGCCTTAAGTTTTTTTTTTTTTTGAATTTTATTTATTCTGTAAACATCAAATATAACGGAATCGTTTGCAAATTAAAGGAATCAGAACTTTTAAAAATTTAATTACTTTATTCAATAAGTGATCATCATTGAGCAGAGACCTCAAAGAAAACCGGAAAATGAATGCGACATTTAAAATTGTGCTAAAAGGTTGCTTTAAGCAACTGCTTATAGTATATGTGTAGTAATTATTGCACATACGTAGATAACATTTATCATAAGGCTTTTCACTGATCTGTGTCCGCTCGTTTGGCAGCTACACCCGTGCTGCCGCGCAGTTGTCGTCAATTTATTTGAATCCCAAAATATATTTTTCAGAACATTCCTATATTTTAGCTGAGCTGTGTTCCGTGTTTGGCAGCTACACCCATGCTGCCGCGCAGTTATCAACTTATTTTAATCGCCAAAATATATTTTTCAGATCATTACAATATTTTAGCTGCGCTGTGTTCGCGAGAGCGTCGCGTCCGCGCGCCGCTTCCGCGCGTTTGGCAGCCACACCAGTGCTGCGGCGCAGTTGTTGTCAACCTATTTTAATTGCCAAATATTATTTTTCAGATCATCCGATATTTGAGCGCAGCTGTGTTCCGCGAGCACATCGCGTCGCGTCCGCGCGTTTGGCAGCCATACCAGTGCTGCCGCGCAGTTGTTGTCAACCTATTTTAATTGTCAAATTTTATTTTTCAGATCATCCGATATTTCAGCGCACCTGTGTTCCGCGAGCGCATCGCGTCGCGTCCGCGTGCCGCTTTCGCGTATCGAAATTATGCTATTGAAAAGAATACACATTTTAAATACGTTTATTGAGAGCAGTATGGAGATTTTGTTCATTTCTTTTGGGGACCCTTATTTAAAAATTCGGGGAATTTGTTCATTTTTTGGGGAATTTGTACATTGGGGGCTAAGTGCTGAGCGCATGCTTACCACTACAACTTACGAATTTTACTTATTCTACAGCTTGGGGGTATACAGCAATTCTGGTTTTTCCTTCTGGTGCATATACGAAAAGCTTGTGCTGGCTCCCAACTCTGCTCCAGAGCGACAAATAATTGTCTATGAGAAAAACTGGGAGATTCTAAGTTTATACCTGCTACCGTAAAAGATGATTCTCTTATGTACGTTATGTTAGGAACAACTTTTTGTACCATCTCTTGCAATGAAAAACCAACTTACAAAAGTCTTCTGATAGGGATATTACAGTCGTTTCAAGAGTTTCACATTCCCTGGAGTTAGGTTGTCTTATCCGTTGGGCCTGAAGACATTGTTGAGTCGTTTTCGGAGTTTCAGATTCCCTCGACTAAGCTTGGCTTAGCTGCTGAATTTCTAGGCACACTGGAGTAGATTCAGGCATTTCCGATTCTCTTACAAAGCTTGTCTTGATCTTTGGGCTTCAAGACTTTATTGGGTTTGCTCAGGTGTTTCAGCATTTCTCAACTCAGATACGAATTTGGGTCTGATCAGGTTCTCTAGAGTTCTGTTTTGTTTAAGCCTTTTTGCATTTGAGGTAGTACGGCCTATACGCTATGCTTTCATGTGCAAGGCACAATTGCAACTAGTTATTTTTCCACCTTTACAACTCATTTATATAGTGAAAAAGATGAAATGGAAATATTTGTAATAGGTTGCTTTCTAATGTAGCCAAAAGGCAATATGGAGATAAATGTAATATTTTGTTTTCCATTGTATTTAAATAGGTGGGATGCAAATATGTATAATCGGAATAATCCTGCAGCGATAGTCAACCTATGAAATAAATCTGCACTAATTTTGGGGTGTTGCAACTCATATAACGGGTGATTTTTTTGAGGTTAGGATTTTCATGCATTAGTATTTGACAGATCACGTGGGATTTCAGACATGGTGTCAAAGAGAAAGATGCTCAGTATGCTTTGACATTTCATCATGAATAGACTTACTAACGAGCAACGCTTGCAAATCATTGAATTTTATTACCAAAATCAGTGTTCGGTTCGAAATGTGTTTCGCGCTTTACGTCCGATTTATGGTCTACATAATCGACCAAGTGAGCAAACAATTAATGCGATTGTGACCAAGTTTCGCACTCAGTTTACTTTATTGGACATTAAACCAACCACACGAATGCGTACAGTGCATACAGAAGAGAATATTGCGTCTGTTTCTGAGAGTGTTACTGAAGACCGTGAAATGTCGATTCGTCGCCGTTCGCAGCAATTGGGTTTGTGTTATTCGACCACATGGAAGATTTTACGCAAAGATCTTGGTGTAAAACCGTATAAAATACAGCTCGTGCAAGAACTGAAGCCGAACGATCTGCCACAACGTCTAATTTTCAGTGAATGGGCCCTAGAAAAGTTGGCAGAAAATCCGCTTTTTTATCGACAAATTTTGTTCAGCGATGAGGCTCATTTCTGGTTGAATGGCATCGTAAATAAGCAAAATTGCCGTATTTGGAGTGAAGAGCAACCAGAAGCCGTTCAAGAACTGCCCATGCATCCCGAAAAATGCACTGTTTGGTGTGGTTTGTACGCTGGTGGAATCATTGGACCGTATTTTTTCAAAGATGCTGTTGGACGCAACGTTACGGTGAATGGCGATCGCTATCGTTCGATGCTAACAAACTTTTTGTTGCCAAAAATGGAAGAACTGAACTTGGTTGACATGTGGTTTCAACAAGATGGCGCTACATGCCACACAGCTCGCGATTCTATGGCCATTTTGAGGGAAAACTTCGGAGAACAATTCATCTCAAGAAATGGACCGGTAAGTTGGCCACCAAGATCATGCGATTTGACGCCTTTAGACTATTTTTTGTGGGGCTACGTCAAGTCTAAAGTCTACAGAAATAAGCCAGCAACTATTCCAGCTTTGGAAGACAACATTTCCGAAGAAATTCGGGCTATTCCGGCCGAAATGCTCGAAAAAGTTGCCCAAAATTGGACTTTCCGAATGGACCACCTAAGACGCAGCCGCGGTCAACATTTAAATGAAATTATCTTCAAAAAGTAAATGTCATGGACCAATCTAACGTTTCAAATAAAGAACCGATGAGATTTTGCAAATTTTATGCGTTTTTTTTTAAAAAAAAGTTATCAAGCTCTTAAAAAATCACCCGTTAGTAAAAAAGATAAGACGGGAAAATTTTTAATAGGTTGATTTAAAATCTTCATTTCATAATGGTGTAAACTCAAGAGTAGTAACTAAAGAGATTTATGTACAACATTTTTGGGAAGTCCATTGAATAATTAAAATGTGAACAAACACTAAAAGCGTATATAGAAAATTAAAAAAAGTGGGCGTGGCCAATAAAAGTATATGACGACCTTACCTGGGATTTGAGAATAATGTGCAGTAAATTCGAGCGAAACCCATAAAAAATTAAAATAGTGGTCCCAAAAGTAGGCTTGGCGGATAAAATGCATATGGTGACTTTCCCTGTGGTACAGAGATCGTGTGTACCAAATTTCAGAGGAAATCGTTAACAACTAAAATTTTGTATAGCGAACAAATATACCAAAAAGCAGAAAATGAATTGTATATAAGAAGTGGGCGTAAAAGTAGGCGTGGTCGATAAGAAGCATATGGTGACCTTAGCTGGAGTAGAGGGATCGTGTGTACCGAATCTCAAAGAAATCCATTAACAAATTAAAAATTTTTATAGCGAACAAATATACCAAAAAGGAGAAAATGAATTATATATAAAAAGTGGGCGTAAAAGTAGGCGTGGCCGGTAAGAGGTATATGGTGACCTTAGCTGGAGTACAGGGATCGTGTGTATCGAACTTCAGAGAAATCCGTTAACAAATAAAAGTTTCTAAAGTGAACAAATATGAATAAAACAGAAAAGGAATTTTACATAAAAAGTGGTTGTAAAAGTAGGCGTGGCCGGTAAAAAGTATATGGCGACCTTTCCCGGGGTATAGAGATCGTGTGTACAAAATTTCAGGGAAATCCGTTGAAAAATAAAAATTTGTATAGCGGTCAAACAAACAAACAAATAAACAAACAAACAAACAAACAGAAAATTAATTTTATATATATAGATGGTTATTTGTTAATGTAACTTTAAGTTACAATTGCATTAAATTGTATTGATATTATTTAATTTTGAAATCAATAAAATTAACACACTGCGACAAATTTAAAATTTTTTTTCAAAACAACCAAGCTACACTGTGCGGAATCGATAGTGCTACCCAAACTGAAAAAACTCCTAGCTGCGTTTGTCTAAGTTAGAAGCATTTTTTTTTTTCACCCTCAAAGTTTTGAAATTGGGTGTGACCACCAAAATAAGGTGTCATTATTTTTGGGCAAACAGCTCATTCAATTTTGGTGATAGCCGTAAACTGTCTTCAGCAAAGTTGTAGCTGACAGTCTGCTACAAAAACCGCAATTGTGCCATTTGGCTGCGATATTTCGGTGAATGTTGCTTCCAAAAAGTCATTTGCGATAAAAACATGTTTCTAAATTGCCCTGTGTTATCAAAATCGGTCAACGTTTGTAGAAGATATGATGATCTGAAGTCTGAACCTGAATTTTTCATACAATTTTTTTTCATTGTTACCATTTAGTTTGAATCAGACACGGTGGTCTTGAACCAACTTTTAATGAAGGGTCTTATCACTCATTTTTTTTACTGATTTGAGTTACTTACATTCTTAGTAGTGTGTAAAAAATATTATAGCCCATAACTAGTCGAACCGTTTTTGAAAAAACTCAGTTTGAAAAAAACACTCAGTTTGAAAAAAACACTTGGCCATTTTCAGAGTTTGAATTTTTTCTATACTGTAAATTGCATTGTAAATTTCACGTAATTGTAGGGCACTAGTGCTATTTTGATAGTTTATCAATAAACAGTGTAAGATATTAAAAAATAGTGAAAACCGAAATATAATTTTTTTTTTACTTTTCAATATATTGTTAGTAAGTTTGTATTTAACTTGTCTAACTCTTAAAAAAATGAATATTGTCCCTAATCAGTGACACTTTTATTTACAATTATTGATATCCAAATCTACCATTTAACTCTTTAGGCGAAAGTAAATCAAGAAACCTCCAATATAATATTGTTTATAATTTGAAACAGACTAATATTATCTGCAGAACAATATGTGCAAGCTTTCAAAAAACCGTGCTGGTACTCATGATGACAATCGTGGTAACATGTGTCTATTTTTTCTTAAGAATAAAGACGGGATGTACCAATAATATCGGGAATATAAAAGGTAAATATTGAAAAAGGTATCAACTACGATGAATGTGATGAACGTCTTCCCAGTGCAATTTGTGATGTTTGTCGAGTTCTGATCTATCGTGAAAGTAAAAAAGAATTAAATTTACGTACTATAAAATTACCAGATTATTCAAATTTCAAGGTAATGGATCATAATACGAGATCCTAAATAGTAAAAAAAAATTGGGTGTACTTTGTGCGATTAAAGTAGGAAACCGGGCCACGGAAACTTTTTAGTTAAGGTTGTAAACAGTAAATTAAAAAAAAAATTAGTAAATGTCGATCAGACTTGGTAGTTGGTAAGCCCAATTTCTGTAATAAGAATTCGAATCACCTGATTATTTAGTATCTAATATTGACGAAGATCTTTCAATGAATTATAAAGAGCAGCTGGTTAGTAAGTTAATTAAAAACCTTGCAAATTTGAAAGGAAATAATATTAATTAGTTATTTATAGTTCGGCTCGAGATCATGTATACATTTTCTAATACTAGAAAAGATAATACTTTATGCAATGTAAGAGAAATTTGGAAAAAATTGAAGACAGCGCTAGATGGAGTAGCTACTTTCGAACAAAGCGACTTGTTCATCTTCAGCATCCTTCTGCCTATTACTTCAACTCATGCTTAATCAACTATTTAACTCAACATTAGAAAGAAAAGAACATGAGAAATGTTTTTTCTTTCTTTTCATACGAGAGTTAGAACGAACAAGCAGAGTTTTTTTTTCCAATTTATAGCTTTCTCTACATTAACATCGCATTTTTTCCAAATTTCTCTTACATTGCATAAAGTATTATCTTTTCTAGTATTAGAAAATGTATACATGATCTCGAACCGAACTATAAATAACTAATTATTATTACAACACAAGATCGACAATACATAAAAACTAACGGAAATAATATTATTGGTGAATAGTTAATATCCCAAGAGCGTGGACGACCAATGACAGTGACACTGAAACCATCGAAGAGTAAAGAGCAAAAGCCCATTTTCCGCCGATGAAGTTTCTGAAATAGGATTAGGTCTCGGAATATCACAAAGAAAAATTTTTAATGACATCAGCCTTAATAGTTGCTATTAATAATAGAAATATGTTTGAATCAAATTTGGATGAAAAGCTTAAGAATATAAATCATTCTGTAGATTCGTTTTTTGAAGTTAGACATTGTTACATCGTAAAAAACGGTAAAAATAATGTAAAAAGCAAAATTTCGAAAGCATATTTTTTTGTAATGACGTCAAAAAACTTATAGAACATGTTGAAGAGTAGAGGAATTTGACAGAATATCTTACAGTCTTTAGATAAACTATTAGAAAATGATTTGATTGAATCCGAAGATGCTGTGATAGCAGTAAAATGACAAAAATATTGTGATAATGTGCTGGCAAAAAAATTTAGAGACAGTGGGGAAAAAAGATTTTGTTGCTTGCAATAATTGCTAATTCATCTGAAGATTACGAAAATCTGTCTATGTTATGGTCATTATTATGTCTTGAAAATTTAGAAGGAATCATTGCAGCTGATTTAACCCTGCTGTTAGGTTAGAAAAAACTTACGAACGTTAGGTTAATGGACCATTTGGTCCATACTTCAGTATTCATACAAAATAACCATTTAATCTTATATTTGTATCTATTTTGGATCACTTCTCCCTAAATATTATTAATTTAAGCTTTACTCAACGCTAGAGATGGGCGCGTGCCTGAATTTTGGCTCACGCTCACGCAAGAAATTTTATAATCTCTCATGAATCACTCACTCGAATTTTTCTTTACACACGCACTACTCACGTCAGTAAAATTAAAATAACTCACGCTCACGCGTGATTCACGTGAACCACGCAAATTACGTGACCAGCGCAAATCTCTACTCAATACAGCTAATGTAAAATTTTTTTGAGGGATTTTTTACTCAGGATAGCGAGTGTAAAACACAATTGTGGGATTCCCCTTTTTTCCAGTTTTCTTTATTCAACATAAAAAGCTAATGTAAAAAACAAGTGTGGGATTCCCCTTTTTTTTTTTTTTTTTTTTTAATCGACATAGATTAGATATGTAAAAGACAATTGTGGGATTCCCCTTTTTTGATTTTTGTTGTAAAGAAGCACATATATTTGTACTGCATGGTTCATTTTGTGAGTTGTTTTCAATAGTTCAGACGTGTTTTACTTACGACATGGCAAACTTGAACGAAGATCAGATACGAGAACTGCTCAATGAAGAAAGTGACTCCGATATTACAGATTCGGAATTTCATTATATTTCAGAAAATAGCGAAACAAGTTCTTCTGAGACAGATACTGAACGGGAACCCGGCTGCAGCTAGCTCTGTATATCCGTTTTTTATTGCTAAAAACAAAATGGTTTGGAGTGCCACTCTATTACCTCAGCCTATTGGAGCTACGGGAGAGAATATTATCTCAACGCAACCAGGACCAACTCGATTTGAAGTGTCCAGATGCAATGACGTCCTGTCAGCTTTTTTGTTGTTTTTCCGCCTCCAATAGAAAGAATTATCATCGAAAATACTAATAAGTGTGGCAGGGTCAAGTTTGGTGGCAAGTGGAAAGATACTGATCAGGACGCATTGCACGCATATATTGCTGTGCTCATTCTTGCAGGCGTATGTCGGTATGTATAATCTTGCTTTTTATTTCAGCAAAATAGTTGGCAAATATAAAATCTATTACTTAAAGTGGAAAAAATGAAGATGTTCATGGTTTATTTGATGCAAAATTTGGTCGCCCCATTTTCCGAGCAACTATGTCTGAAGATGGATTTCATATGATTAATGGCGCCATCCGTTTCGATGATGTTTTGAGTCGACGACAAATGCGTAGTTGCGATGAATTTGCTCCTATTCGTGAACTGTGGGACCGCTGGGAACAACTTCTTCCAAAGTCTTACAATTGTCACGAAAATTTCACCATTGATGAGCAACTATTTGCATTCAGGGGCGATGTAGTTTTCGACTGTATATGCCATCAAAACCAGCAAGATATGGTTTGAAATGTTAGTTATCGGTGGATTCTAAGTCAGGCTATGTGTGGAAAATACAACCATACCTTGGTAAGCCTAGAAATGCACAGCCTGAAAAGAACCAAGGGCAACGCGTTGTATTGGACTTAACAGAAGGCTTGAAAGGGCAAAATATAACAGGCGACAATTTTTTTCCACTTTTGAGTTGGAAAAAAAAACTTCAGGAAAGGAAACTTACATATGTGGGAATAGTACGCGAAAATAAAACATTCATTCCTCCGAAATTGTTGACTGTCAAAAAACTCCCTTTGTACCATTCTACATATGCATTCGATGGCATTGCGACATTAGTATCATACATCAGCCACAAGAACAAAGCAACAATATTGATTAGTTCAGTTGCAGTTGATGAGAGTGGATTGAAGAAAAAACCAGAGATTGTTTCGTATTACAATTCAACGAAAGGTATATTAGTTTTATGTTCTCCTATAATTGCTGATACTGCTGACCAAATGGTTGGTTCCTACAGCACAAACGCAAAACAAATCGATTGCCAAACATTGTATTTGCAAACATACTGGATATATCCGCATTGAATGTGAATATAATATTTTCTGAAATCGACATTTCGTGCTGATCGGAATCGCAGGAGACCAGTGTTTTTGCGGCAACTAGCACTTTCTCTGGCTAACGCGTATATGATGAAATGAACTAGGTTACCTCAACAAGAGTTCTCAGCACAGTTATTGACTGAAATATGATCATCATGCATAGTTCCAGTGGCCTCTTCAAATAATACTTGCTCCATTTGCAGCAAGTTTATTCGCAAAACTAACCGAAAAACATGTTGCTTCTTATGGAATGACAATTATTATAAAACCAACTAATAAATACTTATTTTTTTTTAATAACTGTAAAAAAAAATTCAAAGAAAATATACTATGGACCAAATGGTCCCTTAACCTAAGATTCGTAATTTTTTATTTTTCTCAGTCCTGTTTTAAGTCAGAACCTTGAATTTTTGTATATAACATGGTTTTATAAAAAGACCACGTGAGCTAAAAAATTAAGTCACTATATGTCACCGTTCAAAAATTACAAAGGAAACAATTCAAAAATTGGACCAAATGGGCTTAACCTAACAACAGGGTTAAAGCTAGCGAATGTAGTGACAGGAATTATGTCACACGCAAGTACCTGTCCTTGTACCTGATGTATATCATCTGCTGATAGATTAAAAGAATGTGGAGAACTAAAAACCCTCGGTAGCTGCAGAGAATACTATCGTATGTGGAAAGAAAATGGAGGTGATAAAGAGTCTGCAAAAAATTTTAAAAAATGCACGAATAATCCGATATTTTTTGAAAAAGATGATGACACAGAAATTTTATAGAATTCCGCCATCGTATAGCAAAGCTTTGTTTTGATCAATTCTCTCTTCTCTATGTCTTATTTTTTTTTTTGAAGTTTACACATGAAAGAAAGAAACCAAGTGTTTAAGTCAAAATAAAACTATCAAAACAAAAAAATTTTTAATCGAACAACTTTTTTGCAACTAAAATTTGTATAAATAAATTTTATAAAAAAAAGCAAAATGAACAAGTGCAAAGAAAACATTTACAATTTTTGCTATGTATGTGGAAAATTTATTAAAAAAAATAGACTCGCGCATACAATACAAAATAAATTCTTGCGGTCTTAGTAAAAATTTTAAAAAGGTATACATAAAATGTTATAAAAAAAACATTTTTGAAAAAAAAAAAATGGGCACCGAATTCAGTGTTTTTTGGTATGTTACAAAAATGTCATCGAATACGTAAATGGAAGGCAGTGGTCTCTACGCTATGATGTCCCTGTTATTTGCACGAATCCTGCAGTGTGGGAGATGAATGCCAGAAAAGCAAAAAAATTTCTGTACAAGCCGGTAGAGAAAGCGCTGGGGCCACGCGAAAAGATTTTAGTGCCACTACTACATATCAAGCTTGCGCTTATCAAAGGCTTCATAAAGAGCATCGTGGGGGAAAAAAATCAAAAAAGAATTCGAATCACGCTCTTGAGGTTTTGGACTTCTTAAGAAATCAATTTTTCAAAGAGAAAATTAGCATTGATAAATTAAAAGAAGGTGAGTTAAAAACTTTTAAAATTTTTTACAGTTAAAAAAAATAATCCTTTCTAGGTGTAGTTAATGGACGTGATATTCGGAAACTCATCAACGACGAACGATTCGATGGTATTTTGTTCGACGCCGAAAAAAATGCTTGCAGTCTTTTGAAAAGAGTCTTACAAAGCTTTCTCGGGAAACATCGTTCCCACGACTATGAGCGATTGGTGCGCGCTATGTTGGACGCATTTAAGGCAATTGATGTGCGAATGTCTTTGGGGATTCATTTTCTTCAACACCATTTAGAGTTCTTCAGCCAACAACTTCCAACTGAATCCGATGAACAATGCGAGCGGTTCGACCAAACTGCTTTACCATTTGAGTTTTGGTAACAAAGTTTATCTGTATTCCTTTTTTATTTTCTAAATCCTATTTTGTTTTATCAAGGAAAGGGCCGTCCAAATGCGGTCATGGCAAAAATTTGCTGGCGTGCAAAACATTTATTTCAAGATCCAGAGTTTGAAACGGCAACCGAGCCAATAGAAGTAAAAGAGCAAGGCGAGGAATACGTTGACATTTTCGGGGACTATAGGGATTCTGATAATGATGATGATGAATCTTATGATGATAACGATTCTTTCATGACTGATTAAATGTTTTAGTTCTGTTTTGGGAAAATTAAAGAAATATATATTTATGCTAATATGATCTCAATTTATTAAAACATATTATACAGTTTTAAATTATCAACCTTTTTGCTGATAAAATACAGAATTTTCAATATACCGGCAAAAAGAGCATTATTTTCTTTATTCATAAATAGAGTAGCACCTTTGAGGAATATAAAAAGTAACACGCGTAGTGTTTTGCTCTAAAAGTTTAAAAATTTTTCTTTGGCAGCTATTTTGCTGCAAAACTTTAGTACATAAAAAACAATGACAACAAAAATGTGATTTTTTTTGGAAATATATTTTTTTGGGGCCATTTTAGAGGGTGCAAAAGTATTCAGATTGTAAAACCTTGTTCAGAAGAATTACTTAGCATCTGAAGAGCTTAATTTTTTCCGAAGAGAGTATGCAAAAAATCCTAATGTTTTAAAAGTTATACTCGAAAAATTAAAAAATAAGCTTTTTCAAAAAAGTTTTTTAAGAAAAAATGATTCTTTTGAAAACCTTTGGAAAAAAATTTCTTCAGCATACTGTCAGCTACAATTTTGTCGAAGACAATTTACAGTTATCACGAAAACTGAATGAGCTATTTGCCCAAAACTAATGACACCTTTTTTTGGTGGTCAATTTGAGGGTCCAAAAAAAGTGCTTCTAACTTAGACAAACGCAGGTAGGTGTTTACTCAGTTTGGGTAGCACTATCCATTCCGCATTGTGTGGCTTGGTTATTTTTTGACTGTTGCACTGTATAATCTTACCCATAAGAACAAAGTTATTTAACACTCTCTCTTTCCTTCTGAATATCTCACTGACTGTGCCTGACTATGTGCGACTATCTTAAAATTAATCTTTTTTTCACAGTAAGTCTATCAAACAAGTTTCAGATCCATCGGATGAGGGGAGTGGGGTTTAAATCACTGTTGATCTTTCTTTGCAGCAAGTATATCGACCAAGTTTCAGATCGATCGGATGAGGGGAAATGACATTTAGATCACTCCGTTACTGTGCGTGACCACGCGTTACTGTGCGTGACTGCTCCAAAATTAATCTGTAGTCACAACAAGACTATGGGCCAAGTTTCAGATCAATTGGATAAGGGGGCATGGGGTTCGGTTTTTAATAACAATTTAAAATGTACGTTCATCTATGTAGCAGAGTGAATTTAATACTTCAGATATTTTCCAAACCAAACTATGCTATATAGTTGGACGACCAACGAAAACATTGAAGCCACATCAAAAAGATGCTAAATCGATTTATACGACTACTTGATAAAATTTTGTGCATGCTAAAGAATGCTGTCATTTCTAAGTAGTAAACTTTAAGAGCATCTCCTACAAAATACACTTTTTCGACTTATCATGTTTTGGAATTAAGCTATCGATATATTGTTGGATATACAGTATCTCACAAAAATAAGTTTCCACATGATAAAATAAATTTCAAATTAACATAGCTTTTATTTATTATTTAAATTGTTTAATTGCTAAATCACTAAATTAAAGTACATATCCAGTATTATTTAAAATTTGACAAAAGGTAAAAATAAATTCAGCCGTTTCGCTGATATTAAGTAATAAAATAAAAAACAACTTAAATTACGTTACATAAGAAAGTTTCCATGTAATTTAGTATCCACAATGTCCACCATTTCTGGTCGACATTTTTAACAAACGGTCATCCATGGTTGCAACAAGTTTCTTGCATTCCTCTGGTGTAATTTTTTTCCAAGTTTCCTTGACACAATTTTTTAATTGTGTAATAGTTTGTGGCGCTTCCTGCGAAATCCGTAGTTTCAAAGTTGCCCAAACGTTCTCAATCGGCGAGAGGTCGGGGCTTTGCGGTGGCCATTCTAAAATATTAATATTTTCATTTTCTAGGTATTTTGTTACTTTTTTGGCGGTGTGGATAGGAGCGTTATCTTGTTGTAGTATAAATGCATTTCCTATTAGTCTCCTTCCTTCCGGTATTGCCACTGCCTTTATAATATTTAAATAAATGTCGGCATTCACTTTACCTTCTAGAGTGATTAATTTCCCTACTCCATTTGTGCATAAACAACCCCATACCATGAATCCTCTTTCTAATCCCTTAAACGTGGGCTTAGTGCACTTATACGACAACGACTCTCCTTTCTTTCTCCATACATGAATTCTGCCATGAGAGTACTTCCAGCGAATCATGGACTCATCTGTCCAAATTACAGTTTTCCAAAATTCATCAGTTTTTAAGGCATGATTTTGATAAAACTCCATTCTTTTTTTCAAATTTGCTTTGCTGACGTAAGGAATTTTTTTTGCAACACGTCCATGCTTGCCAGCTTCATGCAACCTTATTCGTATAGTTTGCGCTGATGGTACTTCGAAGCCTTCACTTTGTAATTTGGCACGAATTTTTGGCACCGAAATTAATGGATTTGTATTGGAAATAGTGATGATTCTATCCACAACCCTTTTCGATGTAATTCTTTGTCTACCTGCACGTTTTATAGGGCATACCCGCAAATATTGTTGGAATACGCGAATAACATTTCCGATAGCTGTATGCGATTTTTTGAAAATGTTAGCAATTTTTCTGTGAGAATCGCCACTTTTATGCATTTCAATTATAGCCTTACGCTCCGCCAGTGTAAATTGCTTAAATTTTCCCATTGAAGTGCCTAAAAAATTATAAAAACTAATTATTCCAGGTTAGAATTTAATTTATTAAAAATCTTACAAATTTGATGATTGTTTGGTTTTATTTTTTATGTTTTATTTTAAAACGTGATATTACAGAATTTAGAAATCAAATTGTTATATTTTTATGGCCACGGAACGAGAACTGATGATTTTTTTGCTCTGGAAACTTACTTCTATAACGCCAAAAACTCAACTGATAGTAAAAAACGTGGAATATATAAACAAACCCTGAGCTGCCGCTGCTCTGCCGGCGCCATTAGTCGGCTAGATAACGGTTCTTGAAAATAAAACACATGCCAATGTAAGTTTTCAAATATTTAAAATATTACAGTGCGTTATTGATATAATGATGCCATGGAAACTTATTTCTGTGAGATACCGTAGCTATAACTTAATAGTATAGCAAATATAAGCTAACTATAATATAAGGAAAGCGCTGATTAGAAATTTACTGTTTTAGGGAAGAAATATAGAAAAAACTAATTGAAAAAAAAAACCAATTGAAGAAAAACTATATGACTTGTAAAAATTTCCAACTAGGCCACTCAAATAAATGTGAGTACTTCTTATCACATGCAAAATATTTTCTTATTGTTACTGCTGCTCCAGCTGTGAATAGTTTTCAACGATGTAAATGCGTTGTGACATAGTTTATATTTGTAATATTGCACATTCGCAAGTGTAATTAGCAAAGAAAAAATAATAAGTATGCCATAAACTTAAAGTTTTTATGACACAACTTGGTACTTAGAAAAGAAAAATATTTTTATGGCTTAAAACAAATAAATGACAAAAAGTAAGAAAATTCTGATTTTCACCGATTATATGGTAATCTACACCGTGATATTGTAGATAGATAGAATCGGTGGCTAAAAGGGAATTGTATGTGGGAACATAAGGTACCGAAAATATACGTTCCAGTTTGATAATAATGGTAGGGGTCCTAAATATATTTTAATACATTAAATTAAAATTGGAACTAAAAGCTACAACGTGTGAGGCAGTTTTGAAAGCGATCACATGAGTCTTAAATTAATTTTAGTCCAATTCAAAGCAAACACCTTTATTGTGTCTAGTTAATATTTGTATCGTTTAGCGATTTTCACCATTTAAATCAAGGTTATGGTTGAGTCATTCAGAACTTTCAAACCAGTTATCATTCAAATATCTTGATATTTACATACAATATTTAAAATAATATTTGAATAGGTATAGCTGAATATACTTCGAAAGTGATTATTATACTTGGTTGCGTATGGTATAAAAATTTACATTCATATCGCACCTGTACCTCTAAAGTGGGTCAACTCAACGGTTTTTTTAATATTTACTATAAAATTTGAAAACAGTTGTTTCGCTGCACGTAGTTGTTTTTGCGATTTTGTCAGTGATCATCAAAAATAACAAGTTTTTTTGTGGAACTCAAAATTTGTCTTTTTAGTGGATTCTAAGGAAGCTCCTCGTATAACACAAAGAGGGTTACAACTGTATTTTTTTTTCGAAAGACTAAAAAAATCGATGTAAGATTTTTACAGTGGATAGATATTAAAATTGAAAAATTTTGAGTTAACTCACTTTAGAGGTACAGGTGCGATATGTAAACTTATATAAATTCTTAAACATGGTTAAAAGTAAGTTTACATTCACTTCGTGTAACACAAGGTCTTTTAGGAAAGAATTAAATATATATAGAATCCTCAAGATTCACAGACATGGCACTACAATAGTTTGTGCTGGATTACACAACTTTCTATTTTCACAGTTGTCACAAGACTGACTATTTTTAAATAGAAAACTCATTCATGTCTATTTATTCAAAAGCATGTTTACTATGATCAAGAAATACTTTCATAACTCCAGTGTATTCTAAATACGCATTCTACTACACAGTGTAACCCAGACACACTCTATTCAGGCGAACTTGCCTGGTATTACCATAACTCTCCGACACGGCCATCCTGACCATTCACGCGTCCCCGCGTGGACTGCTAATTTCACGACATGGCTGTGGAATTTTACTCTGACGACACAAGCCATATTTGTGGTCCCACTGATTTTATCCGCACTCAACTGATATGAGTTTTTTTTTTTTTTTTTTTTTTTTTTTTTTTTTTTTTTAATCATACAAAATGATTCTTTAATGTAGCCGTACACAACATTTCTCCATTACATTCCGAACCCAAGTTCTTCAATTTAAATCCGTACACAACGGCTCTTCAACAATAGTGCTTCTTCAAGCACAACTAGCGATCTGCAGTGCTCCTTCAAGCACAATTTAACTTCTATCGCAAACAAATAGCGATCTGCAGTGCTTCTCCAAGCACAATTTAACTTCTATCGCAAACAAATAGCGATCTGCAGTGCTTCTCCAAGCACAATTTAACTTCTATCGCAAACAAATAGCGATCTGCAGTGCTTCTCCAAGCACAATTTAACTTCTATCACAAACAAATAGCGATCTAGAGTGATTCTCCAAGCACAATTTAGCTTCTATCGTTCTTCAACTTAACCGTCCAAAACGGAATCTCCAATATCACCGTACACAACCGTAGCCAGCGTTGTAAAATTACAATTACAATTCTTTTTCTCTCCCACCATTTTTTTTGTTTTGTTTTCCACCAAGAAAGCTTATAAACCGTTAATCAATATTTTATTTTAACATTTATTTACTTTTATTTATGACAAGATATTTTAACAACACTAAATGTTACTATTATAAGTGGCAAACGATACAGGGAGAAAAATAAACATTTCAGCTACCTAGTTACAGAGTTTATTCGCAATAAATTGAAAATATTATTAAACATCACTATAATCACACAATGTTGGCATTTTTCTAAGTCTATCACGGGCAAATTTATACGTTCGATTTGAGTCAAGAGCTATCAACTCATATCTGTCATTTTCAAGGACTCTATTTACTTTGAATGGGCCTCTAAACTTAGGGTCCAATTTAGTCTGATTCCGCTCTTCGTTTTGCATTAGTACAAGATCACCTTCTTGAAAATACGTTAGTCTAGCTTTATCCCTATCAAATCGAGCTTTCTCATAAACTGCACTATGCTGCATATTAGAAACTGCTTGCTTACGTTCATCTTCTATATCTAGTATTGGCTCATCATCGTTCACAAGCATCATTGTCAAAGGTCTAGCTACCTTACCGATAAACAATTCAAGCGGGGTTTTCCTGGTGACACGATTAATAGTACAATTTAACGCCAACTGAATGGATGGTAAAGCTTGTTGCCATGATTTTTCCCGGTCACTTTCAGCTGCAGTGAGTAAATCTTTGAGTGTGCCCATCACACGTTCAACCTGGCCGTTTGGTCTTGAGCTCCCTGTCGCAATTAAGTGTAAATCAACATTATGCGACTTAACAAATTCACGGAACTCCGAACTCGCAAAACAGCGACCTTGATCAGCGATTATTCGCGATGGTGCTCCGAAGAGTGATATGCCAAACAAGACAGCTTCAATGCTACTTTTGGTATCTATACGCTTGGTATGATACAAAACTGTATATTTTGTGAATGCGTCTATTAATACAAAAATATACTCTTTCTCATCGTTCTTACCACTTAACTTACCAGTTGCATCAATATGCAAAGTATGCCATGGGACTGCAATTTTCGGTATTGGATGAAGCTCAGCTTGAATCCTGTCACTATGTCTTTTAGCAATCTTACATGTAATACAATTTTCAACAAACTTTCTTACGTATTTGGACATGAACTCAAACCAACAATAATCATAAAGTTTTTCCAAGGTTTTCTCATAACCTACATGCATCAATGACTCATGCGTACAATTGATTACCGACCATCTAAGAGACTTTGGTATGATAGGTAGACAACGCAATCTACCATTTCGCAGTATTTTCCTATACAACACACCCGATCTAAGTTCATAAGTTTTAAGCAAATCGTTATCTAACAGTTGTTTGTTAAATTTATCAACTAGTGTAGAGATAACCGAATCTTTTTGCTGTTCAGCAATCAGCCATGCACTAGAAAGTTCCATAATATTAATTTCTTTTCTTGTTTGAGTTACATTTTCTACCAACTTATCAGGCAATGGATTTCTTGAAAAGAAGTCTGCATGAGCCAAGCGTTTCCCTTCTTTATAAACAACATCAAAATCATATGATTGAAGGAATGCCCACCATCTGTGAGCTCTTGGAGTTAGATCTAATTTATTACGAGCGGAGCGTAAGGAGTTACAGTCAGTTACAACAGTAAATCGGCGAGCAAACAAGAAGTGGCTGAAATGTTTTATAGCATTCACTACTGCTAGAGTTTCCAACTCGTAAGAGTGATATTTCGACTCTGCAACGGTTGTTCTTTTACTAAAGTACGCAATAACACACAACTTATCCGCCTGTCTTTGCATTAACACTGCACCATAGCCTAAAGAGCT
This sequence comes from Cordilura impudica, assembly GCA_963682025.1. NCBI lineage: Eukaryota > Metazoa > Arthropoda > Insecta > Diptera > Scathophagidae > Cordilura > Cordilura impudica. The sequence goes on from OY821518.1 coordinate 107,243,106, forward strand.
AGCGTCTGTATGCAGCTCAATACTACAATCAGGGTCAAATATTTTAAGTACTGGCGAACTAGTTAGTATTGAAATAATCTTCTGCCTAATATCCTCATATTTTGTCTGCCACTCAAGTTTGTGCTGATCACGCGATGTTAATGCATACAAGGGAGCCATTTCATTCGAAAACTGTGGAATAAATTGTCGAAAATACGACGCCAATCCAATGAATTGTCGCAATTGTGTGACTGTTTGAGGTGGAGGTAAGGCCACAAGGGCCTCAATTTTCCCTGGATTTGGTCGTACTTCCCCCTGACTGACTTCGAACCCTAAATATTGTATCTTCTTTTTAAGGAATGAACATTTCTTAAAGTTAAATATAAAACCAGCTTTCGTCAAGGTTCTTAATACAGTTTCTATCCTATTCAACGTCTCATCAATATCAGCAGGCCCTATTATTAAGATATCATCCATGTAAACTACAGCGTAAGAGTATGCAAGCTCTCCTAGAGCTTCTATAACTGCACGCTGAAAAATAGACGGTGCATTGCGCAATCCAAACGGCATCATAAGATATTCGTATTGTCCCTCAGGTGTAACAAATGCAGTTTTTCCTATTGAGTCAGGATGAACTGGTATCTGATGATACCCACTGGCCATATCCAGTGATGTAAAGTAAAAGCAACCGTGAAGTCTATTAATTTGATCTGCTATCAAAGGGAGAGGAAATCTTTCTGGTATAGTATTATTATTTAATTCTCGGTAATCGACACACATTCGATCACTACCATCCTTTTTCTTTACTAACAATATAGGGCTTGCGAATGGAGAGACACTTTTTCTTATAACACCAACCTTCAAAAGTTCACTGATTTTTTTACGAACAATTTGTTTTTCTGGTTCACTTAACCTATACGGTCGTCTACACACTGTTTTGTACGGATCCTTCAAACGTATTTGCATAGGAGCAACTTTTGCAAAACTACTAGGCGTACCATATATAAAATTGTTTTGAAATGCACTTAACATTGTTATTAATTGCATTCGATGTTCCATTGACACGTCCGTATCAACATCTTGAAAATTTATGACTTGTTTTTCTATATCACATGCATTAATACACACAATTTTCATAAATTTCAAGGAATTCGCAGATAACTGAACGGATATGCCCTGACTCAAAATGTCACGTCCCAACATTACATCGTATTTCAAATATTTGTCGGGTAAAACATGAAAAAGAATTTCAATTGTCATTTCATCAATAATTATGTTAGTCAAAATTTGTACAGTACTACTAACACTTGATTGCCCAATGCCTGTCATGAATACAGAATTATTAAATCTCTTACCACTAAATTTATTTGCTATAGTCTCCTTGATTAAAGAACATTCTGCACCAGAGTCAAAGATTACGCCATACTTTGTATCATCTTGTTCAATTGTTGTCGTTGGAGTGGCTATACAGCAAACGTCCACTCTCTTCTCATTTGTTTTGTTGAATTTGTTACCAGTTTCTTGACCAACTCGAATAAGATTGCAGTTGGTAGCAATATGACCAACTTTTTTACATTTGAAGCAAATGATTTGTTTGTTTCTGATTGATTTTTCGTTTTGTTCCGAATTTCTTTTGTTCCCAAATTTATTTTTGTCAACATATGACAACAGCATGCGATCTTTTTCTGGACACACAAACGCTTTGTGCCCAATTTTACCGCACGAGAAACACTTGAACCTCATTTTAGATGGTGATGTTGATAATCTTCGTCTTTTAGCTTCCGGTTCACATTGTAAGGCACCAAGTTGCTGCAACATTTTGTTCCTAGTACGAACGTCTGTGGTATATGCCAAATGACGGACTCTGTAATCATATTTTGACAATTGCGCCATTGTCAATGCCACCGCAATCTCTTCTTTAGTATTGTTTTCCCAGTTGTTGGTTATATTGGCATAGAAGTTAGCTGCCCAAGATGCCATACTTTCATTACCACTGGGTCTATTTTCCAACGCAGCAGTCAAAAATGACGCAGAGGTTTCTGAGCTGTCGAATCGCTCTAAAAATGAGGCTTTGAACTCAACCCAATTCATTTGCGGAAATGAAACCTGTGTGAGCCATGTTGAAGATTGACCTTTAAGTGCTCGATTAAGTGCAATCATTAATTTGGTAGTGTTTGCAACATCGTCACCTACACATATATCCGCCATTGCAATCCAAGCTTTTGCATTATTGCCTTTTGCGTCAGGATTGAATTCTGGAAAGCATATCTCACTTTTATTTGGTGCTTTCAGGGTCTGAATGATGTCACGAAAAGTTGCGCTTTGTTGAAGTATTAATTGTTTCCAAACATCGACATCTTGCCCAGAATTGGCTTTAAATAAAGGCTGTTCCGATCCCACTTCTGATATAGAATCCTCAAGATTCACAGACATGGCACTACAATAGTTTGTGCTGGATTACACAACTTTCTATTTTCACAGTTGTCACAAGACTGACTATTTTTAAATAGAAAACTCATTCATGTCTATTTATTCAAAAGCATGTTTACTATGATCAAGAAATACTTTCATAACTCCAGTGTATTCTAAATACGCATTCTACTACACAGTGTAACCCAGACACACTCTATTCAGGCGAACTTGCCTGGTATTACCATAACTCTCCGACATATACGTATGTATAATGAATTTTGAGATTCATGTAAATTTATATAAAATGTTGACCTGAATTTTTTTGGAAATTTAATGGAAATTAATTCTACCGAATGAGTGTTAGTCGGCAAATACTGAATTTAAAGATTTTATTTTATTTATTTTTTTTTTTTTTTGAAAATTTACAGAATTATTCTGTTTTTGAAAATATGCTCTTAGGAAAAGTATGTAGAAAATTTATTTATTTGGAAATCGTTTAAATCATGAAAAGCAAACCTAGAGTCTTTATGTTCATTCCCATTGAAGCTTCCGCTCCAAAATACTGCTTATGTAGTTTGTACCAATTAATTTCAAATTGCTTATATATTCGTTGTTAAAAATAGTGAATGCAAACACAAACATGTTCACTAGCAAGTATGTACACAAACACAAGTGTAATATACTAACAACAGTTTTGACTTTATATACATATACAGGCATTATGGTTGTTTATTGCGGCAGAAAAGTGTTAGAGGCGACATTAGCCATTAACTAGCATATACGTATGTACGAGTATATATGTCTGACCAGACCTGTGAAAGCCATAAAATACCAAGATGTGTTAGTGTATGCTTTCTTGGTTATATGTGTGAGAAGAGAATTTCAAAACATGCGGTTAAAGCAAAATCAAACTTTTAACAAACATTGTTGGAATATTTGATTGTGTCTTGTAATAGTACAGTGGGAATGATGGAGAAAGTTTTATATGTTTTCAAAACAATGTGGATTGCTTCATGCATTGCTTCGATAGTAAGAACTTATGAAACTTTAGCAAGAGTCATTACTATTGATATCATAGAATGCGACCCCTCAACACCTGCTTCAGATCTGGCTATTTTTGGTTTGATTAATAACTACTTGGATGGCACTTTAACAGTTTCAAGACAATCATAAATGTGTTGAAGATTCCACATTCAATGGTTCACACTTTGATTTTTTTATTCCGATTAATAACTCAAACAAAATTTTAAGACTTTCACTATCAGAGTACCAAAATTATATTTAATTTTATAATTAAGTATTACAGAAATTGCCTCGTCCACTTGGCTACCCCGCTCTTTTATAACGCCTCTTTTGAGATCGACAAATAGTAGCTCCTGTTATCATAGTGCTCCAGATATATGATGATAATTGCTTAATTTGTTTGAGGTTACTAATTGTTGATTACAACACTCACATCATTAACCTGTTAACTTGTAAACAGTCTTAGGACCCTAACTGACTTAGTATAAGGACGAGAAAATAATTAATAACACAACTATTGATGTGTAAACATCTATACGCGCAGGGGGGTAAATATCAAAAACAGCGTAACATGTAAGCAAAACATATGAGTCATAAGACAAAATGTGATTGTATTGGTGAAAAAATTATGATATTGTGATAACCTGTTTGAAAATTAAAAAAGAAAAATAAAAAATAAAAAAAACAAGTAAGAAAATTATAGTCGGTCTAGACCGACTATACGATACCCTACACCATGCGTTTAGAAACTCTATCTCTTAGGCCCAACTAACTGGACATAGAAAATAAGCAAAAACCAAATTTGAGTGGGATTTTTATTAATTTTTTTTGGCTGCAGATATGAAAAAGTTCATATCGGATGATATATCTATATGGGGACTAGGTCCAAAAATGGACCGATCCTGATCATGTTTGGCAAAGTCTCTTTTATTTTGCAAAAATATATACAAACAAAATTTGAGAAGATTTAAGTGAAGATCGGGAAGCAGCTCTATATGGGGCCAAAGGGATCATTTTTGGACTACTCATTATTGGATGTAATGAACGCATACAAACCCAATTTGAGTAAGATCTATATGACAATTTGGATCTTATGGCAATTTATGTCAATTTCATAGGGGTAATTTGTATGGGGGCTAGGACTGAACATGAACCGAACTTCACCAATTTCAACAGCGTTCATCCCATGGCTGATAAAAGCTTATATTCCAAATTTCATCAAAATATATTCATATTTGCGACCTGCAGTTTGATTAAAAGTTTACATGGACTCACAGACGGACGGACGGACGGACGGACGGACGGACGGACGGACATCTTTAAATCGAATCAGATAGTGATTCTGATTCGATCGGTATTATTAAAGATGGGTGTAGGTCAAATATTTTTGGTTGTTACAAACAGCAGCACAAAGTCATTATACCCAAACCACATAGTGGTATAGGGCATAAAAATGAAAGATGAAAAATTAAAAATGAAAAATTAAAAATGAAAAACGAAAAATGAAATATGATAAATATAAAATGAAAAATGAAAATAAAAAATTAAAAATGAAAAATGAAAAATGAAAAATAAAAAATAAAAAATGAAACATGAAAAATAAAAAATAAAAAATGAAAAATTAAAAATGAATAATGAAAAACGAAAAATAAAAAATGAAAAATAAAAAATGAAAAATGAAAAATTAAAAATAAAAAATTTTAAAATGAAAATTGAAAATTGAAAATTTAAAAATAAAAGTTAAAAATAAAAAAAGAAAAAATTAAAAATGAAAAATAACCGGTTAAAATAATAAATAATAATAAATATTTTTATATTAACAGAGCCTCTGCAGTTGATTTTAGGAAAGTGCTATAAAAAAATTTTTAATTACTAGATGTTTACACAGCTCCCCTGCGATCGGACTCACGTGATTTTTTTTTTAAGGTTTAGATGCTCAATACAATTTACCAGTGATTCCTTAGTGTTGGTAGTGTACGACTGTGAAAGTATTCAAGAAAGCTTCCGTTGGAACGATAACATCTTTTTTTTTTTTTTAAAGTCGCTACGAGCTAAGTCTGTAGAAAAACCTGGGTTAAGCCACAATTCAAGCCATTACTCTTCAATTTTTGCTATGGGAACTGCTAAAGAGCATCCATTATCTTAATAGTGGATCAGTATTTTCGAGTTAAGCGGGTGTTTTTATTTTTTTTTTTTTTTTGATTTCCTGATATCCTGATTTCCTGAATCCCTTCAGAGCTCATTCACCTGATGACATCCATTTTTCGATGATTGTTTTTTTTTTCTTGTATGTATATAGTGGTGAATTCATATTTCATCAAGAGTTTTGTATCGGCAAATAAATTCCTCAGGATTACTGGTACCAGTATCAGGACTGCATATTTTCTAGCATATATGTGATATGCCCGTGAGTTCACGCAAAAACTTTTCGCTCATTATAAATTTCCAAAGTAACTGCCTCAACTAAGCATACAGAAGGAAGCGTTTGTACATCTAGACCCAGGTATAAATTCATTTATGACAAGAGGAAATTCATTATAAAAATTTTTCAAAAATGTCAAAAGTTGCGCCAGCCAACCGACTAGTTAAAAAAACGGAAACCTATTTGGTTTTAACATATGTAAAGACATATTGATTAAAAATTTAAACAGAATTAAATAGAATCCTCTTTTAGCGTATCTACAATATTAATAGGCTAGGAAATTTCTTGTTACCGATGTTTTGTTCTACCGTCTTATCCCGATTTTGAGCAAACGTATATTATCTGAAAGTTATTTCTATTTAGCTGTTCACCAGATTTAGAGTTTTTTTTATTTTTTTCTTTATTTTAAGTAAATTGCATTTAAAATTGCTACTAAAATAAAATTATACATATGTATGCTATGTGTGTGTTTATTAAATTTGTTAATGTGTCCGTTATCTTCATTTACAATAAGAATAAACCAGAAAAGTGTTGGTTTGTGAATTGGCTAAGTTGAAAAATAAAGTTGCTTAGAAATTGCACTCGAATTTCGAGCGTTATATTCTGGCAGTAGTATTAATAGCACTGACTAATTAAATCAGTGAATGAATCCGTATCGTATGAATAATATTTGATTTCATAAAATTATCACTCATACGTCAAAATATTAATATATTAATAACATTGCAATGAGATGAAAATTATATGTATGAATAAAAATTTCAATAAAATATTTTGATTTATATTTTGGCGCATTCGGAATTTTACATATGTTTTTACTTAAATTTCGTCTTTGCAACGCCATTTGGCAACTAGAAGCAGTGTTCGTACATTTACAGTTAGGTGAATCGACATACAGGTCTATGCGGGTCGATTTTATATTAGTAGCAGACGAACTTGTTTCTATGAAGTTAATTTGACTAAATATTTGGAAACTATATGTTGGGATGAGTCCAAAAATAAAATAAAAAGGTTATACGTTTCCTGAAAGGAAATCATAGGCAGCTTAGTGCATTACGTCGTTCAGTCGAAACTTCATTCTGTATGCCCTTCCAAAGCAAGTGATTGGAAATAGCGAACTAATTTGGCATCAGAAAAATGGATTCCCGTAATTACTGTCTTTCAAATTAGTTATATAATCAAAGAATTATTCCAAGAAGATGCCGATCACTCTATACTAAAAGTAATGACTATCGAAACTTTAATCACCTGATCTTGATCCTACAGTTCTCTTATGGAACTTACTGAATTGCAGAATCCATCAGCCTAAAATATTCTCAAGAGGTATGTTAAAAATCGTCATTTTGGATGAGTGGCCTTACAGAAGTAACTAAAATAATTTAAAGTTGTTTAAGTCGATACAAAATTAGCGCACAGACATCCCAATTTGCAAGGAATTATCTACAAGCAACGAATTTAAGCGATACTTAATTTCGTATTTTTCCATTAATATTTATAATTAAATAGTTTATAATTGAATAGTTTTTCTGAAGAAGTTTTTTTTTTGCAACTTTGAAATATATAAAAATTTCCTGAAAACAGACAATAAACTTAAAACAAGTGAGAAAAGTTTAGTCGGTCTAGACTGACTATACCATACCCTATACCATGGTTTAGAGACTCTATCTCTTCAGTCCAACTAACTAGATATAGAAAATAAGCGTAAACCAAATTTGAGTGGCATTGTTATTAAATTTTTTTGGCTGCAGATATGAAAAAGTTCATATCGGTTGTTATATTTATATTGGGACTGGGTCGAAAAATGGACCGGTCCTAACCATATTTGGCAAAGTCACTTATATTTTGAAAAAATATACACAAACCAAATTTGAGAAAAATATATGAAATTTATTTATTTAATTGGATTATCAAGGCCCTACCACAGCATGGTTGTATAGGCCATTTAACATTACATTTCATATTACAATCTAGCATGCATGTTTATTATAGATCTAAATCGAGTTATACAAATTTATTTCATTTAGGAATTTTTTTTAGCATTTTCGAATTCATATTCTTTATTTAAGATTCTATATCATTTATATTATATTTTAGGCGTTTATCATGTAAAAGTCTACATTCGTTGAATATATGGTAAACGTTGATTATTTCACCGCAATCACAAAGTAGTGGATCAGTTCTCTCTACAATATATCTATGGGAGAATAAGCAATGACCGATTTTTAATCTGTTAAGTTTTATTAAATTGTTTTAGAAAAAGTGGGCATTTTAAATGCATGCAAGGTATTTTTCTGTATTTTATACAATTTGGTTTGGTTATTATTTTGCCATATGTCATTCCAGATATCAAATATTTATTTTCTAATTGAATGCTTGTAGTCTAAGGATTGATATTTAAAATCTGGTGGTATATTTCCCTTTAAGGAGTTTTTATCAAGATTGTCCGCTGTTTCGTTTCCATGTACATTTATGTGGCATGGTATTCATAGAAAGCTAATTTTATTGTCAGGTAATTTGTTGAATGATTTTATTCTTACCATATATGTCTTGCAACCCTTCTAACGCACTTTTGCTGTCAAAAAATCTATTAAATATTTTTGTTTTTTGATAGATTTAAGTGATAATTGGGAAGCAGCTTTATACGGGGGTTATGACAGAGAATTGCTATATGGGGTTTATTTTTGAACAAGTGATAAATAGATGTAATAAACGCACACAAATCCAATTAGATCGAGATCTATATGATAATTTGGATCTTATGGCAATTTAGGACGATTTCAGAACATGAACCGAATTTCATCAATTTCAATAGCGTTCATCCTATGGCCGATAGTAGCTTATATTCAAAACTTCATCAAAATATATTCGTATTTGCGACCTCTAATTTGATAACAATGTCTATATGGACACACAGACGGACGGACGGATATCGCTAAGCGACTCAAAAAGTGATTCTGAGTCGATCAGTATAATAAAAGATGGGTCTAAGTCAAATATTTTTGGTAGTTAAAAACAGCAGCACAAAGTCATTATACCCAAACCACAGGTATAAAAAATATATAGCTTAATACATGTAGTTTATTAGAAATAAATATTCAGCTTCGTTAATTTTTTTTTTTTAGTTTTCTCGTATTATAAAAAATTTAATATTAGATCTACTGATATTTTCCCGGCAAGTGTACGCAAAACATTGCATTTCTAAGAAAAAGCATCCTTAAAAAAAACACATTTTCTATGTATTATTATTATTATTATTATTTGGGTATTTATTATAATGCAAAATTACAATTAACTTAATTCTAAAGCACTAGCTACTTAGGCTATCGGCTTTTCTTAAGAAGTAGTTTCTTTAAATAGAATGTTTTCCTAAAAAAATTAGAGGAGTAAGTTTTCTTCCAAAAAAAAATAAATTTTTATCTTACAAAAGTACAGTTTCTTACAAAAGTACAGTTTCTTACAAAAGTGCCTTTTCCTACAAAAGTTCCTTTTCTTCCAAAAGTACATTTTTTATACAAATATCCTTTCTCACAAAAATACTTTTTTAAAAAGGGCTTTTACACAAAAGTACTTTTTCTTATAAAATACTTTTTTTTTATAAAAGTACTTTTTCTTACAAAAGTACTTTTTTATAAAATTGCCTTTTCTTGCAGAAGTAAATTTTTACACAAAAGCATATTTTCTTAAAAAAGTACCCTTTCTTTCTGCTCTCACAAAATTATCGTTTCTAATAAAAGTACCTTTTCAAAAAAATTACTCTTAAAAAATTAATTTTTCTTACAGAAGTAGATTTTCATTAAAAAAAAAATTTTAAGTTAAAAATTAAAAAAAAAACAACTGGTTCGTAGTAACTCTCGCATGAAGAATAAACATTCCTCATGTCCTTTTCTTTCAAATAGTTGAGTCAAATTGCTGATTAGGCATGAGTTGAAATAATAGGCAGAAGGATGCTGAAGATGAACAAGTCATGATATTCGAAAGATGGCTACTCCATCTAGCGCTGTCTTCCATATTTCTCTTACATTTCGAAAGTATTATCTTTTCTATTATTAGAAAATGTGTAGACGATCTCAAACCGAATAATGACGAACTAAAGAAATTATTTTATAAAAAAAAAAATTTAAATTTTATCTCCTTAAATTAGGATTTTTGAAAAAGTAGCTTTTATATAAAAAATTGTCTCACTTCAAAAAGTGTATTTTCTCTGTCGTGGTATACTAGAACAGCATTTTTTTAAAATTTACTTTCTGTGGGTTTAGAACAGATATAAGTTATGCTCTGAGGTAAAATGGATTCTTGGTATATTATTAAATTGCATTATATATATTAAAATTTTCTGAAAGAGTGGAATAGGGGAACATATTTAGTCAATTAAGTAACTCCTATATATACAGATTGCCTAACTTAACTTATTTACTAACTTATTTACTAAGATATTTTTGTGTATAGACGCAAACACAGACTTAACAAAGCAAATAACTACTGCGAACAAACAAATTCATACTTGATTTACACTTCACACAAAGAAACACTAACATTCTCGTGTGTGCTCAAGAATAAATCATCAGATTGAAACTTTCTACAGCCAATTACCCTTTATATAACAGTGACAGATGCTGCATCCAAAATATGCATGCATGATAAATTTTTTATTAAATGGCAGCATGTTTGAAATATAAACGCAATGGTGATTAATTTTTCATTTTACGCTTCAGAGTCATTGATCTACTGCTCTATTTAAATCACGATATTTGATGGAAACACAGAAAACATTCACACCATACTGACAAGCAAAGAAAGACATTAGAGATTTTATGGACAAAATATTACCAAAAATCTTCCAAAATATTTTGGTAATTTTTAATATAAATTTATATGGAAAAATTTTAGGTAATTTGTTGTTTTTTTTATTGATTTTTCCTACTACTACCTATAATCTTATTGAACACTGTTTTAAACCTGTTTATACCTTTAATTATACCGATCGAATCAGAATCACTTTTTGAATTGATTTAACAATGTCCGTCCGTCCGTCCGTCCGTCTGTGTGTCCATGTAAAGCTTGTAATCAAAGTGCAGGTCGCAAATATGAATATATTTTGATGAAATTTGGTATATAAGCTTTCATCAGCCATGGGATGAACGCTCTTGAAATTGGTGAAATTCGGTCCATGTTCAGACCTAGCCCCCATACAAGTTACCCCTATGAAATCGACATAAATTGCCATAAGATCCAAATTGTCATATAGATCTTACTCAAATTGGGTTTGTATGCGTTCATTACATCCATTAATGAGTAGTCCAAAAATGATCCCTTTGGCCCCATACAGAGCTGCTTTCCGATATTCACTTAAATCTATTAAAAAACAAAAATATTGCACTGATTCTTCTCAAATTTTGTTTGTATATGTTTTTGCAAAATACAAGAGACGTTACCAACCATGGTCAGGATCGGTCCATTTTTGGACCTAGTCCCCATATAGACATAGCATCAAATATGAACTTTTTCATATCTGCAGCCAAAAAAAATTATAAAATTCCCACTCAAATTTGTTTTTTGCTTATTTTCTATGTCCAGTTAGTTGGGCCTAAGAGATAGGGTTTCCAAACGCATGGTATAGGGTATCGTATAGTCGGTCTAGACCGATTATAATTTTCTTACTTGTTTTTCTGTTACATCAGTTGCTGACTGCTTTAAAAACAGTCAAATCCACGGGGTTTTTATATTAAGCAACTCTTACTCTTCAGTAAGTCTATTTGAAATATAGTACAAATCTCTCAGCCTAGAAATATTGTTCATTTTATTTTTATCGATAATGTCAAAATACAGATTGTTGCAGAGAAACATTAGTTTTCTATTCTGTTGTATATTTCGAATTTCTTGGCACCACCCATTTTTCCAGAAAGGCTATTTATAAGTAGATTTTGTATTTTTTTTTTAATTTTTTTATTTAAAAATATTTACATTAAAGTCACATTAATCTTAACAAATTCGATGTGCCCAGGATCTAGGCTTTATAGTTGCATATGCTTTATTTATATATCTCATCGACTTTTGTACATATATACAAGTGATTCCTATAATTTAAAATTTATTTTATTTTCTCCGCCATAACTTGCACTCTATAAATGATATAAATCAACACAGTATTTTGATATTTCTAAGTCATCAATGATATACGAGAGAGTGAATTATAGATATCGTTGATTACACGGTGCACAGTGGTTCAAAACCAAAAAAAAAGTGGTAATAAGTCTGGAATTTCTAAACTATTGGTTGGATTGGAATAGTATATTTTAGTCGATTGTAGTCAAATAAAGAGGCTTTCAAAATATTTATTTTTGAGATACCCTCTTGTAACACAGGGTGAGCTACAGGGTGCCAAAGTCGACCACCTCGAGGTGGAAAATGCTTTCAAAGCTTGTAACTTTTATAAATATGAAGTGATTTTTACGTTTTTTAAATTTTTCCAATAACCATTAAATTATTAACAAAAAACGTGCTTATACTACCTAGCTATCGCTTATGGTTTAAAAAATATTTGATTTTAAAAATCAACATTTGAACTTTTCACATTCTTTCTGGGTTTTTCGCAAATAACATTTTTATTAAAATATATAAAAAAAAAATCTAAAAATGTCGCGATAGCCAGTACTTTTTATAAAAACATGTTGGAGTATTTTTTGAATTATTTCAAACCGTTTATTGAGCACAAAATCTTAAAATTGACTTTTTGAATCAGGTTCTAAAAATTTCAAATTTTTGCCAAAAAATACCCTTCATTCTTTCACTTTTTTCTCACAACCTTGGTAAAACATGTATATATTTTTCTACATATTTTAAAAGAATATGCTTCAAAAATGGTTGTAAGCGAAATTTTTAATATTTTTGGACATGCACCCTACGTCCAGCATTGGACGAAATTGGGCAATTTAAAAAAAAATAAAAAAATAAGTTTTAAAAGTTAATATCCGCTCGATTTCTTCAAATATTTTACCGCAGTATTAAAGCTCCAAATATTTTTATTTATTTGCCGTAATAAATTCCCCACCATTACATAAACGTGGTCAGGATGGCTTAAATGGTAAAAAAAGTCAAATTTTCATACGAATTTTTTTTGTTAACATAAAAAACATATTAAGATTAGTTACTTTTATATTTTGTTTATTGATTCAGAACGGCATTTAAATTATCTAAAACACTTCAAAAACTCATTTTGATAACGTTAATAGTGTTTGAGATATTTATATTCAAATTTCAGAAAAAAATATAGAAAAACTATGGTTTTTCGTTTTTTTTTTGGTTTTTTTGGTAAAGTGTTCCCAAAATTTTGAATTTTACTTATTATTATATATGCTGTTAAAGAAGACATATTTATCTATTCAACGGTATATAAAATGTCTATCAAATATATTGCAACATGCTGAAATAATGACCCCAAACCACACTCCACAGGCAAAAATTTAGCTATTTCTCTATTTGTTCATATAAATGGTCATTTACATAGTGAATGACATATTTTTTTTATTGTTTTTTGGTAAAGGGTTGCATACGTTTTGATTACTTCAAATATTTTTATATATCTTTTCAAAGAAGGTATAATTATAAGTTAATGGTGTATGAAATATTTACCTAATGAGTTTCAACCGATCATAAATTTGCCCGAAACTCTGATGCTGATTTTATACAAAAAAAAAAAAAAAACAGGTAAAAAGCCAATGCCTAAGATATTTTCATTATTAAATAACAAATATAACTAAATTTTTTTTAATGAGTATTTTTTTATTTGTTTTATAATAGGCTTAAAATTACATAACAATTGTCTGCTTTTTTACTAGTTATTTTCTACAAAACAATCAGAAATATCAAAAGATAAAAGATGTTTTATATCCATAGCTTCGGAATCATCATTTTCTATTTCAAGACTTATTTTTGGTAACCATTTTGTTCTTATGGAGTATATTACTGGATCTGACGATATCAATAAATATTCCATTAAATCGGAATTTTGGGCTTCTTTGCTACATTTTCTTGTATTAAAAAGTCTAAAGTGTTTGACATCTCTGTTTCTAGCTTCTTGTGCTTCTTCAGTCAGTTCTCCCAAGGGCAGGATGCTATTTTATATTATTTCTTTCCCATGAGCTAATACTTTGTGTACAGTTGGTGTCATTGGCCTCCAAGGATATAAGTTCATTATTAATTCCTTAGTTCCACTAGCATATATTTTCAATTTCTCCGCATTAGATTGTTGTTTACTATTAATGACAGCTAATATTACTTTACACCGTGCGATTAAAGCCGTGTCAATGCCAGTAATCAAAGAAGTAGTTTCGGGATCTTCAAAAAAACGACTTGCTGTATTACCATAATTTGAACTTCCATAGCCACAAAGAGGCTTATCGATAATTAGACCAAGTTGCATTTTAAATTCATCCTGAATTCTTTTCTTCTCAGTTTTTCGTATGGCGTGTAGATCAGTATTATTTTTAGCTGGTATATTTTCTTGTCCTGGAATTTGCCGGTATTTTAGATCATATGCGAGATACAAGCAATATTCCGTAAATCGTATTCTTGCATGAAGTGGTGATATTCCAAATTTTAAATCATTTTCATTAATAGGAATTTCATCACAACTGTTATGAAATTCTGAACTTTTCTTTCCACATATATTACATTTCCAAGTAGATGTTATATCTGTAACGGCATTGGCTACTTTCCCATCAATCATTGTAAAAAGTGGTTGAAAAAACACTTTAATGACACTTCCAGATATTTCCACAAAAACTGGAGACAATCTCGAAATTTCCTGATTTATTGAACTCACTAAGCTTTGTGTTGTAATTTTGTCTTCCGGGTGTTAAATTACTCCATATGTCCTGATATTCTCTCTCACTAGAAGAAGAACTTGTCTCATTATATAGCCTCATTTTTAATGGTACTAATGATGTCATAAAAATTGTTGAAAAATCTATTTCTGAATTGCTTCCACTTGGTTGTCTATACTCAGAAAATCCAGATGTTCCATCGCATCCCCATTTACATATTAACGTAACTTCTGAATTGTTGCATATTTCTATTTCTTCTTTGCTAAATGTGGATATTATTCTAGATGCAGTGTTTTCAAGCAGTTCCGCTAATCCAACATTTGCACTTTCAGTATTGGATTTCATATTAGATGGTAGAACTTTATTTTTTGTTTCCTTTATGGCTCTGCTGGTAGGAAAAATATCAAATTCTTTTTCTTTGAGAGCTTTTCTCAAAATACCATATTTATTTCTTGCCAATCCCAAATTTAAAATAAGAGCTAACGCATCCTCTTCTGTAAATGATGTTGACGATTTTGGCGTTGAAATACTTTGCACCATACGCTTCAACCGCTTAGGAGATGTAGTTGGTAACACATCTCCAATTTGAGCAGCTTCCTTTGGTTGCGTGCATGTCAAGGCTGATTTGAAAGAGTCCTTAATTTCATTAGGCGAATGTTTACTAATGATTTCTTCTTGTTTTTTCTTTTTTGTCCTTTCGTAGTCCTTTTTAAGTCGACCAATTGCCTTTTTCTCAATTTGTACTGTGAGGCCCGTTTTTAACCATTCTTCATTTTCAGTCATAAACTTTGATTTTGATAAACCCGATTGGCTAAATCTTCTTTCGTAAGCTTTGTAAAAATTTTCAACATCTTCAGATCTCACGTTTAAACCATAAGTGTTATTAATTGTATAAAATAATTTCGAGACTTTTTCCGAACGTAATGAATGAATAGTAGAATCGGAAGGATATTCCCAAATAACTTTGCAAAGTGAATAATACTTTAATGTAACCTCCATGATAGATTATATATACTGAAAATACTTTTTGAAAGGTGATATATGGGGCAGGTACTTCAACCAATACTTACATTTTGTTTTAGTGAATCTAAGGATTTGGCTTTTACCTGTTTTTTTTTGCATAAAAAGGTATTGTGAATTACAGATATTTTGCAATAGGTATCAGAGTTTTGGGCAATTTTATGATCAGTTGAAACTCATTAGGTAAATATTTCATACACCATTAACTTATAATTATACCTTCTTTGAAAAGATATATAAAATTATTTGAAGTAATAAAAACGTATGCAACCCTTTACCAAAAAACAATAAAAAAATATGTCATTCACTATGTAAATGACCATTTATATGAACAAATAGAGAAATAGCTAAATTTTTGCCTGTGGAGTGTGGTTTGGGGTCATTATTTCAGCATGTTGCAATATATTTGATAGACATGTTATATACCGTTGAATAGATAAATATGTCTTCTTTAACAGTATATATAATAATAAGTAAAATTCAAAATTTTGGGAACACTTTACCAAAAAAACCAAAAAAAAAAACGAAAAACCATAGTTTTTCTATATTTTTTTCTGAAATTTGAATACAAATATCTCAAAAACTATTAACGTTATCAAAATGATTTGCTGAAGTGTTCTAGATAATTTAAATGCCGTTCTGAATCAATAAACAAAATATAAAAATAACTAATCTTAATCGTATGAAAATTTGACTTTTTTCACCATTTAAGCCCTCCTGACCACGTTTATGTAATGGCGGTATATTTCTTGCGGCAAATAAATAAAAATATTTGGAGCTTTAATACTGCGGTAAAATATTTGAAGAAATCGAGCGGATATTTTTGTATTAACTTTTAAAACTTAGTTTTTTTTTTAAATTGCCCAATTTCGTCCAATGCTGGACGTAGGGTGCATGTCCAAAAATATTAAAAGTTTCGCTTACAACCATTTTTGAAGCACGTTCTTTCAAAATATGTAGAAAAATATATACATGTTTTACCAAGGTTGTGAGAAAAAAGTAAAAGAGTGAAGGGTATTTTTTGGCAAACATTTGCAATTTTTAGAACCTGATTCAAAAAGTCAATTTTAAGATTTTGTGCTCACTAAACGGTTTGAAATAATTCAAAAAATACTCCAACGTATTTTTTTAAAAAGTACTGGCTATCGCCACATTTTTAGATTTTTTTTTATCTATTTTAATAAAAATGTTATTTGTGAAAAACCAAGAAAGAATTTGGTGAAAAGTTCAAATGTTGATTTTTAAAATCAAATATTTTTTAAACTATAAGCGATAGCTAGGTAGTATAAGCACGTTTTTTGTTAATAATTTAATGGTTATTGGAAAAATTTTAAAAACGTAAAAATCACTTCATATTTATAAAAGTTACAAGCTTTGAAAGCATTTTCCACCTCGAGGTGGTCGATTTTGGCACCCTGTAGCTCACCCTGTGTTACAACGGGGTATCTCAAAAATAAATATTTTGAAAGCCTATGTCCTTGACTACAATCGCCTAGAATATACTATTCCAATCCAACCAATAGTTTAGAAGTTCCAGACTTATTACCAATTTTTTTGGTTTTGAACCACTGTGCAGTGCTACAGTGAAAATTTATTTGGAAAGTGACCTAGTGTAGGTTATAGGCCTTAATGAGTAGATCCCAAATCAGTTTTAAAATGTTCGGAAACACCCTCAAACTTTTAAGCTATTCCGAATAAACTGTTTTTGAGTAGGTACAAGTACTTATTACCAAGTAACTTAGTTGCTTTTTAAATAATATTAATTTTTTAAATGGTTTTAGAAAGAAAAAAATGTGCCTTTCCAAATATGTACACCCTTTGTTTGGCATGTGTGTTAAATTTTTGTGGTGATTATTTTAATTATATCTGATTTTAATTTTATTTTTTCTAGTTTTTTCTATTTTGGCGCCATTTTTTTAAATTAGTTTGTTTAGAAACACACCCCTATGTATATATTTAATTAAAGCTAATTTAGTTTTGAGTCAAACCGGCTTTCAACATTTAAAATCGAGTGAAAAATAAAAAAGTTGTTAAGGTTTTTCAAAAGTAAAAAATTTAGCTTTTACAAATATTGATCAGGAACTATCACTTTACTTCATTTTACTTTTTTTTAGTTTCATAATGATATGATGATATAAATATTTTCAAATAACGGTATACAAATAATTTTATTTAGAAACTTAGAATTTTTGTTGCAGAGTCGGTAATACCAAATTTAGTGACAAATGAAGATATCCGTGATGTGGTTCGAGATTAGTTTCAAATCATGGAGATAAACAGAGATGTTAGCTTCCCTACTAAAACAGTAGAATATCACGAAAAGTGACTTAAAAGTAACACTGCAAGAGACAATCTCCAAATATAGTTTGAGCACATTTTTAAAGCTGACAATGATGACAACAACAAGAACAGTGATAATAACAACCTTGTATATTGCTCAGATGAGGTTATTCCATTCTCTGAATTACCAGCATCAACCGAACGACTGGAGATTATTTTTGGACGGCCCGTGTAAAAGTAAGAAATATTTTTTGTTTCAAAATCCATTAACATATTTTTTTTGTTTGAAAGCAGTTTTATTACACAACGAGGAGCAGTTACCCGCAGTGCCAATAGCATACGATATCTACATGAAAGAGTTACATGCAACAATGGAGAAGATACTGGACCTAATATGTTATAAAAAGTATCAATGGCAAATTGTTACAAATCTAAAAATTCTGACAATCTTATGCGGAATGCAAAGAGGCTATACCAAATTTCCTTCCTATATTTGCGAATGGGATAGTCGTGGGCAAGATCAATACAAGCAAAAAAACTGGCCATCAAGAACAATTTTTGAAATTGGCAAGAAAAACCTCTTAAAAATGCCACTAGTGAGTACCGAAGAAATAATTTTGCCACCATTACACCTCTAATTGGGATACATGAAGCAGTTTGTGAAACGCCTGGATAGGGAAAGCGATACCTTTTTACACTTAAAATCAGTTTTCCCAAGAACAAGTGAAGTAAAACTAAAAGAAGGTAAAAATGTTTACTGATTTCTAACCATAATTGTATTGTTTTTTTATCTTTAGGTATTTTTTTTTGGACCTCAAATCTGCAAAATTATGCTTGGCGAAGAATTTATAGTGAAATTAAATGTTGTGGGAAAAAGTGTATGGAGAAGCTTTATTTGTTTACTAGATGTAACCCGGTGTGCTTCGCTACACCCTCCCAAGGCTCTCACTAACACAGTTATTCAGATATATCACATTTAATATTAAGTTTGTAAAGGGTGCCATGCGCATTTGTCCAATCCCGCCCATTTTTTTGTCTGACTGCTCACGTTAATAATAGATAACCTTAGATAAATTTTCAAAGCTCTCTCTATCATAGTACTTAATATATATGATATTAAAAATTTACT
The DNA here is from genome assembly GCA_963682025.1 of Cordilura impudica. Lineage (NCBI taxonomy): Eukaryota > Metazoa > Arthropoda > Insecta > Diptera > Scathophagidae > Cordilura > Cordilura impudica. The sequence continues at coordinate 107,262,193 of OY821518.1, forward strand.
TTGTATGGGAGGTGCCACGTCCACTAAAAATATTAAAAAAAAAAATACCGCCTGTAGCACTTCCAATATCCGCAGTAAGAATCAGTTAAAGTTTCAGGAAGATCAGATAAGTCGTTACGGAGATTACCTCCTACAAACAAACAAACACATTACCTCTTTATTATTCTAAGTATAGGTCATTAATATAGATTCATTTATTTTGATACTTGCTGATATAAAATGTTTTTTGTTTTTTTTAATTCGGTACAACAATTATCATATTTTTCGGCGTTCCTGCCCTGGAGGTACATGTAGCTGCCCATGAGAAGAACATGGATTTTCCAAATTAGATCTGGCACCACTCAACTATTGGCTTCGAACTTAAATTATCTCTTGGCAATTTTTATTTTTTAGCGATTTTTGATTTTGCCCATTTTTGATTTTGAAGATTTTTGTTTTTGGGCTATTTTTATTTTTCGCGATTTTTGGGTTTGGCGATTTTTGATTTTGACGATATATTTTCCACGACAAACCACATTGATAACTAATGTACTTGTCAAAAGACTGTTGCTTTCGTAGTACATCATATTTTTGATATAGGAGGTGCCACGCCCACTTATCCCATCCCGCCCAATTTTTATTGGACTACTCACATTAATATCTGATGGACTCGTGCAAAATGTCGAGACATTCCCAATTATATGATATTATATATCTACTTTACGTGGGCGGTGCTACGCCCACTGTTGCGATCACGCCTATTTTTTTGTTCGACTAATCACGCAAAGAACCTATGGGCTCACGCAAAGCCACAAAGCTCTCTCTTTTACAGTACTCCAAATATATGACATTAAATAGTTACTTTGCATGGGGAGTTCCACGCCCATTGTTGTGAACCCGCCAATTTTTTATCTGACTACTCATATTAAGATCTGATGGTGTCTTGCAAAGTGCCGAAGCTTCCCTCTTTTAGTACACCAGTTATATGATATCATATATTTACTTTGTATGGGCGGTGCCAGGCCCACTGCTCCGATCATGCCCATTTGTTGTCTAACTAATCATATGAATAACTTATGGGTTTACACAAAGTCCCAAGACTCTCACTATAACAGTACTCCAGATATATGGCATTATATATTTTATTTGTATGGCAGGTACCACGCCTATTGGTCCGATACTGACCATTTTTTGTCCGACTGCTCACATTAATAATAGGTGACATCAGACAAATTTGAAAAACTCTCTCTATCACAGTACTCGAGATATATAATATTGAATTATTACTGGTATGGGAGGTACCACGCCCACTTGTTCGATCCCGCCCATATTCGGCGTAGCTACTAATATTAACAATAGGTGATTCACACAAATTTGCAAAGCTCTCCCTATCATAATACTCAATATATGTATATGATATTAAAAATTTACTTTGTGTGGGAGGTGCCACGCCCACTAAAAATATTTAAAAAAATTATAGCCTATAGCACTTCCCATATCCGCAGTAAGACTCTGTGAAATTTCAGGAAGATCAGATGGCTAGTTACGGAGATTACCTCCTACAAACAAACAAACAAACAAACAAACAAACAAACACACATTACCTCTTTATTATATTAGTATAGATGTGAAAATTTTTTGGGAAGTAAAAAAAGTGAAAATGATATTGATGTAGTAAATGAATTTCTTGTAGCTTATGCAGAAATGGGATTCAGAATGTCCATAAGAGTTAATTTTTGCATGCACATTTAGATTTTTTTCCCAGAAAACGTGGGACAATTTAGTGATGAGCAAGGCGAACGATTTCACCAAGACAGCTTGAATATCGGAAGACTCTTCAAAAGAAAAAACCAAATAAAAATTATTTCAAATTACTGCTGGTCACTTAAGCGAGAAAGAGTCGACTTGATGTAAAAGCGTAAGAGGTCTAGCAAACACTTTTAATAACATATTCTAAATTTATAAATAGAAAGATTTGTATACTGTTATTTTAAAATATTTATATCATCATATCATTATAAAACTGAAAAATAAAGTAATGTAGTAGTCCTTGATTAATATTTGGAGATGCTAAATATTTCACTTTTGAAAAACCTGAATAACTTTTCTATTTCCGGCTCGATTTTTTTATTAAAAGCTGTTTTAACTTGAAACTAAATTAGCTTTCATCAAATATATACATAACGGTATGTTTCTAAACAAACTAATTTAAAAAAAAAAATGGCACCAAAGATGAAGAATTAGAAAAAATAAAATTAAAATCAGATATAGTTAATTAAGAATATCAGTACAAAAATGTTATACACATACCAAAGAGTGTATATGTTTGGAATTGCATATGTTTCTTCTTTCCGAAACCATTTAAAAAATAAATTTCGGCTGAAAACGAACTAAGTTACGCGGTCATAAGTACTTGTACCTACCCAAAAACGGTTTATTCGGAATAACTGCGAAATTTGTGGGTGTTTCCGAACATTTTAAAATTGATTTATGATCTACTCAATAAGGTCTGTAACCTGTACCTGGTCGATTTTCAAGTAAAAAAAAAATGCTTATTTGTAGCAGCGTGTTATTAATGTCTCTATTTGAAATTCAATTATAATACTCATATTCATCAGCTTTGCTTTTTCAAGCTGGCTTGTGGAATATATACACATTTATATACTTTTAAATTTTAAATGGGTTTAAAACCACCAGAAATATGTGTCCCTCTAATCCTGCCCATCAGTATACAACATTAGCTAAACGATGTCTGTATGGGAAAACCACATAAAGCGCATAGATAGTTTTCCACCACTTCCCAATGGGCCATTCGACACTATTTTACCTTAAAAAATTCAACGACTGCTCTCTACCAGTTTAATTTTAATGCCATATATGAATTTTATTAAATATTTCTATCATGAAAGATTAAATTAACGGTTAGAAATTTTAAACACGATTTAATAATCTCTAGTAGTATGAATAAAAAATATTTATTATATGGGGGATTTCATGTCAAGTGCACCAACTTTTGAAACCTATGTCTTCCGATCGGGATGAAATTTGCACCAAGGTTAGTTCTATTGGATAGTAGTTGAGACACAATTTTTCAATAAGATCAGTCCAGATCTCTCTGAGTTAGAGGGGATCAAAATTTGACATTTTGGCCAAACAGGTTTTTTTTCTCATCCATGTAACTTATTACCTATTGCTCTTAGAAAATTTTCTCCGAAACAGTTTAGATAGCTATTTCTTCAATATTTCGGAAAAAAATACTTAAAAAAGAAAAAGAAATTGTATACTTTTTTTTTGCTAAATTAAAGCATTTTTTGCCTTTTTTTCAAAAAGGGCATTTTTTTTTCATAAGAAAGCTTATGATTTTTCCTTTAAGAGCTTTTTGGTCGCTTAGTGGGATATCTATCAAAATAAATGTTTTGTAACTCAAGACGACGGGTTTTCAATTTTTCACAAATGAACTATTTTGAATTTTTTTTGCTATTTGTGATTAAAACCTTACAAATAAAACTTATACTGAGAAACTAGACAAACTATACTTTCTGAAGGTATATAACATACCTAACTAAAATTTTATACCCTCGATAGTGTAATACCCAGAATATGTTAACCTCAGGAAAAAAATCGCTTTTTTTCTATAGAAATGTTGAAAAATTATTATTTTTTATTTATTTTTAATAATAATTAAATTAATGTATAATAATAATAATAATATTAAAAATAAAAAGATAAATGATTTATTAAAATGTAATCTTAATTGCATTAGATCCATTTATATCATAACTATTTTTATACTTAATTTATTGTAGCTGATGAAGTATTTAAGTCTTGTAAATTTTTAAATACCCAGTCCTTCATCCAGCCTTTTTGTCGCCTTTATTTACTGCGTTTTTTTGTCAATCCTTTCTTGGCGTTACTAGGTTCAGCTGTTGATTTCGCTGCTGGTTTATTTGTTGTCTTTGGAAAGAAATCGCATTGAATAGAGTCAGAAAACTCTTTCAACTTGAGTCTTCCATCGACAAGCGGTATAAAAGCATGGTATTGAGCGGTGCCATCGATTGTTACCGCAGCATCGAATCTGCTCGTCAGTGTTTTCGATGTTTCCTGATGATCCTCTTTGCTACTAAAAACTATTTTAGTTTCTTTACAACAACTCTTTGCCCAATGGAATAAAGCAGTCGCATCTAAGATGCGATCTTGATGAGAGCACTGGAGGCTATACTTCGCTGCATTTCTTTTAAAGTTTGCTGCAATGCCATCATATGCTCCTTTACCATGAGCAGTAGGATGAAAATGCCACTCAACTGGCATTCCAAAATCTTTTTCATGGGCCATAAGATTTGCCAAGCTACTTTTGTTTTTAAAATGTTGACGAGCTCCGTCCGAAACGTAGTATACCATCTTTACTGTAAATTTTGATTTTAGAAATTTTAGTATTCTCTTCTGGTACTCATAAACTGCAACGGTTCATGTTTTAAATCGTCGGATATGATTGCCATACGTTTGTGTTCCAGTTTTTCATCTTTCATGTAGTAAATAACTACTGTGAATATAGTTGCTTGGTCGTTATTGAAGTGGAATGCTTGTATGGCATCCTGACTTTAAATGTATCCTCAAATCCTTGAAGAATGACCATTGCTCTTTGAATAAAAGGTCATGGGTTCTCAAGTTTAGCAATCCTGTACACATTTCTTCCACAAAATCATCAACATTTAAAATGATTGTTTTCAATATGCATCTGTCAGTCTGAATCCAAGAATCAAATTTGACCTCCTCTATATATTCTCGATCTAAAGATTTGATTAGATTTTCTTTGATGAATGTGGTTTTCGGGCCTTTGGTACATTCACCTAAGTGGCAAGAAGTTGTTGCATTTAAGGCAATCGCGGTAATCATGTAAATCTTCTGCCGAATCATCTGTTAAATACTTTAAGTTGATTTCCTTCAACATCAGTTTAACATTTTCATGGTAAATGCAAACGCATTCTCTGTGAGTTCCGCTGCTTCCTGCCAAAACGCAATGATTTGGCCTCATTTGGGTTAATTTCGTGAAGCCAATTCTAACATCCTCGTGTTCAGATTGAAATGTTGCAAATAACTCTTTCAGGTTACAGATAACCATTCTCTTCTGTTATGTTATGAAGGTATGTTACATACCTTCGGAAAGGTTAATTTGTCTAGTTTCTCAGTGTAAGTTTTATTTGTAAGGTTTTACACGCAAATAGGAAAAAATTCAAAATAGTGCATTTGTGAAAAATTTAAAAACCGTTGTCTTGAGTTACAAAACATTTATTTTGATAGATACCCCACTCCCATCCCACTAAGCGACCAAAAAGCTCTTAGAGGAAAAATCCTAAGCTTTCTTATGAAAAAAAATGCCCTTTTTGAAAAAAAGGCAAAAAATGCTTTGATTTAGCAAAAAAAAAGTCAAAAAAAAATTTATTTTTTTAAAGTATTTTTTTCCGAAATATTGAAGAAATAGCTATCTAAACTGTTTGGGAGAAAAGTTTCTAAGAACAGTAGGTAATAAGTTACATCGTTGAGAAAAAACACCTGTTTGGCCAAAATGTCAAATTTTGATCCCCCTCTAACTGAGAGAGATCTGGACCGATCTTATTTAAAAATTGTGTCTCAACTACTATCAAATAGGACTAACCTTGGTGCAAATTTCATCCCGATCGAAAGACATCGGTTTCAAAAGTTGGTGCACTTGACATGAAACCCCAGCTGGTGTTTATCAAAGGAAATATAAGTTATGAATTGGACAATGTACTCACCAGACATAAGCTCCTTCGAAAATCCTTGAGACATCCTTTCTTAATGGGTTTATGATAAAAATACACAATATAACATGCTTTCTGAACTTATTCGGGCCAGGTTTATTAAAATTTAAAATATGTAGCCTTTCAAACATTAGAGTGTGATGAGTATGTTAAAAATTTGACACTATTATTAAATTTAAATTTTTTGGTAATCTTTTTTTATCGTTATATTCGCTATGTAGGATACCGTTACTTTATTTCATCTATTAATAAGATTTAAGCATATAGTTTAATACTAGTCTAGCAATAAAGTTCAACGTGTGTATGAAACCTTTTGAGGAACATTACAGAATACAGATAAAATAATCCGCATAATAAATGTTTTATAAAATGCCCATGTACGAATATTTCGTGTGTGTAATATCCCCCTTATACCATATTTTTTAAAACCATTTAATGTACTCGTATGTTGTGAAATATACATAAAAAAATAATATTTGCTTAAAGCTCATAAAAATGCAAAATTACTAACTAACTTTTTAATTACAAAATCTGCAAAAGTTTTAACAAATAAACTTTCTAAAAAGCAACTGAAAACTAATATTAACTAAATATTTTTTTTTTTTTTTTTTTTTTTTTTTGGAAAACGCTAACTCTGAAGTGGTTTGAAGTAAATGTTGTTATTTAAAAAAGACTCGTAAAATATAGCATCAAAAAAACAATATTCAAATGTCTTCACTACGTTTAATTATTCAGTTTTACCCATATATTTCATTCAATTTGTCAATTTTGAAAATGCGTCCAATTTTTTAAACAAATTATCTATCAATAAAATCTTACTTCATATGAGTTTGTTTTTTGTTTTATTTTTGACAATCCTCAATAAGTTCCGAACAAAAAACGTTGCATCACTGTTTGTCACTTCATCTATCTTAGCTTTGTATATTCTTTACCCGTTAACAAAAGTTTTGTTTAATTATTTTTGGCATTTGTTACAAAAACATTTCAACTATATTATTTGTTGTTGGTCAAATTGTTTTACCGATTTCAGTGGTTTGCTTTGAGGCACAGAAATAATAACTTTTAAGATGGCAAAGACAACAAATTACAAATCAACTATTTTGGCAAGAGCAAATAACTTAGTGTTAGTTATACAAGTTATACAAACCTCAGCCAATATATAAATTTTTGAACTATTTGTAAAACTGGTACATTTATAAACAAAAAAAATTATTTAAATTGTTCAAGATTAGTTGAACATGTTTTATGTTATATTATATTTAAGTGGAATTATGTAGACTAATTGTATTTCCCTAATTACCAATTGTCTAAGATTAGTTGAACATTTTTTATATTATCTTATATTTCAGTAGAAGTAGACTATTTATAATTCCCTAATTACCAATAGAAATGCAAGTATTCATAACTGCATTCTGGAAAAAAGGGACATAAAATAATCACTCGAAAATTATGAGTATTAAATGAGTTGTATGTTTAGGTCTTAGCATGTGGTACGCAGATGTGTGAGGTACTGAGATACTGATAAGGCATACGAGTATTACATGTAGATATAGCAACAAATACAAAAGATTTTATGGCTGCATCGCTTATCGTAAACTCATTAGATAAGAATTCATCCCTTAGATAAATAGCAAAGATAGCTAATAGGTAGCCCAGTTTAGTTTTAAGTACTTTATGTTTAGTATTTAAGGAATTGTATTTCCAATAAAGAAAACAGTGTCTAGAAAAAATGCAAAGATGGCCCTCTAACTCCATCGTGCATTGCTGGTCGGCAGAATAGCTTCAAATTTTATAAATGGCAACTTTTGGTTTTTTTGAAAATATCTGAATGCATTACCCAATTCAAAAAAATACTGCATTTCATCACGCCACTTTATGTTTTTGGTGTAAATTTTTTTCTCTATTTTGGATAAAGCGATGCTTGGAATTTCATCGCTGGTGGTGCGTGAACTTTTTTGATGCCAGCGAAAAAGTAAAAGCGTATTCCTTCACAGATTTGGATGGTCTATTCCACTATTGTATGTCAATTTTAATATTATCAAAAAATATTATAAATTTATAGCCCTAATATTCATATTTGCGACCTGTAATTTGATTACAAATTTTGCATGGACACACAGATGGATGAACATCACTAAAACGGCTTAGAAAGTGATCCTGTGTCGATCGGTAGTTTGATATTTACAAACATCAGCACAAAGTCATTATACTCTGTCCACATAGTGGTATGGGTATAAAAATTTCTATTAAATAATATTTGTTTTTTTTATAATTTATGTACTTTTTCTTATATAGAATTTTTATAAAATATTTCGTTTTTTTTTATTAGCATTAATATTAATTTTTAATATGTAAATCTATATATGGGTCTATTTTGACCCAACAGAAAACAGAGCTACTTTTTTGAGGAACGGAGGAAGGTTAAGCCTTATTTCAATTTAATCTTATTTTCTTTTTCCAAGTGTAGCAAATGGGATATAAAATTTTCAAGTTGCGAAAAAAATGTGCTCTTTAAAAGAGCTGATTTTGTTTTAAGATTATTTTATTTATATTTTCAATACTAACCCTTAAAATATAAATCTAATCCGCTGGATGATCCTTCGATTTATGCTATATTATGCACAAAATGGAGCTATTAAAAATTTTAATTTCTTTGGTAAATAAATAAATGTTCTGAAAAGATTTCGATTTAGTTTTTTTTTTTATATCTGAACTCCATTTGAAAAATATCCGGCCGTATTCATAATGAAAAGTTATGCAGTATCTAGCATGAATATTATTTATAATACGCAGATCAACAGCCTATCAAACACTGACTAAATATGTTAACACAGCTGATGTGTGTCAAACTAAACAAAACAAAATATATAAATAAATAACTTTTAAGTACAAGAAAATATCTTTTACTTAAAAATAATGGAAACGCTTGCGAATTTGGATATGTTAGAGTTGTTAAGGAGTAGAAGCAGTGGTCAATTGACGAAAATTTATAAAAAAAAAAGAAGAAACCCATTTTTGGTTTACAATGACATTGAAAATCGGGAACATTTATTAAAATGGCAATGTTGCCAGAAGACCGGAGCTCATACAAAAACGAGGAATGTTGGTGAAAGAGTTTTTGGAATTTGGAAAAGTCGCTTCCGTATATTTTTGGAAAAAATGCGACTTTCGAGCACTTTATATTTAGCGAAATTTCTAAAACGGTTTTTTTATTTCATATTAGTTATTTAACGTAAATTTTTATTGCATGTATCAAAACAAAAATAAAATATAAATAAACTAAATAAAAAAACAGATAAATAAAAAGTAAAAAAATAATATTAAATCGAGTTTGATAAGATGTAAGCTTATGTAAAAAAAGCCGTTTTTTAATATTTTCTATTTAAATTTTTATCTTTTCTTTTTCAAGTAAATGTTCTTCTCGCACTTGTAATGTTTGTAGTTCTAAAAGCTCCTTTTTTTCATCGAATTCCTTTTTTTTATATTCCATTTCTAACTTCTTTTGATGTATACTTATATCAAGTATCTTAATTCTTTTTAAATTCTCTTCACACTTCTCGTCCTTTTTTCTTTTTGAGACTTTTACCTTCAGGTGATACGATATTTTGAGTACTGCTGTCGAAAATGTTAAAATCAGTTTCAAAATGGGAAGGCAGGCTGGAAATTAACTGCTCTTCCACATCAGTTAAAGGCTCCGGTGCTGGACCACCTGCTTCATTTGTCTCATAAACAATGAACTTTTCGATTTTGCAACACATTTTGTTTTGCGCCACTGAGTTTGAATTTGATCTACACTTCTATTTTGTTTTCGACACTTTATTAAATAATTCGTGGATGGTGGCCCATGCCTCCTTTTTCTTTTTATTTGTATTGGTGTTAATTTTTATATTTTCAATTACTTCTAATTTGTCCAATATTAGGATTGAAAGTAGATCCTACAAACACATTTTGTTAGAAACAATCCATTTGGAAAGCTATATGTATGTATGATAACTTACCTTTTCATCCTGATCCCAATTTGCGGATCTTTTAAAATATTTTTTTCCCATAATTTTGTCGCAAATTAAAATTATTTTTTCGTAAACTGTTTGTTAACATATGTAAATATAAATTAAAAGTTAAGGAGTGAAATCACACAAATTGAAATGTAAACAGAGTTGATTACCACTATATGAGGTGGCACTAATGCAAAAAAAAAATATGGTGGCATTACAAATTTCAGTGTTGTTTTTAAAGTTATTAGATGACAGCAAAAAATTGATTATGAATAAACTATGTGCTAACTAAAAACTAAGGCTAATCGGTTGACTAGTAAGAACCGCGTTGAGCGCGACATGTAAGCAGCTGATGACTTTTCATTATGAATTCGGGGGATAGTGTTTGTGATGCTATTGAAAAGAATACTCATTTTAAATGCATTTGTTGTATGACATATATTGAGAGCAGTATGCAAATGTTCACTAAAATAAATATTTAACAAAATTCATTAAATAAAAATATGTAAAAATTTAAGAATGAATTTGAGGAGTAAGTTCATTTTTTATTTCGATTAAAAAAAAATGGGGAATTTGTTCATTTCTTTTGGGTACCTTTTTTTAAGTTTGGGAAATTTGTTCACCGTGAAGTTATTTCCGTGTAAACCAAATTTCAGAGAAATCCGTTGAAAAGTACAAATTTGTATAGGGAAGAAATAACCACACAATAAAATATGAATTTTATAAGAAAATTGGGCGCAAAAGTAGGCGTGGTCGGTAAAAATCATAGAGCGACCTTCCCTGGAATATCTACTAAATTTCGGAGAAAGCCATTGAAAAATAAAAGTTTGTATAGCAATCAAATAAAGAAACAAATAAAAGGAAAAAAAAAGGTTTTATATACATAGAAGTTGGCGCAAAGTAGACATGGCCTGTAAGAAGCATATGGCGACCTTCCCTGTCATCTGACCATCCCTTGAAAAATAAAAATTTCTATAGTGAACAAATATACCAAAAAACAGAAAATTAATTTTGTATAAAAAGTGGGCGAAGAAGTAGGCGTGGCCGGCAAGAATCATATGGCGACTTCTCTGGAGTACAGAGATCGTGTGTAGCAAATTTCAGAGAAATCCGTTTAAAAAAAAAATGGGGTAGCGCACAAATGTGCCAAAAAACAGAATGTGAATTGTATACAAAAAGTGGGCGTCAGAGTAGGCGTGACCGGTACGAAGAATATGTCGACCTTCAATGGAGCAGATAGATCGTGTGTACCAAATTTCAGAGAAATCGGTTGAAAAATAAAAGTTTCTATAGCGAACAAATATACCAAAAAACAAAATGAATTGTATACAAAAAGTGGGCGCTAAAGTAGGCGTGGCCGGTAAGAAGCATATGGCGACCTTTTCTGAAGTACAGAGATCGTGTGTACCAAATTTCAGAGAATTACGTTGAAAAATAAAAATTTGTATATCAAACAAATATACCAAAAAACAGAAAACGAATTGTATACAAAAAGTGGGCGTAAAAGTAGGCGTGGTCGATAAAAAAGTACATGGTGACCTTAGCTGGAGTACAGGGATCGTATACCGAATTTCAGAGAAATCTGTTAACAAATAAAAATTTGTATACTGAACAAATATGAATAAAACAGAAAATGAATTTTACATAAAAAGTGGGCGTAAAAGTAGGCGTGGTGCGTAAAGAGTATATGGCGACCTTTCCTGGGGTATAGAGATCGTGTGTACAAAATTTCAGAAAAATCCGTTGAAAAATAAAAATTTGTATAGCGGTCAAACAAACAAATAAACAAACAAACAAACAGAAAATGAATTTTATATATGTAGATAATTAAACATTTTACAAAATTGATGTATAACGTTTATTTAATTCAGTTAATTTAATACATTTAAGTGTAATATAATATCTCTTCTCACAATATCCAAACTTTTATTAAAATCAATAAACTGATACAGCATATTAAACTCATCACAAATTCTACGAAGTGGATTAAAATTAGCATAGTTTGTACAATGATATTTGATAGTTAGAAACTAATAATTTCTTGATGATCGAAAAGGAATATTTGTATTTATTTTGTTGATAAGAAATTCAGATTTAAGACTACCATTTAACAGTTTTCACCCTAAACCTCCAAAGTGAGCCTGTCAGTCTCAAAACAATTTTTGATAGTGCATAACTTTTTTATGTTTTATCATAGATCTTTTTACTATTCGATATTCCTCAAATAGTTTATAAAGAGTATTTTCAAATACATTAACAGTCTTTAAACTTTTCTTGGGTTTATTAATTGCAATAATCATACAATTATTACGAAACCTCCAAAGTGAGCCTCATAGGCACATAATAGAAAATCAGCCAAAAACAATGTCGTAATGCACGTTACCGTTTTGTTTGTTGTACATGTTTATGTTTTCTTCAGTTTTTATTTCTAGAAAATAACTAAAAAAAACAATGTCACTGTGCACGTTGCCGTTATTCAGACTTTTTTTTTGTAATACAATTTGGCGTGTGTAGCTGTTTACTAACTTATTTTGCATGCAAGTACTTCTCTTTCTTCTTTAGTTCATTGTACGGCGATCAGTTTGCCGTCATGTATATGAGACAATTATTGTAGCAATAATTTGCGGCTCAGTAGCAATTGTTCTGGCGCTGAATTCAGTTTCGATTTTTTTAGCAAGTGGTTTTTTGATTTATTATTTATTATGGCAAGAAAAAGATTAACAAATGCTCAGTTGGAGATTGCTTTGAATAATTGGAGTGACGAAGAGAACGATAATGATGAGAGTTCGCTGCCCGATTTATTTTCGGATTCAGAATCAGAATATATTTTATCTGCATCAGAAACTAACGACATTATATCTACATGTACATCTGAAGATGAAGCTCCAGTGCAAGGAGTTGAAAGAAATTGCATATTTTTAGGAAAAGATGGAATTGTGTGGAACAAAACTGCTCCCCCAAGTTCTAGGATACGTGCTTCCAATAAAATCAAAGGAAAAGTTGATCAAGTTATTCTACCCCAAGGTAAAGTAAAACAAAACACTCATGTACAGTTGCACACTTATATGAAGTCAAATTATTCTAGGCAAGTTTTTGAACAGCGTTGATGATTGTTTCAAACTGTATATAACGGATCAAATCGTAAGTGAAATTGTAAAATGCACAAACGTAAAAGCTGTGGCAATGTGTTCACAAAATTCATGGGTGCCAGTAGATAATGAAGAGATTTTTGCTTATCACAGCAGGTCATATGAAATCAAACAACCAAAATTATTGTTTGTTTTGGGATAGACTTTATGGTTGCAACATATTCAAGGCAACAATGAGTCGACATCGCTTTGAAAATATTTTAAAGTACATGCGATTTGATGATATTTCCACTAGATCGTCCAGACGAGCTATTAGATTCATCTGGGATAAAGTGAATCATAATCTTGCCAAATATTACATGCCGGGCGAAAATATAGTAGTTGATGAACAACTTAGTCCTTGTAGATGCCGGTGCCCTTTCATAGAGTATATGCCATCAAAATACGACAAATATGGTATAAAAATATGGTGGTTGTGTGATAGCAAAACTGCTTACCCACTTCGCGGTATTCCATACACTGGCAAAGAAAATAACCAAAGAGCAATTGGTCTAGCAAGAACTGTTGTAGAACAGATATGCACTGAATATTATGGGACGAATCGAAATGTTACAATGGATAACTACTTTACAAGCAAGGAATTAACGGAAAGTTTATTGAGTAAAGGTCGTACTGTAGTTGGAACATTGCGCAAAAACAAAACTTGTCTACCAGCAGAGTTTCTGCCGAATAAAAATAGAGTAATTCATTCCACTATATTTGGTTTTCAAAAGCATATCACAATAGCGTCACATGTAACTAAAAATGGTAAATGTGTTATATTTATGTCATCAATGCACCATAGTGGCGATATTTTAGAAGAAAATGATAAACCTATATCGGAAATAAATGCATATTACAATAAAACAAAAGGAGGTGTGGATACCTTTGATCAACTTTTTCATGAGTATATGACAAAACGAAAGTCCAACCGTTGGCCACTTGCATTTTTTATGAATATGGTGGATGCTGTTGGGATTGCTGCATATATAATATGGATAAAAACACATCCATACTATTACGAAAATAAAACCAATAGGCGATACTACTTTCTGAGAGATCTTGGTGAGTCCCTCGTGGAGCCCGTGATATTGCGCAGGAAGGACACAAAATATTTGACCCGTGAGACAACTGACGCGATATCCAGTGTATTTCGTAATCAGAAATCTACTATCATGCAACCCGAAACAACGGGAAGTAAGAGAAAACGGTTTCATATTTGCCCTCCGAAAAAATCAAAAATGCAAAAACAATGCTGCAATATATGCCAAAAAAATGTTTGTAATGAACATTCCACTACAACAAAACTGTGCGAAAATTGCACATAAATATAAGCATAATCTTTATAAATACATTGAATTTTCTTCTTTTTTTCTTATTTACGTTTTTTTTTTTTTTTTATTTTCTATAGTTTTGATAAAAATAAAAATTAATATAACATAAAAATGTGTGTATTTGCCTTTAAAACAGTATGTGAGCCTGTGGGGCTCACTTTGGAGGTTTTGAGAGTTTTTAAAATTGGAGGTTTAGGGTTAACAGGAAAGTAACATTTAGCATATGTCTGCGACTTTTTTCATAAGATGGCAACCGCATATTAGGATCCCAGCCCAAACCACGAAGACAATATAACAAAAATTGTTTTTGAACTGATTCAATTTTATTCGAATGTATATGATATTGCGGATCCCAGACTACAGACCCATATTCGAGTATTGGTCTAGCCCAGGTAGTAAACAATTGTTTTGTCGTATACGGATCCGAAAAAACTTTAGCCAACCGTTTAATGAATCCAAGTACACCAGTAGCTTTATTTATTGTTAGCGAAATATGACTTCTAAAGTCTAATATTTTATCCAGAAGTACGCCAATGTCATTGAATGAATCCACTAAATCAAGCGCAGCATTATTCATGATATACCGACCATTAATTGGAATTGATCTTGTAAAAATCATATATTTGCGTTTTTTGACATTGAAGTCCATTAGATTAATATTACACCAAGTAGTTAAACGATCAATATCATTCTGTAAAAGTGATTGTTGATCAAGATTGTTGAGGGTAAAAATTAACTTTACATCGTCTGCATACATTAATGTAGTTGAGTGTTTAATTACAGAAGGAAGATCATTTATAAATAGCGTAAAGAGAGATAATACATTTATGTTGTTGGAATACGAGTTACGAAACTTAATACATTGTGTTCTGTCTTTGAAATATGATCCAATCCATTTTATCAGCAATATACCAAAGCCCATACTGTCAAACTTAAACAACAATATATCATGATTTACTTTATCGAATGCATTGCTAAAATCATTATAAATAACATCTGTTTGTTTCATATTAATAAAACCATCATTTACCAAAGTTGTAAGCTCCAAAAGATTTGTTAGTGTAGAGCGTGATTTGCAGAATCCATGTTGCGTTGGAGATACGATAGAGGACACATGATGTGACAACGTGTCATATATAAGTTTTTCAAATAGTTTTGGAATAGCACTTAATTTAGCAATACCTCTATAATTCGAAATAACAGCTTTAGATCCAGACTTAAAGAAGGGAATAACAAACGATTCTTTCCAATTGGGAGGAAAGTAACCCAATTTAAGGGATATGTTTAACATATAAGTCAAAGGAATATACAATAAGTGTGCGCAGCGCTTTAAAATGCAACTAGGAACACCGTCAGGACAAGCAGCATACGACAATTTAAATTTTGTCAGGGCATTCAGAACTGTATGTTAATTGATGGATGGATGAAGATTCCGATATTATGTAGGGATACAGATTATTGTTATTAAATACTGTCGAAGAATAAGTCGATGCAAAAAAGTCTGCAAACATATTACTTATGCAGTTATCATCTGAAGATTCTAAATCACCGTACTTCATAACCGATGGAAAGTCCGCAGTACGTCTTTAAGAATTAATAAATTTATAAAATGATTTTGGATTATTTTTTAGATTATTCCTTACTTTAGTTAAATAGTAATTATAGGCCAATTGATTAGCAATAATAAATTCCGATCTTGATAACGAGTATTTCATATAATCTATCAATGTTCCATATTTTCTATATTTTTTGTACATTTTCTTATTTTTAAGTTGAGATAGATATTTTGTATTCCAAGGAGGACCATTCTATTTAGGAGGTAACATTTTAGGTTCAGATGACGAGAAAAATGTGATGATAAAATGTTTGCAAACACAAGTCCAAGTTATCATTGCAACGAGAAAACACATTTATCCAGTCAATTTGGAATAGATGGAGTTGCAAATCTTGGTAATTAGTTTTATAAAAGCAAAAGATTTTATCGCTGTGAGTTAACTTTTTTTTATGAAGAGGATAGGAACAAAAGCAAGATATCTCAGGTGTTGGATGGTATATATCTTCCGGATTAAAAATAGGGCTATGCCGCAATATTGAAAATCATTAGGTTCATTAAAACACATATAATCTCAATATGTAAAAAATCGTTTAAGATAATTTCTTCAGATTTTTCGTTTCTTCGTTTAGTATAGCAACCAATACGCCGCCACCAGAATTTTTTATTATATTACTAGCTGTTTTTATCCGGTCTTGCCCGGGATAAAAAGGCCTTTGACTTGAAAAATGGTTCACTATGCTTACCAGGTGCTGAGTACTTAGTACCCAATTAACAAATTCCCCAATAAAATGAACTTTCTCCCAAGAATTTTTGTGGGCAGTAAATTGATTTTTTATTTCAATTAAAAATTTTTTGATTTTTTAATTTAGAAGATTTTTATAAGCAAAAATGCTTCAAAAATAAGCTGCGAAAGCGCTTAAAGTTTTTTTTTTCAGTTTATTTATAAACATCAAATATAACGGAATGGTTCGCAAACTAAAGGAATCAGAACTTTTAAAAATTGAATTACTTCATTCAATAAGTGATCATCATTGAGCAGAGACGTCAAATTCAAGTTTCAGAAATGAAAGACTAGTGCGACGTTTAATATTGTCTCGCAAGGTTTCTTTAAGCAACTGCTATTTTGATCAACTGGTAATTATTTCACATACGTAGATAAAATTTATCATACGACATTTCACTAAGATTTGTTCCGCGAGCGAGTCTCGTCCGCTTCCGCGCGTTTGGCAACTTATTTTAATCGCCAAAATATATTTTTCATATCATTGCGATATTTTAGCTGAGCTGTGTTCCGCGAGCGCGTCGCGTCCGTATCCGTCGCGTCCGCGTCCCCGCGCCTCGCGCCGCTTCCTCGCAGCTACTACCCGTGCTGCCGCTTAGTTCTCGTTAACTTATTTTAATTCCTAAAACTCATTTTTAGAGCATTGCGATATTTTAGCTGAGCTGTGTTCCGAAAGCGCGTCGCGTACACATCCGCGCATTTGGCAGCCACACCTGTGCTGCCACGCAGCTGTTGCCAACTTATTTTAATTGTCAAAATATATTTTTCAGATCATTCCGATATTCTAGTTAAGCTGTATTCCCCGTGCGCATAGCTTCCGCGCAACGAAATGATGCTTTTGAAGAGAATACTCATTTTAAATGCATCTATTGTAGGACATATATTGAGATCAGTATGCAAATGTTTACTAAAATAAATATTTAACAAAATTCATTAAATAAAAATATGTAAAAATTTAAGAATGAATTTGGGGAGTAAGTTCATTTTTTATTTCGATAAAAAAAAAATGGGGAATTTGTTGATTTCTTTTGGGTACATTTATTTAAGTTTGGGGAATTTGTTCACCGTGTAGTTATACCCGTGTAAACCAAATTTCAGAAAAATCCGTTGAAAAGTACAAATTTGTATAGAGGAGAAATATACCACACAACAAAATATGAATTTTATATAAAAATTGGGCGTAAAAGTAGGCGTGGAATATGCACTAAATTTCGGAGAAAGCCATTGAAAAATAAAAGTTTGTACAGCAATCACATAAAGAAACAAATAAAAGGAAAACAATAAGTTTTATATACATAGAAGTTGGCGCAAATTAGGCATGGCCTGTAGGAAGCATATGGTGACCTTCCCTGTCATCTGACCATCCTTTGAAAAATAACAATTTCTATAGTGAACAAATATACCAAAAAACAGAAAATTAATTTTGTATAAAAAGTTGGCGTATAAGTAGGCGTGGCCATCAAGTATCATATGGCGACCTCTCTGGAGTACAGAGATCGTCAGTAGCAAATTTCAGAGAAATCCGTTTAAAAAAAATTGTGTAGCGAACAAATGTACCAAAAAACAGAATGTTAATTGTACACAAAGTGGGCGTCGTAGTAGGCGTGACCGGTATGAAGAATATGTCGCCCTTCCCTGGAGCAGAGAGATTGTGTGTACAAAATTTCAGGGAAATCCGTTGAAAAATAAAAGCTGGTATAGCGAACAAATATACCAAAAAACAAAATGAGTTGTATACAAAAAGTGGGCGCTATAGTAGGCGTGGCCGGTAAGAAGCATATGGCATATAATTTCAGAGAATTCCGTTGAAAAAAAAATTTGTACATCAAACAAATATACCAAAAAACAGAAAAGGAATTGTATACAAAAAGTGGGCGTAAAAGTAGGCGCGTTCCGTAAAAAGTATATGGCGATCTTTCCTGGGGTATGGAGATCGTGTGTACAAAATTTCAGGAAAATCCGTTGAAAACTAAAAATTTGTATAGCGGTCAAACAAACAACAAACAAACAAATAAACAAACAAACAAACAGAAAATGAATTTCATATACATAGATTACACTGATTATTATTTTTATCAGATTCAATTCTTTCACAACTTTTTCTATCTTTTCTGAAAATTTGATATTTAGGGCAAAACATCTCAGAGTTATTAACTTCTTTACTGAGCCAGGTCTCCGTAAATATAACATCCGTAAATATAACAATATGATTATTGAAACCAAAGCTATTACAATAAATTGACGAAAGTTTTGAATTCATACCTCTAAGGTCTTGATACAAGATGTATATTAGTTTTTTGGATTTTGATTAGCGGATTTAGGAAGCCGAGCATTATCTTCTTCTCTATATATAAATTCACGTATTAATGCGTTTTTAGGCCAAAAACTGGCATCTACGATTTGTTCAAATATGTATTCAAGAACAATTATTTTAAATGATGCTCTATTTCTGGAATTCATTTTGTAAACACTAATATCCTCAGGAATACAGTTTTTATACCCTATACCACTATGAGGTTTGGGTATAATGACTTTGTGCTGCTGTTGGTAACAACCAAAAATATTTGACCTAGACCCATCTTTAATTATACCGATCGAATCAGAATCACTTTCTGAGTTGATTTAACAATGTCCGTCCGTCCGTCCGTCTGTGTGTCCATGTAAACCTTGTAATCAAACTGCAGGTCTTAAATATCACTATATTTTGATTGGATTTGGTATATAAGCTTTTAGCGGCCATGGGATGAAAGCTATTGAAATTGGTGAGAATCGGTCCATGTTCAGACCTAGACCCCATACAAATTACCCATATGAAATCGACATAAATTGCCATAAGATCCAAATTGTCATATATATCTTACTCAAATTGGGTTTGTATGCGTTCATTACATCCACTAATGAGTATTCCAAAAATGATCCCTTTGACCCCATATAGAGCTGCTTCCCGATCTTCACTTAAATCTATTAAAAAACAAAAATATTGCACTGATTCTTCTCAAATTTTGTTTGAATATATTTTTGCAAAACACAAGAGACTTTACCAAACATGATCAGGATCGGTCCATTTTTGGACCAAGTCCCTATATAGATATAGCATCCGATATGAACTTTTTCATATCTGCAGCCAAAAAAATTAATAAAAATCCCACTCAAATTTGGTTTTTGCTTATTTTCTATGTCCAGTTAGTTGGGCCTAAGAGATAGGGTCTCTAAACGCATGGTATAGGGTATCGTATACTCGGTCTAGACCGACTTTAGTTTTCTTACTTGCTAATTTTAGAGATCACATAAAATTTCATCTCATCAGCTTTTGTATCATGTGGAAAACGTGAAGCAAATACAGTTTTCTTCGGAACGAATTGTTCGCAACCCTCTAGGAGTGGGTATTGATTCAATATCAGTTGTAGGCACTATATTTGAAGTACCAGACGTTGAAGCAGATGGGATTGGTGATGATGCATCAAAATTAATCAATTGACCTGCGTTTTCAGGATTATAAAGTAAATTATTACCCTTAGCAGTTCTTGGCATTGAAGAAATATTTGGAGCAATAATGTTCAGAGCATGGTGAGTTCTATGGTTATTAGCATTTGATGCAATCGGAGATGCTGCAGTTTCATTTAATATTGGAGTAGGTTTATTAATCAAGACTTGAACGTTGTTTGAACTAGAAACGGCAGGATCAATGCCAGTAATATTTTGAAAAGGATTTGGTAAATATAAAGCAGATGCAGTAGCAGTAGTACCATTCTTATGTGCGACATTAGGAAAAGGATTCTGACTAGGATTTTCTTTATTCAAGAACCTTGGAGATCTACGACGAGTTGGGGGTGGTGACAGCAATCCCTCTAAGGATTTGAAATCATCAAAAAGCTTTCCATAAGCATTAATTTGACCAGATCAATTATAAAGGTTTTGTTGAATTTACAAAAAATTATCTTTCGTACTTTGAAAGAAACGATAAAAATCAGCACCAATTTTTTGACATCAATTACAGCGCCAGTGCAAGTTTTTATGTTTAGATATGGACTCAGCAACCAAACCAGACAGGCCGCTATGTTTATAGTGACAAAAACCACGACAAAGCCAACAGGTAAGCATTTTTTCTTCATAATCAACCAAAGAGCAGCCTTTTTTTTCAAACATGCCATTATTAAGCTCTACAGGTCAAAAACAGCACAACTTTAAATAAGGTAACAGAATTGTTAACCGCGGTCAGGAAAAACATTTAATCACAATAGAGTTTAAGATTAAAACGGCAACGGTAACGATTACAGTAAAGCTACGATCTGGCTACACACAACCAACCAGTATTTTGGGTAAAAGAAGCAGCTGTGGACAATATTTCTTGTTGATAGTTTTCGTGTAAATATTGAGTGTTTTTTAGCATATCGTAACAAATACATATATTTTTACATACATACGGCTATATGTATGTTTTTATCAAGTAAAAGCCAAACAGTTAAAACAATTTTTTTGTAACTATTTATAATTATAATTTTTTCCAAATATGACATGTTTTAGCTATCTGAATCTCCTAGCAGATAAATATTTCACTTGTAGTATATTTTCAAATATTACCACTCCACCCTATGCCGTGGTTCAGATTATTTTGCAAATAATGTGCCAATAATTGAAATTTACTAAACATGTGCTGTTTAATAAATAAGTTTATATAACGTTCAAACCCATATTGTGAAAGAAAATATACAACTATACCACAAACATTGATTAAAAAAAAAAAAATTGGCAACAAAACATATATTGTAGTTAAAATTTTAGTTTACCAAAAACAACCATCGAAACAAACTGATGTCACAACTAGTAAGCTTGGATATACAAACGTGATTTTAATATTCTCTAAAATATATTAACTTTATTTGTTTGTGTACATCGAACTCAATACCAAAAAAAAATAATAATTTTAAAATGTACCAAATTACATAATGAGTGAAAAGAGCGGCTTAACAAAACATTATTAGCTTTAGAAACGACAGGTGAAAATTTATTTACAAGTACTCCATTATAGCCAAAAATTTCATAACTCAACTTCTATGTTAAAAATTCTAAACAAATGCAACATCAATATAGTTTAATGAAAAAGTTGTCGGTTGGTTTTTTGCTCATTATTTTTAATGCTGTTGCAAACAATAAAATAAATTTATCGTTATTATAATAATTATGTATGTAGCTAAAATTAATACAGCAATGTTGCGTATATTTAACGAACAACATTTTATATAACTTATACGTACCGATATTGTGAATGAAATATAGTGGATGGCATAATAAATAACGAAAAATGGCCTAAACACAGTTTATGTCTTTGTTATTATACAATTCCTAAATTAACAATTTAAGGGAATTGCGTAGCTAGAGGTTATATATGAAAAATGATAATGATGAAAAATTCTTTAACCCTTTAACTTTTAACTTTGCGGCTCTAAATCTTTTCCTTGTATACCCCTGATTTCTAATGGTAACCTGAGTGTAAGGGAGCGATTATTTCTGAAAATATTGGGATGAGTTTAAATGCAAAGCAGCTTTGATTCTTGTTGTGAGCTATGTAAATCAGTGCAAGATCACCTTCACTTGAAGACAATGCTTAAAGTAGCTGTTAGAAAACTAAAGAATTCTAAATAAATAAAATGCCTGATTATAAAGGTAATTTAAAGTATTTGTTTGTTGGTTTGAAGCCGCAGTTGCGGTTTTTATGTATGTTGCTTATAAGCAACTTCAGTCTATAGAAGATTTATTCATATAAAGTATCGGCAGAAAAAATTTCACGCCAGAAACCGACTGATGTCTAAATTGAATCGTTTGCGAATATTGGTGGGAGTTATTATCTGATGAATATGAGCCTAGTGATGATGAATATGAAATGGACTTGAAAAAAGCGAGGAAAGTTTGGAAAATTTGTTGGAAAATGAGCAAAACCAAAATATTGACGAAAGCGATAAAGATAGTGATGAGAAAAACTTTCGTTTGGGAAAATCGATGCATCGAAATTGAAGTGGTGAAAATGGGATATGAATACCGTTACTGTGGTGCGAAAGGAGTTGCAGTAACCAGTGATGAGTGTCAGACAAAAACACCTATCGACTATTTTGGAATCTTTTTGTAGGTCTAATATGAAATTCAAAATATCGTTTACAATTTTCTTTCAACGTTTCGAGGTTTGTTTGGCCTACTGTTCAGGGGATGTTTTTTATTTAATCTGTAAATCACAATGTTTATACTTACAAATACAAATCATTTATTCTCTTAACTTTTTAGTTTTGCAACCTAATTGTTTGTCGTTATGTTTAATTTTTACATATACAATTTAATATGTAAAAACAAGTAAGAAATTTATAGTCGGTCTAGACCGACTATACGATACCCTATACCATGCTTTTAGAAACCCTATCTCTTAGGCCCAACTAACTGGACATTGAAAATAAGCAAAAACCAAATTTGAGTGGGGTTTTTATTAATTTTTTTGGCTGCAGATATGAAAAAGTTCATATCGGATGCTATATCTATAAAGGGACTAGGTCCAAAAATGGACCGATCCTGATCATGTTTGGTAAAGTCTCTTGTATTTGGAAATATATATACAAACAAAATTTCAGAAGAATCAGTGCAATATTTTTGTTTTTTAATAGATTTAAGTGAAGATCGGGAAGCAGCTCTATAGGGGGTCAAAGGGATCATTTGTGGACTACTCATTAGTGGATGTAATGAACGCATACAAACCCAATTTGAGTAAGATCTGTATGACAATTTGGATCTTATGCCAATTTATGTCGATTTCATATGGGTAATTTGTATGGGGGCTAGGTCTGAACATGGACCGATTCTCACCAGTTTCAACAGCGTTCATCCCATGGCCGATAGAAGCTTATATACCAAATTTCATCAACATATATTCATATTTGCGATCTGCAGTTTGATTACAAGCTTTACATGGACACACAGACGGACGGACGGACGGACATTGTTAAATCAACTCAGAAAGTGATTCTGATTCGATCGGTATAATTAAAGATGGGTCTAGGTCAAATATTTTTGGTTGTTACAAACAGCAGCACAAAGTCATTATACCCAAACCACATAGTGGTATAGGGTATAATTAACACATGCCCGTCTATTTATAGCGCTAGTTGGTAGTGATTGTTTATTTTATCTTTGTTAGTGTTTAACTGACAGCACGAGCCAAATAAGATTTAAAAAACTAAAACCTGTTTTCACTTGAATGAAAAAGTTATCAAACTAAAAGTTGTATATAGGTTAAGAACCCAACTACGAAAGTGTCAATTTTCTTACTATCCTCTCCAGATCTGCTAGATTTACTACAAAGAATAAATTCGATAGACCATAATAGGCGTTAGGAAATAACGCTCAAAAAAAAAATTAAAAATTGCTCAATGAAGTATTGCCCCAAAAAAAAAAAATGAAAAATCACCTAAAAATAAAATACGAAATTTCGCCCAAAAAAAAGGAAAAACAACCCAAAAAAGAAACGAAAAATCACGCAAATATGAAAAACGATTTTTTTTTGTCCAAAATAAAAGAAAAATCACCCAAATTTTGAAAAATGTTCTTTATTTTCTAATGAAAACATTCATTGTTTCTTCAGCAGCTGCGCAACAGTATGGACAGAAGTACTGGTTTAAGCCATCAAGCAAACCTTTTTCCTGCAATCTAAGTACGCACTCATTGCAGTATTTCAAATGACGGCAAGGCAATAATGCTGTATTGGGAGGTTGCGCCTAATTGTTTGGTAGAAATGAAACCAGCAACCGTAGTGTTTTGCGTTAGGAAATTTTTGTTTTGTAGAACTTTGCAATGCAGTTTCAAAGTCGGTCATGAAACTGTATGCCTCCAAATTAAATGTATTATTATTATTTATATAACTGAATAGATGGTCGTAACACTTTTTGGTTTTTTTATCCATTAAAACAAATTTGAAGGGAAATATCTGTTGGGAAAAAATAAATAGCGTTTTTAAAGTTATTTGTAAGACATATCGATTCATGTTGTTTCTATTGCGGAGAATGAGAATCGCGCATTTTTTTGTCAAAATTTTATACCTTTAGTTTTTGCTTTTGGCCAAAGCGCCGTAGGCGAAATTTTTTTACAAAAATCGCGCGATTTTTTTTAAATATTTTTCATTTTTAGTTTCTGTTTTTAAATTTCCTTATGCGCTTTCTCCCTCGAAAAATTTTAGATATTGCCCAAAGCGCCACAGGCAAAAAATTTTAACAAAAATCGCGCGATTTTTTTTATAAAATTTTTCATTTTTAGTTTTTGTTTTTAATTTTTTATGCGCTTTTTCCCCGAAAAATTTTTAATTTTGTCCAAAAATCGCGCGATTTTTTTTCTACAAATTTTTCATTTTCAGTTTGTTTCTGCACATATATTTTCTGTCCAAAGTAAAAGTAAAAGTAAAATTAATCCTACTCATTTATGGATAAAGGCGTACTTACCTTTTCATCAAAGTAATCAACATGAATTTCCAATAGTTGTTTGAAAACTCCAAATGGAACAATTTTGGGCCATTTTTCATGTGTTATTTTTTTGGTGGTTTTTCGTAATGAAAAATTACCCAATTTTATTTAACGAAATTAAGCCCAAAAATAACGGAAAAAATCCGCTAAATTTGGGTGTTTCTTCATATGAAATTTAACCCAATTTTGATTGGAATTTTTTGGGCGATTTTTAATTTTTTTTTTGCGATTTTTTTTGGGCGATATTTCCTACCGCCCCATAATAATATCAGCAAAATTTTCTGATATTTTTTAATAATTGACAGAAATATTTTCTTTTAAATCACAGAAGTAGTAGTTCACGAGTATTATCATATGCTTTGAGTTAATAACGAAATAGAACTATTTGAAATTTAATAAAATTGCATTTGATGTTCTTTTATTCATTAATTCAAAAATGACAGACATCTAAACAAAGTTACGTACAAATTACAACTTTAACGAAGTAATGGTTAAAGATCTTAAGAATCATTGAAAAAAAAAACAATTCTATATTCATTTCAAATAAATATTTTCTTGTGACTTCAAGAATAACAAGAGCATTGCTTATAGCCTGTGATACCGCTGAAATAAATAAATTACGATATGAAAGAGCGAGCTGTCTTCAGAATAAACAAACCCTGCATGTATCACATATATTGCATGAGAGTAATTGTTGAACAATCGGTTGCCTAGCGTGCACCCTATAACAATTTTTCGTTGAACAATCGTGAATTTTGCCATTCGTCGAAGCTGTGTTATGTTTACATTACTGATTTCTAAAGTACCGTGAGGCCAAAATGAATATGCGTACCTTTTCTGCAGTGTGCAATTTTAGACCCAAACTTTTTCAGATCTTTGTGCAGAAGTTAGCTAAGAAGTCAACTTTATCAAAACCAAATTAATGCATATTAGTTTTATGGTTTACACCATTAAAGTTAACAAATTTATCTTGACCTGCATCTAGTAACAAAACTTAGCCTAGATAGCTTAAGTAAGAGAAAATTTAATCGGAAAAACCGTAGTACACGTTTTTCCTCTTAATTTTTTTGCAAACATTATCTGATTTATTTTATCAGGTCATCTTTGAAAAATAAGGCAGCTATTAAGTTTAGTGACAACTCTATTTATTTGCTGTTAGGTTGATTAGAATGAATGATGAGATATGAGTTCGTGATAAAATTATTAAATATTTTTAATAAAATTCATTCTAGCCATACAAAAAGTTGGCCAAAAAATCAAGGATGTGCAGTCAATCTGTTTTCAATGATATTTGGAAGTTTGAAAAGAATTTTACACAAGACGCTTGTAAGGTCAAAGGAAGAAAAGCATATTGAAAGGAGCTCGCAACACATTCGGTAAAAAAGCAGCCCAATTAGACTATTTGGTGCGAGAAGTTAAAGCTAATGCAGGCTGAAAACACACAAAATAGATCAGTTCCAGATAGAAATGCTATGAAAAATTTAGAGGCAAGAAAAGAGCAGGGAAATTGAAATCCTGTTTCATAAAAAAATACGTATGATGTAGCTTCCGGGTTAAAGGCTGTATACTTCTAATGGTCAAAAAATTTTAAATTCAAGTTTAGGATCCAATCAACATCAAAAAAAGTTCCAAGTATGGCAAGCAATATTCAAATGCTTCCGAAATTTGTATTAAGGAGTATTTCCAATACAGGTTACTTCCTTTCTTAAATCCTTATTTGGCATCCGATCACTACGATTAGAAAGCTCTTGTTTTTGCACCAAGAAAGGTAAACCCCCATACCTTGTGAAGGTTAGGTTAGTGTGGTGGAGTTTAAAGCCACAAAAAAAGGTATCCCTAAATGTGGAATATTTTGAACGGAGTTGAACTACCGGAAAAGGCACATAAGTTCAAAAGTAGTAGCAAAAACAATAAAATGTAACGTTTTTTGTAAGCTATACAATTTCAATAAAATAAAGAAAATTAAAACTATGGTTTCCTTATCCTTAATTGCTATCAAATAGTGTTGACTAGTAGAGGTATCAACCTTCATCAGTAGCCAATATCAGTAGATATTTTCGCTGGTAAAAAAACACTTTTAATGCAAATGGCTAAAGTCTCCGCTTAATTAAAAGCACAAATATTTGACCTTGAGTTTGATTTATAACTCAACCACAAAATCAAATTTTTGTCTATTTTTAAGAAACGAAATCAATAAATTAAAAGTTCCCTAAATACGAGCATACGGATTTCTGAATCATCAACATCAACGTTTGTTTGTCAAAAAGAGGCATCATTTGATATTATTTCTTCGAGAACAGACTAGGCAAGCAATGACTGTTAGCAGTGCTCCATATCGCTACATTATAACAGACTTCTTTCTGCCTAAATTAGATAATATTGATGTGACCGACATGCCTTCTCAATAACAAGGTTCTTCATGCCAGTCTGTAAAATTATTAAATTATTTCATAAACATATAATCCATTGCTTTTATTATCATTGATTTGGGTTAAGGGTTTTAACGGACGTACCACCACCTGTGTTTTGTTTCTGATGAGGGTACTGATTTTGATCTATGTTCTTGCATAATTTATATGAATTTCTTAAGAAAATGTGTTAATGTTTCCTGCTTTACTAAAAGCAAAAATATTTAATTTTGATAAGGCTTAAGATCTAACACAAAAACAATTTACTCTGTTTAAGCCGAAATGTTAAACCCTTTGTTTTACAGTATACTGCAAGGCACGACCAGTCCGATAATATTTTTTCTTAAAATAAAGAAAATTTAAATCAGATTCTGTGGACACCTCAACAGATTTGTATTAAATTAGCATTCGTTAAACAAGTTTGCAGTGTACAAATATAAATTTAATTTTCATTGTCAGTGCCAAATACTAACACCCTCTGGTTTTTATGCTTTGTAAGTTTCGGCATTTTATATTGTTGGCATCATAATAACTTTCAGTTATTTGTTTTTTTCATATGTTAGGCATACCAAACACATCCGCAAAACAATTCAATGTTGATAGGAAAGGCTAATTCTTTGTGTCTTTTTGGAAGGCCTACTAACTTTTTTTGGAAGCGAAGTGAATATATGGATATCTATTTTCCAGTATTATGACAGTAGGGCAATTAATATTTTCCTGTTTTTTTTTAAATTTAGAATGAGTGGTTCTACTTTTCTTAACCTTTATGTGAGTTAAATGGTACCCGGGTGCCCATTTTATTTTCAAGTATAAATAATTTTTGGTTGCAGATGGTTTACAAAGCTCAAACTTTATGAGAACTCTTAACTTTTAATTGTTTTTATATTTTCATTGGTGTGGGTGCATTTTATCCCTTTGAAAGTGCGTGGAATCTCGATATTTTTTTTAACACCTTTAATAGAGTGACAGGGGTACCCCGGTACCCCAAAGTAATATATATGAAATTGTATGAAATAATATTCTTATACCCTATACCACTATGTGGTTTGGGTATAATGACTTTGTGCTGCTGTTTGTAACAACCAAAAATATTTGACCTAGACCCATCTTTAATTATACCGATCGAATCAGAATCACTTTCTGAGTTGATTTAACAATGTCCGTCCGTCCGTCCGTCCGTCCGTCCGTCTGTGTGTCCATGTAAAACTTGTAATCAAACTGCAGGTCGCAAGTATGAATATATTTTGATGAAATTTGGTATGTAAGCTTTTATCGGCCATGGGATGAACGCTATTGAAATTGGTGAGAATCGGTCCATGTTCAGACCTAGCCCCCATACAAATTACCCCTATGAAATCGACATAAATTGCCATAAGATCCAAATTGTCATATAGATCTTACTCAAATTGGGTTTGTATGCGTTCATTACATCCAATAATAAGTAGTCCAAAAATGATCCCTTTGGCCCCATATAGAGCTGCTTCCCGATCTTCACTTAAATCTATTAAAAACAAAAATATTGCACTGATTTTTCTCAAATTTTGTTTGTATATATTTTTGCAAAATAAAATAGACTTTACCAAACATGATCAGGATCGGTCCATTTTTGGACCTAGTCTCCATATAGATTTATCATCCGGTATGAACTTTTTCATATCTGCAGCCAAAAAAAATTAATAAAAATACCACTCAAATTTGGTTTTTGCTTATTTTCTATGTCCAGTTAGTTGGGCCTAAGAGATAGAGTTTCTAAACGCATGGTATAGGGTATCGTATAGTCGGTCTAGACCGACTATAATTTTCTTACATGTTTTTTTTTTTGAATAAGATTTTCTGGAGCATATATCTTCGAAAAATATGCAATATGTTTTGGAAAGTAAAAAAATAAATTTGTGCGCTAATAAATCATAGGTCTTAAAGCCCTCAGGAACAACATACATAGCCATTTTGTCTTTTTTATGTTATATCATATTTTTTATTAGTTTGAAAAAAAATATAGTTTTACAATAAAAAATAAAATAATACAAAGAAAAATTCTTTTGAGATTAAACAAAGAAAGATACATATGGGTAATTCCATGGTTGCGCACGTGACAATCGCACGTATTCAACATGAAGAAAATCAAACTAATGCCCAAATATTTTTTTCTTCATTTAGGTTTTTGGGAAGCAGTTTTAGAGCTATTTATTTAGTGGAAAGCATGGGTGCTGTAAGAGTCGGGGTCCTGACATATTGGTCAACAAAAGCTGTTGCGTGACGTGAAAAAAAATAGAAGTGTTTTTTTTCTACATTTACTAAAGTGCAAAAACCAGCGAAATAAGCTAGAAACTTCTATGTAACTTATTTGGATATTATTAAGGGATAGTTTAGCTTTATTTTCATAACTGTTTTTTTTATGATTTTGTGTTTAGTTTTATTGGTACAAGCCATAATATGAAGCGTGACGTGACATTGCGTTACGTGACATTTTTTCCCTTATGATAAACTCGAACAATTTTTGATGTAGTTGGGTTTTAAAGTTTTAATTCAACAAAAATAAATGAAAATTCAACTTCAGGTCAATGATTGAAAAGGTACATAAGAATAAAAAAAAATTGCAAAAAGGTTATTTATTAAATATTTCTCTTTGACGAAATTGCGGTTCGAGCTGCTTTTAGTTGTAAATCTTCTTCGCATGCTAAGTAGTGAAGTTTATGCATGCCTGAGATACTCGGCACTTCTTTCAATTTTTCTGTTAACGGTGGGGAAAGTCTTTCAATTTCGTCTGCACTAATAAAAGTTAAATGAATCCCATTTATGTGGTCTCGTGCACACTCAAATAAAGCTAAGGCGTCGCACAGTGGGATTTCTTCATACAAGCTGCTGCAAAAAATCGAAGGAATCGAGGTAGCGCTTTGAAATTTTGCACACATCTCTCATACTGCCAAATTAGATTAAAAATAAATTTTTGTTAAAATCCGCGCACAACCACGCCTACCTCCCCTATAACGTCAAATTAAAAATCGTTGTATTTTCCTTATTTTCATATCTATGTTAATAAAAATTACTACCAGTGGTTGCATTTGAGTCCTCAATTATATTACAATTTTAATTGCCACGCCCAACGCCCATATAACAATTTTAATTTTGCAAGATTTTCGAAAACACAGATATAATCCTTTGTAGTTCGTTATCGATGTGAAGCAGCACTTACACCTATATAAATAACTAAAGACCAATATGTTAGCATAACATTTGCAAAAAATTAGGAGGCCATAGCTTACCGTTTCTCTTTAATTAACCAATCATTCAAAATAAAAAGCCAAATTTTTACTATAAAATTATCCATTGTTTGGGACACATAGAGCATTTCTCAGTGCATAATTTTAGGGATGTGGAAAAACACAACCAAACCATAATGTAAATAAGCAAACAAGATTCAGTCGGCTTAACACTTGAAAATTCATATTGTGGTGTATTTTTATTTTATTGTTTTATTTTTTCTTATGTTTTTTTTTAAATTGCTAAAAAATAATCTTTAACCCAAAATAACCCAAAAAAAGTTTTTTATTAAAAAATTTTGTTATTTAAACAAATTGAAATATTTCTGAAGTCCGAGAGCAACAAATAACGTTTAAGCATGATGCGTGCATTCATTGCATTTATTTGGAGCTTAACTTTCATTCTTAATACGTACTTTTTAGCCAATATTCATTTTTCTTAAAAAAATAATCACGACTACGCGCACATTCCTGTAGTCTCTTAGAAAAGTGTCCCAAAAACCGCTTTTGAATTGCGGCTTAAATATCTTCAATTTCTTTTTTTGTTAAAAGCGAATTTTTCGATTTAATGTAATCGCTTAGCAAATCAACATTGGTACCACAACGAATAAGCTCCGTAGCTAGATCAAAATAAGTAACTGCAAAACTATACATTTCATTAATTAAGTTTATAATACAAGAGCTCGAATGAAATTTTTTCCGACACTTTGACACTTTTTTGTTTTGTACTTTTTTTTTTTTTGTTTTGTTTATGTTTATTTTTTGTTTTGTTTTTTCCTTATGCACTTCTTTTAAACAGCTAAAACAATCATTAACAAATTTTTGCTATTATTGATAGCATTCAAACACATGCGCCTTAAAGTCTACACCATTTTACATCGTGTTTCTTTGAATTACTGGAATGAAATTTGGTGTGACTTATGTTATACAATTTATAACTTTGTTCAACATTTTCAGATATTAGCAGAAAATTAGTTGTTAAATCGAAAGAATACATTCCAACCTTTAATTTTTTTGCAACCAGAACACCGAGGTAGACCGAGGCAACTATTTTTTTGTCCAAGAAAAACAAGAAACACTAACTTTTTGAGTGCCTTCATAAAAACCTGAATAACTTTTTAACTGTTATCGTTATCCAAGAATTTTTTTTGCAAAATTAATGTTGAAATACCATATTTTGAAAATTTACTTCCGTCAAATAGATGCGACAAAAAGAAATTGTGTTTCCAGGCCATTGAAATGCATGAAAATCTGTGGCAGTTACTGCAGAGTTTCCTTTATATGACTTTACCGTGTTATTTTGTACAAAAAACCAATATTTTAGAAAAAAATAATTTCCTATTTCTCTTAAGTAGACAATTCTTTACAAAACTGCATCATTACATTTTTGATATTCTACACCCGAAAAACGGTATTTTTGCCGGCAAAATCACAGTGTGCGTCGTGCAAAATAATACTCTTTGCTTTCGTTACCTGCCAAACTTTTCTTTTAATTACAGCTCCTACTCCATCGACTGCTCCTTTGCCATGAGAAGTGGCAAATAAATTCCATTCAATATATTTGCAGCCGAATTCCACTAAAAAATTGGGTAAACTCCTAGCAATAAACTTGTTTTTGAATTGGCTGCTGCTTCTATCTGAGAAAATGAATATATTTTGAAAATGTCCGTATTGGTTTTTTATTTGCTGCACAAATGTTGTTATAAAACAGTAAACAAGGTATTTGTTGTGGGTTAGCTTGTCACTTATTATAGCAAACGATTTTGTGTCTCCAGCCAACCAGGCTACGCATGTAAAAATCGTGCTTTGTTGGTAACTAAAGTGAGCACTTTGTACTTCGTTTTGACACATAAGGTGGTAGTTTTCTGCTAAATCAACTTGCAATATCAGTTCTCCGGGCTTAATTGTATTTTTCTTCATTTCAAAATATTGCTGTTGAGCACGCTTTACAAAAAAATGAACTTTAAATAAAGGCAATTGAGCTTCCAATTCGTAAATGAGGTCCGATAAAGGAGCAATAGTCTGAGTCAAGGTAACACGATCTTGAACTTTGCGCCAATGCTGCCGCTTGACAGTTTCCTCCAACTTTTTTAAGTCCTTGACTGGAATCAGATCATGTTGCACATCTTGTACACAATTTTCGCATTCGCTTGTCATACATTTTTCCGTCTCGATGTTGCAACAGGCAGTTTGCAGGAAGCTTTGAAAATTAGTTGAAAATGATTTTAAGACTTTTGCACATCCCTCTAATAAAAAGCGAAAATTGGCATGGTGCTGACAGACACACATATTGTGGGGCGTCTTGCTCGTGAGTTCGATTTCCCTTGGCCGCTTTTGGAAAAATGTTGACTTACTCACATATTTCTCATCATATTCATTTTTGAACAACTCAAACGCTTCAAGGACTGTCATCAACATAAACTTAGCAATTATTTGTCCATCTATAACAAGAGTGTCTTTACGACCTGCAGCCTGGACGCTAATGTCTTCACGCATGTAAAAATCTTTAACAGTGTTTATTTTCTGTTCATGTTCTAAAGACTTGGAAGATTTTTTTTCGGCAATTATTGTTGAATTTAGATATTTCGCATTCAAAACGTTGAGAACTTCTATTTTCTTTTTCAAATTCATAGGCAAGTGTTTGTCTACCTTCTTGACTGCTTTTCCCCATGTTTGCTTGCAAGAATACGCCTCATTCGTTTCTTTAAATTTACTGTTTTTATTTTTCATTCGGTGTTGTTTTTGTCTTACGCGGTCTTTTTCTCTCCTCTCCTTTGTAAGTTTCTTGCTCGTGTTAGACAATTTCAACTGCCGCTGTCGATATTTTTGTGC
Organism: Cordilura impudica; assembly: GCA_963682025.1. Classification (NCBI taxonomy): domain Eukaryota; kingdom Metazoa; phylum Arthropoda; class Insecta; order Diptera; family Scathophagidae; genus Cordilura; species Cordilura impudica. The sequence goes on from OY821518.1 coordinate 107,295,737, forward strand.
TCTTTCCTTTGCTTTAAAACGATACGCTTGCAATTTTACGGGATCTTCTTTCAACTTTTCCCTAAATTTCTTATCTTTGTTTTTAATTTTTGCAGAAACGGTGTCCATCTACATGAAAACATTTATTGCTGATTATAAAAATATATGCAGCAAAAATTTGAAAAAAGTTTAACTTACACCAGTTGCGTTACGTGACAATCTTCAATATTAAATAGAAAGGGTCTTTATTAGCTTCGGTCAAAATAATTTATTTTTTAAGTTTTATATATAAAGCTTGGGTTAATTTTAAATTTTTATTGGATTCCGTTCCACAGCGCAGAAGCTATGACAAAAAATTATGTTTTTAAGGTGCGCACGTGACATTAGAATATCAAGGAAAAGAAATTGAAAAATGACAGTTAGATTTTTTCGCTTTGCTCTTTTCGCATTTTTTATACCCTATACCACTATGTGGTTTGGGTATGACTTTGTGCTGCTGTTTGTAACTACCAAAAATATTTGACCTAGACCCATCTTTAATTATACCGATCGAATCAGAATCACTATCTGATTCGATTTAACGATTTCCGTCCGTCCGTCCGTCCGTCCGTCCGTCCGTCCGTCCGTCCGTCTGTGTGTCCATGTAAAGCTTGTAATCAAACTGCAGGTCGCAAATATGAATATATTTTGATGAAATGTGGTATATAAGCTTTTGTCGGCCATAGGATGAACGCTATTGAAATTGGTGAGTATCGGTCCATGTTCAGACCTAGCCCCCATACAAATGACCCCTATGAAATCGACTTAAATTGCCATAAGATCCAAATTATCATATAAATCTTAGTCAAATTGGGTTTGTATGTGTTTATTACATCCATTAATCAGTAGTCCAAAAATGATCCCAATGGGACAGCTCTTAGTCATAGGCCCCATATAGAGCTGCTTCCCGATCTTCACTTAAATCTATCAAAAAACAAAAATATTGCACTGATTCTTCTAAAATTTTGTTGTATATATTTTTGCAAAATGCAAGAGACCTTACCAAACATGGTCAGGATTGGTCCATTTTTGGGCCTAGTCCCCATATAGATATAGCATCCGATATGAACTTTTTCATATCTGCAGACGCATGGTATAGGGTATCCTATAGTCGGTCTAGACCGACTATAATTTTCTTACTTGTTTTAGTTTATTGTTGTTGTAAGCAAAATATTTTGTAATTAGTGCAATCATAAAAAATGCGTTTTAAAAAAGTAACCATAAAAGAGAAAATTCGATTAAAAGTAAGCGAAAGCAAGTATCATATTATTTTGAATTTTACTAACATATTCCTCATTATGGGTGTTAAGTTGAGGTATAAATTCTTTAAAATAACAAAATTTGAATATTTTTCTCTCATAACATTGGTTAAAAATAATTGTTTAATAACTTATAATTTTTTGGCCGCGGTAGACCTTTCTGTGGAAATCCCCATATATAAAAAAAAGGAACTTGAAATAAGAAATCATTGGTAATCTGGCAAGCAGGTGTCAGATATGGGACGATTGATTGAATGATCGCTACAGACAGAGTTCGAGCAACTTGCACAAGCTTTTCGTGTCTTTCATCTCTTCTTGTCTTGTTGTTTGCAAATATAGCAACTTCCTACAACTGCAATACGACCACTGGCGTCGCGATTTTGTACGTGGGATATTTCTACTGTTACATTATGCCCAATTTCTCGTCAAAGAACTTCTTGTATTGCTGATCGAGGGAACAATTTTGCACATACGTTAGGACATACCTTTGAATACGGTTTCCTCTATTTTCTTTACACAGTTCAAAGCTTAAATCTTCCAAAAATTTCCTAAGACGGTCACTTGAAGTAAATTATGGATTGTGTTCCATATAAATTATATGTGCTGCCAATGCTGCTACATCGATAGGATTGTAGAATAATGCTTACGGCCATCGGCTTGTTCTGCGTTTAGTAGTATATTCTCTTAATAACTTATCCATATTGTCAATGCCTCCTTTAGCTTGGTTGTAATACATTATAATTTCAGGTTTAGCAGTCAAATTTGGTTCAGGCTTTGAAGGCATCGTAGATAACATAATCACAGCATTGTTCTTTTTTGGAACGTAGGAACACAAAGTTGCCTCTTTACTGAAGACGAAATTTATAGAATTTATTTGCCTAAAATAATATTTTTCAAAAAATAAACTAATGTTATTCGTACATGTGAATATATTTACCTGTCTCTATGCGGTTGCATATTTGATGGCAGAAACCGGTTGTTCTTTCGTATGGTTCCAACTAGTGTCAAGTTACATGTATTCAAGTGAAGAAATTATCTGTTGTCACATTTCTTCCAGAATTTTTATATGCACTTACAAGGTCTTAAACTGTTTTTTCACAAACGGTTGTTAGACGATCGCATACCGTTGGCAGACCTGTATATAGCTGACCTTGAAGAGGATATGAATTCTTTGAATCACATGCCCAAAATATTTTTATCCCATATTTTTCTGGCTTCGACGGCATATATTGTGTGAAGCGCGTACGTCCTCGATATCCATACAATTACTCATCAATGGTAATATTTTCGCCAAGTTTATAATGTTTATCTAAATTTGAATTCACCATAGCCCAAATATCTCGGATTGCAGCAGCTTTGTCATGTGCCGCACGTGCCTGGCGAGTAACTTCGTTATCAAATCGTGTCAAACGTAAAAACATTTTAAACCTATCATATGACATTGTAGCACGAATGAGGGGTAAGTGATTAGGTTTCCATAAATCGGTAAAAAGCTCCTCATTAAATTTGTGAACGCCACAAAAAATCAATAAATCAAAAAACGCGTCTAGTTCTTTTCGATTGGTTTCACGTGAAATTATATCACACATTTCGCTGGAAAAAATACTCTTGAATATATCTTTTGGTGTAGAAATCTTCAAGCTAAGTACTGCGCCACCACGTTGCCGTAAAATGTTCCGATTTATTGACTGAAATTCTGGAAATGGATCAAGACACCAACGAGTTCCATCTGTACTACAAAGCTCACTATTCGATTCCACTTTTCGTTGTCGTCTGAATCATATGAGTCCTCTTCAGTTTCTACACATAGCACTAGCTCAGCATCTGATCTTCCGATCTTATATCGCCAAGTGGCGGAAAACGATAAATTCCTCCTCATCACTTTCACATTCGCTTGATATATTTTGAATTTCTGATAAATTTAATAATTTAAGACGGACTCTGTCTGTCATTTTATCAAACTCAATTCACTTATACCGGGCCACAAAACAATTAGGAATGAATTGTAATGTTGAATGTGTTAAAACTCATGAAAAGGGGAATCACAAAAATAATATTGAGTTCTGTTCAAAAACTATGACGTCAATATAGCGAGTAATAAATGAAAATTCATAAAAGGGGAATACCCACAATAATATTTTTGTTGCGTATATTAATGCTCGCGGTTGTTAAATACATTTTTGTGCTAAAATCTTAAAAAAGGGGAAAACCCAAAACGCATATAATTTTATAACGGGAATCTTTAAAAAAAAAAATAATTTTATGTCAATTTACAGTACAGTAGAGTACGATGGGTTAAAATATGCTATTTTCATACAATTTGTATGTGGGTACCCAGGTACCCCTGTCACTCTGGAGAAGGTGTTTTTTTTTGTCACTCACATAAGGGTTAAATTATCTATAAGTTAGTTATCGATAACTAAATACTCTGCTATCATAACACCGACCTTACATATGAACCGGGTGATAACTAGAGACCAAACTCTGCCCCAAAATTTTTTTCACTTGGTGATCTTGTTTTCTTCTTAATACTTATGCTGGGCCTACTATGGGAACGTGGAATGACTTAACTTAATAGCTGAAAATGTGACTTCGTGTGGAAATTAGATTTTCAACAAAAATGTCTTTTCATTTTCCCAAAACTATATGTCACGTTTTGAAACATACCACCCTCCTATGTTTCATTGTCCTCAAACTAACTTTGTAATGATTAAGCGAAGTATATATATGCAAATACACAGACACTTCAGCCAAACGAACGGCAAAAGTATTTTGGCACACTTCAATTTACAAAGCTATTAAACTGCCATTAGTGACAGTTTGGCAATGCAAATGTTTGTTAATGACAGTTGCACAAAGGGAATTAGGAAGATGAAAAAGATTACAAAACTAACAGTAGCAAATACTAAACCAAATTGGGGGGTGGGGGGTTTAAAAAGAAAAAGTTCAATGCTACCAAGCAACGAAAACTGGGCTAATTGTTACCAGATGAAAAACAAGAATTAAAACAAGTTTACAAAATAAAATAAAAAATGCTTAAAAATTTTAAAATTTTTGAAATACCTTAAAATTTTAATTTAATTATTTATTTGAAACGATTCTTGGTATATTTTGTTTTTGCACAATAAATACATTTAAAATATTATTTGGTTTTTTTTTATTTATTTCATTTAACATTTTTTAGACCATCGCAATTTATAAATACAAATTTTTTCAAAAAAAAAAATAAAAATAAAGATAAAGCCAAAAGTTTTATCGATAAATTTAATAACTTTTTTTAATATAAATTTTTGCTGACAATCATGTCATCGCACATAAATCAAATAACTTGGGGTAGTAAACAAAAAATAGAATTTTTGTTTGCGTGTATATAAATAACAAACAAGCAATGATTTTAGAAAAAGGATATTAAAAATATGTATTGATAATACGAAAAAACTAATATATAAGATGGAATTTAGATGGGGGCTGTTTAACCTGGCTTTTTCTTCAATTTTCTTTTGAAGATGCTACGTAAATCCCCGCTAATTTAGATTGTGCCATTTGGTTGCAATTACTCTTGATTTTTTACGCTTATGATGTTAATATTTTTCATTTGTTCATTCGCATTAAAGTTCGACCAATTCTATTGTCCACTTTTTACTATAATTTTTTTTGAAATTTAAATGGCGCTTAATAAAATCACTTTAATTGAATTTTTTTCAATGGCGGTACATAAAATCACTTGTCACTTTGTTGAGACTATAATAAGATAAAAGCAACTTGTCAAGACAATGAAAGAGTGTAGAAAGAATTCTCAAAAAAAATAATCATCAAAAACAGAAAATGAGACTTTTTAGTATCCCGCTTGCTCCTTTACCACGTTAAAAAAAATTTTTTTTTATTAACTAAAAAAAAATTTTCAACTAAAATATTTTATTTTCATATCTAAACTAATTTCAATCAACTACTCAAAGCCAGTTAAATTTATAAACTGTACTTTAAAGTTAAAATTGTGTTAGGTTAGGTAGGTTAAGTTGGACGGGTCGCCCTCCCGAAGGCCATATGGCCCATTGTGATACCCTTTACAAGGTGCCGGAAGGTAGTGATAGGAATAGAGATTAAAGAGTACATATATATAGTGTAAGGGGTATGGAAAATGAAAATGAAAAAGAAAAGAAACGAAAAGAAAAGAAAAGAAAAGAAAAGAAAAGAAAAGAAAAGAAAAGAAAAGAAAAGAAAAGAAAAGAAAAGAAAAGAACAAGTGAAAAGACACCTTTTGTCCGTTATGCGTCACTCCTGAACCAGCCAGATTCCCGCAAGGACTCCGTAAGATCGCCAAGTGGAACGTCTACTATGCAGCCCAGTTTATCGAAGAATCTTTGCCCTAGATATCTAGAGCGCCGCTCCTTCAGTCCTGGACATTCACACAGCAAACGTTGCACTGACTCCTCCTCGTCCACATCCATACAGCTCCTACAGAAGTCAGCTCTCGGGACACCTATACGTTCAGCCATCCGCTCTATTACACAGTGTCCAGTGAGGACTCCTATAAGTAGGCTGATTGTCCCTTTACCAAAACCAAGGAGTGATTTCGTTCCCGTTGGATTAGGCAAGGGCCATAGTATTTGGGATATTCTGCAAGAGGTCAGTTGCATCCACCTTGTTCTTATTTCAAAATCCGCTGCCTCTTGAATCAGATTGGACAGCTCTAATAGAGGGATTCTAATATCAGTATCCATCGTCCCGCTCAGAGAAGCTGAGCCTTTCTGCGTGCACTCGTCAGCCCGCTCGTTTCCCTTGACCCCACTATGTCCTGGAACCTATATCAGCCTCACGATGCCCTGCTGGATCCGGCGAGCGACTCGATGCATTCCCTCACACACTTCGATCTAACTGTCCTCGATTTCAGAGCTTTGAGAGCAGCAAGACTGTCCACGAAAATATTAATGGTCGTTGGATCCATATCCCGTTCCAGAATTATTTTCGTTACAATGAGAATTGCGTGAATCTCCGTCCGAAAAACACTACATTTGTCAGAGATTCTCCGAGTAACCTAATTGTCAAGTTGCTCGGAGTCGACCCCTGAACCTGTACGGCCTCTCGTCTTCGAACCGTCGGTATACGCTGAGATCGCAGTCCTGTCTATGACAGGGCTTGCTGCCCACTCTTCCCAAGTCGGTATTTGGATCGTAAAATTACACCCAAAGTTCATCACTGGTGATATATAATCGGTTTCCCGATCAATTTGTGTCCCGCTCATTGTCCGCAGTATTGCGCCGTGTCCCCAAGAGCTTTGTTTAAGCTTATATGACTCTCTTAAACGGAGAGCCACTTTTGCTGCCGTACCCTTGATGAAAACATCAACAGGCATGATGTTCAGCATTACCTCCAGCCCCGCCTGTGCTGTTGATCTAATGGCTCCGGTGGTGCCCAGGCAGGCCAATCTCTGTACTTTTACGAGTCTAGAAAGTCTGGTCCTTACGTTCACAGCTCCCCACCACACCAGACTGCCATAGGTCAAAGTAGGTCTAATTATAGCACAATAAATCCAGTGGATGATCTCCGGTTTGAGACCCCATCATCTCCCAAACGTCCTCCTACAGGTGTAGAAAACACATAACGCTTTCTTAGTCCTATCCTCTACGTGCCTCGACCAAGTGAGTTTAGAGTCCAGAATAATACCCAAATACTTCGCCTCTTCTGACAGTACCAGTCGTCTCGTCCAGTCTTGGAAAATTGTATTGAGAAAAATTATAATTGAAAAAGCCATATTATCTCTACACTTATTTTCATGAAACGCAAATATACGGGTTATTCATAGGTTGTCCGTTGAAACCTAAATCCCTTACAAAAATATATATTGATGCAAGTCTGAGTTAACATTTTTCAATCAATGAATCTATTAAAACTAAAATATATTTTTATGCAACAAAAACTACTTTTTAAGAAAATTTACTTTGAAGGGTGAATACAGTTCGGCTTAAGGTCATCGGTTGTTAAAAGATTCTCTTTATTATAAGAACATTTTAATATAACAATATTTTTTTCCAATATATTTCTATCAACTGTATTGATCATCATCAGGGATTATCTGATAAACAACAATAAAAAAAAACATTAAAAAACATAAAAAATATAAAAAAATTAAAAATTTATTTTAAAGTAAATATAATTTATTGTTATGTATTGTTGATCTGTGTTGGAATAATTAGTCATTTATTGTTCGGTTTAAGATCATGTATATATTTTTCTAATGAAAGAAATATAATAATTTTTGTAATGTAAGAGAAATATTAGAAAAAAATTGAAGACAGCGCTAGATTTTAAAATATTTTTAATGTTTTCTGTTAACTTTTTTTTTTAATAATAATTTACTTTTTTAGAAGGGGATGTTTCTTATGAAAAGTACACTTTTTGCAGAGAGAATGTATTTAGGTACATTAAATTGTTTTTAGAATAGTTACTTTTTTCAACAATTCACATTTTCCGAAAATTTAATTTATGAGAGAGTGCTTTTTTAAGACGTTATACTTTTTAATGAAAAATAAGAAAATGTAGATATTTATGAAATGGTAAAATTTTTATGAAAAGGCGACTTTTTAAGAAAAGGTATTTTTTAAAGTAAACCAGATACAAAATACAAATATTTAGAATTAAGAAACCACCTAGATTAGTATCTATATCGCAAGTTGGTTGGTTTTAAACAGCAAGCACTTCAGGTAAGTACCAAGCATTTTATCAAGAATGAACAACTTATATTGGTTTTTGCATCTACCAACCGATTGACTTAAGAACAAGTTCAACTATGTGTCGGTTCACACTATGTGTCCGTACATCGAAAACTTTCATTTGGTTTAGTGTAAAACTTGATTTAAAATGGACAGTAGGAAAAAGTTCACAAGACGTACCAATGAACCCGATTACGCTTCAAGAGAGAGTGCTGCCGAAAGCAAAAATAAGCTTAGAATATTTGCTTGAATGAAACTATTTTGTGGCTGATATTTAAGGATGATTTTCAGATATTTTTTTTAAAAAATGTAGTTGACTCAAAGAATTTTGGAGGGAGAGTGGCGACGCGTCGCTTGTAATATGGCAAATATTTGCTCGAGTGGTTGAGACTGAACTTTAACTTTAGATGAAAAATTTTATAACTGAATAGGCCCACTTCACGCTCTATAGTAGCGGTGACAAGTAAAATTGCCGCATTTTGGGAACGAAGTGACAAACACGAGATCCAGGAAATACCATTGCAAATAGTGACTGCTTGGTTGTTGGTGTTTGATCAAAACGATCATTGGGCATTTTTCATTAGAGAAGCCGAAACTTTCTGTCTGCACGAAAATGCATGCAAATATTTTGGGTAGTTACTGTTTTGAACAAGATGATATATCAAATAATGCAGTTTGTTCAATAAAAATTTCCTGGATGTGTTATCTATACTAATATAATAAAGAGGTAATGTGTGTTTGTTTGTTTGTTTGTTTGTTTGTAGGAGGTAATCTCCGTAACTACCCATCTGATCTTCCTGAAATTTTCATAGAGTCTTACTGCGGATATGGGAAGTGCTATAGGCTATAATTTTTTAAATATTTTTGGTGGGCGTGGCACCTCCCACACAAAGTAAATTTTTAATATCATATACATATATTGAGTACTATGATAGGGAGAGCTTTGAAAATTTGTGTGAGGTCACCTATTGTTAATATAAGTAGCCACGCCGGAAATGGGCGGGATCGGAGAAGTGGGCGTGGTACCTCCCATACAAGTAATAATTCAATGTTATTTATCTCGAGTACTATGACAGAGAGAGCTTTTCAAATTTGTCTGATGCCACCTATTATTAATGTGAGTATTCGGACAAAAAATGGGCAGTATCGGACCAATAGGCGTGGCACCTGCCATACAAAGTAAATATGAAAGGCCATATATCAGGAGTACTGTAATAGTGAGAGTCTTGGAACTTTGTGTGAGCCCATAAGTTATTCATGTGATTAGTTAGACAAAAAATGGGTGTGATCGAAGCAGTGGGCGTGGCACCGCTCATACAAAGTAAATATATGATACCATATAACTGGTGTGTTAAAAAAGAGAAGCTTTGACACTTTGCACGAGCCTATCAGATCTTAGTATGTGTAGTCGAACAAAAAATTGGCGGGTTCACAACAATGGGCGTGGTACTCCCCATGCAAAGTAACTATTTAATGTCATATATCTGGAGTACTGTAAAAGAGAGAGCTTTGCGGCTTTGCGTGAGCCCATAGGTTCTTTGTCTGATTAGTCGAACCAAAAAATGGGTGTGATCCGAGCAGTGGGCGTAGCACCGCCCATGCAAAGTAGATATCTAATATCATATAACTGGTGTACTATAGAAGGGAAGACTCGACATTTTGCATGACTCCATGAGATATTAATGTGAGTAGTCCAATAAAAATTGGGCGGGATGGGATTAGTGGGCGTGGCACCTCCTATGTAAAAAGTATGAAGCACTACGAAAGCGACAGTCTTTTGACAAGTTCATTAGCAATGTGATTTGTTGTGGAAGATATATCGCCAAAATCAAAAATCACCAAACCCAAAAATCGCGAAAAATAAAAATTGCCCAGAAAAAAAATATTCAAAATAAAAAATGCGCAAAATCAAAAATCGCTCAAAAGAAAAATTGCCAAATGATATTCCAAGTTCAAGGCCAACAGTTAAGTGTTGCCAGATCTACAGGCTTTAATTTTTTAAATATTTTTAGTGGGCGTGGCACCTCCCATACAAAGTAAATTTTTAATATCATATATATTAAGTACTATGATAGAGAAAGCTTTGCAAATTTGTCTCAGGTCATCTATTATTAACGTGAGTAGTCAGACAAACAAATGGGCGGGATTAGATAAATGCGCGTGATACCCCCACACAAACTTTATATTAAATGTGATATACTGTATTAGAGCCTTGGGACTTTGCGATTCGGAAGGATGGGGGGAGGGGGTAGGTGTAGCGAAGCACACCGGGTTACATCTAGTATCAAACTAAAGCTACATTGACTGCGGAATTATTTGAAATGTAAAGCATACCCCTACAAGCCTAAGAACAATTTCTGAGTCAATCGGTATAATAAAAGATGAGTCAAATATTTTTGGTAGTTACAAGCATCTGTACAAACCCATTATATCCGAACCACGTAGTGGTATAAGATATATAGGGTATATATAGTGGTATAGGGTAAATTGCAAACAAAATGTCCTCACTTTCCTATGAATCATTTTTATTGAAAGTGAAAAAATATTTTGTTTATTTCTTTTCAACAATTTATAAGTCATAAAAATAAAGTTGAATTGCAATGTGATGTTTATTTCCAAGTGTTGTTCTATTCCGTTTTTGTTTTATCGTTTCAGTTACATGATGACAATGTTGTTGATGATAATGACAATGATTATTGTTCGACATAATGTGTTTTTATGTTACATGTTGTAATGGTTGTTGCTGATATTAGTGTATATATCGCTTTTTGTTTTCTTTTTTTCTGTGGCCATCATTTACGCAATTTGTAATTTGTTTTTGTTCACTTATAAGGTCTCTAAGAAGTGGACAAAAAATTCCAAAATATCAGTAAAACAAAATCGTTAGAATATATGTGCTGGTATTTTGGTTTTATTTCTGTTAAAACATAACACGAAAAATAACAAGTAAGAAAATTATAGTCGGTCTATACCGACTATATGATACCATATACCATGCGCTTAGAGACCCTAACTCATAGGCCCAATTAAGTGGACATAGAAAATAAGCATAAATTTGAGTGGGATTTTTATTAATTTTTTTTGGCTGCAGATATGAAAAAGTTCATATCGGATGCTATATCTATATGGGGACTAGGCCCACAAAGGACCGATCCTGACTATGTTTGGTAAAGTCTCTTGTATTTTGCAAAAATATATACAAACAAAATTTGTGAAGAATCAGTGCAATATTTTTTTTTTTGATAGATATAAGTGAAGACCGGGAAGCAGCTCTATATTGGACCTATGACCAAGAGTTGTCCCATAAGGAGCATTTTTGGACTACTCATTAATGGATATAATAAATGCATACAAACCCAATTTGAGTAAGATCTATATGACAATTTGGATCTTATGGCAATTTATGTCGATTTCATAGGGGTCATTTGTATGGGGGCTAGCTCTGAGCATGGACCGACTCTTACCAATTTAAACAGCATTCATCCTATGGCCGACAAAAACTTATGTACCAAATTTCATCAAAATATATTCATATTTGCGACCTGCAGTTTGATTAAAAAGGACGGACGGACGGACGGACGGACGGACGGACGGACATCGTTATATCGAATCAGTTAGTGATTCTGATTCGATCGGTATAATAAAAGATGGGTCTAGGTCAAATGTTTTTGGTAGTTACAAACAGCAGCACAAATTCATTATACCCAAACCACATAGTGATATAGGGTATAAAAATATTTATCCAAAGTCATTAATATTAATTTATGTACGAGTGGTGTGAAATTTGCAATGTTGGTTAGGAGGAGATATTATTTCGTCAGTAAAGGCATGTTTTTACCAGTTAAAGTTAGCTGAGCAATACATATGTCGCGATAATTTTTAAACGAAGTTGCTTTTTCCTTAAACAAATACTAACTTTTCTGTCACCCTATTTACATTTCCGGAAAACAGAAAAAGTTGTTTCATATTATTTCATTATTTAAACAACACCTTATCACATTTTAACAGAAAATTGCTTTTATGTGTTTTGTTATGTCATGTTCTATTAAATATTAATAACGATGTATTTCTATTTTTTGTCGAGAGTTTTTCACAACAAACAATTCCCAACTGGATTATATAAAATCAATAATTTTAAATGCAGAGATTTGTTAAGGGCAGATAAACTGTTGTGTTAGTTTATCATACAACATTTTAATTTGGGCGAAATTTTAATTTGGATATTTAAGTCAAACTTAATAATGAAAATATTTAGACATGTCGTCCGTAGGCTGACCACATCAATTCTTTATTATTGAAGTGGTTAACCGCATGTAATTATAGAAAGTGCGATGGGTTACTAATATTTGCATATCATGTATTTCTATTTTATATTATATTATTACGTCATTTCCATAGAAAATATATAAAAATAATATTATTGTGAATTATCGTTAATTAATGTAATTGTAACTAATTATGATTGATTATTAATGGGTTTTATTACTCAATTTCCCTAAATATTTTTTGAAGGTTTTCCAGTTCTTTTTGAATGCTGCGTCTGGTCGCAGCAGTTTTAATTCTTCCAAGCACTGTTTAAGGTGCTCGATTAGAATGAGATTCAGAAATGAACAACAGGTAATTCTTTGTTAATCTAAATTGATTCTGATTTTATTTAAAATTTTTTGATGTACATATATCAAATAAATTAACATAATATCCTTGTATGACTAATGTGTTTCTATGCTAGTTAACTGTTTATTTCTCAGTTTAATTCTTGAATTTTTGTTACATATTAAAATATTTTTATGTAATCTAACCTACATAAATATGACATACTTTTCATTAATGGTTTAAATTAACATTGATAAATAATAAACTACAAAAATGACGTCACATAATATTGATACATAATAAATTGTATTTAAAAAGAGGGGTTTCCTTACGGGCTATTTTGGTCAATAATCTGTTTTTATGTGTAAATAAAAATCAATTTAATATCATGTTTCTGCACGACGTTTCGTTTGCTTTATTCAAACTTCCTCAGGAGCGAAAATTTATTATAAAATCTGGCGACAAATACAAATTAACATTATTAATAATTTCTTATTGAATATCTTAAATACTACATCACAGTTTAACTTACGATTCTTTGTTACATCGTCAGGGAATATAATTTGTAAAATTTATTTGTAAATAAAAAACTGGCACATTACTACACAGAATTTTTAAAAATATAAATAAATAATTTAATAAATATTGACAACACAGTACATGCAAAATCACAGGTCTAATTTAATGTAGTATCACAGAACTTTAACTAATTTCTAAAATATTGCAACGCAGTAGCTTTGTGTTATCCTTATCTTCTCTCGTGTTCATTGCATGATGAATTCTCTCTTGTATTCGTAGGCTTTCTAATGTAAAGTGTTTGTTTACTCTTTTTTCCTTATCTAATATCTTAATGTTATCAAAATTCATATTATGGTTGCATTCTTTTACATGTTGTGCTAATGCAGTTGTTTCTTTTTCCTTCTTAATATCGGCTTTGTGCTCCAATACTCTCGTCTCTAACCTTCGTTTTGTTGTACCAACATAAACTTTGTTACATTGGTCCCTTTCATTGCCATCACATTTTATTTCGTAAACAACATTGTCAATTTTAAGTATATCTTGTTTTGTTTTGTTCTGCGTAAACAGTTGCCTAAGTGTTTGATTTGACTTGTGTGCTATTCTTGTGTTTTCATCGTTGATCATATGTTTCATTGTGTTTGTCTCCGTTAATTTTGGGATAAATGGTACAATGCAAAAAACCAAATCTTCTTTACGGTCATCATTTTTGTGTATTGTATTATTTAGTGTTTTGTTGATTAAGTTGTTTATTATAAATATTGGGTAATTGTTCATAGTTAATATGTTTCGTATTTTGTTTATAATATTTTTCTTAAATCTTTCGTCGCTTATATGTAGTACCTTTTCAATGAGATTTGTCGCCGTGTTGATCTTCATTTTTATCGGTTGGGTGGAGTTATAGTTGATTATCCTTCCTGAGGATGTCTCCTTTGTGTACCAATTATTTATAAGTTTATTATCGTCTTTTATTATTTTTATATCAAGGTAAGGAATTTCTCCGTTGATCTCTCGTTCTACTGTAAATTGCAGTTTGTTGTGATACGAATTAAGTGTTTTAAAAATCTTAGTTTCGTCTGATTTCTTTATTATAGCAAATAAATCGTCGATATATTTAGTAACTAGTTTGATTTTTACATTTTTCTCCTTAAGTTCTTTGATTACATCGTCCAAAAGGGTGTCCAGAACAATATCAGCAATTGCGGGCGTCAAAGGGTTGCCCATGGGCATACCATACGTTTGGTGATAAAATTTATTCCCGTATGTAAAATAGTTATTTTCTGTCAAGCAGAACTGAAGTAGTTTTAGAAACTGTTTCCTCGATATTGTGGTCCGTGTGCTTAATGTTTCCCATTTGTCCAGTATGTTCTTAATCGCTAAATGAGTCGGTATATTAGAAAACAAAGATACCACGTCGAGTGACACTGGTATATCGTCGTCTTCTATTTTCACGTTTTCCAATTTTTGTTTGAGTTCAAAAGCATTTTTAATGTTATATGTTGGTGAGATCAAATTTTTCAATATTTTTCCAATATACTTCGCTAGATTATAGCAGGGTACTTTGATAGAGGATCAAATTGGACCAATTTACATACGGTAATAAATTTTATCACCAAAAGTATGGTATGCCCATGGGCACCCCTTTGTCGCCAACAATTGCTGATATTGTTCTGGACACCCTTTTGGACGATGTAATCAAAGAACTTAAGGAGAAAAATGTAAAAATCAAACTAGTTACTAAATATGTGGACGATTTATTTACTATAATAAAGAAATCAGATGAAACTAAGATTTTTAAAACACTTAATTCGTATCACAACAAACTGCAATTTACAATAGAACGAGATATCAACGGAGAAATTCCTTACCTTGATATAAAAATAATAAAAGTCGATAATAAACTTATAACTAATTGGTACACAAAGGAGACATCCTCAGGAAGGATAATCAACTATAACTCCACCCAACCGATAAAAATGAAGATCAACACGGCGACAAATCTCATTGCAAAGGTACTACATATAAGCGACGAAAGATTTAAGAAAAATAATATAAACAAAATACGAAACATATTTACTATGAACAATTACCCAATATTTATAATAAACAACTTAATCAACAAAACACTAAATAATACAAAACAAAGAAATGATGACCGTAAAGAAGATTTGGTTTTTTCAGTGTACCATTTATCCCAAAATTAACGGAGACAAACACAATGAAACATATGATCACCGATGAAAATACAAGAATAGCACATAAGTCAAACCAAACCCTTAGGCAACTATTTACGCAGAACAAAACAAAACAGGATATACTTAAAATTGACGACGTTGTTTACGAAATAAAATGTGATGGCAATGAAAGGGAGCAATGTAACAAAGTTTACGTTGGTACAACAAAACGAAGGTTAGGACGAGAGTATTGGAGGACAAAGCCGATATTAAGAAGGAAAAAGAAACAACTGCATTAGTACAACATGAAAAAGAATGCAACCATAATATGAATTTTGATAACATTAAGATATTAGATAAGGAAAAAAGAGTAAGCAAACGATATACATTAGAAAGCCTACGAATACAAGAGAGAATTCGTCATGCAATGAACACGAGAGAAGATAAGGACAACACAAAGCTCCAATACTCCGTTGCAATATTTTAGAAATTAGTTAAAGTTCCGTGATACTACATTAAGGTAGACCTGTAATTTTGCGTGTACTGTGTTGTCAATATTTATTAAATTATTTATTTATATTTTTTTTAATTCTGTGTAGTAATGTCCAGTTTTTTATTTACAAATAAATTTTATAAATTATATTCCCTGACGATGTAACAAAGAATCTTAAGTTAAACTGTGATGTAGTATTTAAGATATTTAATTAGAAATTATTAATAATGTTAATTTGTATTTGTCGCCAGATTTTATAATAAATTTACGCTCCTGAGGAAGTTTGAATAAAGCAAACGAGACGTCGAGCAGAAACATGACATTAAATTGATTTATATTTACACATAAAAACAGATTATTGACCAACATAGCCCGTAAGGTAACCCCTCCTTTTAAATCTAATTTAAATATTAACAATTGGTCACAACAACAAAAACACACTTTTTATAAATTGTATTAAAGGCTAATTCGACGTCATTTCTGATATAGTTTATTTCTTTATGATAGATACACTACAATATATAGTTACACTTATTACTGGAACACTCTGCAGAACTGTATGCTTAATATTTTTTTTTTTTTCAATTCATCTTCATTTGAAAAGGCATTCGATTCTGTATGGCACAATGGCCTTATCTACAAACTTATGCAGTTTAATTTTCCGCTATTTCTTATTAAACTGATCAAAAACTCTTTAAGTAATAGATACTTTTGTGTGGCTATGGGTAATTCCTTATCCGAATCAAATATCTTACCTCACATAATTATCATACTTTTGATAAAAGGCTTACCCAAATCTGTGCAAGAAGTTTTAGTTAATAAGTAAATTTGTAATTTTTCTATTAAATAAAGAATAAATTAATTAATTTGCAATCCATTTTATAAAACAATTAAAAAGATAAGCAAATCTTATAATAATAATAATTAACTGAGATACTGAATTCCAATGAACTTAGTAAACAAATGATTAAAAGAAAAACTTTTATTTTTTACATATTTACATTTTATTTTCTACAGGGTAGGTCAAGTATATGGAACCTTTGCAACCTTTTTGTTTCATCAATATCATCAAAGAGATTTACAGCTAATTTTTTTGGGTGATTACTAAGTCTATTAAGGTATATTTCGCTAAAACTGCTAATTTCATCTTCTACTTTTGGAATTTCAAGATCATTGTGTATATTTTTAATAGTCTTAATATTTTTGATTGATATCTCTGCAAAATTTCAATGTTTGAATTGCAGGTAGTACCCCAAAGTTAGATACTAGAAGTCCAAACTGGCTTAGAATGGTTTTGTATAAGATTACTTTGTTTTCTAAACTTAATTCTGATCTTGGACCTAACAGGCAATACATTCATCTCGTTTTAATATTTAATTGCTCACGTTTCTTTTTAACATTTTCTTTCCATTTAAGTCTTCTATCAAGATAAAGACCCAGATACTTTATGTTGTTGCTATCGGTATATTAGTACCATTTAAGTATACAGGTCGACAATCATTTTTTCTTAACGTAAATGTAATATGGACTGAATTTTTGGTATTTACTTTGACGTTCCATTTTTTTAATCAATTTTCTATAAGATTTAACTCATTTTTACCAAATCAGAGGCTAGAATTGGTGACTCATTAGATGCTAAAATAGCAGTGTCATCTGCATAAGCAGGTTATATTTCATTCCATAATATTTCATTCTATAAATCACAAAAGTATCACTCCTTCCAATAACTTTGATTATAATATCTAGATTTGCATAAATAATACACACTCTTTCTCCAAAAATTTAATTTTTTTAAAACAGTGAATATACATATTTAAAAAATATAAATACAAACAAGTAAGAAGATTATAGTCGGTCTATACCGACCATATGATACCCATACCATGGTTTAGAGACTCTATATTTAGGTCCAACTAATTCGATATAGAAAATAAGCATAAACCAAATTTGAGTGGCATTGTTATTAATTTTTTTGCAGCAAATATGAAAAAGTTCATATCGGGTGCTATATTTATATGGGGACTAGGTCGAAAAATGGACCGATTTTGGCCATATTTGGTAAAGTAACTTATGTTTTGAAAAAATATATACAAACTCAGATCTATATTATAATTTGGATCTTATGGCACTTCATATCGCTTTCATAGGGGTCATTTGTATGGGGGCCAGGTCTGAATATGGACCGAATTTCACCAATTTCAGTAGCGTTCATTCTAAGGCCACTGAAACTTATGTGCCTAATTTCATCAAAATATATTCATATTTGCGATCTGTAGTTTGATTACAAGCTTTACATGGACACACAGACGGACGGACGGACATTGCTTAATCGACTCAGAAAGTGATTATGAGTCGATCGGTATAATAAAAGATGGGTCTAGGTCAAATATATTTGGTAGTTACAAACAGCAGCACAAAGTCATTATACCCAAACCACATAGTGGTATAGGGTATAAAAACTACCTATCTTAAAAAAAAGTAACTTCAGTTAAAAAACTACATTTCATTAAAAAAGTGCCTTTAATTAAAAAACGGCTTTCTATTTCAAATTTATATATTTTAAAAAAATCACCTTTTCGTAAAAATATCTTTCGTATATAAGGTACCTTCCCTTAAGTACCTTTTCTTATAGAGTGAATTTTCTTAAAGAATTGGTTTTTCCAAGTAGTGCGTTTTCTTAGAAAAGGATTATTTAAGTACATTTGAAGCAGTCTACATTTATATTATTAATTCAATTCTTATTACTATTAGACTTATTTAAATTCATTCATTTTTCCATTAACAATTAGTTAACATTTGAAATTAATATTAAATTTAACTTTAAAAATTAATTTTGATACAACTCTGTATATTTTACTTTGATTTTGAATTTAATGGACATTCATCATTCATTTATTAAATACAATACTATTGATATTAACGCATTATGCATGAAACACATAGACGACAGCGGCTATACGAACACACGACTACAAATGCTGCTGGCTGCAATTGTAGTCGTGTAGTCAGCTACTTATTTTTTTTTTTTGAAAACGACAGCAACATATAAAAACAATATAAACAGCTGGATTTATACAAATTCATTTTTATTTCAGTAGTGCCAACTATACTTTTTTTACTTTATTAAAATATAAAAACATGCATTATTCTATATAAACTTGACTTAATATAGAATTTACTTATCTATAATGCATTATTATAATGTAAAAATAAATAAATAAATTTACTTAACCCCTTCTGATTATTAATGGAATTATTATAGCATTTCATTTTGCGATTAATATTTTTAACCAAATAAAATATTTTATAGCACTAATCTGTGGTTTTCTAGAATAACCGTGTATATCATAAAATCAAATTGTTCAGGGGAGCCAAAAAACGTTACATTTGAAATTATGGGCTCGATATAGTTTTTTGAGCTTTTTATTTAACAGTCCTGTAGATATGGGCAATAAATACTTAATATAAAATTTTGAGTCAAAATTCTTCAGAGGAATAGATCCTAGAGAAGGACGAAGAAAACAATATGTAAATAACACTTAAAGTGTGTGCAGATAAAACAATTAATGTCGACAAACGTCGTTTTCTTTGAAAAAGAAAACTACTAATGCAACCACCCATGTAGACATAAGTTGTTGTTGCTTGAAAAATGGATTTTTTTGATCGTCAACAAAAAGTTAACGGGACCTAAGATGAGAATATAACAACGTATCAAAAATAATAGTGACAAAAAATAACAGAAATAAACACACAAGTTTTTATAAGTGGTTATATACTGAAAAATAATCCAAAATTATTTTGAATTTTTTTGTCATTAATAGCAACGTATGTCGCTGTGTGTCGTTTTCTGAGAAAATAATTTATCAGCAATGAAACGTAGGTTGACGTACGTCGATAGCGCTGCAAATTAATTTAATAAACATTTAAGTTACGTCGTTTTTAAAGAAAATCTCAGAAATGGTCAATATTTTTTTTAACAAAATTTAACACATGTAAAGAGCGTTAAAATTAATATATTTGGCATTCTTAACTCAAAACTGACAAAAATGGACATACGCGGTTATTACAGAAAACCACAGTAACATCTTTTACATATTTTGTTATATTGTCAACACTATTTTTGTTTTGTAGCCAACAAAAATAGAAATTATCCTAAGTTGACTACAGCGACAAAAGTTGTCATGTAGCCGTGTAGCTGTGTCGGTGTCAAAATAATCGTTTTAATATAAAAGTGTGTATTTCATTTTTGACAGGCTGTAGTCGTGTAACCGCTGTCGTCTACGTGTTTCATGCATTAGTTCTACTACATATTTTTACAACTCAGTATTGATAAACGTTTACAAATTATATAAATAGAGTGCCAGTTGTGAACATTTTTCAATAAGTTTCTGCCGTCAAACAGAAGACCTTTAATACCTAGGCTTTAATTAGTTCCAGGTGGGATATTTCCGCAAAAACTAAAGAATCCTAATAAAAAGCATTTTAAATAAGCAAAGAATATAGTTTTTTTTAATTATCTAATGAACGCATACAATCTTCGAATCAAGTTTATACACATTTTTATAAAATGCAAAATTTCTTTTAAAAAAGTAGCTTTTATAAAGAGATGCATATGCTCAAATAGTGAAGAGGAAAATGAAGAGGTTTATGTAGGTAAGGATGACACTATGTGGAAAAAGACTACACCGAACTTAACGTGCTTGCAGGCACGTAATATAATGCGCATATCACTTTTTATGGGTGCTGAGCCAAACACAAAGAATTTACATTTAGTTGGTATCTCTTGCTTATTTATAAATTCATCAATTCAAAGAACGATTTGCCGGTATACCCATAGAAAGGTTGAAAAAGAATATATAAAGTGGTATGGAGCTAACCCTACAAAACTCCTTAAGATTTGGCTGCCGTTAGAATTGGAGGAAATTTTAAATCTTTAAAGAAACTTTGGAAAAAATGCTTTTTTTATATCATGCTACGATTTTTGCTATACGACGTCTAAACATAACATGATTTATTCGGTTTGACTGTGATGTCACTAGGCCGAATCGAGGTTGAACGAAGTTTAATCAATGCATCAAAAGCATCATCAGTGCATCCCAATGCATCAAAACCAGCCAAAAATTTGGTGGGCGTGTGACTCCGGAATCGGCTTTCCACTTTAGGGCCAGTTTTATATTGGAAAAACTGGTGATGACCGCGAAGTAAATCAAGGGTCAAATATTAAGGTAAATGATTCAAAAATGATGGCCAGAAAGTCGCTATAGGTAATTTCTTTTCGTCATTGCCTTTGGCTGAACAATTGTTGACCAGATTTTTTTTTTTTTTTGGCAAGCACGCAAGTTACGTATCCCCTCCACAACTAATTGTAACGGCTGGCAAAGTGTAGTGACCATTTAGAATCTTATTGCATTTTTGTATCGCAACATTTTTTGTATTATATTTCTGTTTTATTCCCACACTTTGCCAGACAGCAACGTAAGCATTTTTGTCTGCGTTGCTTAGCCCTAATTGTATTTTAAATATTTTTAAGCCTCAGTCTTAAGATTCATTTAAATAAAGATAGATATATCACAATTTTCTTTGTGTATTTTATTTTATCTATAATTCGCACCATGAAAAAAGTTGTAGCCTTACAGAAGTTAAACTAGAGAACCAATATCATTACTATTTGCCATCGCCCATAACACTGTACTCTGCTCTTATGTCCCCAAAAAGTATAAAGCCTTAGTAATCCAGTCCAGCATATATACAATGGAGTTTCTCGGCCACACTGCAAAGTGGATATTATTCATTATTAAAATCAAACCAAAGGAGGCATCGACAAAGTAGAGCAAATGATATCACAGTGCACCACAATGTGAAAAACCAATCGCTACTCATTTGCATTATCTTTCAACTTTGTTGACGTATCTGATCATGCAGCTTATATTATGTCGTTTTATTTTCTGACAAAAAATGTCGCATTTTAATTGCACTTTTTTCGAAAAATTTATTTTTTTTATATATTCTGAATTAAGAGCAACATTACCTTATACATCAATTAAAAGGTATCAAAGTCAAGCCCTGGTAAGTCGAAAAAAAATTGCTGCGATTGACTTCTTTGAAGTCGTCGTAGTGCGAGAACATTTCCCCTTTGTTCACCTTTTTTGAATATTTTCACCCTATGACTTCAAAGAAGATAATAATCGCTTTTTTTGCATTTTGTGAACACAATACTTTGAGACCTTTTGATTGATGTATAAGATAAGGTTTCACTGAATTCAGAATAAATAAAAAAACACACTTTTAAAAAAGTGCAAATAAAATGCGAAATTTTTAGTCATAAATGAAAATGGCATTAGCCATTGCTTTCATAATTATTTCCAGCTTCACAGAAAAACATATGGAAAATAAAATCTATGCCTATGTATATATTATATTGATTATTTTCAAATTTTTATAAGAAGTCACTCGGCTCGAAACTTTCAAAAATCCACAAATAAATAACAGATACTCAAAGTTAAAAATCAAGTTCTTTATCCAGGTATATACCGACGGTGTGAGGGTTAAAAAAAATTTGCTTTCGTATAATGATACTTTCTCTTCATAATGCACCATCTTTCGTTAAAAGAGCCTTTTATTAAAAAGTACATCTTCTGACAGAGATTACTTTTTAAAAAAGTTACATTTTCGATAAAGTGCGTTTTGCATTTAACTACCTTTTCTTTATGGTACGTAGGATGGGTTTATGTAAGGATCAATTCATCGATCAAATGAACAACACGTCTTCGCTGGTATGTACACACTCATTTATCGAAATTTTTCACAATTAATTTGAGCAAATGTGTCTGAATTTCAATGCAAGTGTATCTTTGGCCGTATTCAGATATCCCATTGACTTCAAATAACATAAATCCAATGGTGTTTTATTACACTATCTATCGGACCAATTATGATCACTTAAGAGTACACAACCAGGATTTATCTCATGTAATAATAAAATTGCTTCACAGGTTGTATGGTGTGTGGCCCCTTTTTGTTGAAACCACGTGGCGTCCACAACAGTATCATTCAATTAAGGTAAAACTAACTCTGTTATTAGGCTGCGATATCGAGCATAAAAAGCAGTTATTGCTCGAACAGTCTCATTTTTGAAGAAATATGGTGCCACAATCGAACCGCTTTTCTCAATTTCTGTATTCACAGTTAAGAAAGTTAAATCAAATATTCCAACTATGGAATCAATTTTTAGCTATAACAAATTTATGTTTGTTAGATTTGTAGTCATTTTTCAGACATATTGCAATTACTACTGTAATTAATATGCTAATTTTAATTTTGTTTCAACGGTGCGTGTCATAGTGGACCATTTGACGAGAAGGCGGTCAAAAATCTATAACTTTTGCTTGGATTGGAATTTTGATATGCGGTTTTTTTGCTTGGTAGGTGAGACTTTAGCCTTCAATTTTTGCTATATATCATTTGTGTTTCCTTCCCCTTGTTTTGGTTGGTCGATTACGAGTCCTAGCTGTAGATATTTTTGTTGAATTTATTTTCTGCTTTGCTTTCTTTTTTCTCCATTTTCTTTGTTTTTTCTCACTGTTTCGCCTAACGGATCAAATTCCAAATCATAACCCAATTTAAGAATATGCTCCATGAAACTTATTCTAGCATGAAGAGGGGACATTCCAAATTCGTAGGCTTCCTTAAAACTATCGTCTTCTGGTGGGGTTGGCTTAATAGACTTGATGTCTTTTGGCATATAATGCAGCTTGATGTTGACTTTGTTCCAGTTAAAGCTTGTGCAACTTTTCCATCAATCATTGTGAGACACATTTTAAAACGTACTTCAATGACTTGGTCATCAAATTTAAATATTACTGGTTGAAGTTCCTTAATTTGATCTTTTATTTTTTGAACTTCTTCAGTTATGACATCTTTGGTTTCCTTTTTGAATGCAAATTTTATTGGTCTGCGATACTTTGTTGAAGAAGGAATTTCATTTTTCCATATATCAATTTCTGTTGTTCTACTAGTTGAAGGCTCTAAGATGCTATACCTTTTTGTTAAGCGCAATGGAACGAAAGATACCATAAATAAATTAGCATCTGATGAATTTTCGGCATTAAATTGCTTGCATTGTTTCTGACCAGAGGATCCATCACATCCCCATTTTGAAATTAAAGTAATGCTGCCATTATCAATTTTTTTTAAATGATCAGTATCAAGCGTATTTAGCAATCGTTCTGCAGTATGTTCAAGGAGATCTTGCAATTTTATTTCTGCTGATGTTGAAGTGACACTAATAGCAGATTGTGAAGGTAAGCATTCTTTTTTTGCAGAAACTAAATCTCGATACTCTGGAAAAATCCCACAATTCTTTTTATTGGTTCGGTTCCGCAATTCCTTATATTGATTTTTGGTCAATTTCAAATCCAAAAATAGGGCGAACGCTTCTTCCGGCGTAAATTTCTTATCTTTAATTGGTGTAGGAATGCTTTTCAAAATCCTCTTTGTGCGCCTTGGGCACGCTTCTACTATTTTTTCAATTATTTCAATTTTATTTTTTTTTTATTTTGGGTTGGTTGAATTTGGTGCAAAAATGAATCGTTAATAATTCTTTGACAAATTTCTTCATTGATATTCTCCAGCTTGCACTTTCGAGATCTTTCACTACATCTGTCAATTGGTTTTGCTGGTCGACCCTTTTTTCCACTTTCGTTGGCAGTTGTAGATGCACTCTCAAAAATAAGTCCCTTTATTAACCAGTCTTGGTAACGTTTGTACATCTTTGTCTTGTTATGAGAGCATTCAATGTACCGTCTTTTCAAATTCGATGCAGAATTAGAAATTTTTCCTTTGTGCATTTCAATGTCTTCTAGGTTACAATTCCTAAAGAAGTCGTTGCTCACTATGTGCAAAATTACATCGTCTACATCATTTCGTTGAAAATAAATATCTGCCAGATCTCTCTAACAGTACTTGGCCATTGCACAAATTGCAATGAATAATAATTGTGGAAACATTATTATAAATACTCTTTCTTGCAATTATGTAAAACAAAAATTTGTATCTTTTATTACCACTTTTACAAGCATAAAAAACCCACACCCTGACCCCTTTTAAATGGTGAAGCATACCTGCTCATATCTTAAAGGGCTATGTCGCAGTAGTTTTTTTTTACCATTTACAAATTTTTATCTTTTATTACCACTTTTAGAAGCATAGAAAACCCACACCCTAACCCCATTTACTTGTTATTTAAATTGTTTCCCATTTTGTCAGGTATTTAAACTATATTACTCTAATTCAGACTCTAAATGTACCTGTAATAATTATTATATTATATCTCAACCCTTTTTTATAAGTATATAACAACTCCTGACAACTCTACCGACACGAAAAAAAAATACACCGCGGTGCACCGGTACGACCAACTTTTGTATTTATAACACTCAGACGGACGGACGGACATCATTTAATCGACTCAGAAAGTGTTTTTGAGTCGATCCGTATAATAAAAGATGGACAAAGGTTCAATATTTTTGGCAGTTACAAACAGCACCTCAAACTAAATATATCCTAACCACATAGTGGACAACTTTTGTATTCATAAATTTTGCAGAAAATATCTAACCTTGGGTCAGAAATATTGTTCTGGTGCACACGGGCGGAAACTGGTGGGTGTATAATGTGGTATGGCGGTATAGGAGACGGTTCGGGCTATAGAAGGTTGCAAGATTTTTTCTGACTGCTTTTGACTGGCAGGAGTTATGCTCTATTAAGTAGGAGATTTTCGGCAAATTTGGACCTTTTTTAAATTTTTTTTTTTTAAATTTCGGAATGACTCAGTGATTTCGCATTTTTAACATCAATAGTACGGAAGCCAGGAAATTTATACAAAATTTAGATCACTTCAATAACTTTTAAATCAAAAAAGTTACAGTGATTCAAAAATAAAAACTTACAAAGAAATTTTTAATTTTAGCAAAATACTGAGAAAGTCAATTTTCGAAGACCCAGTTCGCTGTGGTACAGTTGAGAGAGAGTCGCAATTTTTTGGCTCCCGAGGTATACTAGTATTTGCTTCCAAATGAATAACATAACTTTAAAATCGGTAACAAAAAAAAATGATTTTTGGCCGCCTTCTCAAAATATGGTCCACTATGCGTTGTACAGAAGAACATACAGAGACATACCTTAACTTATATTTCAAAAATTCATAACTACACTGTATTATTAATCGGACCGCTTTCTGGCATTTCAGCCTTCATCAGCGATTTATTGCGCATTGTGATAATTGTTATGTTATAATTTGATAGATTGTTTCTATATGAAATTTTTCTACTTAGGGCCGCCGTGAGGTTTGAACCCTGAACCTTCATATACAATAGGGTGGCCTTTCATTATATTAAGAAAAAAGTGTTTAAGCACTCGGTCGCACACCCTAGAAATATGCGAATAGCAAAAAAACTGTAAAATACAAAGTTTTGGGCCAATCAAAAAAAATTTTAAGGTAGCTCAACGCGATTGAAAATTTCAAGTGTATTTTATATGGGGAAAATATAACTTTCTTTCAGATTTTAGGAAAATTTCTTTGTACAGTTAATTTTTGCGACGAGGTATTATACATTTGGGAATTAGTATTAAATTATCTTTCCGAAAAGCTATAAAACTTCAAAATCGAATAGAAGCTCGCCAAGAAATAGCAAATGCCCCAGAAATTTGGCATTTTTTTCAACTTTACTAAATTAATTAAAGGCAACATTTTGTTTTAGTCTCTATATCTGTATGTACCTAAATATGAAGTATTGTTTTATGACCACCTTGTTAACCTATTAAGCATTGCGACGGAAAATTTAAATTTTTTTTGATAAAATTTTGAAAACTCCTTTTTCAAGTTTTAAAAAATTTTCTTAAACAAAATTTAAAAAACCTGATCTAGCTCTATAAGGTCTCATTAAATGCATATTAGAGATTAACTATGGTAAATCCCTATGCCAGAATTTTTCGTGAAATATTCTGTAATTGAAATATTTCTAAATAGTTTGTATCAAAAATTCATCACTTTTTTTACTTTTAAAAGCTATATTTTATCTTAATAGCCTAGGGTTCCGGCAAAAAATATTATGAACCCATTAACCCATTAATCCTTTGTGAAAACGAGTTTTTCTATTAAAATCGATGAAACTACTACTTTTATTCGAGTTTGAAGTTTTATAGCTTTATCAAAAGATAATTTAACACTGATCCCTAATTATATAACAATTTGTCGGGAAAATTAAACTATAGAGCCAAATTTTCGTAAAATCTGAAAAAAAGTCATATTTTCCCCACATAAACACAGTTGAAATTTTCAATCTCATTGGCCCAAAACTTTGTATTTGTCACTTTTTGCTATTCGCATATTTCTACGGGGCGCGACCTAATATACACTCGTACTTGCACTTTTTGGTCAGCGCATTAACACACTCGCCTAAAGTCAGGCCTCGGAGCAGTGTGGTTAGAACAGTTTTCGATACCATACACCTTTTAGTTAGTATTAATTTCAGAACATCCAACTCTGTCCAAACAATCAATCGTTATTTTTGAATTATAAAAATTGCAGATTTTAAAGTGCCTTAAATGGCCGTTCATTTCATTTAATAGATTTTCATATTGTGGATAATGTTGTGAAATATACGGTTAAATTTTCGCAATTTGCTTTGCAACCTTTAAAATATTTGCTATCCAATTCATATGAGATGGTGCAACTATGGACAAAATTTCAACCATTATGCTCTATGACACTTAGTTTGCGAAACATAAGCTACTTGATTCCCCCCGCCAAAATTTTTCGTTTCGTTAAAATGTTAACAATTTTTCTATCTGGCAACCTTAAAAAGAGTTAGTCCACAGTCGGATGGGGCGTTCCAAATAATGAGTAAATTTGCTCTACCACGATTAGATTTCGACTTTAATAAAATCACATAATTAATACGTCGGCGTATGAGCGATAATTATTCATACGTATACGCATAGCATTACATATTCATCGAATCAACGAATCTACTAGCCAGTGATGAGCCGAACTATATATTAATTTTCATTGAGTTATTTGGACAGCCCCATTTGATACTATTTATTGTCGGAACTATTAATTTTACTGCTTAGCAAAACAAGTAGGTTTAGATTATGGCCCATGGTGTACTTTCCTGTCAATTCTGCGACGTGCTTGCACTCAGCCATTCCATGATATTGTACTAGACAAAGTTGTTTGACGAGTATTTCATTCAAATATTTACAGAATTTGTTTTAGTACTGGCTTGTCAATATTTTTACAGCAAAATATTTGTAGATGAAAGCAATAATTAGTTATATGTGTTATATATAATTCTTTTTACAAACAAAACAAATACAAACTAAGTCCATTAAATATAAATTGAATTAAAGGATTTAAAATACATTCTGATAATTGTAATAGAGATATATCTCGCTGAAACGATATTTTCAGCCTCCATAAAAAAATATAAAGTAATGAATATATGTCCCGATTCCTTGAAAAACTTTGAATTTGAAAAAATATATAGTCGTCCGTATGACTTAAGGAGTTATACTGCATGGCACCTTACGAATCAACTCAGAATATGTCCAATAATCTTCTGGATTAATTATAATAAAAATCTCATTTTAATTTGATTAACTGTTAGGTTTCGTACTAAATCTAATTTCTTCTTATAATTTTTCTATTTCCTTTTTCTCGAAAAAACGTAATTTTTTCTCCATAACAACAGGTGTCCATGCAAAAAGTTAACACACATAAGTTAACTGCTATTCATTGAATTTGTAACACTGACAGCACAAACAACATGACGACAAAAAATTTAAAGTGTAAAAACTGGAAGTAATTTAAATGTGCAGTAATGCTGAACAAATCATTCCCATAGAATATTATGAAAGCGTAAAAATAGCGGAAAACTAAATTAAAACGAAGTTAAAAAACCTGGTAAAACTGCAACATCGCTATTTTAAAGACACAAATAAGGAATAGAAAAAATATTCCAAATGCAGATTTATATTTAATTAAAATAACAAATTTCTGACTTAAATTGTAAATATGTAAGTAAAATGATCTCGATTAAGAATGATTTTTGAATTGCACTCGGCCTTTTTCTAAGTTTTTTATTTATAGTTTAATTAATTGTTGATTTAATATTATTTAATATTATTAATTATTTTAATTTAATAAAAATATAAAACTATAAAGCATCTTTTTAGCATTAACGACCAATTGGCTATATCGCACCTATACCTCTAAAGTGAGTCAACTCAAAATTTAGAAATTTTCAGTAGAGGCAAAAAACAGTTTTTCTAATATTTACTATAAAATTTAAAAACAGTTGTTTCATTGTAAAGCATTGCGAATAATAAGTAGTTGTTTTTGCGATTTTTTCAGTGATCATCAAAAGTGACAAATTTTTTGGGTGCCACTCAAAATATGTCTTTTTAGTGGATTCTAAAGAAGCTACTCTTATAACACAAATAGGGTTGCAGCTGTATTTTTTTTTTGCCAAAGACTAGAAGAAGCGATGTAAGACTTTTACAGTGGATAGATGTGACCACTGTATATCGTTTTCTTGCAAAAAGTGAAAATTGAAAAATTTTGAGTTGGCTCACTTTAGAGGTATAGGTGCGATATATGTCCCGTACTGAATTTTGCTGAAAAATAAATCAATTGCAAATATTTTGATGTTCCTAAAAACCAGAAATACTGGTCCATGTTATATCAAAATTATAGTGTTTTTTAAATTTTTCTAGGTAAAAAAAAATTAGATACACCGAATCTTTGATACCCCCTACCTGTTTTGTAGAGGATTTATTAGAAAAATAAACCCAAGAGTTTTTTTTTTTTTAAGAGTAATGTTTTATTTAATAAGAAAAAAAGTGTACATTTCATTAAATTGCACCTAGCTTAAGCTACAAGTAATTCATTCATTTATACAACATTAGTCACTAGATCATGTGGCTTGGTTCTCTTCAGTCTTCTTGAGTAGATTTCTTCGCTACATAAGATGGAAGCTTCTGGGTTGTTATGGCGTTGTAGTCTATTCGCATGATTTAATGTAACATTTTTTATTGCTTCAGCGACATTGATAACTCCAAGATCTTGATGAATATCATCATTTCTGACATACCAGGGCGCGTTTATAACGTCTCTAAGGATTTTGTTTTGAATTCGTTGAATACTTTCAGTGTGTGTTTTAGCTGCACATACCCACAGTTGCGATCCATAGGACCATACTGGTTTTATTACTTGATTATAAATCAGCCATTTATTTTCTATTGAAACTTTTGAGTGTCTTCCGATAAGCCATTTCAATCTATACTAATATAATAAAGAGGTAATGTGTGTTTGTTTGTTTGTTTGTTTGTTTGTTTGTAGGAGGTAATCTCCGTAACTAGCCATCTGATCTTCTGAAATTTTCACAGAGTCTTACGGCGGATATTGGAAGTGCTATAGGCTATAATTTTTTTATTATTTTTGGTGGGCGTGGCACCTCCCACACAAAGTAAATTTTTAATATCATATACATATATTGAGTACTCTGACAGGGAGAGCTTTGCAAATTTGTGTGAGGTCACCTATTGTTAATATTAGTAGCCACGCCGGAAATGGGCGGGATCGGAGAAGTGGGCGTGGTGCCTCCCATACAAGTAATAATTCAATGTTATATATCTCGAGTACTGTGATAGAGAGAGTTTTTCAAATTTGTCTGATGGCATCTATTATTAATGTGAGCAGTTGGACAAAAAATGGGCAGTATCGGACCAATAGGCGTGGCACCTGCCATACAAATAAAATATAAAATGCCATATATCTGTAGTACTGTTATAGTGAGAGTCTTGGGACTTTGTATGAACCCATAAGTTATTCATATGATTAGTTAGAAAAAAATGGGCATGACCGGCGCAGTGGGCGTGTACTAAAAGAGGGAAGCTTTGGCACTTTGCTCGACACCATCAGATCTTAGTAGGAGTAGTCAGACAACAAATTGGCGGGTTCACACCAATGGGCGTGGAACTCCCCATGCAAAGTAACTATTTAATGTCATATATCTGGAGTACTGTAAATGAGAGAGCTTTGTTGCTTTGCGTGAGCCCATAGGTTCCTTTTATGATTAGTCGAACAAAAAAATGGGCGCGAGCGAAGCAGTGGGCGTAGCACCGCCAATGCAAAGTAGATATCTAATATCATATAACTGGAAAAGGCTCGACATTTTGCACGAGTCCAGAGTCCAGCAGATATTAATGTGAGTAGTCCAATTAAAATTTGCTGGGATGGGATTAGTGGGCGTAGCACCTCCTATATAAAAAATATGATGTACTACGAAAGCAACAGTCTTTTGACAAGTACATTAGTTATCAATGTGATTTGTCGTGGAAAATGTATCGTCAAAATCAAAAATCGCCACCTAAAAATCGTGAAAAATAAAAATCGCCCAAAAAACAAAAATTTTCAAAATCAAAAATGAGCAAAATCAAAAATCGCTAAAAATAAAAATTGCCAAGTGATATTTTAAGTTCAAGGCCAATAGTTGAGTGGTGCCAGATCTAGTTTGGAAAATCCATGTTCTTCTCATGGGCAGCTACTTCCAGGGCAGGAACGCCGAAAAATCTGATAATTGTTGTACCGAATTAAAAAAACAAAAAACATTTTATATCAGCAAGTATCAAAATAAAAGAATCTATATTAATAATCTATACTTAGCATAATAAAGAGGTAATGTGTTTGTTTGTTTGTAGGAGGTAATCGCCGTAACGACTTATCTGATCTTCCTGAAATTTTCACAGATTCTTACTGCGTATATCGGAAGTGCTACAGGCTGTATTTTTTTTAAATATTTTTAGTGAGCGTGGCACCTCCCATACAAAGTAAATTTTTAATATCGTATATATTAAGTACTATGATAGAGAGAGCTTTGAAAATTTATCTCAGGTCATCTATTATTAACATGAGTATTCAGACAAAAAAATGGGCGGGATTGGACAAATGCGCATGGCACCCTATACCAACTTAATAGTAAATGCGATATATCTGAATTATGTATTAGTGAGAGCCTTGGGACTTTGCGTGAGCCCTTTCATAACGATTCGGAAGAGGGGGAGGGAAAGGGTGTAGCGTAGCACACCGGGTTACATCTAGTTTTTTGTATTTTAGATTCAGTTCTGTTTGTTTCTTTTTAATATGCTCCTTCCAGTTGAGTCTAGCATCCAATGTCATGCCGAGATACTTTGCACATTATTCATGTGGAACTATAAAGCTGAAGATTTTTATTGGTTTATAAGTTATGCTTATTGTTGTGGAATCAACATGAAATGATTTGCTTCCCTTTAGTTTTATTCTCGAAGTTTCTGTCCAGTAAACTAATCGTATCACCCGCTGCTTGAAGATTTCTAGCTGATTCTAGTTCATCGTTTCCAATTTGTAAACTACAAGTATCATCAGCAAAGGTAGCTATTTTACTGGCAATGGTATATCCGCTGTATATAATACATATAATATTGAACCCAGAATACTACCTTGAGGCACTTCTGCTCCAATTTCTTTTAAATTAGAGTATGCTTGACCCTGTTTGACTCTGAAAAATCTGTCCTTCTTATATGATTCCAGCATATCTGTATATTGGGTGGGTAGTTGGGTTTTCAGCTTGTTATGGAGTCCTTTATGCCATACTTTATCGAAAGCTTGCGCTACATCTAAGAAAATTGCAGATTCTAAGGTTTCTTCTATTGTATGTACCATTCGGTGCACTTGGCCAATAGTCGAGTACTTTTCCCGAAAACAAAATTATTGGGGGAGTACCAGTTGTTTAGCAGCTATTATTTCTTTTAGTCTTCTTGAAAAAAGTTTTTCAAATAATTTTCCCATTGCAGGAAGGAAAGATATAAGTCTGTAAGATTTGACGTTGTTGACATTTTTTCCAGGCTTTTGGATCATTATTATTTCTTAGACTTTCCACGAAAGGGGAACGTATTTTAAGATTAAACATGGGTTCATAATGTTATTAAATTTTAAGAGGGCTTTATAAGGCATATTTTTCAAAATTTCAGCAGTTATTAAGTCAAAACCTCCCGTCGGACTCGCCGACACCTCCACCGACGTCGGAACTGGAAGAGATGGTAAGGACAGCTAGAACAACAGGTAAGGAAATTCTCATAGGGTGCGATGCGAATTCTCACCATATAGCATGGGGTAGTTCGAACTGTAACCAAAGGGGGGATGCTTTACTTGAATTCCTTAATGAAAATAACCTTTTCACCCTTAATACTGGAAACACGGCAACCTTTGTTAACAGATTAAGGGAAGAGGTTTTAGATATTTCAATTTGTTCAAAAAATATAGTGGACGATATCCAAGATTGGCATGTCTCTAGCGAGCATTCCTTCTCGGATCATCGATACATCTTATTTAATCTGATACAACCACCACCTGATCCCCTTAAGTTCAGGAATAAGGCTAAAACGGATTGGCCAAAATTTAGAAGAAATCTAATAGCCCGTCTAACTACTCCTCCCACAGTCCTAAGGAATGTTGAGGAGGTTGACGGCGAAGTAGATAGATTAACGAAGAGCCTAATTGAGTCTTTCAAGGAATGTTGTCCACTCCGGGAAAGGAGATCTCCCCGAGTAAAACCCTGGCTGACAGGGGAATTGATAAATCTTGGGAAGGACGTCCGAAGATTATTTAATAGGGCTCGTCGTAAAAAACATGTAGTATACTGGGATGACTACCATGACAAACTCAGGGAATACAACAAAAAGATTCGAGTAGCCAAACGCAACTCCTGGAAACTTTTCTGTGAACAGGTTGATAGCGTTAATGACGTCTCGAAAATCAAGAAATTCTTATCGAAAACCCATTCACAGCCTGAAACTCTAGTCGATAAGGACGGGATTCGGGCGGAATCAATGGAACAGTCCTTAAGAATATTGATGGAAACACACTTTCTTACCGAAGAAAGTGGGCCAAATAGGAACCTAGAAATTGGTACCAATGTGTCCCGACAAACTGGAACCAACGTGGAACAGCAGACGGGACACGATGGGGAACAATATGAAGGGCCTAATGAGGAACAAAATCGTGAGGAAAGAAATGATAGAATAACCGAAAATATGGTAATTAAGGCAATACAAAGCTTTGCCCCTTTTAAGGCAGCAGGCCCAGATGAAGTCTTTCCTGCTCTACTACAAAAAAAGCGGGGACTTAATTGGTAGTAGTCTGGCTGGCATATTCTCTGCTTGCCTAAAATTAGCGTACACCCCCAGGGCATGGCAGGAGGCCAAAGTGGTCTTCATACCAAAGCCGGGAAAGGAAAGCTACGCGAACCCAAAGGCCTATCGATCGATAAGTCTTACATCGTTCCTGCTGAAAACCATGGAGCGAATAGTCGATAACATGGTTAAATATCAAATCTCAAATGAGTTGTTGAAATTCAAACAGCACGCTTATTTAAAGGGACGCTCAGTGGAAACTGCGCTTCATGAAGTAGTTCACCACATCGAAAGATCTTTTGATCTAAAAATCTTCACCCTAGCTATATTCATTGATATAGAAGGAGCTTTTAACAATGTATCAACCAATACGCTACTCCAATCCCTAGAACAATTCGACATTGACCGGGATATTAAAGCCTGGATCAGTCACATGCTAGGGAATAGATGGATAAGTTGCGAGGTTGGTGGCATTAAAATAAGAAACAAGGTTTGTTGTGGGACACCTCAAGGGGGGATTTTATCCCCCCTTCTCTGGGTGACCGCTATAAACAGTCTGCTAAGGATTCTAGCCAATAAGGGTTTCCAACCTGTCTGCTACGCAGACGACGTAGCGATACTGTTATGGGGGAAGATCCTAGAGATTTATGTAGGATGGCATCGAATGCACTCGAAATAGCATATGACTGGGCACAACCGAGGGGTTTGAATGTGAACCCAGAGAAAACTGAAATATGCCTCTTTACAAGGAAGACGAAAATAATCGACTTTGATGAACCTCGCTTCCAGGGCAAAACGATTAGAATCACACAGACGGTGAAATACCTTGGGGTGATTCTCGACAAAAACCTTACTTGGAAAAACCACATCGAGAGCAAGGTTGCGAAGGCTCATCGTGTATGGGCTATTTGCAGAAGGGCTATAGGCTCAAAATGGGGTTTAAACCCGAGGATGACATATTGGCTGTACACAAGCGTCGTTAGACCTATCCTAACCTACGCATCCATAGTCATATGGACATCAATGAACAGGAAATGTAACATTAAATCACTCCAAAAGATACAGCGCCTCTGTTGCATAGGAATCAGTGGAGCAATAAGGACTACATCTACGAGGGCTTTAGAGAATATTCTATCTATACACCCCATCGAGATTAGAATTAAATATGAGGCAGCTCTGGCCATGTTACGACTAAGGGTAACAGGGGAATATATCACCGACCACACGACCAGACACCAGACTATTTTAGACCAAATTGCGGGACTCAACACAGTGAATATAAGCTCTGATAGAATCGCGGAAGTGTCAACAGATATACCCTGCAGTATACGGATACTAGACAGGGAAAGTTGGATGAACGGGAATATTCTACAAACCCTTCCAGGATCACATTACTATACGGACGCCTCTAGTCTGCATGGTAAGACTGGGATAGGTTTCTACGATGAAGACCGTTCCACAGGGAAATACCTCCGTCTTCCAGACCACAACTCTGTCTTTCAGGCTGAATTGGTGGCGATAAAGGAATGTATTAGGTCTATTAACGCACGGGATCCCCCAAGTCCCGGAGACGTGAAAATATTTACGGACAGTCTAGCGGCAATCAGGGCGATATCCGCGGACAAAACTAGATCAAGGACTATCCTCGAGTGTAAGGAGGAGATTTCAAACTTCTCCACAAGAGGCAGACTTGAAATCGTTTGGATCCCAGGACACAGTGGTATAATGGGAAACGAGATTGCTGACGAACTGGCCAGGAAGGGCTCTTTCCTGGAAAGAGTTAATTTGGAAAACCCAAAACCTTTCAAGTCTCTCAAATTGGAACTGGCAGACTGGGCGACCAGTTCGCATGTATCAATTTGGGAAGAGACTGACGTGGGTAAGGTTACAAAGATATTATGGGGTTTTCCCAACATTACAAGAACTAGGGAGATCCTGAATCTGAGCAGGGTAGAACTTAGTAGGGTAATTGGCATCCTCACTGGACACTCTGAGCTGAGGGCTCATCTATACCGTATAGGACGGGCGGAATCAGCCATTTGTAGAGGTTGCGGAGAGGATGACGAAACCCTAGAACACTACCTCTGCTACTGTCCTGCATTTGCAAGAACAAGGGTCAGACATCTATCCAACGACATCTTACCAGGCCTGACGGGTCTTAAGGGGATAAGCTGGAAAATACTCAAGAAATTTGCTGATGAAACCGAATTTCTAATTTAACAGAGGGGTAGATAACCGGATGAACGTAGAGATGTAGAGCGCACAACAAGCCGACCTACTGGCTTAGGTGTATATCCGGACACAACGGATATGAGCTATGAATATACATAGCTCCTCTTATCAACCTAACCTAACCTAACCTAAAGTCAAAACCTGTTTCATTTATTGAGAAGGGTTGTATATCTTTAGACTCTTGAACACTTAGTGGCGAAATGAGGTCTGCTAACCTTTCATATGGTTGAAAAGTGTTATGGCGGTACTGAGCGAAAACTTTTGATTAGTCAACATAATTTTTAGCCCAAAAACCATTGTCTTCTCTGATAGGAGGGTTATGAATGGTTGGACGTCTTAAGTTTTTCGTTATTTTCCATAATGAGTAATTTTGTCCGCCGTTAGATTTTGCAACTTGAGATTAAAGTGTATATTTTTATGCTCTTTTATTTTTTCTGTGACTAGTTTAGTAAATCTATTTAATTCTGCCTTTAGCGGTGGATATCTTAAGGTCTGCCATTGTTTCCTTATTTTTATTTTCTTATTAATAAGCGTAGGAATTTCTGTCGGGAAAGGATGTAGAAATCGTCTCTGTTCGAAAATTGGCGTACTTAATGGCACATTGTTGTATTTAAGATGTTTATTCTTCTGTATCATTAATTGTTTCAATAAGACATTTACATTACATCACATCCTAATCTATTTATTGCTTTTAATAACTCTCGTCCATTGGTAGTAGTTAAACGAGAACGAGAAATTGGAAGTGAGCAAAACCTGGAGCTAAAAAAAGGTTTTGTGACGAGAAGAAATTTAAAGTAAAAAGATAGTATTAAATCCTCAGTTTAAGACAGAAAATGAAAAAAACTGTCCAAATAATTGATTTTCAGTACAACAGGGTACGCGAAGGAACATATCTCATATATATAATAACTCAAAATAACAAGCATAATAATGCTACATATATTTAAAGTTGAAAGTGAAATTGAAAATCTGTGTAGAAAATAATACACTCACAATTATAGCGGCATAATACAAAAAAAAAAAAAACTCTCGAAGGAACACTGTACGCATGCTGCTATTTTCCATGGTTGGATGGTTTTATTTCTGTTAATATTCTTCTCTACTTCTGATTGCTATCAACCATGACAAAGTAAATTTATGACAAAACATTTGGTGAAACGAGCCACATGAGAAAGGTTGAAGAACACACTGTTTCATTTTATACAAATGCACACATTTATTTAAAAATTTATAATGGAACTATTAAATCAACCTACAATTCTGAGAAAACGAAGTGAAAAAGTAAACAGAGGTGAATTTGTGAAATGCAAAAAAGTAATTTTAAAAAAAAAAAACATTTTAAGAAAAATGCTAAATATTTATTTAAAAAAAAATTTAGAAAAATGGGAAAATTTAAATCTGCGTACTGCACAAAATTAATTTCATAAAATTTTATGAAAATTCAAATGAGTTAGATTATTTGAATATCTAATAACCATCACATATTTAAAAAAAAATTTTTTTTATATTCTTTATAAATGCAATCTATCTAATAAATATCGATATTAAACATTATTTTTGATAATTTTAAAAATTTAAATGGCGACGATCCAATGATCATCCCAAGCTTCATTATATTCCTATTAGTTATGTAGGATTTTGACATTATTAATTTTTCATGCTAATTTTGCAGTTACTTAGTAAATCTTGTTGGGCTTTTCCCTGAAATCTCACAAATGTATTTGCATTCCTCATAAGACTTGAGGCTAAAAAATTGCGATGTTGTTCAATGCTTGTTTTGTATTTTATTAGCTGAGTTTTAATTTCTTCTTTTATAGTCGGGACATTCACATCACGATGTAGTTGATTATTGGTTATATACCAAGGAGCATTCGCAATTTTTCGAATGGTTTTGGATTGGAGTCGTTACTGGATATCAGCGTTTGAGATTGATGTAGTACCCCATGGCTGGATAACATATGTCCAAATTGGTTTTAGGATACATTTGTAGATTAGAAGCTTATTTGCCATATAGAGTCCAGAGTTGGTATATATGAGAAATTTCATTTTGTTAAGTAAAATATTTAGAGCTTTTCGTTTTGTTTAAATATGCTTCTTCCAACTTAGTCATCTATCCAAATAAATACCTAAATACTTTGCTGTATCTCCTTGAGGAATTTCGTTATGATTTTTTAAAAAATTTTAATTGTTGCACAGGTCTCTAGCAATAATTTTGCTTTTACAGATTGAAAAAATATCAATTAGTTATAGCCAAAAAACCATATAAACAATATGCTGAAAATCGGCATTTGACTGCAAAGTTCGAAGGTCGATTAAAAAAAAATTCGAACTAACATATACAAACGCCGCGATACGGATCTTCTAATTTAGCCTCTAATTTCACCCCTCACTCTCAGAATCGACCTAACTTTTGCTAACCTGAATTTGTTACACAGTGTAACCCTACCTTGTGGCAGTCCAGCCAATATGGGACTTAGATTACTTATTTCGTTTTCATCCTTTATATAGAAAACCTGATTTTGTAAGTATGATTTAATAAATAGATAGTAGTTTATTGGCAGTATTTTTGTAATTTTGAAGAGCAGACCCTGATGCCATTGTTTATCAAATGCTTGAGAGATGTCCAAAAATGCGGCAGTACAGTACTGTTTGTTTTCGAATATAGTGTGGATAGTTTCAACAAGGCGATGAACTTGTTTGATTGTTCCTTCTTGTTTACGAAGCCCAAAGTACTGATTTGTTATGAGAGATTTTTTTTATTTCTTTTATTTCAAAATAAGCTAATACGGCCTAAGATTTTTAATGTAAATAAAACTGCATTTAAATTACATTTCTTTCCGACGCTTCGTCAATTCTTTGTTAACTTTCTCAAGGAAATTCTATTTAATTAAAAACAAACATCACGTTAAAACAATTTTAAATTACAGTATATATATAACAATAACTTACAGTAACATGAGTATTATTTAGAGATTTTGAATTAATTATTGGCATTATTCTTCTTAAAAAAAGAGTACCTTTGATAGAACAGGTAAAAGACCAGTTTGTTTTCCGGGTTTTCGAAACTTTCCGTTGAGGTGGTACGAAGCAGTGAACTAAACCGGCATTACAAATTTATGTTACTAGAGTAATAGCCACTTCTGGTAATTCCTTTAGAGCTGACAAGGTCGTAGCCTGTGGCTTTGTTTAGTTTTAATTTATCCGTTACATTTGATACTTCAGATTTTGTGAACTTTTTTATCGGTAAATCTAATTGATGAGTCTAATTTAAGAAATCTTCAATGTACTTGAAATTGCGATCATAATTACTTGA
The DNA here is from genome assembly GCA_963682025.1 of Cordilura impudica. Taxonomy (NCBI): domain Eukaryota; kingdom Metazoa; phylum Arthropoda; class Insecta; order Diptera; family Scathophagidae; genus Cordilura; species Cordilura impudica. The sequence continues at coordinate 107,335,276 of OY821518.1, forward strand.
GGGTTTAGGGGTGAAAACATTGTTGAGATGAATAGCAAAATTTTTAGCTTTTTCGTAGTTACATTTTGTCCATATCCCATCTGGTTTACGTATTGGATGACTTATTTTTGGTTGCTGTTTTATTTCTTTCCTAAATTAAGCAACAAAAAAAAGCAACAAGTTTAGACAAAAATTCGACGATAACATAATGCTTTCATATTGCTAATGGTACATTATTGTCAAAAAAAAAAGTTAACACCAATTATGAGTCTAAAAATTGTCTTACTACAAAGTAGTTATTGTCTTACGATAAAAACTAATATCACAGAGAGTTTACTACTATACCATATAGAAATGGGCTACTCTCAAATATGAAATCAAATCTCTAAAGTGAAAATGCATCAGACTTTACGCGTCAAAAGAAAGTAAGCAACTGTAACATTTACGACGTTTTATATTTCGGGGAAGAGTGTAGTATATGCACAATTATGAGTGTCATTTTAACCAAGACAAACATAACATGCATACATGCAGACGTTTGCACATATCATAGAAGTCAATGTCTTTGACAGCGACGAACAAGCACCAACTATTTGTAAATAAAATGAATGATAAGATCACAGCTGAAGAGTAAAGTGTTTTTATTATTCAAACAAATTAGGCTTTTCGGTGCTTGCATAAAATCGGCAGGAGTGCTAAAACAACACTCAATCCTAAATCTTTTAACATCCTTAGAACCTTTGTCACCTTTTTGATATAACACATCCTGCGAAAACTCCAAAACCTACAAATTATATCTTCACTTGCGAAGTTGACCAAGATTAAATAATACTGTTAAATAAATACAAAACATAAATTATTACATGGCGATCTTGCGGAAGATCCTGTGACGATCCTGTGATTCTGTGATCCTGCGGACATCCTGCGGACTATCCTGTGGAATCTTTTTGAACATTTTGAAAATTTTAAGAAATCCCACCAAATAAAATCATTTTTTTTTATGAAAATGATAAAATTGGAACATGACGAATAATTTTTATTGAAAGATCTAACCCAAGTTGAGATTTTATAGGCAGCTTGATAGACAAAAGCGTACCTTCATCAGAAACAGAATTTTTTTTTAAAACAACTTGTTATATCTTTTAAATTTGCATAGACAAATTTAAATTTTTCCAATGATTTTTATCAAAAATTTTCGTTAGAAAACCATTGCGACAATACAAGCTTTAATGACAAATGCACCATTACCAATTCAACATACCCAACTTCGGAAATACAACTACATTTGAGAAAAACATGTGCATAGCAGATGCAAAGATTGAAGCCAATGCACAAACATACGCTATTAATAATAATAACAAAATTAACTTAACTTAACTTAACTTAGAAGTCATAACCATCTTATTAATAATACCGGGTGCTCCAAGTAGAGATAATTTTTTCAATAGCCTTTTTTGACAGATCACGTGTGAGTCGTGGCATGCTGTCATGTTATTTTTGTTTAGTATAATTTGGAATTTTATCATGGGAAGACCAACGCCTGAACAGCGTTTACAAATCGTTCAACTTTATTACGAAAATTCACGTTCTGTGAAGAATGTGTTTCGTGCACTTCGCTCAACTGAGCATACTATTCGCAACACCATCACCCATCTGGAGACCCAGCATTCATTATTGGATAATATTCGACCGAATAGACCACGTGCAGCATGCAGTGAAGAAAGTATAGCGGCCATAGCTGAGAGTGTACACGAAAACCGTGGAGAGTCGATTCGGAGCCGTTTGCAACAACTCCGACTAACGTATGGAATAACTTGGCGCATTTTATGTCGAGATCTTAAATTGAAAGCGTACAAGACACAGCTTTTGCAAGAACTGAAGCCGCCCGATCTTTCCATGCGACATCGCTTCGCTCTATGGGCTCTTGAAAAGTTCCAAGAAGATCCAACGTTTTCGAGCCAAATTTTGTGCAGCGATGAGGCCCATTTCTGGCTCAATGGGTATGCAAGTAAGCAAAATTGCCGCATTTCGGACGATGAGCAAACTGCAAAGATTCAAGAGCTGCCACTTCATCCAGAAAAAAAAACGGTTTGGTGTGGTTTGTGGGCCGGTGGAATCATCGGTCCATATTTCTTCAAAAATGATGCCGGTGAGAACGTAACCATCAATGGCGACCGTTATCGTGCCACGATAATCGACTATTTTATGCCTGAAATTGTAGCCCGTGATCTCGGCGTCATTTGGTTTCAACAAGACGGCGCCACTTCCCGCACAGCGCATCAATCAATGGATTTATTGAGAGAACACTTCGGTGAGCAGATAATTTCACGTTTTGGGCTGGTCGATTGGCCAGCAAGATCGTGTGATATCACACCGTTAGACTTTTTCCTGTGGGGATATGTAAGCCGCTTCGATTCAGGCTTTGGAGCAAAAAATTCACGCGTGTCGTTCGCCAGTTACCTGTCGAAATGCTCGAACGAGTCATGGAAAATTGGACTCAACGGATGGACCATCTGATACGTAGCCGCGGCCAGCATTTGATAGACATAATCTTCAAAAAATAAATGCCAAAGAATGTTCTTTCAAATGATTATAAACATTCCCCATTAACTGTGAACTTTCTGTGGTTTTTATACCCTATACCACTATGTGGTTTGGGTATAATGACTTTGTGCTGCTATTTGTAATAAGCAAAAATATTTGACCTACACCCATCTTTAATTATACCGATCGAATCAGAATCACTTTTTGGGTTGATTTAACAATGTCCGTCCGTCCGTCCGTCTGTGTGTCCATGTAAAGCTTTTAATCAAACTGCAGGTCGCAAATAAGAATATATTTTGATAAAATTTGGTATTTAATCTTTTATCGGCCATAGGATGAACGCTATTGAAATTGGTGAGAATCGGTCCATGTTCAAATCTAGCCCCCATACAAATGACCCCTATGAAATCAACATATATTGCCATAAGATCCAAATTATCATACAAATCTAAGTCAAATTGGGTTTGTATGTATATATTACATCCTTAGACAGTAGTCCAAAAATGATCCCTATTGGACAACTCTTAGTCATAGGCCCGCATAGAGCAGCTTCCCGATTTTCACTTAAATCTATCAAAAAACAAAAATATTGCACTAATTCTTCTCAAATTTTGCTTGTATATATTTTTGCAAAACACAAGAGACTTTACCAAACATGGTCAGGATTGGTCCATTTTTGGGCCTAGTCCCATATAGATATAGCATCCGATATGAACTTTTTATACCCTATACCACTATGTGGTTTGGGTATAATGACTTTGTGCTTCTGTTTGTTACTATCAAAAATATTTGACCTAGACCCATCTGTTATTATACCGATCTAATCAGAATCACTATCCGATTCGATTTAACGATGTCCGTCCATCCGTCTGTGTGTCCATGTAAACTTTGTAATCAAACTGCAGGTCGCATATATAAATATATTTTGATGAAGTTTGGTACGTAAGTTTTATTGTCTATAGGATAAACGCTGTTGAAATTGTTGAGAATCGGTCCATGTTCAGACCTAGCCCCCATACAAATGACCCCTATGAAATCGACATAAATTGCCGTAAGATCCAAATTGTCATATATATCATACTCAAATTGGGTTTGTATGCATTTATTACATCCACTAATAGGTAGTCTAAAAATGATCCCTGGGACAACTCTTAGTCATAGGCCCCATATGGAGCTGCTTCCCGATCTTCACTTAAATGTACCAAAAAACAAAAATATTGCACTGATTTTTCTCAAATTTTGTTTGTATATATTTTTGCAAAATACAAGAGACTTTACCAAACATAGTCAGGATCGTTCCATTTTTGGTCCTAGTCCCCATATAGATATAACATCCTATATGAACTTTTTCATATCCACAGCCAAAAAAATTAATAAAAATCCCACTCAAATTTAGTTTATGCTTATTTTCTATATCCAGTTAGTTGGGCCTATGAGATAGGGTCTCTAAACGCATGGCATAGAGTATCATATAGTCCGTCCCGACCGACTATAATTTTCTTACTTGTTTTCTTTAAAGAAGTAGGGAACCTTGAAATGGATTTTACTAATTTTTATAGCATTATGGAAATTATTAAAAAACTATATAAAGAAAGAAGTCACGAACAACTCGGATCAAAATGTGTAAATTTATAGAAAACCACAAATAAAAGAATGTAATAGTTAAAAAAAAAAAAAAAAAAAAATTGAATGGATCACATAATAAAAGAAATAAGACAGACAGACAGACAAGCGCTAGAAAATCAAAAAGTAGGATAGAGACTACTATACGAAAGAGACTATAGCAGAAAAAATAAATATAATTAAAAAACTTAGCAACAAATTTGGTAGTTTAGCCGGACACTTATCAAGTCCAACATGAGAGAACAGAATTGTCGAATTTAGGGAACTTAAGAGAACAGCACTACAGATTTTAGCCGAACACAGTGATTCGGAAGACATTCAACAAAACTTTAACGGAACAAATTCAAAAGTGGCAAATTTTGATGCAAAGGTAGCCTCGAATATTATTCCAAACTTCGACGGCGAAACAAAACATCTCGAAACTTTTCTTTCTATGGTCGAAATGGTCTACTCCGAATTAAAAGACGTAGCGAAAGAAAAGTTGATAAAGTATGTAATAGCGATAAAGTTGAACGATAAGGTTAGAGATATCCGTACAGCGGACAACATACCAAATTCATATGAAGCACTTAAGGAATCACTACCTGGAAATTTTAAATCTACAAAGTCGGCCAATAGTATTAATGCAGAAAATAGAAATTTAAAACAGAGGAATAACGTTTCAAACTTTAGGAACAAACTTGTTTCAATAATAGCAGAACTGACATTAGCACAAATCAGAGATCTAGGAGATGATTTAAATGACATTTCACGTAATATTGTCAAGACGATAAACGACAACTTAGCACTTCAAACTTTCCAGGAAGGATTACATGAGAATATTAGAATTGCAGTAATATCGGCAAAACCGAAAACGCTCGCACAGGCATATGATATTGCATGCACACAGGAAGGAATAGTACCACAATCGAATACAGCCAATATAAGGCTGTAAACTAAGGCCTAAACTATTTATGACAAATTTGTAATGGACACGTGTTTTCTGTACTAAAAACCATTTTATGTTGATTTGTACTAATTTTAACTAAAAATAAGTAGAAAAACTAATCTTACTATGGGAAAGCAAAAATCGTCTGATACTTGTAAAATTATTTTAGCTAAAGAAAAAAGTAAATCATTGCATGAAAATGGCGAAATTTTGGATAGGAATTACTACGCAATAAAAAAAAAAAACTAGTCTATTAATACGTCAATCACTATCAGGTTGAAGATTTACCGAGATCTGGATGCCCAAAGCAGCTTAGTGGTACCGAAGTTAGAGCTGTAGTAACAGATATAAACACATAAGTACCTAGCCAAAAGTTATCAGAAAATATAAACAGATATAAGGCAAACCAGTAAGTTCGAGTATAGCAAGGAGATCGCTTCACAAAAATGGCCTATATGGAAGGACACCATGCAAGAAACCATACATAACCAAGGCGAATCAGAGGCTCTATCTTTTTGGGAAAGCATAGTATATACAGAGCAAATCCGCAATTTTGACGCTAACTGGCCTCCAAAAATGTGGCATGAATCCTTCAAAGAAAAGTGAACCAAATTGACTATTTAGTAATTCTGAATGACAACGCTGGCGTTAGTTTCGCGGTATAAGGCATGGCTAGAAACTGAATCTTAAAAAAAAAAAAAAAAAAAATTCAATATAAGTACCTAAGGTGTTCACTATCTTTTGACGCTCACAGTACATCTCTTCATCAAACTACACATTTAGCAACAAACAAAAACAGAAAGTTTTCAGCACGTTGAGTACGGCTTTCCACACCATTAATTGACAAATTGCCATCATAACCATGTAAAACATGCACGTTGAATTTGACAGGTTTCATAAATGAAAAATAATATGATATGATTTTAATCAAGTGAAACTGGATTAACAAACAGCACAGAGTATTCACTATGGGATAGGCTAACAGAAAATGAGTTATATAATAATGCTTAGAAGGAGGTTTTGTAAGGTAAGAGCAAAATACTACAACAACAAATTCAAAAGCGCTCTAAAATATACTTTGTTTTCACTTTTTTTTTTTTATAATATCATTACTTTAGCTAGTTGCCAATTTCAAAATAAAACAAGTAAGGATTTGTAGTCGGTCTAGACCGACTATACGATACCCTATACCATAGTTTAGAGACCCTACCTTTCGCTTTTACCAGAAATGAAAAAGTTCATATCGGATGTTATATTTATATGGGGACTAGGCCGAAAAATGGACCGATCCTGACCATATTTGGTAACGTCACTTACATTTAGAAAAAATATATACGAGCCAAATTTGAGAAAAATCTGTCCAATGTTTTTGTTTTTTTTATAGATTTAAGTAAAGATAAGGAAGCAGCTCTTTATGAGGCCTATGACTATGGTGACCATATTTTTGAAATAAAAATACAGAACATTTTTTTCCATTCAGGAAACGTTTATTTTGTCAATAGATCAAAAAAAAAAAAAAAAGAAAAGTCTTCATGTCTAGATATGAACTTCACAATGTACTCGTCATACTTAGTAATAATCAGAAAAAAAAAAAAAAGAAAACATAAAAAATTCAACATACAATAATAATAAAAACAATTTAAAGCAAGTTTTATGTAGATGTATTACAATCTTTGGTTTTATACGTATTTCTCAGCGGAAGATATTTTTTTGATGATATTATTATGTTTTAAATACGCTTTAAATACTAAACAACTTAAGTTATTACATTTTGTAATTAAAATTGATTTCATTGTTTCTACTTTCCTTTGTGTTTTTTCGCTTGTCCAAATATTATTTAACAATGAAAAAACCCTTTAAGTTGGAGCAAACACAAGCTAAACTGCACAATTTTGTAAATATTTTTAAAAGATATATCATTTTCTCCAAAATGTTTAAAGATTTCTATCCATCTTTCCTCTACACATATTGCTTTCTCTTCCCATTCCTTAATCTTTTCCGAAGTTGCATAGTTTTTTATGCAGGAAAACTCATCAAACAATTCACTATCTTCTATATTTAGATCATTCCTTTTTTTCCAAAATAAATGAAAAACATTTGTCAACTTCATCCATAAGGGTGCTCTACGAAGGAGAATGCATTTTAAAACTTGAGCCTCCACGAATGCGTTGTCCCACTGGCTTAGGTAGTCAAGACAATTAGTATAAAAAAATTTTATATGCGACTGAAATTCATGTAAATCAATGTGACCTTTTTGGTCCAGTGCAGCAATCGATTTTTTGAACTCAAAGAGGACAAAATTTTCTTCTTTACATGCTATGATTTTGTTTTTGAGCTCGTTTATGAGGAAAGCGGTTTCTATAATTGTGAAAAACAGAAGCTTGGCAATGCCCAAATTTAAGCCAAATTTCAGCACAAGGATTACTAAGAAAAATCTTTTAAAACAGTTGCACACCTTGGTTGTGCTAAAAAGTATTTTTGAAGAGGCTTAAAAAGTTTCAAAATTCCTTCTATTGCTGGCTTCAGAGTAAGCCATCTCGTTTTGCTAAAACCCATTAGCTGACAATATTCCATATTTACACTTTCACAAAGCTCTTTAAATTCTACCACGCGGACTGTATATATATAAAAAAAAAAGAATATATTTTTACGACAACCATTTCAATGCCGACTGGAAGGCATTCCACACAAGATTGGACACAATTATTTATTATATGGGCAGCACAGTTTACACCAATTAATGTATTACCAATAGACTATGGAACTTTTGTGAAAAGATTATTTTTACCGCGCCTGGTTTCATCGCCAAAATTACTGTTTGTGTTATCTGCACACAATGCTAGAAATTTGCTTTTCAAGTCAAATTTGTTCAACAAATTCAAAATATATTTACTTAAAATATCAGACGTTTCTCCATTCAGTTCATCAACTTCTAGAATTTTTACTTGCACTCCTTCTTGCAGTGTGAAATATCGTACAAGAATCGGTCACACTTTTGTACTTCCGTGGTTTGAGCAGTCAGAAAATATTGAAACAAAGTGTACAGTTTTCAAATCCTCTTCCAATTCTTTTATGGCGTTGAGTGCTAACACATTGCAAACAATTGATTCGCACTTAGTTCGGGCACATGAATATTTTTCATAAAAACAATTTTTAGTAAGTTTAGAGCGAAAGAGTGGCTGTGTTGAGTCGTGTGGTACGCCCATGTTCCTTCGTTAATGCATGTAATTTTGCTACCATTATCAAACTTTTTAGATGAGTGCAATGAAGTCATTTTGATGTGTAAACATCTATACGCGCAGGGGGGTAAATTTCTATTTCACAATACAATCACAAAAACAGCGTAACTTATATCGGTGAGAGCTGAAGGAGATAACGCTGTGTGACTTATGATTGTATTGGTGAAAAAATATTTTCAAGAGAAACTGTTCATGGGCAATTACCCAATGCATTCGAAATTGGAATTGTGGTAGGAGAGACAAACCTAAGTAACTCGTGTTTTTAACACTTTTTTTAATTTTCAAATTAGCTCCATAGACCAAATATTTGATACCATTTTTTCTTTTTAAACATTTTCTTGAACACTACCTGACCAACTATTTGTCAAATAGTGTACACATTATTTATTTTACTAGCCGACTGCATTTTGTGGAATTTTTGATGTGTATTTTTATAAATACTTTATTCCTCAATAAACTATAATTAAGTTTTTATTCACAAACCACAACGATTTGTAGAATTCCACCAAAATATTTCTCTATTTTCTTAAGTTTTATTTGAGTTCTAAAGAAATCTTTTTTTCTGTTTTTATTACGTACGAATGACGATGTAATAATAGAATGCAAGTAAAGATAATGCAAAAGCAGTGTTAACTGACATGGCTGTCTTTGTTCGTACTTTTTTCAATATAGTTAGTTGGCAACGCCTCAGACCATATAAACAATTATATGTTAACAACTTTCATTAATAAACATTTTTAGTAATTATTACTATTAAGCATTAAATTGATTCTTACTAAGCATTAAATTGATATAAATTTGGAATATTTTCCAATAACTAGGATATAATATAAATAAATTTTGTTAGTTGAAATTTTAATTAAATTTAATTAGTTAATAATAGCTCTAAGTTCCATTGTACATCATAAATCAATTTAACATATATTAGAACCCGCTCTGTTTGAAGCTCACATGACGACATCTTAATATAAAATGCAAATTATAATACCGTCTTCCAAGTAAGGAAAAGCGTAGGAAAATCGTATCATAAAAAAATACACTCAAACCTGTTTTTGTGCGAGGGTTAGGGACCGCATTAAAAAAAATTATACAAAAAATTCTTAAAAAAACTTCACGAGTTGTTATGAAAAATAGTTTTCGCGACGCAACTAAAAATTATTTGTTTAATGCGGTGAATTGGGACCGCATAAAAAAAGTCTCATTAAGAAAATAACTCAAAACCTTACAAAACACTAAATATTTTTCAATTGTCTTTCAGAAAACATCAATTGTATTTCAGAAAACATCAATTCTATTTCAGTAATCATCTATATAATTTCAGAAAACATCTTTTGAATTTCACAAAACATCAATAGAATTTCAGAAAACATCATTCAAGTTTCAGAAAACATCAATTGAATTTCAGAAAACAGCATAACCGACTTATTTTTTATGCACTGGGAAATATGATGTTGATGTTTTCTTTAATTATTAGATGTTTACACATCTCCCTTGTGATCGGACTCACATGATTTTTTTTTTATTACATGATGCAGAAAGATCCATGCGTTTGTGCTTTACACTTTTCAAATGCTGCTGAATATCTAATCTGCCGCCATTTCCTATGGAAAACACTGACAAACACTTGACACATTTTACGACACTGGAGTCTGTTGTTTCTATTATACATTGGAACTCCTTTTGCAGCGCTACATTGAACAAACATTTTCTTCTGGGCGCCACGAATCTAATGACATAACACACAAAATAATAATTCTCAGAATAATTTAAATTTTATTGCAACTAATTTACCTGCTTTGCTACGTACACAACAGGAATACTAAAATCACATTTATATTAAAACAAACAAAAGGACGCTCCATTTGATTGAATGACATTTTGTATACTGTTTGAGCAGAAAAACAAGTAAGAAAATTATAGTCGGTCTAGACCGACTATATGATACCCTATACCATGGTTTAGAGACCCTATCTTTCGGTCCAACTACTTCGATATAGAAAATAAGCATAAACCAAATTTGAGTGGGATTTTTATTAATTTTTTTGGCTGCAGATATGAAAAAGTTCATATCGGATGCTATATCTATAAAGGGACTAGGTCCAAAAATGGACCGATCCTGATCATGTTTGGTAAAGTCTCTTGTATTTTGCAAAAATATGTACAAACAAAATTTGAGAAGAATCAGTGCAATATTTTTGTTTTTTAATAGATTTAAGTGAAGATCGGGAAGCAGCTCTATATGGGGTCAAAGGGATCATTTTTGGACTACTCATTAGTGGATGTAATGAACGCATACAAACCCAATTTGACTGAGTTCTTTATGACAATTTGGATCTTATAGCAATTTATGTCGATTTCATAGGGGTAATTTGTATGGGGACTACATCTGAACATGGACCCAATTTCACCAATTTCAACAGCGTTCATCCCATGGCCGATAAAAGCTTATATACCAAATTTCATCAAAATATATTCATATTTGCGACCTGCAGTTTGATTACAAGCTTTACATGGACACACAGACGGACGGACGGACGGACGGACATTGTTAAATCAACTCAGAAAGTGATTCTGATTCGATCGGTATAATTAAAGATGGGTCTAGGTCAAATATTTTTTGTTGTTACAAACAGCAGCACAAAGTCATTATACCCAAACCACATAGTGGTATAGGGTATAAAAACAATCTTTAATTATACCGATCGAAACAGAATCACTATCTGATTCAATTTAACGATGTCCGTCCGTCCGTCCGTCCGTCCGTCCGTCTGTGTGTCCATGTTAAGCTTGTAATCAAACTGCAGGTCGCAAATATGAAAATATTTTGATGAAATTTCGTATTTGATCTTTCACCGGCCATGGGATGAACGCTGTTGAAATTGGTGAGAATCGGTCCATGTTAAGACCTATCCCCCATACAAATGAACCCTACGAAATGAACATAAATTGCCATAAGATCCAAATTATCATATAAATCTTAGTCAAATTGGGTTTGTATGTATTAATTACATCCATTAATTAGTAGCCCACAAATGATCCTTATTGGGCAGCTCTTATTCATAGCCCCCATATAACGCCGCTTCCCGATCTTCGCTTAAATCTATCGAAAAGCAAAAATATTGCACCGATTTTTCTCAAATTTGGTTTGCAAATATTTTTTCAAAATACAAGCGACTTTACCAAATATGGTCAAGATCGGTCCATTTTTCGACCTAGTCCCCATATAAATGTAGCACCCGATATGAACTTTTTCATATTTGCGGCAAAAAAATTAATATCAGTGCCACTCAAATTTGAGTTATGCTCATTTTCTATATCGAAGTAGATGGACCGAAAGATATGGTCTCAAAAACATGGTATAGCGTATTATATGGTCGGTCTGGACCGACTATAACTTTCATACTTGTTAGAATTCTCAGCTTGTTCACAAGGGTTCAGTTTTCGTTATTAAACAATTGTTAGGAAGCCATTTACAATATATTTACAACAGTTTTCTAATCTTAAGGCTTATAGTAGCAAGTTGTTACAATATAATTTAATACTGTTTGGCTTTATTGGGAAGCACTGAAAAAGAAAAGCACTGTTTATACCCTATACCACTATGTGATTTGGGTATAATGACTTTGTGCTGCTGTTTGTAACGACCAAAAATATTTGATCTAGACCCTTCTTTTATTATACCGATCGACTCAGAATCACTTTGTGAGTCGATTTAGCGATGTCCTTCGGTCCGTCCGTCCGTCTGTGTGTCCATGTAAACATTGTAATCAAACTACAGCTCGCAAATATGAATATGTTTTGATGAAATTTGGTATGTAAGCTTTTGTCGGCCAAAGGATGAACGCTGTTGAAATTGGTGAAATTGGGCCCATGTTCAGATGTAGTCCCCATACAAATTACCCCTATGAAATCGACATAAATTGCTATAAGATCCAAATTGTTATAAAGAACTCAGTCAAATTGGGTTGCTATGTGTTTATTATATCCATTAATCAGTAGTCCAAAAATATTCCCTATAGGACAATTCTTATTTATTGGCCCCATATAGAGCTGCTTCCCGATATTCACTAAAATCTATCAAAAAATAAAAATATTGCACAGATTTTTCTCAAATTTGGTTTGTATATATTTTTTTCAAAATATAATTGACTTTGCCAAATATGGTCAGGGTCCGATGTGAACTTTTTCATATCTGCAGCCAAAAATATTAATAACAATGCCACTCAAATTTGGTTTATGCTTTTTTTCTATATCCAATTAGTTGGACCTATACGCATGGTATAGGGTATCGTATAGTCGGTCTAGACCGACTATAGTTTTTTTACTTGTTTAATTATGCGATTTTGTATTAATACTTATACGTATGGGTGATAAATTTATGAATTTGAATATTAGTCTACAGCGTAACAGATTCCGCAAGTCAGTGATGTACGGGAATATATATAAAGATTTAGCTAAAGATTTGTTTGGGGACAACGTTTGCCAAAAACTTTACATTAACTATTTTCAACAATTAATTTAAATATGTCAATTTAACCAATATGTGACGCTAGTTTTGAAATGAGTATCCGTGTTTGACAATTTATGCCGCCTTTAATTTGTAATCAGCTTTTATGTAGGAATTTCAAAAGAGTGCAAGGAATTCCTAATCAAAGTTTCTATAATGCTTTCCTAAAATAATCATGAATGTTCTCATGAAAGAAAATATTTCTTCCGGATTCTAATAAAAAAAAATTATACAATTGGGGTCACAAGTCTGGCCCAAATATGGTATTATTTTCCTAGAGAAGTAAGAATTAACGAGAATTAACAAATATATAAGGTACTGGATAAGCTTATAAATCGAAACTGACAAAACACCTTTTAGATTTTGTGTTGTATTGAAAAAAAAAAAAAAAAATTAACAAAAAATTCAAGTTTTTATTTGTCTCTTACTCGAATTTTTATGTTAATCAAATATAAAAAAAACCTAAAATATACCTATAGATTGTAAACAAGTCAAACAGTGACATCAAAGCAATTAATTTTATTTCTTCAATGTAAAACATCTCTTAGACTTCATCATTTCACTACCAAAATTTTAGTCACGTTTTATGTTGTACAATTTCTGCAATGCGCCATTCTCGTTCCTGTTTTTGTTTCGTTTACTAAAGGCCAAGTCATGTTCTTGTATCTACGGGAAAGTTTGGTGTTTGGTGGTACACACATATATTCTGACATACTATGGCAAATTTCATTGCCAAAAGCCAATGTTCTACCGGAGTCAACTCCACGTATACATTTTGCTTACTAAGTGTGTCATGCTTAAACTAAGAACAAGAAAAGCGAATAAGTAGTTGTATTTAAAAGAACTTTGCAAATGATTGAATTTATAATTGCCCAACCAGCAAGTATATAGAAATTAATGTTTTAATACAAAAAAGGCATTTAGCGGAAGGATCATCCCACCTAAAATTATCATCGCGTATTTTTTCCTCCACGATTTTTTAAAATTGCTTTTGTGTTATTTCTACCGCTCTCGAAATTATATTTTCTTCTAATGTACAGAGCGTTTCAGATTCAAAACACTAGCCAACAAGGTTTTGGACTGGAGCAACCAAATATCTTTCCTAGGGTGGAATTCGAATCTGTAATTAGTTTTTCTCTATCACATCAAGTTTTCGAGATACAAAAAAAATGCTTTTATTCGATTTTTATACAAACAATCATTGGCTTATTTAAAAATCAATGAATTTTCAAAAGTAAATGGCATTATTTGAACATCGTTTGTAATTTGTTGGTTCGCTTTTTACCCAAAATCCCTGATAATTTCTTTAATTTTTTATTAAATTTTAGTGAGCACGCTCCTCGTGTTCATCGCTCGCCGCACCTAGGTTTTGTGGGAAAAATCTAAACGCGAATTAAGAAAGTGCACTTTGAGTGACATTCGTACACCTAAGTCGCGATAATTTTTCTATAATTCAGGAAGAATTTGTCTGTAGTTTTATTTTTACTGTTTCCAAGAAAACTGTAAACGATGCTCTTGAAAGATTTCCAGGCTGCATATTCTCTCTCCAATAAACATTGTGAAAAATGTTCATCATTCAATAGCTTCCGGATCTGAGGGCCAACAAACATAACTTCTTTGATTATAGCATATGAAATTATATGAAAAACTGCTAACAAATATTTAAATGCTGTACCATCTTTGTCCAGCGCATTGACAAAGTTCTTAAAAAGGCCCAATTTTATGTGCAGCGGTGGAAAAGAACGTCATTCGGATCAATTAGTGGTTTATTTGAAATGTTTTGTTCACCAGTCTGACCGAAATAGCAAATGGAATTAAATCTTAAAAAATGTCATTCTATGACCTTCTCTAGATATTCACCATCTTCGCACTACTATTTCATCCATGACAAAACACTAAACTCAGTTGAACCTTAATAGATTTGGAAGTTCACTACGATAAAAGACTAAGTTTTAATTCTCGTACAACAATTCTTAATAAGGCAAGTAATGTTCTATATTTTATAAAACTTTGTGTAAAAGAATTTAATGATCCTTATACAACATAAGTCTATTCATGTCTATGTTCAGGCCGATACACAGCGGCTGAAAATCGTTTTTCATTGGCCAAAATTCTGTAACTTTTGAACCTATCAAAATATTAAAGTAATTTTTTTTTAATGGATAGATATTTAGTTCAGCTTGACTCAGTTTTAATTACATTAAAATTGATTGAGGACTTTTTAAGGAATTCTAGGTCAAAATTGAACTTTTGATTTTTTTTTAACTTTTAGAGTGAAATATGTGTTTATTTTTTATTTATTAAAAAAATTTAATATTTGGATTTTAATAATAATTATAAACATTTTTTGTAATAATGGGATTTTTTTAATGAAACACTCAAAAAAAATTTTACACTCAAATAAAAAAAAATAGTAAAATCAACTGGAGATTTTGCTTTTATTAATTAAAAATTAAAATTATTTTGTTGTCAAATTTGCAAATTTGTTTACACTCAAAGAATATTTACACTTAAAAGAAACGTTAATCTATATATATAAAATTCATTTTCTGTTTGTTTGTTTGTTTGTTTGTTTGACCGCTATACAAATTTTTATTTTTCAACGGATTTTCCTGAAATTTTGTACACATGATCTCTATACCCCAGGAAAGGTCGCCATATACATTTTATCGGCCACGCCTGCTTTTACGCCCACTTTTTATGTAAAATTCATTTTCTGTTTTATTCATATTTGTTCACTTTTATCATTTCATTTTTATTTGTTAACAGATTTCTCTGAAATTCGGTACACACGATCCCCGTAGTCCAGCTAAGGTCGCCATATACTTTTTTTTATCGACCACGCCTACTTTTACGCCCACTTTTTATATACAATTCATTTTCTGCTTTTTAGTATATTTGTTCGTTATACAAATTTTTATTTTTCAACGTATTTCTCTGTAATTTGGTACACACGATCTTTGTACCTCAGACCAGGTCACCGGGTGATTCTTGCGGCCGCACCTACTTTTACGCCCACTTTTTGTATACAATTCGTTTTCTGTTTTTTGGTATATTTGTTTGCTATACAAATTTTTGTTTTTCAACGGAATTATCTGAAATTTGGTACACACGATCTCTCTCATCCAGGGAAAGTCGACATATTCTTCGTACCGGTCACGCCTACTATTAGGCCCACTTTTTGTATACAATTCATTTTGTTTTTTGGTATATTTGTTCGCTATATAAATTTTTATTTTTCAACCGATTTCTCTGAAATTTGGTATATACGATCTATCTCATCCAGGGAAAGTCGACATATTCTTCGTACCGGTCACGCCTACTATTACGCCCACTTTTTGTATACAATTCATATTCTGTTTTTTAGTACATTTGTTTGTTACACAATTTTTTTTTAAACGGATTTGTAGCGTAACACGACTTTCGTAGTGTGCTGTATAATACCCACACTGCATAGCGTACAATGTTTGCAAATGCGGAAATAACAAATATCAATATTGTTGACCACTGCATTTGCAAAACATTGTATGACTGCGTATATTCTTATTGTATGTTGTTGTTACGCTGGCACACTTATGTTTATGCTGACCCAAGTGCAGCTAACACATTGTTGTTGTTAATATAGGTTGAAAATATGTATATAAAGAAGAACCTTTTATAATCAATTACTCATTAATAATTTATCAATCAATCAACTAATAGTTTAGCTCCTAGATAGAGCTGAAATAATAATAATAATAAATACTATTTAAAACACAAAAACTATCTTGTTTGCTATATGGCGATCCTGCCAGTGCTCCTTAGATGAGCATTGCAGAAAATATATATAATTCAAGGATTATGCTCTTAAATTGAGCAATCCTGAATATAATAATAATAAAAAAAAAAAAAAAAAACACATAATAATTTTGTCCTGGTGGATCAGCCACAACGATCCATCAGCTGCGTTGAAGGAAGATACTGTCTGGCCTAAAGACAGTGGAGCTTAAAATCAATGGCGGAAGGGCCAAAACCTATCTCCATAGAAGAGTATAGAAGAAGGACGGGCCAGCAGAAAAAGAAGGAAGAACACATCAATATACCCCTGGTGACAAAGAAAAAGAGGAGAGGCGGCTACGTCGCAAGACTTCGAAGAGAAAAAGCAATTCTCTTAAGAATCCTCAACGAAACACCACCACCTTGGGACCAGGCCACGAGACTCTGGGCAAAAATTGATGATATTAATCATCTAATAAAACAACGAACGGGTAGTTCATCGTAGTTTTACACAAAAAAAAAAAAGTGGAGCATCCCGTTATGCACCCGTAGGTCAGAAAGCGTTAACCGCTCTTGACAAATAAACAAAAACAAATAAATAGAAAACACAATAATTTATAAGAGGGAAAAAAATTGTAAGAGATATAAAAAAAAAAAAAAATAAAAATCCACAAAGGAATGTAGTTCAATTAATCTGATTTGTTCTGTATAAAAAGCTATTATTTAATCTTGATACAATTATATAAAGAGAAAAAATAACTTTTGTAATTATGCTGTTTAAGAGAGAAAAAAAAAAAACACAAATTAAATTAAAAAATTTTTTTTTTTAAATTAAATATACATAAATAAAATGATGCATGTAAAACAGTATAAGCTATTGATAAAAATAATGAATTACTAGGGAAGATATATAATTAGTAAGATATAAGATTCGGTTAGATTATTGAGGCAGTCAGAAAAATATTTAATAGAAATAAATAATAGGAAAATATGCAAAATAAATAGCGAAAGAAAATGGGAGGTCGTCAATCAAAAATAGAGAATCCCAATGCAAATGTTATTAATGAAGTTGAAATAAAAGAAGACTCAATCGACCTAAAATTAATTGAGTGTTGTTTACTAATAATAACCGTACTGATTAGCTTAAATTTTGCATTACATATTTATGCCTTAAACACCAAGAAATTAAAAAAGAAATATTTGAGCAGAGCCAATGACTTAAACAAAATTTAAATAATTTTCCCATGGATTGGCAAGAAATAATTCAGAAGGTGAGACTAATCAAAGAGGAGTTCGACAAATCTTATAAATGTTTAAATATAGATAGAAGCACAAAAGAGGAAACAATAATAAAACATATTAGAATCTTATGCGAAAAGTTAGAACAAATCAGGGTTTTGCTAAATGCAAATTATAACAGACTCACGACACCACATAGGACAGCTGCTGAAAGTTTTTTCTTAGATGTCAAGACTAGAATCCTGATTATATCATCTAAGAAGGGTGTTAAGGTAAAATTACCAGATACACTACACGAAGAGGTAAAATTCTTAGTAGAAACTGAAAATTCAGAGAATATTGGAACCTCTTTGGAAAGTACAGAAGTAAAAATGACACAAACAGACGTTGACTTTCTGAACACAGCTTCAAAGCTGATCATAGAATTTGATGGAAAACCAGAAAATTTACGTTCCTTTATAGACTCGTTACAGTTAATAGAATCCATCAAAGGTGACCACGAATCTATCGCAGTCTCTTTAATAAAAACAAAGTTAAAGGGAAGTGCAAGAAATTTAATAGGTAATGAACAAACCATTACTGAGATAATACATAAACTGAAAAACTCAGTAAAGGGCGAGTCGGTTGAGGTATTGACAGCAAAAATAATGAATACCCGACAAAACAATAAAACTGCCAATAACTATTGCAGTGAAATAGAGAATTTAACGAAATCATTAGAAAATGCCTATTTATCAGATGGTTTGCCATGCGAATTGGCATGTAAATATTCAACACAGGTTGCAGTAAAGGCACTAACCAAAAATTGCACCATCGATAAAGTTAAACTTATCATGGAAGCAGGCCAATTCAGTAACATGAATGAGGCCGTTGGCAAATTCATAAACAGTTGCACTGAAGCAACAGGGCAACAAAATGCCGTATTGTATTTCGGGCAGAAGTTTAACCGAAATAATAACTACAGACAATATCGTGGAAGGTACAATTACCCACGCAATAATAGTAATAACAGTAACAACGGCAGACCCCAACAAAAACCTATTCACAACAGGGTGCAACAAAATCAGAACCACAGACGTAACAGAAATTACGTCAGAGCAGCAGAGTCACATGAAAATGATTCGGAAAACTGCTAAAATCCTCTGAGATATATCATAATAACAATACCAACTACATATACAACCTTAACCTCAGCTTAAGTTTTTATGTTAATATAAAAATTAACGACACGAACAACACGGTAACACTGTTGGTAGATACAGGAGCAGACATTTCGGTTATAAAAACTAAACACTTTTATCAAACACAAATTAACAGAAACAGAACAACCACATTGAGTGGAATAGGACAGGGTAAAATTCGTTCAATAGGTAATGTATTTATTGACCTAAAATTTAGAGGTTTTTTGATACCACATGATTTCCAAGTAGTGCAAAATAATTTTCCAATACCTTGCGACGGTATCCTTGGAATGGATTTTTTTAAGAAGTATAAATGTATACTAGATTTCAATGGGAACCATGATTACCTCGTACTACGACCACCCAATCTGTCGCATGTAATAGAAATTCCACTTACGAACGGCTTCAATGGAATAACACTCCCACCAAGGTCAGAAGTGATTCGTCAAATCAGGTTTCCGAAGCTTGCAGACGATGTACTAATACCAAATCAAGAAATCGTACCAGGTGTCTTTGTACCAAATACACTGGTAAAATCAAATAACGCATTGGTTCGTTTTTTAAATACCACACATAAAATAGTAACAATTAGGCAAAATAACATAAAAACCGAGAAAATGTCTGACTATGAAATAGTAAAACAAAAACCACATAAAAATAGCCAAAGAAAATCTGAAGTTTTGGACCTTTTGAAGGGAAACTTTCCTGAACAGTTCAGAACAATTTTAACTAAGCTTTGTTTAGAATACAATGATATTTTTGGCTTAGGGACTGAAACAATTACTACCAACAATTTCTATGAACAAAAACTGAGAGTAAAAGATAATCAACCAACGTATATTAAAAATTATCGCATACCAGAATCTCATAAGGACGAAATAAACAAACAGGTTGAAAAACTAATAGATGACAAGATAATCGAACCATCATTTTCGGAATACAATAGCCCAATTCTGTTGGTACCAAAGAAATCACTTCCCGGAACAGATGAAAAAAGATGGCGCTTGGTGATAGATTATAGGCAGATAAATAAAAAACTAATATCAGATAAATTCCCGTTGCCTAGAATAGACGATATTCTAGACCAACTAGGTAGAGCAAAATATTTTTCTTGTTTGGACTTGATGTCCGGGTTTCATCAAATTGGTTTGGAAAAGAACTCTAGAGACTTGACGTCATTTTCAACAAACAATGGTTCATACAGATTTACTAGACTACCATATGGCTTAAAAATAGCACCGAATTCATTCCAAAGAATGATGACATTAGCCTTCAGTGGTCTGAAGCCGAATCAAGCATTCCTATATATGGATGACTTGGTTGTATTGGGATGTTCTGAAAAACATATGCTTTCAAATTTGAAGGATGTATTTGATCTTTGCCGTAAACACAATCTTAAACTACACCCCCAAAAATGTTCATTCTTTGTGAGAGAGGTAACCTACCTTGGCCGCAAATGTACTGATAGAGGAATATTACCGGATGATAGTAAATATTCGGTGATAGAAAATTACCCGACGCCTACGGACGCCGATAGCGCACGAAGGTTTGTCGCGTTTTGCAACTATTACCGACGATTTATTAGAAACTTCTCTGAATATTCCAGACACCTTACAAGGCTATCCAAAAAGGGAGTACCATTTCAGTGGACAAAAGATTGTGAGTGCGCGTTTAAATACTTAAAGAAGGCATTAATGAGCCCAACATTGCTTCAGTACCCAGACTTTACGAAGGAATTTTGCATAACAACAGATGCGAGTAAGCATGCTTGCGGTGCAGTTTTAACACAGGAACATGAAGGTAGACACCTACCTGTGGCCTATGCATCTAAAACTTTCACTAAAGGTGAAAGCAACAAATCGACCATTGAACAGGAATTAACTGCCATACACTGGGCTGTCACATATTTCAGACCATATATATATGGAAAACATTTTTTGGTCCGAACAGACCATAGACCACTTTCATACCTGTTCTCCATGAAAAATCCAAGTTCTAAGCTAACGAGAATGAGACTCGATCTGGAGGAATATGATTTCACAGTAGAATATCTCAGGGGAAAAGATAATTATGTTGCCGACGCACTGTCGCGCATTACAATAAATGACTTAAAGGATATTAACGACAAGATTTCATCCGTTTTAAGGGTCACGACAAGATCGATGACTAAAGAAGAGAAAATTAGTAAACCAGTAGTAAATCAGCAAAATATCAATAATAATAATAAGCCCAAGGTATATATACCATTGAATAATATAGACGTCAAAAGATATTATAAATTAAAGATTTTACCCAACAGATGTTACATCAAAAAGGGAAAATCCATATATGCTAGCATAAGAATAGATGATTTGTTTACTAAAGGGAATATTGACTTAGGACAATTTTTCCCTAGGCTAGAACGAATAGCCTGTAAACTAAATATTAATAAGATTCAAATTGAGAAGATTTTCGAATTTGTCTCGATAAGTGAATTTGAGAATATGGGCAATAAAACACTGAATAAAATCAGAATAGCGCTATTAAACGAAGTAACTAAAATTGATAACACGAATGCAAAGGCAATACGTGAGATAATGCTGAAATACCATGATGATCCTATAGAAGGAGGACATTGTGGGATATATAGAACCACTGAGAAGATCAGGAGATACTATTACTGGAAAAATATGACAAAAGACATTGCCAAATATGTGAAAACATGCCATAAATGTCAATTGGCTAAAACGGAGAAACATATAAAAAGTCCAATGATAATAACAGAGACACCAAATAGGGCTTTTGATACGGTGTACGTAGATACAATTGGACCATTTCCAAAGTCAATTTATGGAAATGAATATGCAGTCACAATGATATGTGACTTAACTAAATACTTGGTAACAATACCAATAAAAGATAAATCAGCTAAGACGATCGCAAAAGCGATATTTGAAAATTTTGTGCTTATATACGGTCCAATGAAGACGTCCATTTCGGATATGGGCACAGAATACAAGAACTCTATACTGACAGAGCTTTGCAACCTATTGAAGATAGATAAACGCACATCGACAGCACATCATCACCAGACACTAGGTACGATAGAAAGAAGTCACCGGACTTTTAACGAATACGTACGAAACTACATATCAGTAGATAAAGACGACTGGGATGAATGGCTCAAATATTTCACGTACTGTTTTAACACTACACCATCTACAGTACATGATTATTGCCCTTATGAACTTATTTTTGGAAAAATTCCAAACAATTTTAGACAATTTAGTGAAGTAGATAGAGTTGCACCACTTTATAATATAGATAATTATGCTAAGGAAATTAAATTTAGATTAGAAGTAGCAATAGATAGAGTTAAAAAACTATTAGATATAAATAAAATAAAACAAAAAATTAATTATGATAAAACAAAATTAGATTACAATTTTAAAATAGGAGATTTAGTCTTAGTAAGAAATGATGCAGGACATAAGTTAGAGATGGCATATAAAGGGCCATATAAAATTAAGAAAATAGATTTCAGAAATAATGTAACCATAGTTGATAAGAAAACAAATAAAGAACAAATAGTTCATAAGAATAGACTTAAGTTATACAATATTAAATAAACAATATGCATTCTTTTCTTTAAATCTATATTTGTAAATAAAATAAAATAAATTTATTGTAAAATGTGAAACTTGCACTTGATACAACCACAAAAAAAAAAAAAAAAAAAAAACCCAACAGTACAAATAATAAAAGAATGTCCATAGAACAAAATGTTATATGAGCATTCTTATAAAAAAGGAAGGTGTAGCGTAACACGACTTTCGTAGTGTGCTGTATAATACCCACACTGCATAGCGTACAATGTTTGCAAATGCGGAAATAACAAATATCAATATTGTTGACCACTGCATTTGCAAAACATTGTATGACTGCGTATATTCTTATTGTATGTTGTTGTTACGCTGGCACACTTATGTTTATGCTGACCCAAGTGCAGGTAACACATTGTTGTTGTTAATATAGGTTGAAAATATGTATATAAAGAAGAACCTTTTATAATCAATTACTCATTAATAATTTATCAATCAATCAACTAATAGTTTAGCTCCTAGATAGAGCTGAAATAATAATAATAATAAATACTATTTAAAACACAAAAACTATCTTGTTTGCTATAGATTTCTCTGAAATTTGCTACACACAATCTCTGTACTCCAGAGAGGTCGCCATGTGATTCTTGCCGGTCACGCCTACTTCTACGCCCGCTTTTTATACAAAATTAATTTTCTGTTTTTTGTATATTTGTTCACTATAGTAATTTTTAATTTTTCAAGGGATGTCTAAAATTTGGTCACACGATATCTATACTACAGGGAAGGTCACCATATGCTTCTTACAGGCCACGCCTACTTTGCACCAACTTCTATGTATATAAAACTTATTTTTTCCTTTTATTTGTTTCTTTATTTGATTGCTATAAAAACTTTTATTTTTCAATGGCTTTCTTCGAAATTTAGTACATATTCCAGGGAAGGTCGCTATATGATTTTTACCGACCACGCCTACTTTTACGCCCAATTTTCTTATAAAATTCATATTTTGTTGTGTGGTATATTTCTTCCCTATACAAATTTGTACTTTTCAATGGATTTCTCTGAAATTTGGGTTACACGGAAATAACTACACTGTGAACAAATTCCCCAAACTTAAAAAAAGATACCCAAAAGAAATGAACAAATTCCCCACTTATTTTTAATCGAAATACAAAATGAACTTACTCTCCAAATTCATTCTTTAATTTTTACATATCTTTATTTAATGAATTTTGTTAAATATTTATTTTAGTAAACCTTTGCATACTGCTCTCAATATATGTCCTACAATAAATGCATTTAAAATGAGTATTTTTTCAATAACATCATTTCGTTGCGCGGAAGCTACGCGCAAGGGGAATACAGCTTAGCTAGAATATCGGAATGATCTGAAAAATATATTTTGACAATTAAAATAAGTTGGCAACAGCGCGCGCGACCGCGGAAGTCGGACGCGACGAATGCGGATGCGACGCGCTCTCGGAACACAGCTCAGCTAAAATAGCGCAATGCTCTAAAAAATAACTTTTAGGAATTAAAATAAGTTAACGAGAACTAAGCGGCAGCACGGGTAGTAGCTGCGAGGAAGAGGCGCGAGGCGCGCGGACGCGGACGCGACGGATGCGGACGCGACACGCTCGCGGAAAACAGCTCAGCTACAATATCGCAATGATCTGAAAAATATATTTGAAAAATATATATTAAAATAAGTTGACAACAACTGCGCGGCAGCACGGGTGTGCACCCAAACGCGAGGAAGCGGACGCGACTTGCTCTCGGAACACAGCTTAGTGAAATGTCGTAGGATAATTATTATCTACGTATGCGAAATAATTACCTATTGATCAAAATAGGCCTCACATATTCTATAAGCAGTTGGTTAAAGAAATCTTGCTACACAATACGTCGCATTAGTCTTTCATTTCTGAAACTTGAATTTGACGTCTCTGCTCAATGATGATCACTTACTGAATGAAGTAATTCAATTTTGAAAAATTCTGATTCCTTTAATTTGAAAACGATTCCGTTATATTTGATGTTTATAAATAAACTTAAAAAATACTAAATAAAAAAATCAAAATATTTTGAATTTAAATAAAGAATTAATTTACTGCCCATACAAATTTTTAAGTACTCAGCGCCTGGTAAGCATAGTGAACCATTATTCAAGTCAAAGGCCTTTTTATCCCGGGCAAGACCGGGTAAAAACAGCTAGTATTATCTAAAAATCTTGCTATTACTACAGAAAAATGTATTATTTTTTGCTGTCAAATTTGATAATTTTAAAAAATATTTTAAAAATAAAAACTGCAATAGATTTTAATTGCACTTGTTACAATGGTAGGTTCTGTTTATTATTATTTTTTACTAATACTATGTATATGTTTGCAGTTTCCTTAGCATAATCTCCAAATTTTCTATTTTAAACCTGAAAATAAGGTTTAAATCCACTCCTTTTATTTCAGATGTTGTTTCTGAATCCGAAAGGAATCTACTTGTGGTATTGCCATCATTTTTATTGCCTGACCCTTGTTTTGGCCGATCTATAATCAATCAAAATTTGCGATATTCATCTTGAACATGTTTCTTTTTTGCATTTTTTAGCTCTTTGTTGGTTTCGTTGTTTCTTATTGATCCTGAAGACCCGAAATCCATAAGTCATATTCTTGCATGTAGTGGTCATAATCCAAATTCATATGGATCGGTATTATTTAAAGATTTTGTCGGGACTTGGTTTAATTGGCTTGATGTTGCTTGGCATATAATGCAGCTGGATGCAGCCTTCGTGTTAGTCAAAGCCTGGCCTACTTTTCCATCTATTATTGTCAGCACTAATTGGTAGCTTACTTCGATTTGCTGCCCATCTAACTGTAATTGTAATGTAATTGTAATTTGGGCCTTGATATCATTAACTTCTTTGTTAATGGCATCATGAGTTTCTTTTTTAAATTCAAATTTGATTGGCCTGTAGTATTTCGTAGAAGATGGTGTCTCATTTTTCCAAATATCCATTGTTTGCGTTGTACAAGTCGAAGGCTCTGAATCTTCCAAAACCTTTTTCAATCGCAGTGGTACAAATGATACCATGAACATATATGAGTCCGAAATATTTTAACATACTACTTGTTTGTATTGTTTCTGTCGCGAAGAACCATCACATCCCCATTTACAAAAAAGAATTAACTTTTTGTTTCCATATTTCTTTAACTCATTTCCTTTTATTGATTGAAGCCAACGTTCATCTGTAGAGATTGTAGTTGTACCTCTGCCAAAATTGGTGTGATTGTAATAGTGTTCTTTGACGGCAAGCAGTCCATTTTAGCAGCTGTTATGTGATGATATGCTGGATACATATTTGAGTATACGAATATTTATAGGGCTGTTGAAATTATCGTAATTTGAATTTTTTTAGAGCAATTTCATTAAAATGAAAAAAGTGTTCTACCCACAGGTCGTCACGGGTACAAAAGCATATATATGGTTAAAGAGGACATTCGAACAGATACTATCCTTTAATTAATTTATCTGATACTGTTGATGTTACTAAAAGAAAATTAACGACTTTCTGGACTCTAACGAGTTGATATATTGTAACCGAATTAAATAAACGAATAAAATATTGAGCTTTAAAATTTGCATATTCATATATTTGCATGAGAGTAAGTTGATATTAATATTTTAAAGAATATTAATATTTTAAGGCATGGGGAACCAAAGGAGCAATCTACGTAAAATGACTTCAACGTTTCATAAAAGTTACAAGTGTTTACATATAAAAAAAGTGTTTTTCTGAAATTACAGTAAATCTTAAATGTAAACAAAAAATTATCAAGTTTTAATTGTTGAAATAATTCATTTAGCTTGAAGTATTTTAAAGTGTGGAAATAGTACCAACTACAATTTAAATCACATTTAGCCAATAAGTTTTTGACATTTAACTTTTTAAGTTTTAAAAAGTTCATGTATAACTAGCAGTATAACTGCTACGTTGTTAGCGTAATTATTATATCAATTATTTAAGCCATAATAATATTTTAAAAACAATAAGAAATATGGTGTGAGTGACAGTACGATGGAAACTTTTAACAAAATATATTTTTGGTGACTTGGACGGTCAATACCAAAAATTTTTATCATAAAATCAAAAACTATTTTACCAAAAAAGAAATATTAACATAACTTCAGAAAAAATTAACAAAACTTAAAAGTATTCATTTTTATGCTGTTGACATAACAATGGAAACCTTTACTATACAATAACACATGGCCTTGTGGGGTAGATGATTCTTATACCGAACGATTGTATTAATTTAATTTAGTTAAACCCCCGAAGCGTGTAGCCGTTTTGGGGCCATTTAAATATTCAACTTTTTCTTCAACAGTATTCTAATTGTAGTTCATGCGTTTTTTTTTTTAGCAAGATTAATGCCAGTCAGACGATTTTATGGATTTATTTATAGAATATTTCTCACAAATTTTCTTTTGCTTACCACCATCACGAAAATCATCTATTATTCTGGTTTTTAACTCTTCATAAAACTTTATTCCTGCCATTATTTTATAATAATTGAAAAAAAATGTCAAAATCTATATTTTAATAAAGGCTAAGGTTTTTTTTATAGTTTCATTCACTCGTTCTTCTATTTTTATTATTTTAGTCAAATCTGATAAAGAAGTTTAACAATTTCCACTGTTTTTGCATCTCTAAAAATATATTTCATTTTCGCTTACCTATTCTTTTAATTGTATTTTTAGTAACAAATGTATTATATTCCAGTATAGAATACACCAAATAGCGATTTCGCAAAAAAAAAACAATTAGTTTATTACAAAATTGGCAAATATAGAATTTTGTAAACGTTTAAAATGTATTGCCACCTACTCCACTTAAGTATCAACTTTTTTTATTCATAGTATGTTCGAAAATTGTTCAGATTATAAAGATAAAAACAAATTGTAAAGACAAACGCTTTTGAAATTGGTGAAAATGGGCGTATGTTCAGACCTATTCTCCATTCAAATGACCGCTATGTTACCAACTTAGCTTGCCATAAGATTCAAATTTTCAAATATATCTCAGTCGAACTGGGTTTTTGTGCTTTTATTACATCCATTAATCCGTAAACCAAAAATAAACCATATAGGACAATTCACATAAACCATCAAAAATAAAAATATTGCACAGATTTTTCTCAAAATCGGTTTGTATATGTTGTTGCAAAAAATAAGTGACTTTACCAAATATGGTCAGGATCGGTCCAATTTTCGACGTGGATTTGGTTTATGCTTTTTTTTTTAAACCTAATTAGTTTTACCTAAGACTAATTCTCCAAACGCATGGTATAGGGTATCGGCCTATACCGACTATAAATTTCTTACTTCTTTTGTTACGAAAATGTACCTTCAAATGAAAATTTACCAGTTGAAAAGCATCAGTTTTGACCTTAAGGCTCGAATTAAAACAAAATTTAATTTTCTCCAATGTTTGTGTTTTTGGTGGAATCTACATAAATATCCAATTTCATATTCCTAAATTACTTTGTAAAGAAGATACAAAAAGGTAGACTCTTACAGTTACGGGCCGTTTTTACCCCATTTTAAGATCCGAATTTCCAAAAGATTTCGTTTCATTTGATGTTTCTATTCACAAACTATATTTGATATTCGTTTGTCTCAAATATATCAAATGTAGAATTTTTCCCCTTTTTGGCCGTTTTTCCACCCTAGACGTTAGAATTAGCAATAAATTCATTCTGGACTGATGCCCACGTATTCGGTAGAGTGTGTATACAAAAATTCATGTATTGGGGTGGCCGGCCCTTCGTTATATGGAGGGAAAAAAAGTGTTCAAACTGTCGGTCTCATCCCCTAGAAATATGC
Organism: Cordilura impudica; assembly: GCA_963682025.1. NCBI lineage: Eukaryota > Metazoa > Arthropoda > Insecta > Diptera > Scathophagidae > Cordilura > Cordilura impudica. The sequence continues at coordinate 107,363,736 of OY821518.1, forward strand.
GAATAGCAAAAAAACTGATAAATACAAAGTTTTGGGCCAATCAAAAAAACGTTTAGCGATTGAAAATTTCAAGTGTGTTTATATGGGGAAAATATGACTTTTTTTCAGATTTTACGAAAATTTCGTTCCATAGTTTAACTTTACCGACAAGCTGTTATATAATTCGGGATCAGTATTAAATTATCCTTTCAACAGGCTACAAAACTTCAAAATCGAATAAAACCTCGCCAAGAAATAGCAAATGCCCCAGACCAGTTTTGTGCCAAAAAAAACTAGGTCATGAACGTTAACGAGAACGTTAACCCATTATTTGCCAAGGCCAGATTTGGATTTTAAGATGTTTTTACATAAAAACTACCGAAAACGAGTTTTTATATTACACTCGATGAAACCACTATGTAGAATTTAAGAAAAATAATTCGGTTAATTTTTTTTTATTTAACCCTTCAGTGCTCCTGAGATCAAAATTAACCATTGTGATATATCTCTGGTGCAATTGTCTGCTTATTACTCGTGGATATAAATTAAAACAACTTTTAACCAATTTTGTTATAAAATTACTTTATATAATAAAGTAATAGTTGAATTTCTTGCGGTCTCACTCACCAATTTGGTGGATATTGATAAAAAAACGCAAAAAAAATTCAGGTCAATCGGTGAAGATGCCATTACTTATAATGGTTGACATTTCTGATTTTTAATAATCGGTCGCTTTATATTATCTTCAATGTCACCTACATCTTTTCAAACGTCTACCATTTTATTTCCCAGTTTTAAATAGTTTATTAAATAAAAGTAAATTTCAAATATAATAATATTTAAAAGGTAATATTAAATTAGTACTACTCTTAATGGAATAAATTACAAAATTAAATCAAAGTGAATTTCAAAAAAACGTCCTATTTTTTAGACATATGACTTAAGTTGTTTTAATTTATATTCGCGAGCAATAAGCAGATAATTGCACCAGAGATATATCACAATGAATAATTTTGATCTCAGGAGCACTGAAGGGTTAAATAAAAAAAAATTAACCGAATTATTTTTCTTAAATTCTACATAGTGGTTTCATCGAGTGTAATAGAAAAACTCGTTTTCGGTAGTTTTTATGTAAAAACATCTTAAAATCCAAATCTGGCCTTGGCAAATAATGGGTTAACGTTCTCGGATTTATCCCAAATTTTTGGAACGAAACTTCTACATATTTGGTTATTACATTTTATGCGCCGCATCTAAAAATAGGACAGCACTTACAAAATATTTGACTTTTTTGAATAAATTGTCTTTTATTAGCTTTTGGTCATATGTGACCCCAATTCCAAAAGGGTTAATGGAGTCATATTATTTTTTTCCGAAACCCTAGGCTACTAAGATAAAATATAATATTTAAAAGTAGAAAAGTGATGAATTTTTGATACAAAATATTTAGAAAGAGTACATTTACAGAATATTTCTCAAAAATCCAAGTTTTCTCTAAATCCGCAAAAATAAAATCCTTGTAAAAAAATTCTGGTGGAGGGATTTACTTAAAAATTCACACAATTAATCTCTAACATGTATTTAATAAAACCTTAATGTAATATATTAAGTTTTTTAAATTTTGTTTAAGAAAATTTTTTCAAACTTGAAAAAGGAGTTTCGGTCTTAATGCGCTATAGGTTAACAACGTGGTAATAAAACAATACTTCATATCTGAGTACCTATAAGTATAGAGACCAAAAAAGAATGATGGCTTTAATCAATTTCTCAAAGTTGAAAAAAATGCCATCAAATTTCATGACCTAGTTTTTTTTGGCACAAAAATGATCTGGGGCATTTGCTATTTCTTGGCGAGGTTTTATTCGATTTTGAAGTTTTATAGCCTTTTGAAAGGACAATTTAATACTAATTCCGAATTGTATAACAGCTTGTCGGTAAAATTTAACTATAGAACGAAATTTTCGTAAAATCTGAAAAAAGTCATAATTTCCCCATATAAACACACTTCAAATTTTCAATCGCTTTGCGCCACGACTAAACGTTTTTCGATTGGCCCAAAACTTTGTATTTCTCATTTTTTTTTGCTATTCGCATATTTCTAGGGGGTGAGTCCGACAGTTTGAACACTTTTTTTTAAGGGCCACCCTAGTGTAGCACCACTCGTATATACGAACAAAGACTTCCCAGATGACTTGCAAGTCCTTCCATTTTCATTTTATTTCGATAATTTGTTCACGGATTTTCCTTTGCTTGTAAATCTTAAAACGAGAGGGTATAGTGTAACCGGAACTATTCAAGAGAATCGCATTTTTGCAAGCTGTCCGATTCCTGCAAGCTGTCAGATAACGCGTGGCTCATACGAAAATATGAAAATTAATTAAACCGGCATACAGCTGACTAAACGGGATGATAACTCTGTTGCTTGTGTCGCTTCTACGTGGTGGTTTTCCAACCTCTTCAGGGGAAGGGTACTCGAAAGAAGCCGGAAACAAGTCGTTGTTAGTCGACCATACAGTAAAACTGAATATAAAAAGTATATGTGCGGCGTGGATCGTCTCGATCAAAAGGCATGATAATGATCTTTTTAAAACATTCGCCATGATAGGAAAGAGCTTTTGTTGCTCCTTGCGAGAAAAGCAGACGTTGCACGGGTGTCCTATGCAAAAGGGTAGGCAGGACTTTTTTCATGGAACGCAAAACTAGGTGTGAACATTTTGATAATCTCATCTGGCAGATTATGAAGAGGCTCCAAATAGCATATAATAACTGTGGAAGATGATTCAAGTCGAATAGCAGAATATTCCTGTGGATTACATAAAAAAATTATACGGATACATCTCAAACAAGATGACACAATTGAAGAAATTCAAGGGATACTAGACCAAATACTGAATTAAGGATCAGTAAAATGTTGGCTCAGTTTTGGTGCACAAGTGCGGCTATTCTACGAGGAGGAATCTGGTAAATTTATTAGATACCTAACTTGTGAATATATTTTTTTGTTTTGGCTATTTATTCTTAGGGCATAGATATATATTAGTTTTTAACTATTTGGATTGAATTAAACAAATGATAAGAAAACAATTAAATATTCCGTTTTGCTTAACATTGCCGCTTTTTTGCACCACACTGTATATTCATTACGTGTTATACATTTTAGTCTTAATTTCATCTATTATCTATAAGTTCTTACAAACTGCGCCAACTTTTGCTACATCTACGAGAAAGCACTAAAATTATTTATTTCGTTTACAACAAACTCTATAGTAAGTTTTGGATGCCATCTTAGTTGGCGTAAAAATTTATGTTAAAGCCAGCATGACCCTCTTAACCTTCCAGCCAAACAAAACTAAGGAGCAATCGTCGAAACGAAATTTATTATTTTAGTTCTATTTATGCTTCGGAGGGAAAAACTTTTTATATTACACAAAAACTGAAAATTAAATTGTTGGACAGATTATTATATTTGCGATTTTATAGTTACGGTAAAGTTTTTGGTTTTACTTTTTTGTGTTTTTCGAAACAAATTTGACATCCAAATTGTTATTTGAAAAGTATACTGAAAAACTGAAATAACAGTGTTAAGTAAATGTAAAACAAATGAATTAAGTACGTTGAAATGGATAAAACTTTGTTTAAAATATCATTTTTCCTAAACTTTTGTTACTTATTAAGAAAAGACTTTGACTTTATGAAAAAGTTTTTAAAAATTATGGTTTGAATGTAATATCTAACATATTTTTTTTTTTTTTTTTTGCTGAATCCGAATTCTAACCAAAATTGGTTTGCATGTGGTTGATAAATCTAATTCGAGCATTCTAAATTCACTGCTGATAGTCATATTTATTTTTAAATTAATTTTTTATTTACAATCTGTTCATTTAAGGGCAATAAGTAAATTTGATGGATTACCAATTGACATAATATGCTAAACTCCACTGAGAACAGCATAATTAAACAAAGTATTAAGATATATATCGAGCCATTACAGCCAAAATAATGTATCCCACACCATAATCGATTGTTGTTTTTTTATCGAAATCGATAGTTCAACATCATTTGCATCATCTGTCAAAATTTCATGGCTGTAGATTAAACCGTTATGATTTTATAACAAAAACAATTTTAATGTAAATACATATGGTGAGTTGTTTACATTTTCTTTGAACGCTTGTGTGGGATACAATTAAATTCTCTTTTAAAATAAATGAAACACAAGGGGAAAAAAATAAAAAAAACACAATTTTTTGAGACTTTAATTAAAGATAAAGATAAAGATTTGTATTTTTGGAAGCTTTAGAACAATATGTCGAAGGTATACCATGAATTTTTTTTTTGCAAAATATGTTTTTGTTTTCAATTATTGGATATTTTTACAGCTCTCCCTGGTACCGTATAGCGATTCAGATGAATCTTTCGTTGATTTAAATGGTTTGGAAAGTTTAAAAGAAGTCGAGAAGGAAACGTGTGTTGGGAAAAGGGGCTACAGAAAGCAAAAGAGAATACCTAAAAGGCTGCAAAAAGTTAAGAAAAAAAATACGAGTGTTTTGCCCAACCCGTGCTTACAGAAAAAATGTCCAAATTCGTGTCATGATAAAATTTCTGAAGATGAAAGGGTAAGAATAAATGAACATTTTTGGGGAATAGGCAACAAAATTAGACAGAAAGATTGGCTGTCTTCTTGTGTTAAACAAGTCGATATTAAAAGGCGATATGGAGAAAGTGACAGAAAAAAGTGCAGCTTTAATTATTTTATCAATATCAATAATACCAGTTTTAAAGTTTGTCAAAAATTTTTATTGAAAACGTTGAACTTTTCACAAACGATTTTAATATCCGAAATAAAAAACACAAGTTCATATAAAACTTGCCTTGAAAATATAAAAAAGCCAACTGCACACAACAAATCTGAGGAAGCAAGCATATCGGTAGTAAAATCCTTTATAGAACAATTACCAGCGGCTCCTTCACATTATTGCCGGAATAAAAGTAAAAAATTATATCTACGCCAAGAATTTCGAAACATAAAAACTGTATATCAGCATTATGTAGAACATTTGAAAACTATTAATAAAGCAAATTGTCAGTTATGGTTAAGAGTATTCCGTAATATTTTTAGAAACAGTTTCAATTTAGGCTTTCATTTACCTAAAAAAGATAAATGTATCTTATGCGAGAATTACAATAATTTAGACACAGAATCCAAAAAGCAATTGGATTCATCAGAAGAATATCAAATGCATCTAAAGGACAAAGAGAAACGTAAGCAAATATTTTTGGAGGACCAAAAGCTATGCAAAGGGAATCCGGCTTATTTATGTACAAGTTTCGACTTCAAAAGGTCTTAAATACTCCCTATGGAAAAAGTGTAACTTTGTTCTATTCTAGAAAATATTCATTCTACAATGAAAGTTTTTATGAGAGTGGTACAAGAGATGGGTTTTGTTTTTTATGGGGAGAAAAGGATAGTAAACGAGGGTGTAATGAAATTTGCACAACTGTTTTCCAATACCTTAAATTAGTTGATGAAAGAAAAACCCAGTCGATAGTCCATCTTTATTGTGATAGCTGCGTAGGACAGAACAAAAACAGAGCTATCCTTGCGACATTAACCTATTTTGTTGAAAATTCTAATTTTGTGACTAACACAAAAATCACATACTTGTTGCCTGGACACACCATGATGCCTGTTGATTCGATACATAATACAATTGAATCGTTTATTCAGAATAGAACTATTTGGGCTCCAAGTGATTGGTACACCATAATATCAAATGCAAGAATTAACCCACGAAAATATAATTGTATTGAATTAACTAACAGTGATTTTAAAAACTGGAAGACATTTTCACAGGCGCTATTTCCAAATTTAGTGAAAATTCAATTTACAACATTACGCTCTTTTACATTGGATAAAAATATTCCAAATATTACTCTTAAATATGGCTACTTTGATGAATCTGAAACCATCAATTATGATCTAAATTCAATTCCATGATCCAGACGAAACTCCGAAATAGTTTCTAAGGGACCTACTCAATTATATGATGATATATTAAACATTTCTTCTGCTAAATATAAGGATTTGTTTCTGTTAAAGATTTGCTACCTGAAACCGACCAGGAAGATAGTATTTAGCGTTCTTTATATATTTTAATCTATCGTTATTCAAGTTTACAAGATTTTAATATGAATAACATTACTTTGTTAATACAAGACTTTAAATATATGAATTACACTAGCTGTTTTTACCCGGCCTTGCCCGGGATAAAAAAAGCCTTTGACTTGAAAAATGGTTCACTTTGCTTACCAGGCATTGAGTACTTAGTCCCCAATTAACAAATTCTCCAACAAAATGAACTTTCTCCCCAAAAATTTGTATGGGCAGTAAATTCGTTTTTTATTTCAATTAAAAATTTTTTGATTTTTGAATTTAGAAGTTTTTTATAAGATGCTGAATTACTTCATTCAATAAGTGATCATCATTGAGCAGAGACGTCAAATTCAAGTTTCAGAAATGAAAGACTAATGCGACGTTTAATATTGTATCGCAAGGTTTCTTTAAGCATCTGCTTATAGTATATGTGTGGCCTATTTTGATCAACAGGTAATTATTTCACATACGTAGGTAAAATTTATCATACGACATTTCACATTTCCAACGTTTGGCAGCCACACCCGTGCTGCCGCGCAGTTGTTGTCAACTTATTTTAATCGCCAAAATATATTTTTCAGATCATTATGATATTTTAGCTGAGCTGTGTTCTGCGAGCGCATCGCGTCCGCATTCGTCGCGTCCGCATTCTAACTCCGCGCGCCGCTTCCTCGCACCTACTACCATGCTGCCGTTTAGTTCTCTTTAACTTATTTTAATTCCTAAAACAAATTTTTTAGAGCATTGCGATATTTTAGCTGAGCTGTGTTCCGAGAGCGCGTCGTGTCCGCATCCGTCGCGTCGCGTCCGCGCGCCTCGCGCCGCCTCCTCGCAAGTACTACCCGTGCTGCCGCTTTGTTCTCGTTAACTTATTTTAAAACATATTTTTTAGTGCATTGCGATATTTTAGCTGAGCTGTGTTCCGAGAGCGCGTCGCGTCCGCATCCGGCGCGTTCGCGCGCCTCGCGCCGCTTCCTCGCGTTTGGCAGCCACACCTGTGCTGCCGCGCAGCTGTTGACAACTTATTTTAATTGTCAAAATATATTTTTCAGATCATTCCGATATTCTAGCTAAGCTGTATTCCAATAGCGCGTAGCTTCCGCGCAACGAAATGATGCTATTGAAAAGAATACTCATTTTAAATGCATTTATTGTAGGACATATATTGAGAGCGGTATGCAAATGTTTACTAAAATAAATATTTAATAAAATTCATTAAATAAAAATATGTTAAAATTTAAGAATGAATTTGGGGAGTAAGTTCATTTTTTATTTCGATTAAAAAAAATGGGGAATTTGTTCATTTATTTTGCGTACCTTTTTTTAAGTTTCGGGAATTTGTTCACCGTGTAGTTATTCCCGTGTAAACCAAATTTCTGAGAAATCCGTTGAAAAGTACAAATTTGTATAGGGAAGCAATATACCACACAACAAAATATGAATATTATATGAAAATTGGGCGTAAAAGTAGGCGTGGTCGGTAGAAATCATTTGGCGGCCTTCCCTGGAATATGTACTTAATTTCGGAGAAAGCCATTGAAAAATAAAAGTTTGTATAGCAATCAAATCAAGAAACAAATAAAAGGAAAAAAATAAGTTTTATATACATAGAAGTGGGCGCAAAGTAGGCGTGGCCTGTAAGAAGCATATGGTGACCTTCCGTGTAGTATAGAGATCGTGTGACCAAATTTTAGACATGCCTTTAAAAATAAAAATTTCTATAGGGAACAAATATACCAAAAAACAGAAAATTAATTTTGTATAAAAAGTGGGCGTAGAGTAGGCGTGGGCGGCAAGAATCATATGGCGACCTCTCTGGAGTACAGAGATCATGTGTAGCAAATTTCAGAGAAATCCGTTTAAAAAAAAATTGTGTAGCGAACAAATGTACCAAAAAAACAGAATGTGAATTGTATAGAAAAAGTGGGCTTTAAAGCAGGCGTGTCCGGTACGAAGTATATGGCGACGTTGCCTGGAGTACAGAGATCGTGTGTACCAAATTTCAGAGAATTCGGTTGAAAAATAAAAATTTGTACAGCGAACAAATATACCAAAAAGCAGAAAATGAATTGTATAAAAAAAGTGGGCGTAACAGTAGGCGTGGTCGATAAAAAGTATACGGTGACCTTAGCTAGAGTACAGGGATGGTGTGTACCGAATTTCAGAGAAATCTGTTAACAAATAAAAATTTGTATAGTGAACAAATATGAATAAAACATAAAATTAATTTTACATAAAAAGTGGGCGCAAAGGTAGGCGTGGCCAGTAAAAAGTATATGGCGACCTTTCCTGGGGTATAGAGATCGTGTGTACAAAATCTCAGGAAAATCCGTTAAAAAATAAAAATTTGTATAGCGGTCAAACAAACAAACAAACAAACAAATAAACAAACAAACAAACAGAAAATGAATTTTATATATATAGATTACTTTATTTTTGTTTTATCCAATATACTAAGAAATCTATACATTTATTTTTTTTTTTAAATGAAATTTAATTTAATTTTAAGGAGTAAGTAAAAAAATTAAATAAAAAAAAATCGGGAAGTCACTTCCTTAAAATAAATTTTTGTGTAACCCACACACTTTTTTAATAATAGGTTGCCAGAAGGAAAGCAAAAAAAACGTATCCCACAAAAACAACCGCTATGATGCAAATATCTATTTAAAATTACTAAAATTAAATGTATTGCACAAAACAATATTTACATTATAAATTTTAAAATAATGGCTTTATTCAAACTGGTTTTATTTAAAAAAAAACCTTCCCCTGTAAAATTTCGAGTTTGTGGGATACATTTTTTCGGCGGTTATGGCTCGATATATATATACATATATTTTTTTTTTTTTTGGTTAAAAAAATACATAAATAAAAAACAAATGAGCAATTAATTTCTGAAAGGCAGGTCCAATATGTGATGCTTTTTAAGTCTTCTGATTTCGTCTGTATCATCGAGGAGCGCAATAGCTAGTGGGTTAATGTGTTGATTTAACCTTTCTAAATAGGTCTCGCTAAATCTTCTAATTTCATCTTTCACCTCTGGAATACGGAAATCATTGTATGGAGTATTATTAGATACAAACCACGGGGCGCGTACTATTCACTGTAGAGTTTTTTTTATTGGTACCTTTGTAGTATTTCAATTATTGAGTTGCTGGCTATTCCCCATAGCTGGATTCCATAAGTCCAAATAGGTTTTTAAATGGTTGCTGTATTTTCTAGACTTAGTTCTGATTTTGTTCCAAGAAGCCAATATAGTCTTTTAGTCTTCATATTTAATTGTTGGTTATTTGTTTTAAAATGAGTCTTCCATGTCAATCTCCTATCTATATTCATTCCTAAGTATTTACCGCAGTCATGTTGTGGAATTGAATTATTACTTAATTATTACAATTACCTTGACGTAAAGAAAAAGTGATATGAGATGATTTTTCAGCGTTGACTTTAATTTTCCATTTGCATAACCCTGTCTCTATGGCATTAAAATTTTGCTGCAATAAATTCGATGCTTTATTTGGGCAAGTATCTGATGCTTGTATTGCTGTATCATCTGCATAAGTTGCAATTACAACATTTTTGTTAATTGGCATGTCCGACGTAAATATGGTGTAGAGAGTTACATATTACATCGCCTTGAGGGACTCCTGCTTTTATGTAACATATTTGGGAAATCTCGGAGTTAACTTTAACATAGAAACTTCTATCTGTTAAATACGATTTTATCAATAAATAAAAAGGTGTTGGAAGCAAGTCTTTTAGTTTGAAACATAACACATCATGCCAAACTTTATCAAACGTTTGATGTACATCGAGAAAAACTTCTGAACAATATCTTCTGGTTGCCAACGTATCTCTTATAAAAGCTATGATACGATGGCATTGCTCTGGAAACCATGCTTATGCCGAAACCCAAATTGGTATTCCGGAATGATGTTTAGTTCATCTATGACTGACAACAATGTTTTCAATAATATTCTTTCAAATATTTTGTAGTGTTTGGCCAGTAGGCTATTGGTCTATAGGATGTAACTTTATTCTCTGGTTTATTTGGTTTGTTAACTATAACAATCTCTGCACACTTCCATTGAGAGGGAAATGGCTTAATCTTAAAATAACATTGTTTAAGTATGAGAGCGGAGTTTGGATAACTTTTCCATCTATGTTGTCGTAGTATGGAGACTTTTTCACGTTTATTTCCTTAATATGTTCGATTACTTCATTCGAAGAGATGTGTTTGATCGGCCAATCCGTAGGACAAGGACAATAAAGAAAGTCAATTATTTCATTGTCGGAATGATTTGTAAATGAGTGGGGTTGAAAAGTACTTTTTAGATGGTTGGCAAATGCTTCTGCTTTAGCCTTGTTTGTTTTACACCAAACCTCATTGTTGTTTTTTATTGGGACATTTCGTTTAGTTTGACGTTTTATGTATTTTGTTGCTTACCACAAAGAAAACGCAAAGTTGTTGTTGTTATTAGGATCAAGGTTATAAAGAAAGTAACCAAGCTGCTCATTCTACAATCTATGGAGGGCAATTTTAAGGTCTTTAGCAGCTTTGTTAAAGATCTGTTTATCGTAAGGTTTTCTACTAATTTGCGACACTTTTCTAAGTCTTCTTTCATTTGTTAAGAGCTCTTTGATTTCAGATGTTAGAGTTATCTAACACTTTTCTAAGTCTACTTTCATTTTTTAAGAGCTCTTTGATTTCAGATGTTAGAGTTATCTAACATCTGAATAATTTGAAGTTGATAGAAATGCTACATTATGAACTAGGTTATTGAAATTCTCAATTGCATCATCAATTTCAACTGGAGTTTTTATTGAAATAATAAGATTCACATTTCTTTCAATCCAAGTGGTAACAGACTATAAGTCAGTTTTGCTAGTAAGAATATTCTGTTTTACAATATGAGTCTCTAAACTGATGTTAAATCATGCTATTATAGGGGTATGATCAACACTTATGCCGTTTCCTTTTCTGGCAAAAAATGTCGCCTTTTTTGCCATTTTTTCGAAAAATATATTTTCTTAAATATTCTGAATTAAGATCAATCTTATCTTATACATCAATCGAAAGGTCTCAAAGTCAAGCCCTCGTAAATCATAAAAATTCCAGCCATTGACTTCTTTCAGGTCATAGTGTGAGAATATTTCCCTATTGTTCCCCTTTTTTGAATATTTTCAACCCATGACTTCCCAGAGGACAATAATCAAAATTTGTTTGCATTTATGAACACAGCACTTTGAGACCTTTCGACTGATACATAATATAAGGTTGCTCTTAATTCAGAATATATAAAAAAATATACTTTTCCATGAAAGGGCAAAAAAGGGCGACATTTTTTGTCAGAAAAGAAAACGGCATTAGTTCGTCAAAATGTGTAATATGTAATAACTGTCTTGAAATACCAGAGTAAATGACAAAGTCTAATAAATCAAGTATTTTTCATGGATCCGTGGGTCAATATCTATGATTTCCTGTTGACAACACAGAATAATTATTATTTGTTATACATTTGTACAACTCGCTTCCTTTAGGATTAATTAATCTCGACCACCACCATAGATTCTTTGCATTAAAGGCTCCAGCAACAAAAGATCTTGGTCCTAGTTGATTAAAAAAAGTTTGAAGTTTGTTAACTTTTGACAGAATATCTGGGTGGAAAATAAATGGCACAGATGGAAATGTCACTCAAATTTGATTTTACCTTAATACAGGCAGCTTGAATATATGAAACTAGAAGTTGTATTTTATTGACGATTTTATTATTGTTGCGGCTCCAGCGTATGCTCTGTCGTCTGGATGGTTCGCTCTAATAATTTCGTATCCTCTTATTTTACAAGAGGGTCTACTAGTAAAATGTGTCTCCGATACTAGTATTATATAAATGTAATATGTTTTTAGAAATAGTTCAACTTCTTGCAAATGTATAGAAAGCCCGTTAGCATTCCATATTGCAATATTTAAATTTAGTTGCATAGTTTTGCAATCAAAACTGTCATCATATTTCATAACTTGTTGGTTAACTCTATTTGGTCTTGAATTAATTTGTTTAATTTTTCAAGCGAACTTGACTGATTATTCCTTAAAACTGTTTGGATTTGTTATATCGTTTACATAAAGAAATTCATCATTTCTATAGTTAAAGTTATTGTTGTTACGTCTATACATTGAATTATGTTGCATTTTTTTAAATAATTGCTTATATACAATGCAGCCTTTATAACTTGCTGAATGGTTTTGAAGACAATTTACACATTTAGGAGGAGTGTCATGATCTTTTGTGCCATCAAAAGTTAAATGACTCAACCCGCACTTGACGCACATTTATAAATAGAAATATATTTGAGATACATTTTTTTGGTTTCCGATTACCAAAAACGACCATTTATTGATTTTAAGTCGATATATAGCGATTGAATAGACATATCATCGCTGAATATACAAATATACAAATACTACAGAATTTTTGTTTGCATATTGCTTTATTTTAGAATAATCTTGCATGTCTGTGCGTATGAGTATTAGTTGAATATAACTAATACGTTTGTTGTTTTTTTTAAAGTGAATATTATATCTCTATAAGTCGAAAATCATGCTTTCGAGAAAAATAACTGTTTATACAAATGTAATGGGGCTTCGTTACGACTTAGGTCAGTATATTTTCATTAAGACTTTTTAACAAACATTGCTAGAGAAATGGGGATTTCACGTACATATAAAGCATTGTTAGTAGAATATGACAGCATACAAAACACAAATAGGTCTTTAGTCGACTTAGTCGGTTATCGCTTGTGATCACATATTATGTGGACTAGGTTTGATTTTCTCCAGTTCTAATTGCGCTGTTGGTCCAATGCTAATAACTTATGTAGCAAATTATGTTAAGAACTCCAACTTATAGTTTGATGGCTAAGTAGTTGGAATTAAAATATTTAATTTCAAATATTTTAAGAGCTAACCAACAAAAGCGGTTAGATCACTTATTATTAAAGTTTAATTTCATAATATGCGGCTGTCCCAGTAATTAAAAATTAAATTAAAAATTTAATTCAGCTGATTAATTAGTCCCATAAATTAGAGCTCATGTCTTGTTGCCACCGAAATCTTCTAATAGTGAAAGAAACAATAAAAATTAATAGTAAAGTAATATCTTCCAAAATGTATGTTGCAATATCTCGATCACTTTGAAATACTTTATTGACAAATAGTGTTTTTTATCTGTTGAAAAACCCATAATAAATGACCAAAAATGCTAGAAAAGTGCTACTTAATGTCGAAGAAATGATAGGTTAGGTTAGGTTGGAAGTAGCTGCTAAACCAAAGGAAAAGCACATTTAGACTCTGGGGTCCATTGTAATACCACGGGACGAATAGGTGTTCCCCTCAGTCCCTACCGTAGAACAAGCTTGAGCTCCTGACGAAGCCCCTGATATGTGAAATGTCCACATTTGAGAGATCAGAGAGATCGTGAAGAAACGGCGATCCCAATATTCGAAATCTCGTTCCTTAGAGTACCGGCCAATAGCAAAGGAAGTGTTCTATGCTCTCCACATCCATGCATCTACGACAGAAGTCATTTGACGAGACCCTGAGGCATTCAGCGTGTCTCCCTATGAAGCAGTGCTCAGTGATAACAGCAACTACTGTCGAAATCTCCCCACGGGGGAGTGACAATAGCGCACTAGTTCTCTTATGATTCAGAGCCGGCCAAATTTGTCTTGTGATCCTGCACGTTGATCCATTAGCCGATCTGTTGGTAGCGTCCTGTCTTGCCAACTCATCAGCATTACAGTTTCCCGGTATATTCCTGTGCCCTGGGACCCATATGAGTCTGATGTCGAACTGATTGGCCATCTCATTTAAAGACGTGCGGCAGCTATGGGTGGTTCTTGTTTTCAGGAACATTGATTCCAAGGATTGTACCGCGGCCTGACTATCAGAGTAGATGTTGACTGTGTTGTAGTATTCCGACCCAACAGTCGGCAACTTCCTTTATTGCCAATACCTCTGCCTGATAAACACTGCAGTGGTCTGGCAACCTGCGAGCCAGATTTAGTCCAAGCTCCTTTGAATAGACTCCGAAACCAACTTGACCACACAATTTCAATCCGTCAGTATAGAAATTTATGGAACGCCTGCTACCTGGAATCCTCCCTAACCAAGATTCCTTGGTCGGTATCAGAGCTTTATAGTGTCGTTCGAATACACTCCTCGGAATAGTGTAATCCACGTTCAATGGTAAGTTCCTGTTAGTCAGGATCACTCCATGGCCACAATTATGACCACGCCATTGTATTGTGCTTTTGAGTCGAACGGCCGTTGAGGCCGCCGACTGTTTTCCTAATATGTCCAACGCTATTAGGTGTAAGAGGGCCGTCAAGGCATCCGTAGTTGTAGTACGAGGGGCACCAGTGATACACATGGAAGCCATTCTCTGTACCCTTACAAGAAGGTTGGTGTTGGAGGCCTTCTCTAGAGCAGGCCACCAAACGATGACCCCGCACAGCAGTACTGGACAAACCACCGTTATGTAGATCCAGTAAGCAATTTTCGGGCTGGAGCCCCACCGCTTACCAATGGCCTTTTTGCAGGAATATAAAGCTATAGTCGCCTTTTTCGCCCTTTCCTCCAAGTTCCGTCTGAAATTCAGCTTCCTGACCAGGAATACGCCAAGATAAATGGCTCCATCAGAGAAGGCGATTTCAGTACCGTAAAGGGAAATAGGGTCGATGGTTGGTATCTTATACTTTCTTGTGAAAAGAACAAGTTCCGTTTTGGTCGGATTTACCCCCAGACCGCAACTACTTGGAGAAATGATAAAAATTAGAGATTTTAAATGTATTCTTTAAATGGTGCGTGGTAAAGAAGAAGAAAGCATATATTTCAAAAATTCATAACTGCACTGTATTCTTAATCGGACCGGTTTCTGGCATTTCAGCCTTCATCAGCGATTTATTGAACATTGTGATAATTGTTATGTTTTTAATTGAATAGATTGTTTCTATATGAAAATTTTTTCTACTTTGGGCGGCCGTGAGGTTCCGAACCATGAACCTTCTCACATACACTCGTACTTGCACTTTTTGGTCAGCGCTTTAACACACTCACCTAAAGTCAGGCCTACGAGCAGTGTGGTTAGTTTTCAGTTTTCGTACCATACAGCTTTACTTTGTATTAATTTCAGAAGATACAACTCTGTCCAAACAAACAATCGTTATTTTTGAATTTTGAATATTTTTTGCATTTATACTTCTAATTTCCACTATTCTCAGTTTTCGTAAGAGTTGTCATATGTGATGTACGGTTTTTGTACATACCTACATATGCACTTTACATATATTTGAGATGACGCTTTGAAGCGAAGAAAAAATTTTTTGTTTGTTAGATTTATCGTCATTTTTCAGACATATTGCAATTACTACTGTAATTAATATGCAATTTTCTAATTTTGTTTAAATGGTGCGTGGTAAAGAAGAAGAAAGCATATATTTCAAAAATTCATAACTGCACTGTATTCTTAATCGGACCGGTTTCTGGCATTTCAGCCTTCATCAGCGATTTATTGAACATTGTGATAATTGTTATGTTTTTAATTGAATAGATTGTTTCTATATGAAAATTTTTTCTACTTTGGGCGGCCGTGAGGTTTCGAACCATGAACCTTCTCACATACACTCGTACTTGCACTTTTTGGTCAGCGCTTTAACACACTCACCTAAAGTCAGGCCTACGAGCAGTGTGGTTAGTTTTCAGTTTTCGTACCATACAGCTTTACTTTGTATTAATTTCAGAAGATACAACTCTGTCCAAGCAAACAATCGTTATTTTTGAATTTTGAATATTTTTTGCATTTATACTTCTAATGTATTCTTTTCGTGTGAAACGACTTTAAAAAATGCTAAGTCTCTTTCTAATGATTTGTACTACATGATTCAAATACGAGTAACTTAACAAAAAATAACGTAGAAGAAGGGATACAAAAAAATTTATTAAAAAGAAGAAAAAGAAATAGTTGAAAACTTTAAACACATGAAGGCAATCAGTGTTTGCAATTGTATGCTGTATGTCTACAATGATAATTAATTATGACATCTCTATCGTTCAAAACCTTATACATATGTATATTTGTTCCTTTTACTCCAGCAAGGAGTATAGTGCCGTCATAAGATTATTCCAATAAACTCGATGTGATGAGCAATGTTTAATTTTATTCCAACGCAGTTGTAAATGGGATATTTCACTATCGATTTGCCATCTCCAGGTGTGTGACGGTCTTCCAATATGACAACTGCCCTGCGGGTTCCAATCTATGGCTTGTTTAGCAATGTCGTTGGGCTGTTTACGTAGTGTGTGTCCAATCCTATTCCACTTGCGTTTGCAGATTTCAATTTGAATAGGTTGTTGACCAGTTTCTGACCAGAGACGATAATTTGAAATTGTTCTATGCCAGAATATGTGAAGAAGCTCTCCCAGGCATTTATCTACGAAAACTTGTACTGAATTTATGTATGTCACGTGGAGCTGCATTCCACGCCTCGCATCCATACAACGAATTAAATATATTTAGCTTCGTCCTCCTTGATATGTATGACTGGTTCCACACTGATTTGAGTTGGCCGAGTGCTTGCCGGGCTTTGTTCAAAAGCTTACAGAAACATAAACACACATTTCTCTTCTTAAACATAAACATAAACATAAACATAAACATAAAGAAACATAAACACACATTTCTGTCCACCGCATTATTTTGGACGCTATCATCATATCCACCGAGCGACACAAAATAGCTAATCAACTATAATTGTAGTAAGGATCAGAATATATTTACTCTCCACCACGATTTTTATGTCAATAGTCAACAAATTATACTCGCTATGTCCTGGAGTGGGTGGAGTGGTCTATCAAAGTGCGTGTTTAGTCAAACTATCAATAAAGAAGTGAAGCAATCCTAATACTTATATATTAGTTTGTTGATCAAATTAGTTGCAATACGAAGGAATGAAATATTTTAATACATACTACTTTAAAAAAAAACGCTTTTATAAGAAAACAAATTAAGAAGGATTTTTATAAGAAAATTTTCTTTTTTAAGAAAAGATACTTATCTAGGAAGTAGTCTTTTATGAAAGAAAAGTCTGTTAAGAAAATATCTTTTAAGAATAAGCATTTAAAAAAAGTTTCTTTTGAAGGAAAACTCCATCTTAAGGTCCTTTTTAGGAGAAGCTATTTACTTTAACAAAATTTTGTTTTTTAAGAAAAGTCTCTTTAATAAAAGTTATTTTTTAAGTTGGTGAAATTTTTAAGAAGAGGGTGTTTTAGGAAATGGTAATTTTTGAAGAAGAGCTACTTGTTTAACAAAAGCTATTTTTAAAAAATGCTTTAAAAAGCGTTTAAGAAAATGCTTTAAGAAAAGATTTTTTTTAATAAAGTACTTATTACGTAAACGCAATTTTGTATGGAAGGGTATTTTTTATAACAAAAGACATTTAAATAAAAATGTTTTTTTCCAGGAAAATGTAACTTTTATGAAAAAAGTATTTATTAGCTGTCTGAATATATTGTCTATCTCACTTGTATTTATTACACAAAATAAGTTCTGTGGTTTTCTAGAATAACCGCGTATGTCATAAAATCAAAATGTTCAGGGAAGCCAAAAAACGTTATATTTGAAATTATGGGCTCGATATAAAGATTTTAGAGCTTTTGATTTAACAGTCCTGTAGATATGGGCAATAAATATTTTATATAAAATTTTGAGTCAAAAATCTTCACAGGAATATATCCTAGAGAAGGGCAAAAAACACAATATGTTAATTACACTTAAAGTGTGTGCAGATAAAACAACTTATGTCGACAAACGTCGTTTTCTTTGAAAAAGAAAACTACCAATGCAACCACCCATGTAGACATAAGTTGTTGTTGCTTGAAAAATGGATTTTTTGGCCGTCAACAAATATAATATAACAAAAAATCAAGAATAATAGTGACAAAAAATAACAGAAATAAACACACAAGTTTTATAAGTGGCTATAAACTGAAAACTAATTCAAAATTATTTTAATTTTTTTTTTTCATTAATCATTTCATTTCTTTATTTACAGTTTTTATTTACATATTTACATTTTCCGAGATTTTATCTATAGATATTACAGCGAATGAAATTTATAGTCAAAGATATTGAATATTTAATGCTTTTTTTTAATTATTATTAATTTTTATTAATGAAAATCCTAATATAACAAGATCTAAGATCTTATAAAACAATATTAGTCATAACAAATTAATTTTCAATAAGAGGAATGTATGTAAGTTTAATGTATAATTAAAATCAGAAGAATAATATAAATAAAATATAATATAAAATATATAAAAAATAAAATAAAAATGTAAAAATAAAGTGTAAAAATATCCTGCACAGCAGGTAAAAATTATATAGAAATTAAAATTAAATTAAGTAAAGAAATTAGAATGAAGTATTAAAAATCAATTGAGAAAAAGTTTAAATAGTTCTTTCTTGAATGGTGTTGTATTTGTTATTTTGTGAAGTTGATTATTTAAAGTATGTAACGAGTTCCAAAGACGTATGCCATTTACAAAAAAGTGTCTTTCGGATATTAGTCTATTGTACAATATTGGTACAAGACAGTTATTACGGTTCGATCTTGTAAATAGTAATCGCTCAAAAAGGTAAATGCGTTCTTTAGTGAAAATAATTTTTTGAACCATAAGTAAAGTTCTAAATTTAAGATAGTCTTCATATGAAATGCCATAAATTTTATTTAGAAAAGCGGAGATACTATCATATTTGCGTAAGCCGTAAACATATCTAACTACACTTTTAAAGACGCGTGTAAGTTTACCCATGTCTGCACTATCACAACTTGACAACCATATAAAACAACAATTCACAACCATATAAAAGCGTAGGTAAGATAAACGATTTTGCAAGAACAAATTTAATTTTCGGCGGTGTGAAGTACTGAGAAGACCAAAGACTACGGAAAATACTATAAACTTTTCCAGAAGCTTTGTTAATTTAATCATTCCACGTTAGGGTATTATTAAAAATCATTCCAAGGTTTTTAGCATTCGCAACGTAGGGAATATCCACTCCATTAATACTAACTTTCGGAAGACAAGTGGTGTCATATATCTTTTTAAAAATAACAAGGCACTGAGATTTTTTCGGATTTAAGGTAAGACAATTCAACCTAGCCCATTCAAATACGTGGTTCTGTTCAGTATTCAAGTCCTGTACACAATTTTCCACATCTCGTACGTTACATGATGTGTGTAACTGAACGTCATCAGCGTACATGTGCATTTGGCATGAATTAATTACGCGCGGTAAATCATTTATGTAAATAGAAAACAAAAGAGGGCCAAGTATAGACCGCTGCGGAACACCCCTACTTAAAGACGCAGAGGTAGACGACTTGTCTTTAGAGACAACCACTTGCTCTCTATTCCGAAGGTAAGAGCTAATCAATTTAGAGGAGGTTCCAGAATAACCAAAAATATGTTTAAGCTTTTTAACAAGAATATCATGGTCTACTGAGTCAAAAGCTTTAGAGTGGCCCAATAAAGTCAAAAAAGCAATATTACCACTGCCAACGATATAACGAAGATCTTCCGATACATCAATTAAAGTAGTGATACACCCTCTTTCCCTGCCAAAACCAGATTGCTTAGATGATAAAAGATTATTATTGGATATATGTTCATTCATTTGCTTGCTCATAATTTTTTGCGAAAACTTTCGAAAGAAAAGGAAGTACGGAAATTGGCCTGTATTCTTTATTAGATTTCGGAAAGGAAATTACTTTTGCCCATTTCCACAAATCAGGGAAAAAATAGCTTTAATAAATATTGGATTCATACCATCTAGACCAATAGATTTTGACTTTATGGAAAGAAAAGCTTCCAGAACATCCTCCTTGTTAACGCAGGAAAAACTAAATAAAGAATCCAGATTGCAATCTGGTAGATTTCCATAAGAGTCAGAACGAAGAGGAGTTGAGTCATTTGAAGTAAATTGTCTATTCAATTCATTTAGTTCAAAAGTGGAAAGATTTACCAATTCACTTTCATCTTTATAACCAATTTTCTTTATCTCTTTCCACATATTTTTAGTATCCATAGCCTCTGAAAATGCACGACTATAATAGCGTTGCTTAGCTAACTTTACTTCCCTAGTAACAGATCTACGTAGTGATTTAAAAATTTCATTTGACTGTGTAGTTTTATATCTTTTCAACTTATCGTAAGCAGAATTTCTTTCAACTATTAAATCACAAATATTTTGATTAAACCAAGGCTTAATAGACGATTTAACAGTTTTCTTTCTAATCGGTACGTATTTGTCGTATAGGTATGTGGTAGCTTCATAAAAAAAAGGATATATGTTGGTTTAAATCAGGATTACTGTAGATACTGGTCCAATTGATTATATTAATTTCATTTAAAAGAGCATCATAGTTAATATTCTTGTAATCACGGAAAGTAATATGCTGTGGTTTTTCATGTTTAAAATAAGGAAGGTTAAAGGTCTTATAAATGACGTCATGTTTTGAGAAATTAGGACAAGAAAACTGGTCAGGCAAAAGAACTTTTCTAATATCTGAGACAAAGAACACGTCAATAAGGGTACTACACATTGAAGTAAAGTGAGTGGGGATAGTAGTGTTTACAGCTATAAGCCCAATCAGTTGGAAAGGTGAAATTAGATCAGAACCAATGAGCAAATTTCCATTTAGGTCTGTGATGTTTTCCAATTTTACTCAATAAATTTTTTTTTTCATATTTAAAAAAAAGAAAAGAAATAAAAATTCAAACAATATCATTGTTAAAAATTTTTTTTACTTGATTTTTTATTTCTTATTTTTAATCTAGTTAATATAGTTTCTGTCTGTTGTCGATTTTTTTTATCTGTCAAATTTGGAAAGGAAAGATATTGTTCGTTAGTGGAAAATTTTCAAAGAGTGAACACCAAGTGAGTAATTAATAGAAAATAAATAATTTTGCTCAGCGAATATTGTCAAAAGAAAAATTAATTGTTTTTGGTGTAAATTTTTTTCTTTATGATAAATATTCATAAATTTTATGAAAATAATAATAAGTAATTATATACATATGTGATATTTTTTTTTTTTGTTACGAACAACTTTCTTACAATTTTTTTTATAATAAAATAGGATTACGTGTGTGTGTCCTATATATTCCTATATATAAAAGAAAAAAAGGGGAGGCAAAAAACACATACATATATAAATTCCCTCCCAATAAAATGTCTGAAATTTTTTTTTATTAAATTAAGAGGATTTTGAAACGTAAAATTTATCATAATAAAATAGACATTTAAAATAAATTTTGACATTATAAACGTCAAACATTATTCAAATTTAAATTTATAATTAATTTGAGCTTTTCTTTTCTTATCAAATGAATTAAATATTTGAATACAATGTGTTAAATTAAAAAGGTGACCATTCTCATTGTTAAAATTATATTTTTTTTTTTACTTCAAATGATTTGATAATATTTTTTTATGACAATTAATTTTATAATTCACATTCATTACTATAAATTAAATTTAGATTTTTTTTTATTTTATTAATTTGTGAAATGAAGATTTTCAATATGAAATTATAAATTTTTGTGTAATTATTACGAAAGGTGAAGTCAATATAGGGATGCAAGTATATATTTCATTTTCGATAAGGGCTGACTACCGAATGCTCTACAGTCAGCAAGGTGCGTGGGCATATGAGTGAGTAACAATTACAACTAGCTACTGCATTTACATCAACAATTTTTTATTTTTTTTTTTCATGTTTCTTTTATGTCATCATTTTGGTATTTTTATTTGATTTGATACTCTGCTACCTTAATTAAGTTTTCATGTAACGTATAAATATTTCCGATGGGGCAAGAACACACTCCCAGCCCTGAGCACGGCCGGTTCCTATAGGTAGCCCTGCCCCAAAAGGAATTATACCAGTTCGCCTTTTGTTTTAAGAAAATTCGTTACAGGTCTCCAGAAAGAATAATATCACTATAAGATAAACAGTTTTCATCTAACATATTAACAACCGGAGAAATATCTAGTGAATCATTAGGCCTATACAAAACACCTATGATTCATTTGCTTACGTCACAAGGAAGTTCAATAAATACAAAATCATATTCTTCATCCATAGATTTGCAAACAAATCGAGAACGTAATTGTTTCTTGACATACATTTCAACGCCTCCAGCACGTTTACCAGTATTCCTATCAGCTCGCAATAAATCATTGCCGTCTATTTTGACCTGCAAGTTTTTTATCTTATTCGGAATGAACCATGTTTCAGATATACAAATTACATCAATTCCTGAGTTTTCAAAAATGTATCGAAATTCATCAAATTTACAAAAAAGACTTTGAGCATTTAAGTGACAAATTTTTAAACCTTCCTTTTGTTTACCAATTATACGAATCATAGAATGAGTGTTGTATTTGGAACTCGACCGAATATTAGAAGAAGTCATAATAAAGTATTAAGCAAATATCAACACCAAATAAGAAATACTCAAAAAATTTAAAATAAAAAGGCATAATAAAAAGCAAAGATATAAAAAAATACAAAAATAGAAATAGGTTACGGAAATAATTACGACAGTTTTAAATTTTAAAATATTACTGGCGAAACCCTTCTACTACAGAAACTGGAAAGTTGTCACGTGTATTTTTCGATGTTTCGATATTTCCCAGAAAATTCACATTCGCCATACAAAACGTGCTATCGGACTTAGAGCGTTTGGCATAAATACGGCCACGGCGAGATAAGGGCAGGTTTTTCCGTTTTAACTTAATTTCTTCCTTAAGAAGATTGTGGTTAAATCTGGTTAGAGCATCATTTATATAGAATGGTTCATTAGAATCAAAACCAGCATGACAAAGGCGCAGAAGGTCTTCAGAGTTACGACGAAAAACAGCAGCTTGCTTCAAAATATAATTTTTCTCCTGAGCTGATGACAATTTTATGACAATAGTAGGATCAATAACGTTATCATTTTTACTATTGTTTCGAGAATTTTGAAGACGAGTTATTTTACTTATCTTTGGAACAGTTGCATTAATGGTCTAATGTAGTCTGTAAGTTTTCATTTTCATAGTATGGAATGCCGTGAATTCGTATCTCATTAGCGACTTTAGTATTTTCTTGCTTGTCCAAAGATCGCTTTAAGGTATCAATTTAATTTTTAAGGTCAACAATTTGCTGAATAATTTGTTCTAGCTTGCTGACCCTGTCGGAAACAGAATATAATGTTTAAATATTTTTAAAAGAAAAATAGGAATACCTTTATATGACAAAAATAGAGTGTTTCAAATATGGTTAGAAAATATATATGCATATAATTGGATTGTTTTGTTTTAGATTATTTGAAGTTATTTCAAATGTGTTTTTGCAGCTTTATACCAAATGGGACTTGCACATATCAATGTTGGTCTAATGACACTTTTGAATAATAAGTTTTTCATTATTAACAACGTATGTAGCTATGTGTCGTTTTCTGAAAAAATAATTTGTCAGCGATCGAACGTAGGTTGACATACGTCGTTAGTGCTGCAAATTAATTTTATAACCATTTAAGTTACGTCGTTATTTAAAGAAAAAATTCAGAAATCGTCAATATTAAAAAAAAAAATTGAACATATGTAAAGAGCGTTAAAAATTATTATATTTGGCGTCACTAACCCAAAACTGACAAAAATGGACATACGCGGTTATTCCAGAAGACCACAGAGTTGTTCTCATATTTTATAAGAAGTCTAGATTTCTAGCCAACTTTAGTTTATACCTTATACCACTATAACGTGAGGGTATAATAAGTTTATTCTGATATTTATAACTACCAAAAATATTTGAACTACATTACTTTCTGTGTCGATTTAGGATTTTCATCCATCCAGCGGTTTGAGTGCCCATATAAACTAAAGATTTCAAATAGGAATATATTTTTATGAAATTTGGTATATTATCTTTTGTCAACTATTGGACAAACGCTGCTAAAAATTGTGAAAATTATATTCAGACCTAGCCATAAGAGCCAGATTGTCATACAGATATATATGGTTGTATGAAAAAAAATTTATTGTCATACAGATATATATGATTGTATGAAAAAAAATTTATTGTCGAAGTTCGAGGTGTGCGGGTCGGATTATTGTGCCACTGTATCTGAAACTGTAGTGCGAAAATTTTAGCTAAATCGGACAATGTTTTCTGGACGCGCATTGAGTTCAAATTCCAAATATGCATTTGTATGTAAAAATTATCAAGAAAATCATTTTACACAAAAATTTTGATATTCATAATTGCGCCTCAATTAAATAATTTAGTAAACCATAATCTAGAGTAAATGATATTTCTAATAAAGTAACGAAAGCACACCACGATTAAGAAAATCGAGCTCACATTTTTAAAGACATTGAAATAATTTACAGCAATAACATTTTTGCATTCCCTGATCCCAAACCGTTCTCATGTAAAGTACTATCTCCTCTGTTCTTATGTCATTCTAAATTAATGCGAAAATGGTACGTATTTTTTAGCACTATTCCAAAATTTCCAATTTTACTTTTTAAAAAATTATGTTCAAAAAATTTTCCAAAATAAACGATTGGACCTTAAGGTCTTATTAACAAAATATATGTGTTTTAAAATGCCAAATACTGAAGGCATCCTGATCTTAATTTGGTGAGGCCAACGTTTTTATTTCAGCGGATTTGAAGAAAAATAATTTTTCATACCTTTTAAAGTTTTAAGCTACATCTTTGTGGTGATTTTATATTTCAAACATATTTTATCAAAATATTATACTACTTGATATAAGTTCTCAATCTTGTATATTAAAATTAAATTGAAACACTATAAACTGTCCCTCTTTAAGGTCAAAAGTCAAATTTGAGTACTTATATTTAAATTAAAAAAAAAAAAATATTGAAATAATATATATTTGTGGAAGGATTTCGATAAATCTTGTTGATAATATTTTAATAATTCTAAAAAATTAATTTATTTAAAAATAATTTTCTGGACTTATTTTCTGAAATTAACCCGTGGAGTAAGTTTAAAAAAATTCTTTTTTTCAGAATTATTATATACAGCCATAGTCAAATGTTAATTCACATCACTAAAATTTTTTGTGTCTTGATAAGACTGCTTCGATTATTGTTTTGTTGTTTTCAGTATAAAGCAAATTTATTGTTGTTGGATGAAATGGACTGCGTAGAAAAAACGGACAAAAATTCGAAGAAAATAATGGAATATTTTTCACAAAAACAACACATTTGTCTGATGCATATTGGCGTCAGAAGTTATTACACACTTTTTATTCGTGTCGAAGATAATTACACAATGTCATGTTATATGGTTTATATTAAGAATTATAAATTTTTAATTTTTTTTTTAATTTCCTTTGGCATCAATTACTGCTTGCAACCTGGCCGGAATAGACTCAATCAAGGTGTGGATAAAAGAAAGAGGTAGTTTAGCCCAAATATTTTTAATTTCATCAATAGTGTCATTCAGTTTTCGATTTTTATCAATTGTTCGTTGTTATTTCATGAAACCCCGAACATTTTCAATGATATTCAAGATCAGCATGATCTACCTCATTTAAAAATTCGTTACCAATCATCCTTTATGGCAAGGAGCATTATCCTGTTGCAGAATCCAGTCGGTACTTGGAAATAGCCTAGCTGAAGGAAATACATGATCATTCAACACATTGATATACCCAGATTGATTCAAAGTTCCTTCAATTGGTACGAGCTCTGCCAATCCATAGAATGATATGCAGCCCCAAAACATTGCAGCTGCTCCACCGAATCTGTTTAGAGGCTGCCGTGCTTTGCTTTTGAGAGTTGACGGTAGATGCATATACTTTCTTCCAAAAGACCCCTGGAACTGAAAAGAAGACTCGTCAGTCCACAGGAAGTTGTGCCAGAACTCTATGGGCTTACTAATATGCTCTCGAGCAAAGACAAGGCGTTTGTCTTCGTTGTTCGGAGCTACGTCAATCACTTTTCAGACTACATAAGTCTTGATTTCCATGCTCTTCATCTTGCGACGTATAGTAGCTTCACTAACTTTCTTCCCAATTACTTCGTCCGAATTTTCTGCAATGCGAGTGGGGCTTATTGTTGGATTTCCCGTAATTACTCTCATTAATCTTGTTCTTTCCCTTTGGCCTATAACGGGTTTTCGTCCACTTTTCTTTTTATCTTCTAAATTCCCACAAGTGTCCTTCTATTTTAATAAATTGTAAACATAAATGTTCGCAACATCCGAAACCGAAGTTCCCATTTTAAATTTGGTCAAAATCTCCGATCGTGCTTCAATATTTAAATGCTTCCTTTTGAGCATTTTCTTGGATTAAATTAACAATATTAATATTTTGCGCAATCCTCTTCAAGAATCATGTAAAATGCGCCTACTTAACACACAAGATAGCTAAAAAAATAATGATATTTACACGAATAAAATGTGTGTAATAACTTCTGACGCCAATATGCATCAAACAAGTGTGTTGTTTTTGTGAGAAATATTCCATTATTTTCTTTGAATTTTTGTTCGTTTCTTCTACACACTCCATTTCATCCAACAACAACAAATTTGCTTTATATTGAAAACAACAACAATCGAAGCAGTCTTACCAAAACACAAAAAATTTTAGTAATGTGTAATAACATTTGACTATGGCTGTATATAACTAGCAGATTCCAGCCCTCGAAGTTCGAGAAACAGCTTTTTTTTTAACTTATCCAATTCACAAGCCAACACTTTGTTGCTTTATTATTACTGTGAATGAAGACAACAAACTCATTAAGAATAACATTAGCAAATTTAATTAGCACACATCGCGCATGTGTAATTTTAAGTATTTGTTAGTACCAACTTTAAATGCAATTTACTCAAAGTAAAGGAAAAAATTCGAAAATCTGGAAGTCTGGTGAACAGCTAAAAATAAATATCTTTCAAATAATATACGTTTGGTTAAAGTCGGGATAAAACGGTAGAACAAAATATCGGTAACAAAAATCGCCTAAACTTAATATTATAGATAATTAGTCAATACTTAGTACTTTCTAAAATCTTTGAAACAAAAACATAGCAAACAACATAGCAGCAAGAACATAGAATCAATTTATTTTTGGTTTGTCCATCTCTGCATCTATTTGCCAGCAACAATGCCATATTTGTTCGTTCAAAAGCCTCCAATGGAAATACTAAACAACCACCAGTTAGCGAACAGAAACGCAGCAGCATTAATGTAAAGAGAAAGGCAAGTGCAATTTCATTTTCATTTAAAAAAAGAATGAAACCCGTTCTGAAAAAAAATTTACTACGAAAATATTAAATGCGATTTGTATCCTGCTCCAAACTCCTAGTGTTTATGCTATTTTCTTTCACTTTACAAATCATTGTACAGAGTCTGTCACAAGAGAACTTCGACTATATTTGATAAAAAAAAGTTACAATGAAAGCAGTTGCTAATCAATGTAATTGTTTGAGGCAACTTATATGTTCCACTGTAATACCAAAACTGCTGACTGCAACAATATAAACTTGGTTGTGAAAATGGTCTCTAATACCGGAAAAAATCAGCTACTTGAAGTGAAAATTAAAAAATTAAATTGGCATAATATTTATTCTGTGAACACTACATTGTATTCTCTGATTTGCTACAATGATTTATACACTATTTTTAAATACTCGATGTACAAAATTTATATATTAACAGTCGCTCTGACTTTGGTACACACTTTTCCTTTGTAACTAAGAAGATCATCCAAGAGATGATACGCTTTGTATATTAAGTGCAGTTTCAATTTATACAATTTATTCCACGGTAGATGTAGTTTTGCTTATTCGCTAACGACTAAACACGTTGTACATGAAACGCTTTATGTTATTCGAAATAGAAAATAAACACAAGAAACAAAAATTATGGAATTAAGGATTTAAATAAATACAAATGGAAACAGACCATCAGACTCTAAAAAAAAACAACAGTAAAATGATTATCTATTGCCGTAGAATATTTTATACAAATATGTATTTCCGAATGGCCAATTGTTATTAAATTTTTATAAATGAATTCAAAACTAAAGATTAAGAATATTTGTTAACATAAAAGACTACATCATTTTAACAATGTCTTTTGTAATAAACTGTTTTTTATCCGATTAATTTATACCACGATAAATCTGTGTAATTTCTTGTGCAAAATTGAGTGTCGTGGCGTATGAGTATTAAAAGTATATTTGAAATTAATATTAAGTTTACTCTCATGAATAACACTGCGGAACAAATTCAGGTTAGCAAAAGTTAGGTCGATTCTGAAAGTGAGAGGCGAAAATAGAGGCTATATTAGAAGACCCGAATCGTGGCGTTTGTTTATGTTAGTTCGAATTTTTATTTCATCGGCCTTCGAACTTTACAGTCAAATGCCGATTTTCAGCATATTGTTTATATGTTTTTTTTGGCTATAACTCGTCGTCTAATTGATATTTTTTCAATCTGTAAAAGCCAAATTATTGCTAGAGACCTGTGCAACAATGAAATTTTTTAAAAAAAATTCATTTAGCAAATTATTGTGGTGCTTATGAAGCAAAAGTTTGGAAACATTATTTTTTTTCATGCTTTTTGAAAATATTATCCACAAAACTAACAGTCTAATTCATAAACACTTTTTAATAAGCTGTTAATAAGAAAAAATCGGAAAAACAGTATTCATAAACACAAAATAGCTTATCAAACGTTTAATAAACGTTTGTTAAATATGAAATTTTTATTGTAGGCTTTACCGTACTTTAAACCTTTCATAAAATGACATTTCTCAATGTTTATTTACATTAATTGGTTTAGTTAAAATAAAATTACAATTTTTGTTATTATTTCAATAAAAAATAGATAAATCTGTTTTAAATAAATAAAAAAAATGGATTTGATTAATTTAATTGGAAGAATTGGTAAGCATAAATTCTACAATTTGTAGTTTTTTATATTGTAGCTAATTAAAATGAAGTCCTCATCTACTTACCATTAAGGTCTGCCCTTGATAGTTTATTTCCGGTGCATAAAAAATAAGTCCAAATATTGGCAAACATTTTATGTGACTCCAAATCACTAATAGAAACAATAATAACTTTTCGGTATTGTGGGGTAAATTACTTTTGGCTTAAGTGGAGTTTAGGGGCTACTCGCCAATCAGTTTAAAATTCTCACCAGTTATAAAACATTTTATTGCGGTTCTATGGAAAATATTTTTTTCGGCGGTCGAGCCTATTTCCCTAACTATGGACTTCCGAAGTTTTGACATGGACTTGTATATAACTGTGTTATTTAGTATCGGATTTCGATATATATATCATTTGAAAGCTTACTTGAGTGCCTTTTATTTGATATTTTTAAATCTAAAATCTATTAACCCATTATGAACCTATTTAAAATTTTGTATTTTTGTAATAGTTTTTTTTTTTTTAATATAGAATTATCTCGTAAACAGACATATATCATGTGTGGTTTTACGTAAGCTGAGCAAAGGCTGGGTCCACTAGTTTCATTTTGATACATATTTCGACCTATTAACCCTTTCAGGACCGGATATACTATCATACTATCATCAGAATAGTACTACTGCTACTGCATCTGCTTTATATTTACCAAATCCTTTTCAAAATATTACAGGTATTGATCCTGCCGTTTCTCATTCAAACAACGTTCAAGTTTTAATTAATAAACCTACTCCAATATTAAATGAAACTGCAGCATTTCCGATTACATCAAATGCTAATAACCATAGTACTCAGCATGCTCTGAACATTATTGCTCCAAATATTTCTTCAATGCCTAGAACTGCTACGGCTAATAATTTACTTTATAATCCTGAGAACGCTGGTCGATTGATTAATTTTGATGCTGCATCACCAATTCCATCTGCTTCAACATCTGGTACTTCAAATATAGTGCCTACTACTGGTATTGAATCAATACCCACTCCTAGGTTGCGAACAATTCCTCAGAAGAAAACTATATTTGCTACACGTTTCGCACATGATACGAAAGCTGATGAGATGAAATTTTATGTGATCTCTAAAATTAAAAACTGTATTCCTGAGGATATTAGTGTTTACAAAATGAATTCCAGAAATAGAGCATAATTTAAAATAATTGTTCCTGAATACCTATTTGAACAAATCGTAGATGCCAGTTTTTGGCCTAAAAACGCATTAATACGTGAATTTATATATAGAGAAGAAGATAATGCTCGGCTTCCCAAATCCGCTGATCAAAATCCAAAAAACTAATATACATCTTGTATCAAAATGTTAGAGGTATGAATTCAAAACTTTCGTCAATTTATTGTAATAGCTTTGGCTACAATAATCATATTATTATATTTACGGAGACCTGGCTCAGTAAAAAAGTTAATAACTCTGAGATTTTTTGCCCTAAATATCAAATTTTCAGAAAAGATAGAGAAAGTTGTGAAAGAATTGAAGCCGATAAAAATAATAATCAGTGTAATAATGTAATAAAAAAGTCTGGTGGCGGCGTATTGGTTGCTATACTAAACGAATTTTCGTCTGAAGAAATTATCTTAAACGATTTTTTACATATTGAGATTATATGTGTTTTAGCTAAAATTAATAACAGGTCCATATACATTATTTGCTCATACATTCCGCCTAACTCTCCGCTTTCTGTTTATGAGGATCATCTGAAAGCTGTTGATTTAATCCAAAATTATATAAAACCATCTGATTTATTAATGTTAATTGGAGATTTTAACATGCCGTCTACATCCTGGAAAGCTGATCCTGATACCAATTATTTAGTTCCATCTCATTATTCCGATTCTTCAGCTGCATTTATTCATGGTTTATTGGAAAATTGTCTTTTCCAAGTCAACTCCGTCACAAATGCATTTGGTAGACTGTTGGACCTTATTTTCGTTAATGAACCTAATGACTTTTCAATATTGCGGCATAGCCCTATTTCTAATCCGGAAGATATATACCATCCAACACTTGAGATATCTTGCTTTTGTTCCTATCCTCTTCATAAAAAAAAGTTAACTCACAGCGATAAAATCTTTTGCTTTAATAAAACTAATTACCAAGATTTACAACTCCATCTATTCCAAATTGACTGGATAAATGTGTTATCTCGTTGCAATGATAACTTGAACTTGTGTTTGCATACATTTTATCATCACCTCTTTGAATGTTTCTCGGCATCTGTACCTAAAATGTTCTCCTAAATCGAATGGTCCTCCTTGGAATACAAAACATCTATCTCAACTTAAAAATAAGAAAAACAAAATGTACAAAAATTATAGAAAATATGGAACATTGATAGACTATATGAAATACTCGTTATCAAGATCGGAATTTATTATTGCTAATCAATTGGCCTATAATAACTATTTAATTAAAGTAAGGAATAATCTAAAAAATAATCCAAAATCATTTTATAAATTTATTAATTCTAAAAGACGTACTGCGGACTTTCCTTCGGTTATGAAGTACGGTGATTTAGAATCTTCAGATGATAACTCCATAAGTAATATGTTTGCAGACTTTTTTGCATCAACTTATTCTTCGACAGTATTTAATAATCTGTATCCATACACAATATCGGAATCTTCAATTATTAATATACCATCCATCAATCAACATACAGTTCTGAATGCCCTGACAAAATTAAAATTGTCGTATGCTGCTGGTCCTGACGGAGTTCCTAGTTGCATTTTGAAGCGCTGCGCATATTTATTGTATATTCCTTTGACTTATATGTTTAACATATCCCTTAAATTGGGTTACTTTCCTCCCATTTGGAAAGAATCATTTATTATTCCCTTCTTTAAGTCTGGCTCTAAAGCTGGTATTTCGAATTATAGAGGTATTGCTAAATTAAGTGTTATTCCAAAACTATTTGAAAAACTTATATATGACACGTTGTCACATCATGTGTTCTCTATCATATCTCCAACGCAACATGGATTCTACAAATCACGCTCTACAATAACTAATCTTTTGGAGCTTACAACTTCGGTAAATGACGGTTTTATTAATATGAAACAAACAGGTGTTATTTATTATGATTTTAGCAACGCATTCGATAAAGTAAATCATGATCTATTGTTGTTTAAGCTTGACCGTATGGGCTCTGGTATATTGCTGATAAAATGGATTGGATCATATTTAAAAGACAGAACACAATGTATTAAGTTTCGTAACTCGTATTCCAACAACATAAAAGTATTATCTGGTGTACCTCAAGGTAGTCACTTGGGTCCTCTTTTATTTACGCTATTTATAAATGATCTTCCTTCTGTAATAAAACACTCAACTACATTAATGTATGCAGACGATATAAAGTTAATTTTTACTCTCAACAATCTTGATCAACAATCACTTTTACAGAATGATATTGATCGTTTAACTACTTGGTGTAATATGAATCTAATAGACCTAAATGTCAAAAAATGCAAATATATGATTTTTACAAGATCAATTCCAATAAATGGTCGGTATATCATGAATAATGCTGTGCTTGATTTAGTTGATTCATTCAACGACCTTGGCGTACTTCTGGATAAAAAATTAGACTTTAGAAGTCATATTTCGCTAACAATAAATAAAGCTACTGGTGTACTTGGATTCATTAAACGGTGGGCTAAAGAGTTTTCGGATCCGTATACGACAAAACAATTGTTTACTACCTTGGTAAGACCAATACTCGAATATGGGTCTATAGTCTGGGATCCGCAATATCATATACATTCGAATAAAATTGAATCAGTTCAAAAACAATTTTTGTTATTTTGTCTTCGTGGTTTGCGCTGGGATCCTAATATGAGGTTGCCATCTTATGAAAATCGTCTGGCTCTAATTAAGCTTCTTACATTGAAAAGTCGTAGACATATGCTAAATGTTACTTTCCTGTTAAAACTGTTAAATGGTAGTCTTAAATCTGAATTTCTTATCAACAAAATAAATATAAATATTCCTTTTCGATCATCAAGAAATTATAACTTTCTAACTATCAAATATTATTGTACAAACTATGCTAATTTTAATCCACTACGTAGAATTTGTGATGAGTTTAATATGCTGTATCAGTTTATTGATTTTAATAAAAGTTTGGATATTGTGAGAAGAGATATTATATTACACTTAAATGCATTAAATCAACTGAATTAAATAAATGTTATATATCAATTTTGTTAAATGTTTAATTATATATATAAATTATAATATAAATGTACATATACTTTAAGTAGTCTGTAAGGATGATTCCATAGACTGAATAAATAAATAAATAAATAAAAAATTTTTTTACGGAAATTAACCCACTAACTACTGTTTTCAAAATATTATGAAAATTTTTGATAAAATTTTCCTGCGGCGCTTAAAAAGAACTAAAATAATATACAGAGGAACTTACCCACTTACAAATATATTTTCATAATATTATTACAATTTTTGATAAAAATAGGAATATATATTTCGAAAAAAACTAAAAAGTGTAGATAAAATCCGTAATATATCCGGTCGTGAAAGGGTCAAGAGCTCGAAATATATATCAAAATGAAGCTAGTGGACCCAGATTTTATTCAGTTTACGTAAAACCACATATTATATATGTCTGTTTACGAGATAATTCCATATTTAAGAAAAAAAACTATTACAAAAATACAAAATTTTAAATAGGTTCATAATGGGTTAATAGATTTTAAATTTAAAAATATCAGATAAAAGGTACTCAAATAGGCTTTCAAATGATATATATATCGCTGAAATCCGATGCTAAATAACACAGTTATATACAAGTCCATATCAAAACTTCGGAAGTCCATAATTAGGGAAATAGGCTCGACTGCCGAAAAAAAAATATTTTCCTAGAATCACCCCAAAAGCCCCTACTTCCCCCCAAAAAAAATAAAATCGGAACTTTGCCCTTAAACTCCACTTGTTCCGTACTTTTTAATTCTGATATTCAATTGATATTTTCTGAAATTCAATTGATGTTTTCTGAAATAAAATTGATACTTTCTGAAAATCAATTGATATTTTTTCACATATAAATACAAACTAATTCAAAACAAACCAGTGTTGTTAATTTGCTACGCCATATTCGCTACTCGACTACTTTTACTACCACGTCGAACAAATATGTGTAAAAAATTAATTTTTTTTTATATTATTATCATTTGTTTACAAATATCTTTTGTTCCTTTATTAAAGTAAAGTTATTTTTCAAAAATTAAAATAATTTCTAATATAAAAGAAAATAAATAAAATATTATTCAATTACCGAGTAGATGAATTATTTATTTTATTCATCACTACCACCAAACTGACAACTACAGAGGACTAGTGTTGCCACCACAAAACTATAAATCAAATGAAACGTTTAATAGCTAATTTTCTGTTATTACATGTTTATGAATAGTGTTTTCTAATAATGGCTTATAGGACAAAATCCGTGTAATAACAAAAGTATACTTTAGAGGCAAAATAAAGTTTTTTTTATGAATTAGACCGTAAGTCTATTATAGATCATAATACGCTTCCCAGTTTCTTCAATAAATATCATTTGAAAAGAAAACGGTCTTAGTCGATAATATGCGTTAAAAATCCCAAAACCATTAAATAAATAGCGATTTGGGTAGAAGTAATTAAAAAGGAAAGTTCCAAGAATTAGGAATTAGTAAAACAACTTTTTTGTTTTCAACCACAGTGGACAATATTTTGAGAAGGCGGCCAAAAATCATTTTTTTTTTTTTTGTTACCGATTTTAAAGTTATGGTATTCATTTGAAAGTCAATACTAGTAAACCTCGGGAGCAAAAAATTGCGACTCTATCTCAACTATATCACAGCGACAAGGTCTTCGAAAATGGGTTTTCTCAGTATTTTGCTAAAATTAAAAATTTCTTTGTAAATTTTTAATTTTGAATGACAGCAACTTTTTTGTTTTAAAGAATTTTGAAGTGAAATAAATTTTGTATAATTTTGGTTTCCATACTATTAATATTAAAAATGTAAAATCACCGAGTCATTCCGAAATTTAAAAAAAAAATTTTTAAAAAAGGTCCAAATTTTCCGAAACTCTCCTGCTTAATAGAGCATAACTCCTGCCAGTAAAAAGCAGTCAGAAAAAGTCTTGCACTCTTCTATAGTACGAACCCACCCCTATAATACTATACTCCATCACCCTCCAGTTTCCGCCCTTGTGCACCAGAACAATTTTTCTGACCCAAGGTTAGATATTTTCTGCAAAATTTATGAATACAAAAGTTGTCCACTATGTGGTGAAGTGATGTTTGTAACTGCCAAAAATATTGGACCTTTATCCATCTTTTATTATACGGATCGACTCAAAAACACTTTCTGAGTCTATTAAACGATGTCCGTCCGTCCGTCTGAGTGTTATGAATACAAAAGTTGGTCGTACCGGTGCACCGCGGTGTATTTTTTTGCGTGTCGGTAGAGTTGTCAGGACTTGTTATATACTTATAAAAAAGGGTTGAGATATAGTGATGTAGACGATGTAATTCTGCACATAGTGAGCAACGACTTCTTTAAGAATTGTTACCTGGAAGACATTGAAATGCACAAAGAAAAAATTACTAATTTTGCATTGAATTTGAAAAGGCGGTACATTGAATGCTCTTATAGCAAGGCAAAGATGTACAAACGTTACCAAGACTGGTTAATAAAGGAACTTATTTTGGACAGTACATCTACAACTGCCAACGAAATTGGAAAAAAGGGTCGACCAGCAAAACCAATTGACGGATGTAGTGAAAGATCTTGAAGGCACAAGATGGAGAATATCAATGAAGAAATTTGTAAAAGAATTATTAAGGATTCATTTTTCACCAAATTCAACCAACCCAAAATAAAAAAAATAAAATTGAAATAATTCAAAAAATTGCAGAAGCGAGCCCAAGGCGCACAAAGAGGATTTTGAAAAGCATTCCTACTCCAATTGAATATAAGAAATTTACGAAGGAAGAAGCGTTCGCCCTATTTTTGGATTTGAAATTGACCAAAAATCAATATAAGGAATTGCGGAAGCGAAGAATTGTGGGATTTTTTCCAAACTATCGAGATTTAGTTTCTGCCAAAAAAGAATGCTTACCTTCACAATTTACTATTAGTGTCAACTTCAACATCAGCAGAAATAAAATTGCAAGATCTCCTTGAACATACTGCAGAACGTTTGCTAAATACGATTGATACTGATCATTTAAAAAAAATTAGTAATGGCAGCATTACCTTACTTTCTAAATGGGGATCCACCACCTCTGGTCAGAAACAATACAAGCAATTTAATGCCGAAAATTCATCAGATGCTAATTTATTTATGGTGTCTTTCGTTCCATTGCGCTTAACAAAAAGGTAAAGCGTCTTAGAGCCGTCAACTAGTAGAGCAACAGAAATTGATATATGGAAAAATGAAATTCCTTCTTCAACAAAGTATTGCAGACAAATAAAATTTGCATTCAAAAAGGAAACCAAAGATGTCATAACTGAAGAAGTTCAAAAAATAAAAGATCAAATTAAGGAACTTCAACCAGTAATATTTAAATTTGATGACCAATACATTGAAGTACATTTTAAAATGTGTCTCACAATGATTGATGGGAAAGTTGCGCAAGCTTTAACTGGAACAAAGCCAACGTCAAGCTGCATTATATGCCGAAAAACATCAAGTCAATTAAGCCAACCCCCACAAGAAGACGATAGTTTTAAGGAAGCCTACGAATTTGGAATGTCCCATCTTCATGCTAGAAAACGTTTCATGGAGCATATTTTTAAATTGGGTTATGATTTGGAATTTGGTCCGTTAGGCGAAACAGCGAGAAAAAACAAAGAAAATGAAGAAAATAGAAAGCAAAAAAAAACAAATTCAACAAAAATATCCGGAAACTGCAGCATCCATCACAGGTGTAGATCATGAATTAATAAGATGATTCAAAATCATATTACAAGTTCTATCATTCAGCAGAAAGATAAATGCAAAAAAATTTGGAGAGTACGCCAATAAAACAGCTATACTTTATAATGAAAAATACTCTAGGAGATATATGCCATCCACAGTTCATAAAATTTTGTACCATGGGGAACAAATAATTCAAAACAATATGCTACCAATAGGAGATCTATCTGAAGAAGCGCAAGAAAAAAGGAACAAAGACTACAGATTCTTTCGCGAGCACAACACAAGGAAAATGTCCAGATGTTGTACTAATGAAGACCTTATCACTATTTTGTTGTGTACTTCAGATCCATATATGCCCAACATTCGTCAAAAATGGAAAACTACCTCTATTGAATTAGACGAAGAAGCTAAACAACTTCTAGAAGATGCAAATCAAGGCTAGTTAGAAGAAATTTTTACTAAAATTGGTTGATTTAAACTACTTTTTCATTACACTAACAATAAGTTAAATTTTTTTTTTATATAGTTAAAAAATTTTCTTGATTTAAAAATTTATATATTTTTTTAATTTACAATAAAAATTGTTATATTTCATAAATTTACCATAAAAATTGATATAGAAATATTTAAAAAGACAATAAAAACAAATTTAAGTAAAGCAAAAACATACAAGTTTTTAATTGAAACTTCTTTATCTTGAACCAATATAAGGTAACTTTTACGTTCGCTGCTTAATAAATTATATTTTAACTCGGGATCTTTCAAAAAAAACAACCTTTGGCCCTTGTGCACATTAGGACTAAAAAGTTTACGGGGCCAAAGTTTGGCATTTTCTGAAAAAATTAATTTAAAAAATTTTTAAAAAGTATTAGTTGTAAAATTAACTGAAAAAACAAGACATTATATTAAAAAAAACCCTTTTTTTACCTTTTAACACTTCACTTTTGTACTAAAATTCAACTACAAATGAAAATGTATTTTAAACCCTCCGTAACTTTTTTTATTTTATTTTCGGTCGAGAATTACGTTTTATAGCAAAACTTAAAGGCTAAAGTCTCACCTACCAAACACAAAAAACCACATATCAAAATTCCAATCCAATCAAAAGTTATAGATTTTTGACCGCCTTCTCGTCAAATGATCCACTGTGCACCGTACAGGTAGCGATTTTTTTCATTTCGTACAAGCGACTTAATTTCAAAAATGAAGATTCAGATAAGACTCGAAACTCAGCCGAAGCTTATGTCTTTTAATTTTCGGTCGGTCGTGATAAAATTCGCTATTAATTTTTTTGGAACTTTTTCATTTTATGAGTGATTTAAGTTAAGTGCATCGGTTTCATAAAAATAACAAAAAAAAAAAAAAACATTGTATAATATATATTGCATTAAAAATGTCGGAACCAAAATGCAAAATGGACAATTTTTCTAATGTTTGTGGATGTTTCATAGCGATGAAAAATGTGGCAATGCGAGTGATTTTTTTTTTTTTGGAAGCCTATAAACAATATTTCTCGCAAGAGTTTATCGCTGACGTAAACTGTGCCCCTAAAAAAGTTTGCTTTAATTGCCATTCAACTCTTATGCAATGGAAAAGTGAGTATGGTTAGACAACAGACGCATCAAGAAGGAAATTACTATGGATGTATCAACTACCATAAAACTTTGAATAGAAGGAAAGCAAAGAATAAAACTTATGTAGCAAGTGCCAAGTGTCCAATTACCATTGCCGCACTCAGGGCAATCCCAAGCCCTGGAGACATGAAAATATTTTCAGACAGTCTAGCGGCTATCAGGGCGATATCGTCGGACAAAACTAAATTAAGGACTGTCCTCAGATGTAAGGAAGAAATTGCAAACTTCACTACAAGAGGTAGACTTGAAATCATTTGGATCCAGGACACAGTGGTATAATGGGAAACGAGATTGCAGATGAACTCTCCGAACACTTCGAAGACTACGGAAATCCTTAGTCTAAATAGAAGGGAACTGAGTAGGATTATTGGCATCCTCACTGGACACTCTGAACTGAGGGCTCATCTATACCGTATAGGACGGGCAGAATCGGCCACATGCAGAGCTTGTGGAGAGGATGACGAGACCCTAGAACACTACCTTTGTAACTGTCCTGCATTTGCCGTAACAAGGGTCAGATATTTATCCAACGACATCATACCAGGCCTAGCGGCTCTTAGCGGGATATGCTGGAAAGCACTCAGGAGATTTGCTATCGAGACCGAACTCCTAAGTTAAATAAGAAATAGATTAACGGATGAGCACGAGGATGTAGAGCGCACAACAAGCCGACTTTCTGGCTTAAGTGTATATCCGGGTAAAACGGATATGAGCTATGTGTATACATGGCTCCTCTTTTTCAATCTAACCTAACCTAACCCTTTTGGAATTGGGGTTACCTATGAACCCAACCTAATAAAAGACAATTTATTCAAGAAACTCAAATATTTTGCAAATACAGTTGAGGTTTTGAAAGCGTTCCTTAAGATATTATAACCAAGTGTGTATATATTGCGTTCCTAAAATTTGACGTAAGTCCGAGAACACTAACCCATTATTTGCCAATGCCAGCTTTGGTTTTTAAGATATTTTTAAATAAAGATGACCAAAAAAGAGTTTTTCTATTAAACTCGATGAAACCACTATCTAGAATTTAAGAAATATAATTCGGTTAATTTTTTTCATTTAACCCTTCAGTGCTCCTGTGATCAAAATCATATATTGTGATATATCTTTGGTGCAATTGTCTGCTTATTGCTCGCGAATTAAAACAACTTATAACCAATATTATTATAAAATTATATTATTTTTAAAAACTATCTATATGTTTGCAAATAAAATTAGAACATTGTTGAACTATGTACAACTCAACATTTTTAAAATAAACTTGACTTTGTACAAGAAGGATGTTATTTTTTTGTATGATTCTGCTATCTGGAGTAAAAACTGTTTTTCTTCTTCATTATTTGTTAACACTATTAAAATCTTTTATGAATTTAAAGCCTCTTTCGGCAGTATCATTTACTAGAAAAAGTTTTGTGCAGAAATTGTAACTCTTTTTAAAATCTTTATTAGATTCCTATGTTGATGGAGGAAATAATAAAAATTCTGCAGAAATATTAAAATAGCTGAGCAAATCTTAGTTTCCTAGAACCCAAGATCGCTTAATCGCTTATTTATCAAATTTTCTGGGTGAATGAATTTTCTAGGAGCACATAACGGTAAGTTTTCGTAAAATATAACAGAATTTTATTTCCCAACCAATAATGTTTCGTGTAGTTTACTAGAACAATGCATTATTTTTAGGTATTTATTTTTTTAAGGTAAGGTATGGGTTAACGTTGTTCGATTTACTCCAAATTTTAGGAATGGATAACATACATATTTGGTTATGATATTTTAGGTAACGCTTTTAAAAGTCAACAGCATTTGCAAAATATTTGAGTTTTTTGAAAATATTGTCTTTTTTAGATTGGGTTTATATATGACCCCAATTCGAAAAGGGTTAATGGGATCATATTAATTTTTTTCCGAAACCTTAGGCTATTAAAATAAAACATAGTATTTAAAAGTGGAGAACTGATTTAGAAAGATTATATATATTGAATATTTCACAAAAATACTACTTTTCTCGAAATTCGCAAATATTAAATCCTTGTCCAAAAAATTCTGGCATAGAGATTTACATAAAAATTCATACTTTTAATCTCTGATATGTATTTAACAAAATCCTGTGTTGCCAGATCAATTTTCTTGAATTTTGTTGAAGACAATTTTTTAAAACTTAAAAAAGAAGTTTTCAAAATTTTATTAAAAAAATTTCCCATTTTCAGTTTCAATGCGCAAAAGGATAACAAAAGGTGGTATTTAAACAATACTACATATCTGGGTAGTTATAAGTATAGAGACAAAACAAGAGTTGAAAAAATGCCATCGAATTTCATGACCTAGTTTTTTTTTGGCACAAAAGGGGTCTGGGGCATTTGCTATTTCTTGGCAAGTTTTTATTTGATTTGGAAGTCTTATAGGTTTTTAAAAAGATAATGTAATACTGATCTCTATTCGTATAACAATTTGTCGGAAGAATTAAACTGTAGAACGAAATTTTCGTAAAATATGAAAAAAAAGTCATATTTTTCCCATATAAACACACTTGAAATTTTCTATCGATTTCAGGCGTGGCTTTTTTTTTTCCTGATTGTCCCTAAGCTTTAAATTTATTAGTTTTATATGAAAGGAAACAAACTGGAAGCCGCCTCTCCTCAAAATCACAATTTGAAAAATGTCCTTATACCGTAGGACAACTCTACTACACACAAAGTACAAAATCGTCAACCGAATTGTTCTAAAAATGCACAAAAATATATATTCAATTGCACCAACACAAAATTGGTAACACCAAACAATTTTCTATTGCAACCAAATATTATCTGTTAATACAGAATTTTTTTCAGCTCAAAATTCGCTTATTAACTACATCGGATATCGGTTGACCATGAATTCGGTAGCCGAAATGAAGCTGTTTCCCGTGCGTAAATATTTTTATTTTTGTATGCTGTCTTTTTCCAGCTAGAATCGCAGTGTCTCTTTTTGCTTTAAAAGAATTGGGCCAGAGTATTTATATGTGAGTCTTCAAATATCTCAACTGATTTCATTAATGTTGCTGACCACACATATCAACTGTTTGTAGATAATTTCTTCTACAACATGTTATTGCATTGACTGGCTAATTTTATTCCCTCAATTATCCATAAAATAATCCCAAAACTTACAAAATTGTACTTGATTAAAAAATTTCTTTTAGAAACATCTATTTTATTTCATTTTGAAGATTAATTTTTATAAATCCTACAGCTTAAACTGTTTCTTTGTAGACCTCGTACATACTCTCAAACAAGATTTAAAATGACTGTCCATTTAAGGGTTAACTGGGAAGATGGTAGAAAAATATTATAAATTCTTAACGAATACTGCTTTAAG
This sequence comes from Cordilura impudica, assembly GCA_963682025.1. Classification (NCBI taxonomy): domain Eukaryota; kingdom Metazoa; phylum Arthropoda; class Insecta; order Diptera; family Scathophagidae; genus Cordilura; species Cordilura impudica. The sequence continues at coordinate 107,405,879 of OY821518.1, forward strand.
AAACCACACAGCAAATACCTTATGATGTGCCGAACAAAAACAAAAATAATTATAATAATAACTCAAGCAAATGTATATTTTCTACTTTACGCTGAGAGATAATTCAAGCGAAAACAAGAAAGAAAATTATAGTCGGTCTAGACCGACTATACGACACCCTATACCATGCGTTTAGAGGCCCTATCTCTCTGGCTCAACTAACTGGATATAGAAAATAAGCACAAACCAAATTTGAGTGGCATTATTATTAATTTTTTTGGCTGCAGATATGAAAAAGTTCATATCGGATGCTATATCTAAATGGGGACTAGGCCCAAAAATGGACCGATCCTGGCCATGTTTGGTAAAGTCTCTTGTATTTTGCAAAAATATATACAAACAAAATTTGAGAAAAATCAGTGCAATATTTTTGTTTTTTGATAGTTTTAAGTGACGATCGGGAAGCTCTATATTGGGCCTATGACTAAGAGTTGTCCAATAGGGATCATTTTTGGACTACTGATTAATGGATGTAATAAATACATACAAACCCAATTTGACTAAGATTTATATGATAATTTGGATCTTATGGCAATTTATGTTGATTTCATAGGGGTCATTTGTATGGGGGCTAGGTCTGAGCATGCACCGATTCTCACCAATTTCAACAGCTTTCATTCTGTGTCCTATAGAAGCTTATATGCCAAATTCCATCAAAATATATTGATATCTACAACCTGCAGTTTGATTACAAGGTTTACATGGACACACAGACGGACGGACGGACATTGTTAAATCAACTCAGAAAGTGATTCTGATTCGATCGGTATAATTAAAGATGGGTCTAGGTCAAATATTTTTGGTAGTTACAAACAGCAGCACAAAGTCATGATACCACAACCACATAGTGGTATAGGGTATAAATATGAAAAATGTTCTTATACATTAATAAATATGTATTAGTCAAGTGGAAAATATTTACGCGATTTTCCTTTTATCTTAAATTATTAAAAGTATGAAATATGAAACCACAAGAAAGAACCGAATTTTATAAACTGTCAAAAAAATATCAAATTGGATAGGTTTTCATTAGAATTGATTTCTTTTAAAAATTGGTTGTTTTTTAAGAATTGGTTACTAATGCTAAATTGAATTTCTGTTGAATACCAAAAGTATAAATTTCGAACTTTCGATAAGAATTTAACTCACAACAATCGAAACAAGCTCCAGTGTACTATATTTAAAAGAAAATGTTTACTTATCAGCATTTAAATTTAAGCATTTTATAAAAAACATCTCAAAAGCCTTTTCATAGTTTCATGTATGAATAGGATCTTTTGATGGAAAGCAAAGAATTGGTTTTCAATGTAGAAATGCAATAAAGTCGACATTTTTTTTTATTCAGTAGTTTCATTAACCATATGCGGTCGTGAGTGCTCAAAAGTGCTAATTGTGCTAATTATATATGAATTTATTATGTAGTTAATAAATATATAAATAAATAAAAATTGATGATAAACGATGGGCAATTTTTTTCTAGTAAATCATATGCCACAATAAAAAAAATATATGTATCTATTTCTCGAAAATTTTTTTATCGTTTTTCGCAAAATGTTATATCGTTACACACCATATAAATATGCCATTGTTTGACATCAATATTCAACACATACTGCCATTTCACTATTACTATTGCCAACTTCTTTCCTTGGTGTCTCACTAGTTTTATGTCCTTAAAAATGTTCTCAACCTAATAACTCATCACTGAACATAAAATAAAACTTCCAATTTGTCTAAATGAAATTTTGAGTATTGAACAGGAAGAAAAACAAAAACAAGTAAGAAAATTAGAGTCGGTCTAGACCGACTATACGATACCCTATACCATGCGTTTAGGTCCAACTAATTAGACATAGAAAATACGCATAAACCAAATTTGTGTGTCATTGTTATTAATTTTTTTGGCTGCAGATATGAAAAAGTTCATATCGGCTGTCATATATAAAGGGTCCGCCATCTAACGTTTTTTTTTTTCAACTAGTGCTTATTTCGTGAATGGTAATACTTAGCTCATGTTTGATTTGACAGGTAATTAGTTTTATCCTTCCGCTGAACGAATATGGTTATGCGTACGCTTGAATAACGCTGGGAAATATTGCGACATTACTTTGAAAATCATGGTAATGTTGCAGAATGTGTGCGAAAATTGCGTACGGATTTTGGAAGAAGAGAAGCACTGTTAGCTCCGTATGTTCGTTGTCTTGTGAAAAAAGTGAAAGAAACTGAACGAATATGGTTATACGTACGCTCGAATAACGCTGGGAAATATTGCGACATTACTTTGAAAATCATGGTAATGTTGCAGAATGTGTGCGAAAATTGCGTACGGATTTTGGAAGAAGAGAAGCACTGTCAGCTCCGTATGTTCGTTGTCTTGTGAAAAGGTGAAAGAAACTGGCATCCTCATCGATAAGCCAAAGTGTGAAAAGCCAAAAACCGTGCGTACACCCGAGAATATTGCTGCTGTGGCAGAAAGTGTGCGTGAAGCGCCATCAACATCAATTCACCGTCGTTCTCAAGAGTTGAACATTTCGGAGGCATCATTGAGACGAATTTTGCATAAGGACTTTGGTATGATGCATATAAAGTCCAACTGGTTCAGGAGTTGAAGACAACTGACCATTCAATGCGTTTTCGCTTCGCTAAGCAGGCCTGCGATCGACTTACAGAAGATGCCGATTTTGCCAAAAAAAAAATCGTATTTTCAGATGAAGCTCATTTTGATCTTGGCGGATATGTAAACAAGCAAAATTGTCGCATTTGGGGCACAGAAAACCCGCACGCATACATTGAAAAGCCAATGCACCCAAAACGAGTCACTGTTTGGTGCGGATATTTGTCCAGAGTCATAATTGGGCCATTTTTCTTCGAAAATGAGCAAGGAGAGGCCGTTACAGTCAATGGCGATCGTTATCGGGCCATGTTGAACGAATTTTTGTTCACAAAAATTGAAGAGGAGGATATTGGCAACATTTGCTTTCAACAGGACGGCGCTACGTGCCACACAGCCGAAGCTACACTCGATGGTTGGCGCCCTGTTTTTGAAGATCGTATTATCAGCCGCAAAGCTGATGTCGTTTGGCCACCTCGGGGCTGCGATTTGATACCGTTGGACTATTATTTGTGGGGTGCCCTCAAAGATAAGTGTTACGCCAGCAAGCCAGAGACAATTGACGCTTTAAAGGACAATATTAGTGAAGCCATTGGTGAAATACAGCTGCACACAATAGATAATGTGCTTAAAAATTGGACCGATCGTGTAGGCTACTGCATGGCCAGCCGAGGCAGTCATTTGAATGCAATTATTTTCCGTTATTAACCGGAAGGATTGTACTTTCAAATAAAAAAATAAATTTGAGATAATATTCAGTAGTTTTTTGTTTATAGCATTTTCAAAGAAAAAAAAAAGTTATTTGGCGGACCCTTTATATGGGGACTATGTCGAAAAATGGACCGACCATGACCATATTTGACAAAGTCAATTATATATTGAAAAAATATAAACAAACCAAATTTGGAAAAAATCTGTGCAATATTTTTATTTTTTGATAGATTTTAGTGAAGATCGGGAAGCAGCTCTATATGGGGCCTATGAATAAGAATGGTCCTATAGGGATTATTTTTGGACTACTGATTAATGGAAATAATAAACACATAAAAGCCCAATTAAACTGAGATCTATATGATAATTTGGATCTTATGTCAATTTATGTCGATTTTATAGGGGTCATTTGTATGGGGACTAGGTCTGAACATGGACCAAATTTCATCAATTTCAAAAGAGTTCATCCCACGGCCGATAAAAGTTTATATACCATATCTCATCAAAATATATTTGCGACCTGTAATTTGATTACAAGGTTTACATGGACACACAGACCGACGGACATCGCTAAATCGACTCAGAAAGTTATTCTCAGTAGTTACAAACAGCAGCACAAAGACAATGTTTTGCAATAGTTGCAGAACTGTTTTATACAAGTTGTCAAATGGCAAGAAGATCTATGTCGATTTTTCAATGCCACTGATTTAGAGAGAGTCAAGTAACCACCAAACCGATTGTTATTTCTGTTTCGCGAAAGTTGCTGGATTCAATATGAGACATAGAAAAAATATTACTTTCGCGAATGTCCTTCGGTTTCCAAACCGGTTCAACGTCCACCAAATTAACCATTACCAGTCATTCCCAGTGCTACGGGCAGTGAGTCCGAAACATCTTTCACCAGCAGTGGAAGTTTGTATGATGCTGATGATGAACACCACTTAGTGACTCAAGCTGAGCTGAATGATCTAATTCAGGATTTACATAAAGGGTGTCCCAACAAGAACGCAATTTTTAAATTTTAAATAAAAAACAGATATTTTAAAAAAAATCGTGAAACTTTATTATATCGTGAAGTAGACAGAACAATATATCGTGCAGATGGCCGCCGCGGCTTTGCTGGCATGCAAGCAATCTTTGAATGAAATTTTCAATGACCATTTTGCATAAATGCTGCGGTATTTCATTAATGCAGCGTCCAATTTCCTCTTTTAAGGCTTGAGTCGTCGTCGGCTTATTCGCGTAAACCACCGACTTCAAAAAACCCCAAAGAAAAAAATCTAATGGTGTTAAATCGCACGATCTAGGCGGCCAATTCTGATCTCCAAAACGCGAAATAACACGACCGGGAAATGACTGATGCAGCAATTGAATTGTTTCTCTGGCTGTATGACATGTGGCGCCGTCTTGTTGGAACCACATGCCCTCCACATTCATTTCTTCAATTCGAGGCAAGAAAAAACTGGTTATCATTTCACGATACCGAACACCATTGATTGTTTGCGCTTGACCTGCCTCATTTTCATAAAAAAAAGGTCCAATGATTCCTCCAGCCCAAAAACCACACCACACAGTGACACGTTGAGGATGCATTCGCTTTTCGTGAATCACTCGAGGATTTTCCTCACCCCAAATGCGACAATTCTGCCTATTGACGAAGCCATCAAGATGGAAATGGGCCTCGTCACTGAAGATTATTTTAGCGCCAAAATCAGCATTTTCATGTTGTCTCTCCAATACCCAATTAACGAACTCCCTTCGCTGTCCATGGTCAGCTGGCTTCAGTTCCTGAGTCAATTGAACTTTGTATGCATGAAGATGCAAATCTTTCGTCAAAATTCGCTGCATAGTGGATTTGGATGGAGTTTGAGCGACATCATCACGTACAGCTGCGACATTTTCGGTCGATCGACCTGGTCGATGGCGCGTTGTTGTCTTTACATCACTAACAGACCCAGTTTCGGCAAATTTATCCATTAATCTCTTTACAGTTGACTCTTTTGGAGCATTATTGTGACCCCAAATTGATCGCAATTTGCGAACTGTAGCTGCAAAACTTTCACCATTTTGGTAAAACAATTTCACAATGAGAATGCGTTGTTCATTCGTGTAGCGCTCCATTTTTCCTAACCTCGTACCTTCTACTAGCAAACAATAACAATTGTTCAAATGTCAAACAATGACACTTCGAATGTTGCCAGATTTCGAATGTTGCCAGATTATTTACTGATGGCTCTAAGTACAGCTTAAATGCTTTTCTTTTGCATAATGGGAATGAAAAATCATCCATGCTAGCTGCGCAAAGTAAAATTACGACCCAATGACTGAAAATTTTACATTACTCAAATACAACGATCCTAAATGGAAGATCTGGCCTTAAGGTGTGTGACTTAAATTTCATTATATATATAGTATAGGCCATCGCACTGGTTTGTTCACTGCTATGCAAGGAGGTTTCGCAAAATATTGTTGTTCCTTTGTCTATGGGCTAGTCGCGCTATATGTCATTATTACGTCAGAACATGGCCAAAAAGAACTAGATATTCACCAGGAAAACAAAACATTTCAAATAAACCATTAATTGATCCAACTGATGTTCTTCTTCCGCCGCTGCACATTAAATTGGGCCACTTTAAAAATTTTGTCAAGGCTCTTGACAAAGATGATGCAGCATTTAAATATGTTTTTTGTTAGCAGTTTTTCCTAAAATTTCATATGCTAAAAGCAAAGAAGGCATATTTGTTGGCGCTCAGATCAGGAAGCTATTGCATGATGACAAGTTTTCACAATGTTTATTGGAGAAAGAATATGCAGCCTGGAAATCTTTCAAGAGCATCGTGGACAGTTTGCTTGGAAACAATCAGACGAAAACTATAGAAAAATTGTTGGTGAATTATTGAAAAATTACCACAAATTAGGTGCACGAATGTCACTCAAAATGAATTTTCTTCATTCTTCAGGTGCGGTGAGCGACGCACAGTGGCGCTTTTGAAATCGAGTAAAAATTATAGATGATAGGGTTCCGCAAAGTTGGATTTTTTTTTTGTAGCTTTTAGAAAAAGGCGCAATATTTTTTGAAAAATTATCCAATTTCAAATCAAATTGTAAGCAAATTGGTTAACCGATTATAGTGCTTTTGGTTTCGTTTCAAAAGAATTTTTATTTCCTATGAAACAAAATTAAAACGATGTTATTTGGTCGCTTACAGTCTACAGTCTACAGTCTCAGTTCTTTAAATATACTATATTTTGGTAGTTTTTCTACTTTGATAGAATAGAGCTTAAAATGTTTAAGTATGTTTACTGAGATATTACCTAAAATGGTTCCCCAATACAACACTCTAACTACTTAAATTAAACTTGGCTCCATATACTTGCCAGTCTGCATGCAACAACCATAAAGTTGTAAAGACATCTTGACATACACTGGATAGATGGGTAAACGTGTTTTGCAGATTTTTATATTATTTTTCACGATTTTTTGTTTTACTTTGCTATTCTTAATTCTAAAAATACAACTGACTTTTAAACAAACTGAATGAAAACAAAACTGATATTCGACTGAGCTATAAAAACGAACTGAGACTTATTATTTATTTGCTAGTGTTTATATACAATAATAATTCTTAATCAATAACTTCTACCATATATCTAATAAATTATACTTATTCCCATATATTCCAATCTGTGTTCATGTACATTACAGCTTTAGTTGTATTAGAAAACTTAATTAGAGCAATCTATCGATTTGCACAAAACACAATGTATTCAAATATAGAAGACATTTGAATCCAATAGTTTTGTCCTGTAAAACACATGAATCACTTTGTGTACATGAACCCAAATATTACACTATATAATTCTACTTTATGCATTTCATGTACACTAGCGTGTCCCTTAATAAAAAAAAGTGTTCAAACTGTCGGTCTCAGCCCCTAGAAATATGAAATAGCAAAAAAACTGAGAAATACAAAGTTTTGAGCCAATCAAAAAACGTTTAGTCGTGGCGCAAAGCGATTGAAAATTTCAAGTGTGTTTATATGTGGAAAATATGACTTCTTATCAGATTTTACGAAAATTTCGTTCTATAATTTAATTTTTCCGACAAGCTGTTACATAATTCAGGATCAGTATTAAATTATCCTTCCAAAAGGCTATAAAACTTCAAAATCGAATAAAACCTCGCCAAGAAATAGTAAATTCCCCACACCACTTTTGTGCCAAAAAAAACTAGGTCATGAAATTTGATGGCATTTTTTTGAACTTTGAGAAATTTGTCCCTATACCTATAAGTACTCAGATGTGAAGTATTGTTTTATTACCACGTTGTTAACCTATTGCGCATTGAGACCGAAAATTGAAAATTTTTTTGATAAAATTTTTAAAACTCCTTTTTCAAGTTTGAAAAAACTTTCTTAAACAAAATTTAAAAAAAATGAATCTATCACTTTAAGCTTTTATTAAATACATGTTGAGATTAGCTGTGTGAACCTTAAAGTAAATCCCTCTGCCAGAATTTTTTTGACAAGGATTTTATTTTTGCGGATTTCGATAAAAATTGGATTTTTGTGAAATATTCTGTAAATGTACTCTTTCGAAATACTTTGTATCAAAAATTCGTCACTTTTCTACTTTTAAATATTAAGTTTTATCTAAATAGCCTAGGGTTTCAGAAAAAAATAATATGACACCATTAGCCCTTTTGGAATTGGGGTCACATATGAACCCAAGCTAATAAAAGACAATTTATTCAAAAAATTCAAATATTTTGTAAGTGCTCTCCAATTTTTAGATGCGACACTTCAAGTATAATAACCAAATGTGTAGAAGTTTCGCTCCAAAAATTTGGGATAAATCCGAGAACGTTAACGCATAAATTGCCAAGGCCAGCTTTGGATTTTAAGATATTTTAAAATAAAAATGACCTAAAACGAGTTTTTATATTAAACTCGTTGATACCAGTATTTAGAATTTAAGAAAAACAATTCGGTTAATTTTTACTTATTTAACCATTCAGTGCTCCTGGGATCAAAATGATCCATTGTCATATATCTCTGGTGCAATTATCTGCTTATTGCTCGCGAATATAAATTAAAACAACTTAAGTCATATGTCTAAAAAATAGGACGTTTTTTGAAATTCACTTTGATTTAATTTTGTAATTTATTCCATTAAGAGTAGTATTAATTTAATATTACCTTTTATATATATTATTATATTTGAAATTTACTTTTATTTAATAAGCTATTTAAAACTGGGAAATAAAATGGTAGAAGTTTCAAAACATGTAGATGACATTGAAGATAATATAAAGTGACCGATTATAAAAAATCAAAAATTTCAACCATTATAAGTAATGGCATCTTCACCGATTGACCTGAAATTTTCTTTTTTTTTGGCGTTTTTTATCAATATCCACCAAATTGGTGGGTGAAAGAGCAAGAAATTCAACTATTACTTCATTACTTGAAGTAATTTTATAACAAAATTGGTTAAAAGTTGTTTTAATTTATATTCGCGAGCAATAAGCAGATAATTGCACCAAAGATATATCACAATGGATTATTTTGATCCCAGGAGCACTGAATGGTTAAATAAATAAAAATTAACCGAATTATTTTTCTTAAATTCTAAATAGTGGTATCAACGAGTTTAATATAAAAACTCGTTTTAGGTCATTTTTATTTAAAAATATCTTAAAATCCAAAGCTGGCCTTGGCAAATAATGGGTTAACGTTCTCTGATTTATCCCAAATTTTTGGAGCGAAACTTCTACACATTTGGTTATTATATTTTGGGTGTCGCATCTAAAAATTGGACAGAACTTACAAAATATTTTAATGTTTTGAATAAATTGTCTTTTATTAGCTTGGGGTCATATGTAGCCCCAATTCCAAAAGGGTTAATGGAGTCATATTATTTTTTTCCGAAACCCTAGGCTATTAAGATAAAATATAACATTTAAAAGTAGAAAAGTGATGAATTGTTTATACAAAGTATTTAGAAAGAGTACATTTACAGAATATTTCACAGAAATCCAATTTTTCTCGAAATTCGCAAAAATGAAATCCTTCTGGCAGAGGGATTTACTTAAAAGTTCACACAGCTAATGTGCGACATATATGTAATAAAATCTTAAAGTGATAGATTCATTTCTTTAAATTTTGTTTAAGAAAATTTTTTCAAACTTGAAAAAGGAGTTTTAAAAATTTTATCAAAAAAATTTCCAATTTTCGGTCTCAATGCGCAATAGGTTAACAACGTGGTAATAAAACAATACTTCACATCTGAGTACTTATAAGTATAGAGACCAAAAAACAATAAAGGCTTTAGTCAATTTCTCAAAGTTGAAAAAAATGCCATCAAATTTCATGACCTAGTTTTTGGTCTGGGGCATTTGCTACTTCTTGGCGAGGTTTTATTCGATTTTGAAGTTTTGTAGCCTTTTGAAGGAATAATTTAATACTGATCCAGAATTGTATAACAGCTTGTCGGAAAAATTAAACTATAGAACGAAATTTTCGTAAAATCTGAAAAAAAAAAGTCATATTTTCCCATTATAAATACACTTGAAATATTCAATCGCTTTGCGCCACGACTAAATGTTTGTTGATTGACCCAGTTTTTTCAGTTTTTTTGCTATTTTCATACTTCTAGGGGGAGAGACCGACAGTTTGAACACTTTTTTTTTTCCTCCATATAACGAAGGGCCACCCTAATGTACACACTACAACTGTGTAATTGGGCGGATGGCTGAATGCATAGGTATCGCGAGATTTGACTTCTGTAGGAGCTATATGGATGTGGACGAGGAGGAGCCAGTAGCTATGTTCTGTAACTCTCACATCGGAAAGTTTTCACATGGAACGTATAAAAATGAAACAAAAACGTTGCGAACTGACACAAAATATTGTTTCTCGCATTCGACTGGCTATGTAACTTTATCTTATGAGAACTATCTGTCACGTAACGTTTTTTTCACATTTATTGGAAAAATGAGAAAAAAGTGTTTCTGTAAAGTATGCATGTGGAAAGATTTGAAGTTGAACTGTCAAATTCACTCACAACTGAAATCTATGCGAGATAAGTTTTTAAATTCAGTTGCTTTAAAAAAAAATATATATATAAGATGACATCGAATATTGGAGAAAAGGTAAAAAATATGTTAATTTTTTACTTAAATTTTACTTTTAGTATTTACATTTAAATTTTTTTTTTGCAATTATTCAGAAAGTGCAACGAATTTCCCAAATTCAAAAAAAAAAAAACTTGTGGACTACATGTCTTCCAATTTGGAATTTGCCAGAGGACATTTTGTATGATTCAACGGATCGCACTTAGACTGATCCTTTTTAAGGCTGATTCTTGATCTTTTCCTAACAGATAATAAAAGCAAAACAGATAAAGCGCTTGTGTAGTAAAAGTTTTGTTACAATCACAAATTTTATTGTATGAATTTTGAAAATATGTATTTATTTTTTTAGTTGTTCGAATGATTTTGTAGTAAATGTTGTATAATTTTAATAACAAAAAAAAAATAGTAATTCAAGAACTAAAAAAAATCGTTTACTACATTTCTACTACAAAAAGCTGAAAAAATAAATAAAATCTGTTTAAAAAAATATTTAATGAATAAATTTATTAATAAAATGATAAATTGTTTAAATAAATGATTAATTTTAGTATTATCTAATATTATTAATAAATTTATGTATTTATTTATTTCATTAATAAGCTAATTTTGTAAATTCACGTATACGTAAAAGTTTAAACAAAACTGTATAAACTGTATAATATAGTCTATACTAATATAATAAAGAGGTAATGTGTGTTTGTTTGTTTGTTTGTTTGTTTGTTTGTAGGAGGTAATCTCCGCAACTACCCATCTGATCTTCCTGAAATTTTCACAGACTCTTACTGCGGATATGGGAAGTGCTATAGGCTTAAATTTTTTTTAATATTTTTGGTGGGCGTGGCACCTCCCACACAAAGTAAATTTTAATTATCATATACATATATTGAGAACTATGATAGGGAGAGCTTTGCAAATTTGTGTGAGGTCACCTATTGTTAATATTAGTAGCTACGCCGGAAATGGGCGGGATCGGATAAGTGGGCGTGGTACCTCCCATACAAGGAATAGTTCAATATTATATATCTCGAGTAATGTGATAGAGAGAGCTTTTAAAATTTTTCTGAAGTAACCTATCATTAATGTGAGTAGTCGGATGCAAAATGGGCAGTATCGGACCAATAGGCGTGGCACCTGCCAAACAAAGTAAATATAAAATGCCATAAATCTGAAGTACTGTAATAGTGGGAGTCTTGGGACTTTGTGTGAGCCCATAAGTAATTCATTTGTTTAGTTAGACAAAAAATGGACGTGATCGGAGCAGTGGGCGTGGCACCGCCCATACAAAGTAAATATATGATATCATATAACTGGTGTTCTAAGAAAGCAAGCTTTGACACTTTGCACGATCCTATCAGATCTTGGTATGAGTAGTCGAACAAAAAATTGTCGGGTTCACACCAATGGGCGTGGCACTCCCCATGCAAAGTAACTATTTAATGTCATATATCTGGAGAACTGTAAAAGCGAGAGCTTTGTGGCTTTGCGTGAGCTAATAGGTTCTTTGTGTGATTAGTCGACAAAAAAATGGGCGTGATCGGAGCAGTGGGAGTAGCACCGCCCATGCAAAGTAGATATCTAATATCATATAACTGGTGTACTAAAAAGGGAAGTACTCGACATTTTGCATGAGTTCATCAGATATTAATGTGAGTAGTCCAATAAAAATTGGGCGGGATGGGATTAGTGGGCGTGGCACCTCCTATGTAAAAAATATGAAGCACTACGAAAGCGGCAGTCTTTTGATAAGTTCATTAGTTATCAATGTGATTTGACGTGGAAAATATATCGCCAAAATCAAAAATCGCAAAACACAAAAATCGCGAAAAATTAAAATCTCCCCAAAAACAAAAATCTTCAAAATCAAAAATGGGCAAAATCAAAAATCGCTAAAAAGAAAAATTGCCAAATGATATTCTAAGTTCAAGGCCAATAGTTAAGTGTTGCCAGATCTAATATGGATAATCCATCTTCTTCTCATGGGCAGCTACATGTACCTTGCTCCAGGGTAGCAACGCCGAAAAATCTGATAATTGTTGTACCTAATGAAGAAACTAAAACCATTGTAAAATCTACACCAATAATCTATACTAACATAATAAAGAGGTAATATTTGTTTGTTTGTCTGTAGAAGGTAATCTCCGTAACTACTCATCTGATCTTCCTGAAATTTTCACATAGTCTTACTGCGGATATGTGAGTGCTACAGGCTTTAATTTTTTTTTTTTTTTTTTAGTGGGCATGGCACCTCCCATACAAAGTAAATTTTTAATATCATATATATTAAGTACTATGATATAGAAAGCTTTGCAAATTCGTCTCAGGTCATCTATTATTAGTAGTCAGACAAAAAAATGGGCGGGATTACACAAATGCGCGTGGTACCCTCACACAAACTTAATATGAAATGTGATAAATCTGAATTACTGTATTAATGAGAGACTTGGGGCTTTGCTTGAGCCCTTTCAGAACGATTCGGAACGGGGGGGGAGGGGGAGGGTGTAGCGAAGCACACCGGGTTACATCTAGTATATTATATTAGTATATTATACTATAAAAATATAATTTCATGAATCCATTTTTTGATAAAGTTATAAATTATTTCTATGTGATCCATAGGTTCTTTACGCGGGGTAAAATTAATTAACATGTTTTCTTGATATATAATTTAATTTTTGAATTATTGAAAATATATTGATTTTAATTAATCTTTATTTCATAAATAGATTATGATTTAAATTAAATTATTAAGTTTATAATAAAACTCAATTTTTTAATTAATTTTTTTCTTTAAATTAAATCAATTGATTATTTGAATCAATAAAGTTATTTTTTTAAATAGTATAACAGCCATTCTGGGAGGGGAGAACTTTTTTGGAGGATTTTCTATACTGACTTAATACTTTTACAATGCCCACGAACATGTTCGACAGTATAATAAAGGAATAAATTAATTTATTAATCAGATAATCAGTTGATTGATTAATAAATTAATTTAGAAATCAGATAATCAGTTGATTAATTAATAAAAAAAATCAGCCTTGAACCTTTTGGGCTCAAATGACTTAAAAATGGTTGATTTTAAATTAATTGTTTATTAAATTCATTTAATTAAGTTATTATTATTTAATTAAAAGTATAAATTTATTAACTTATTTAATTATTTGTATTTTAATTAATCGAATTAATATTTAATGAATAAATTAATTTTTTAACAAATCAATCATTATAATTTAACTCTAATGGCTTTTTAATTATAAATTGTTTGGTTTTTTAATTAACCAATTAATTGTTTTAGCAATTAATAAAATGTTTTTTTAACTAATCAATTTTTTTAAGTTAAACAATTGCATTATTAATTTAACATTTAATTGATGTTTTTATTAATCAATCAACTGACTATTTGAAGCGATTAATAGCTTTAATGCCATAGCGTTGATACCACCACACACCTTAAACTTGAATGATACTGAAACTGTAACAATATCGGACTATGATGTTAAGGATAATGAAAAATCATTCTGAGACAATATTCACTTATATGGGCACTTTTTAAGTACTTATATATGCACTTTTTTGGGCACTTATATATGTACTTTTTAAGTACTTATATGCACTTTTTAAATAATTTTATTAAAGTTTCAGACAGCTTCATAACGAGCTCTTGCGTCTTCTGGATTTTCACATTTGATCTAAATCAGGTGGCAAATTGTGTTCCAATACCGCCGCTATAGCTTCTTCACTAGAAGCACACCGAGATGAAAGCCATCTAATAAAACCAGTGCCCAATCCAATATCATAGCAATTTCTAACTCAACATCTCTCTTCGCAGGGTTTTTAGTGTTGTTTTTTGTAACCTTTTCTTTCAGCTCAATTTTAGGATCCGTTTTGATGGTCTTAGCATTCGTATCAATAACTACTTGATGTATTATTAGATTTTGTAAATCATTTATGGTTTCCATCGTAGCATTTTTATAACCTTGTACTATAACGTTGGCTTTAATAGAATCTCTAGAAAACAAATATATTTAGATATGATTTTTTAAAGTTTATAATGCATACTCACAAATAACTGCAAGCTTGCTTTAATATTTCTATATCTAAGCCCACGGAATAATGACGTTCATAATCGACCACAAAAGTTTGCTCCGACAAACATTCGGTTAATAAGGCAATGTATTCTTCGGAAGGTATTAAAATTTAATTCTCTATAAGATAACATGTTTCTTAAAAGTTTTTCGAAACTTTTAGCAAAGTACTTACGGTTTTGATAAGACCGTTTCGATATATGAGTAGGCAATACTACGAAACGCTTTCAAAAACTGCAAACGAGCATAATTTAACCATAGTAAACTTTTAGCCCCCTCATTAAAAATATTCTTGCACAAAAAAGGCAGCGTGTTATCATTCAGTTATCATATCATCATTATCGTATCAGTTTATTGAAGTATATTGAACATTTTTCACAAATTTAAATTAAAAAAAATTATTTCAAGTTCTTAAATTTTTATACACATAATTTTATGTTTACTTTTATTTGCTTTGTTTGTTTTTATTTTTTGACAGCTGACTTGGAATATTCCAATAACAACGCAACCAGTGTTGTAACTTTTCACATTAAGATACAGACACAGTTTTTACCCACAAATCGAGAAACAGTGGAATTTTTTGTTTCATACTTTTTCGATGTGAGAACTTTTCACATAAAATACGGAACACGGGTACAGTACAACATTTGCTGTATGAATGTCCAGTACTGAAGGTGCTGCGCCTTATATATCTAGGGCAAAGATTCTTGGATAACCTGGGCTTGCATAGTAGACGTTTCATTCGGCGGCCTTTCGGACTTATTGAGGGAATCTGGCTGGTTCAGGAGGGACGCATAACGGACAAAACGGGTCTTTTTCACTTATTATTTTCATTTCCTTTTCATCTTCCATACCCCTTACACTATATATCTGTAATCTTTAATACCTCTTCCTATCTCTACCTTCCGGCACTTCCTAAAGGGTGTCACAGTGGGCCATATGGCCTCCGAGTGTACCCGCCTTCGGTCGGGCGACCCATCCAACATAACCCAAGCTATCTTATGGTCCACCTAAACTGATTTTAGTTTTTGACCTGTGGTTACCTAGGTTTGGTTTCTAGGCTGAGGCATTGAACTTAAGAAAAACTATCGAAACGTAGTCGGTACAAAATATAAAACTACATAAATTTCAATGATATAAAAGGGAAATTGAAAAAAAAAATTTAATATTTAGAATAAGTAAGTAATGATTATAACTAAAATTTTAATTTTGCTAATATTTTTGCATTAAAGGGCATACAATATTTCAACCAAATATATTCTGTTCTTATATTTAAATACTGCAAGGCTTTCAGAATAGGAAAATCTTAATTTTAAATGACGTGCTTCTCGCAAGTTGTTCTGGCACTAAAGAAATTATTATTTTGTAATACTGTTGATGAGATCTTTAATTTGCCCATTACAAAAAAAGTTAAATAAAATAAATAAATATATAAACATCCCTTTCGCATGATATCCGATAAGGCGGGAACCAGTAACCGCATCGCTTATGTTATAACAATCCCACTGAGGGAGCAATGAGACCTCAGCCTTCTGGTGAAAAAGTTTTACAACTGGTTATTTACCTCAATTTTCTGTTTATATTTATGGGTTCGGTACTACCGGCTGAGTGTATTTAGACATATCATAAAATTGTGGAAGTTCGTCTGCTACTCCAGTACCTTCAATAGTATTGTGTACATGCAGGCAATCAGATTACTCTGACCACTAATTACTAACTGCACATATTTGCATTTATTTTCCTATACCATAGTTAGGGGTTTCTATCATTTAGCTTTTCTTTTCTTAAACATAAACTTGTTTATTAGCTTAATTCTTTTCATACTTTTCTTATCTGCTTATCATATATTGTAATCAACTTTATTGCAAAAGCAAAAGAACTACCGCTGTCGATTTCTGTTCCATAATCAGCTGAGAAAACGCCAGAACATCTATTTTTCTTTATTTTGTATCATGTTTAGTAGGGTTTATGGTTCATATTCCGATAAACTCGCATAGACATTCATACCATTACCTTACCCTTCGCGTAAGATAATCTTTTAGTATACTTCTGTTGTTCGTCCCTAACTTCTTTTAGTATATTTTTTCTTGTTAACATTAAATGCCACCAAAGAAAGCATGTTTTCATGTGTTCGTGCATTCAGTGAAAGAATAAGTAGAAACAGAAGGAAATAGAAGTAAAAACGAGTGTTGAAAAAAAAATGTGTTGTTACAAAGCATTATGTTAACACTATTTCTTGCTTTTTTAGTTATATTTTTTTTTTCCTTTTCAAGCTTAAAAGTGAAGTAAAGCTAATTTGTTTTTCTTTATTTTAGCGTATACTATTATTTTGTCTTATTTACCCAAATACCGAAAGGTAATTTGGGGGTGTTAAAAGATAACAGGAAATTACTTAACAACAAAAGAAATTTAACTAGGGATAAATTCTTTTAAACAAATAATAAAAAGCTTAAAAGTATTCTAAATAATAGAAAAATATGTATTAAATAAATGGTATTCAATGTAATACCTAAAGGAAAACTGTGGTGTAAAAACTATTTCAGACGTAATTTGATTTAAAATGAAGCAAATTTTAGTAAATAATAAAAACAGAAAATAACATTATTTGAGAATGTTATTTAGGATATTAAGTTTATATTACGAAACTCATTACTAATTCAAATCTACGTTCTTTAAAGAAAAATGTTTATATTCCATACCTATCAATATCGGTATGCAGACTAGTCCTTCTAGTGCTTACATTTTTAATTATTGATAAGTTTGAGTATAGAAATACGAGAAGAAGTAGATATAATATATGCGGCTTAGTAAATGGGTTGTTTTTCATTTGAAAAGCGGTTATCTAATTGGGCAATGGAACGCCGAAAAATTATATTTTTTGATGAAGATAATTTTCATCTTGATGAACGCATCTGTTGCACAAAAAAATTCACATATTACTGCTGGAAAGCCAATGCACCCTAAACTATGCATTGTTTGGTGTAGTTTTTGGGCCAGCCGTATCATTGGGCCATTTTTCTTTGAAGCTGCAGAAAGTCAATGAGTTGCAATGTATAGTGAGCATTACCGTGTAAGGATAGATAATTACTTGAGGCTTATTTTCAAATAAAAAAATCTGGGCAATATATGGTTTCGACAGGATCGCTAACCGTACCACCGTGAAACTGTCGATCTTTTGCGGGGCAGGTTTAAAAATCACGTCACTAGCCGCTTTGGCTTACCGCACGCCACGAATAGTACGAACAGTGACCGCTAAGGAGTACGTATTTATAATAAACTACCAGTATCCGGGTACGCTTCGCTATACCCATCGTAACGAAATAAAGAAACTGTAAACACAATTTGAAGAAAACCATTTTTTTCATCTTTGGCGGTTTTTGATTTTGTCGATTTTTGTTTTCGCGATTATAGACTTTTGGCGATTTTTGGTGATTTTTGATTTTAGCGATTTTGGAATTTGACCGATTTTTGGCTTTAGCGTTTTTTTTTTTTTTTTTTTGTTTTCTGTGATTTTTAATTTTTCCGATTTTTTATTTTGCCCATTTTTGTGATTCGAGAAATTCGGTTAAGCGAATTTTGATTCTGGTAATTTTTTTTTGCCTTCCGATTTTGTTATTCGCGATTTTCGGTTCTGGCAATTCTTGCTTTTGGCGATTTTTGTTTTTGTCGATTTTTGTTTTTGTGATTTTTGTTTTTGGCGATTTTTGTTATTTACGATATTCAACTTTGGCGATTTTTGACTTTGATGATTTTTGTTTTTTTGTGATTTTCGATTTTGGGGATTTTTGTTATTTGCTATTTTTGATTTTGGCGATTTCTGATTTTGGACTTTTCGATTTTTGCGAAACACGGAGTTGGCGATTTATGATTTTATGACGCCGCCCATATTTTCCACGACTACCCACATTGGTAATTAATGTACTTCTCAAAATTTTCAAAACTGTCAGTTTCATAGTACTTCATATTTTTTTGTAGGTGCCATGGCCATTGGTCTAATCCCGACTCTTTTTTTCCAACTATTCACAATAACTCACATGAACTCTGACAAAGTTCTAAGGCTTTCACTATTAGAGTACTCGAGATATATGACATTATCTATTTACTTTTTTGGGGGGTAGCACGCCCACCGAGTACTAACGTTTATAACTTATGAACTTACACTAAGTCCGAAAACTTTATTTATGACAGTACTCTACATATATGACATTAAATATTTACTTTGGTCCGATCCAGCCCATTTTTTCCGCAACTGTTCAAATTAGCTTAGTATATACATGTACATAGTCCTAGAACTCTTGCAGTCTTAGTACTACAGATATTATATGTTAAAATTAGATGTTGAAAATTCACCTTATATGCGGTGCCACGCCCAGTACAGTACCACTGTAAACATTTCAAGTCGATCGGTCTAGTGGTGTAATCACCTATAAACCACAAACAAACGTACAAAACTCTATTTTTATACCCAATATTTGACCCTAGACCCATATTTGACCTAGACCCATCTTTTATTATACCGACCGACTCAGAATCACTTTATGAGTCGATTTAGCTATGTCCGTCCATCTGTGTGTCCATGTAAACTTTTTATTTTGATAAAAATTGGTATATGAACCTATGCCGGCCATAGGATGAACGCTATTAAAATTGATGAAATTCGGTCCATGTTCCGACCTAGTCCCCATACAAATGAGCCCTATGAAATCGACATAAATTGCCATAAGATCCAAATTATCATATCAATCCCAGTCAAATTGGGTTTGTATATGTTCATTATATCCATTAATCAGTAGTCCAAAAATAATTCCTATAGAACAATTTTTAGTCATAGGCCCCATATAGAGCTGCTTCCCGATCTTCACTTAAATCTTTCAAAAATCAAAAACATTGCGCAGATTTTTCTCAAATTTGGTTTGTATATATTTTTTCAAAATATAAGTGACTTTACCAAATATGGTCAGGATCGGTCCATATTTCGACCTAGTCCCCATATAAATATAGCATCCGATATGAACTTCATATGAATAATGTTGGATTACTTTTTTTTTTTTTTAAGGCTAGTTCCGCGAAACCGCGTGGCTTGTCGGCAGATTCTGATATGGCTACTTTTTTTTTTTTTTGCAACGACAAACCAAAGCCTCTGGTGGGAATCGAACCCACGACCCCCGCATGATAGGCGAGCACCTACTCACCTACTGGGCCGCTTCGTATATCTTATCTCTTAAACCAAAAAAAAAAACAAGCAAGAAAATTATAGTCGGTCCAGACCGACTATACGATACCCTATACCATGCGTTTAGAGACCCTATCTCTTAGGCCAAACTAACTGGAAATAGAAAATAAGCATAAACCAAATTTGAGTGGAATTTTTATTAATTTTTTTGGCTGCAGATATGAAAAAGTTCATATCGAATGCTATATCTATATGGGGACTTGTCCCAAAATTGGACCGATCCTGACCATGTTTGGTAAAGTCTCTTGTGTTTTGCAAAAATATATACAAACAAAATTTGAGAAGAATCAGTGCAATATTTTTGTTTTTGATAGATTTAAGTGAAGATCGGGAAGCAGCTCTATATGAGGCCTACGAGTAAGAGTTGTCCCATTGGCATCATGTTTGGACTACTCATTAGTAGATGTAATAAATGCATACAAACCCAATTTGAGTAAGATCTATATGACAATTTGGATCTTATGGCAATTTATGTCGATTTCATAGGGGTCATTTGTATGGGGGCTAAGTCTGAACATGGACCGATTCTCACTAATTTCAACAGCGTGTATTCTATGGCAGCTTATACACTAAATAGCAGCTTATATACTAAATTTCATTAAAATATATTCATATTCATATTTGCGGCCTACAGTTTGATTAAAAGGTTTACATGGACACACAGATGGACGGACGGACGGACAGGACGGACGGACGGACATCGTTACATCGAATCAGATAGTGATTCTTATTCGATTGTTATAATAAAAGATGTGTCTAGATCAAATATTTTTGGTAGTTACAAACAGCAGCACAAAGTCATTATACCCAAACCACATAGTGGTAGAGGTTTGTATTTATATATCTTTTCAAAATGTAAATCACTCTACCAAATATGGTTAGGATCGGTACATTTTTCGACCTAGCTCCCATATAAATATAGCATCCGATATGAACTTTATCATATCTGCAGCCAAAAAAGTTAATAATAATACCACTGACATTTGGTTTATGCTTATTTTCTATATCAAATTAGTTGGACCGAAGAGTTGGGGTCTGTAAACCATAATTTTCTTCCTTTTTTTTTTTGATTGAAAAAAATTTGTGGAATATTTTGAAATTTTTCTTTTTGTCCGTTACTTGGTCGATTAATCGAAGAGTTTTGAATTAAAACCCGTATGATTAACAACCCTTATAAATTTGCACTCACTGATGGCAGATATATTTTTCTAAATTTCCATTTTCATCAAAGATTCAAAAAACCGCCCTGAAGAAGTTTAAAATTTTAAATTCTAAAGGCATTATTTTTATCATCTTGTTTAGATTTCAATAAAAACCTAACTCCTTCTCATGAACAAGTTTATGACATAGATTATGTGTTTTTATTTGATAATTTTCTCTTTTTACATTTTTAAACTAATTTTGCATTCGAATTAAAATTATTTCTAAAATATGTATTAACAATGAATAACTCTTGTAAAAAATTTATAGTATTAAAAGACATTCAACAAAAAATTTTAAGCCATCCAATTTAGTTATCTAATGGAATTACCAGGTATGTTTTAAAGTAAAATTGTAAACGATATAACACATATTTCTCTATTTAGTATTTGCCAATATTTCACTTCTACTTCCTCAATAATATATAACTTATATTCGTATATATGTGTATGTACATTTTGTTGGTTTCTATGTGTTTTCATTTTGGCAAACCACAAAACTTGATTTGTTGCAAATTTATTCGTCGTAGATGGGAAATTGCATTTTTTGCATGTTTGTTTATGTTTTTGTGGTAAAAAATAAAGAATGAAATAATTTATTTTACGAATACACATGTGTGTTTTAGTAAGTGGAAGATATATGCAACAATTCTTAATTTTTATTTATTAATATTCATAGCACAAATGGAAGCAATAAATTGCTTTCACATATGTTACGACATTCCGTAGAAAGGTTGTTTATTATAACCTTTTAGCGTATACATAGTACAGGGTAATATACAAAAAAAACTAATTCGCTACATAAGAAATTTTTGTGGTAATATTTTTTAATTTTTCTTGGATATGTAAAAATGTGTAATGATCTTATTATTACTTCATAATATGCTAAGATTTAGATTGTTTAACCTTCAACATATTCTTAAGGACAATTTAGGAACCTTATCCCATGAAGCCTATGTAAACCCCATGCAAACTTTATGTGGATTTTAATTAAAAATCCATTTTACTAAAACAAAATTAACGAGTGAGAAAATTAAAGTCGGTCTAGACCTATACGAAAGTTTAGAGACCCATCTCTTCGGTCCAACTAAGTGGATATAGAAAATAAGCATAAACCAAATTTCAGTGGCATAGTTATTATTTTTTTTTTTTTGGCTGCAGATATGAAAAAGTTCATATCGGATGCAATATTTATATGGGGACTAGGTCAAACAATGCACGGATCCCGACTGATATTTTGAAAAAATATATACAAACCAACTTTGTGAAAAATCTCCCCAATATTTTTGATAGGTTTAGGTGAAGTTCGAGAATCAGCTTCATGTGGGGGCTACGACAAAGAATTGACATATGGGGTTATTTTTGAACAAATGATAAATGGACATAACAAGCACCCACAGACCCAATTTTACCAAGATCTGTATGATAATTTGTATCTTATGGCAATTTAAGTCGATTTCATAGGGGGCATTTGTATGAAGTCTAGGTCTGAACATGGACCGAATTTCACCAATTTCAATAGAGTTCATCCATTTGTCGGTAGAAACTTATATACCAAATTTCATTAACCCTCCGTCATGCACATGTTCCGATAGTCGCACACGTAGCACATGTATCTGGCCAGATACACTATGTATTTCAATACATTTATATGCAAAATATGGTAGTTTAGTGATAATATTACATTGTTATATTGTTATTTTCTATTTTCTATTTTTTTTTTTTTGTTCTTAGTATATGCTAAACCACCTACCCAGGCAAAAAAAATTTAATGGGAAATAAAACAAGAAAAAAAATTTTTTTTGTGTTGAATTTCAAACAAACAGTTGTTAAAATTTCATTTCAATTCAAAAATTATTAGCTATAAAATAAATTTCAATTAATTCAAAATTAAAAAAACCTTAGAGAGCTTAAGGTAAGCAACTAAAACATATATATCCTGATTTCGAATGTTGTAGGCACTTGGAACAAAAAAAACGCACTTGGAACAAAAAAAAACGTGTTACTCGGCGAATTTTTCGTCTCCCAATGTACATAACTGACAACTTTTTCTCTTTTGTAGAGTATCAACATCAATTGAGCTAGAAAGTACTACTGGAATCCGAAATCAAAAAGAAAAACAACGAAAATGATATTAAATGAAGGGCAAATGTTATATCAATCAAACTTACATTTAGTGCTCTTTCAAAAAACGATTCCATGGCCAAACGGGTGCTGAACTGTTTGCTGATGTGAATGTTGTTCATTCCGTTTTCAATATTTGTATGAACCAATGTATCAGTTATCTTAGTGAGAAAATTTCTTTTGGTATTATTTTTGTTGAGACCATCAACTTCTTTGCAAATAATAAGTGCAGCCAGCGCCATGATGTCCAACATGTTGCAGAAGAATGCAAAAGTCCAACGTCTTGTTGATCGCTTTGTAGTAAAACGTGTAACCATTTGATCCATACAATCGACGCACAGTGGCGCCATTTGAGTTTTTTCGTTGCAAAAATCATATCTTTTGAACCGAATAACACAATTGAACAGTTTAAACAGCATATGATATATAACTGCTCAGCCTAAAAAATGAGCGTTTGGAAAGGGTGCTACGCTTTGTAGGGGCCTACTTATGGGTTATCAAATTTAAAATTTGTAGAAAAATCAATTTTATGGTAACTAAAAAAAATTATTTTTAAATTTTTAGATTGTTTTTGTTTTTTTCTTTAGGGTTTTATGTTTTAAATTATTACCCAACAAATTAAAAAAAAATTACTTCTTTTTTAAATTTATTTTTTCAATTTTCTGTAAAATATTCATCACAATTCGTAAGAGAAGGTATATCTAAAAGACTAATCATTTCTAAACTATAATTATTTTCTAACTCTATTCGTGACTTCACATGCCGCAGGGAAGAAATAAGTGGATCGGAAGATGCTGCCAACATGTTGCTGCCCTTGATGCTTTGAATGTGTTCTGCAATCTATATTTTTTATAAAATTTGTTAAGAGACTCCTGTGCTTCTTCAGAAAGCTCTCCAATTGGCAAAGACTGGTACTCAATTATATCTTTGCCATGCGCCAATATTTTATGGACGGTCGGGGTCAACTTCTTCTGTGGATACATTTCTGCTAAAAGAGATGTAGTTTTCGATGCATATTCTCCATATTTTGTAGAATTGACATTTTCTTTGCAGTTTAAAACATTCAAGATCGTTCGCAATCTTTTCACGATTTGATTGTCAATTCCAGTGATTCTAGTTACTGCCTCATCATTTTCAAAAAATCTCCTAGAAGTGTTTCCATCGTTTGAGTTACCGTATCCGTGCTTGGGACAGTCTACATTTAGTCCAACTTGTTTAAAAAAAGCATCCTGTACTTGCTTCTTTCTGATCTTTTCCTTATCCTTTATTGATGTATTTTCATCGAAGTTTTCCTCCTCTTGTGGTAGGGTATACGCCAGTTTTAGCAAGAACTCCATACACCTTATCCTTGCGTGCAATGGTGACATTCCATATTCGTAATTTTCCTCGTTTGTAGAATCGTTTAAATTACCAAAGTTCTTCTGACTCTTTTTGCAAATCGGGCATGACAATGTTGAGGTTGTTCCTGTCAGTTCGTTTACGACTTTTCCGTCAACCATGTTCAGGTGGAACTCATAATTGCATTCAATTGCAATTTTGTAGGCTTAATCTTGCTTATTTGTTCTTCAATGTCCTTCACCGTGGTCCTTATGAGTTCTGCCGATTCCCTTGCAAACTGAAACATTATTGGTCGGCAATAATGCACTGATGACGGACGTGGATTTTTCTAGTGTAGGGAAACATCAGATTTTAGCCGCAAAGGAACAACAGATGCCATAAACATATTTCCGTCCGATATTGTAGCGTCATCGGAAGATATCCATTGCTTATAAACGCTTTGTCCGGATGATCCATCGCAGCCCCATTTGCTGATCAATGTCAGTTTCTCAGGAAGAATTTTCACATCATTTTCAGGAAGACTCTCCAACAACCGTTTTGCTGTATGGCCCATGAGATCCTGCAGATTGGCTTTCACAGAGACTTCCGTAAACTTCGTATGCAGTGGTCGTGAATTTATTTTGGCTTGCGTAATATGCATGTATCCTGGTAAAACGTCAGCCCCGTGTCGCATCAAGGATGCCCGTAGTATCTCATATTTTTCTTTGAAAAGTTGTAAGTCCATAAACAAGGCCAAGGTTTCTTCGGAACAATACTTTTTAATGTGTGCATTTGTGGGCGTGGGAATGCTTTCCTTAATCCTTTTTAGTCGCAGTGGGCTTGCATCAGCAACAGATTTTGTAATCTGCGACCTAACTCTTTCACTATCCTTTGTATATTTAATAGACAGCGCGTCCGATAAATGCTTCGTGGTCAAGTCATTGGTGGCATCGGCAAGTTTCCTCATTCTTGTGAAAATTGAACACTCCTCAATACTTTTTTTTGGCCTTCCTTTTGCTCCTCTGGTTGATGTGGTGGGTTTATCTACTGCCAGTATATCCAGGATGGTGTCTTCATTAAGCCAGTCCTCGTATTTGGAGTTGAAGTTCTGAATGGTTCGATTAGATTTCACCCATTTTGCCTTAATATTTGCATATATCAGATAAAAATTATTTTTTATAATTTCGCTTCTCATAATATTTCCGTATAAGCTATCAAGTTCCGTGAAAAACTTTGGTGTGGTTGACCTTCTAAACAGTTCAAATAATTTTAAATTGTTCAACGCCATGTTTTCAGTATTTAAATTGTTTAACGCCATGGTTTCAGTACTTGTTGCGCCAACTTTCAGTCGTAGACTAATCCAGGCATATGCTTATTTTGCAATATATAGGCTTATGCTACCATGCCTAAAAATTTACCTGTTCCCTGCATTCATATGGATTTAGGCTGAATTATAAGATTTGTGCCTATCTGGAGGGACCATAAGTCAATATTGTTCTTGACCATTTGTACTCCAAAGTAATTTTTAAGTGAGGTGCGTACCTGCGAATTTCAATGAGTAATTTTTTGTGCATCCTGTGTCTGTAACAGAATATTGGGAGTAGACTTTGGCAGAGGCTCACAGGTAGACAACCGACTTAAAATGCAATTTTCAAACTATTAGAGCCATGTCTTTTTAAACTTTTTTACCTCTGGAAGCCAAATGGGCACGCACTGGCAGATAACGCCTTTTGAATTATGTAAAGAAATAATTAAAGAACATGTTTTGCAAATATGGCAAATATAGAATAATATAGATTTTTTATTATTTTCCGTCAAAATTGAAAAATAGTGAAAAAACGGATAGTTTTTAAATAGTGATTTACCAGGAGAAACACAAAGCAAACAGTTAATTTTTTTTTATCATTATACATTCTATAAATACATCAATCAATACAAACAAAAAATAAGGCGATTCGTTTCCTACTTTTCGTGATATTACACCTGAAATCGCAACAAATTGACTAAAAATTGTGTGTTTTTTTGCAAACCGAAAGTCGGTCAACTTTGAACGGTTATATCTTCTAAACTAAAAATGTGATATTATTAAGAGTAGCATATTTGAAATCGTTGGAAAATTTCCTATAACATGGGTTTATTCAAAACTACGTCGGCGCACATGAAAATTTTGATTTTTGCAACCTCGTTTGCTCTACGGGCGCCACTGTGCGACGCCAGCTTTATTTTCATTGTAGAAGAGAATTTGTTCGGCTTTCATTGCTTCCCCTTCACAATGTTTCGTATAATGGACGTATAATTTGGCGCGTAGCTGCAAATTGAAATTAATTTTCGTGGAATCCAAATAACGATGACAGAAAAGGACGAGAACGATCCTTTCTAATTTCGTTAGGAATACATCTTTTATTAGACCGAATGGTACCAACAAATGCTCGCAATTTGGCCAGATGCTTTACTCCTTCTAGTGTCGTCAAAAAGTTGTCAGCTACAATTGTACGGCCAGTACTGCTGTAGACCGAATGGCACCAACAAATGCTTGCAATTTGGCCAGACGCTTTAGTCCTTCTAGTGTCGTCAAAAAGTTATCAGCTACAATTGTGCGGCCAGTATTGCTGTACGACTTTGCGAGTTGTAGCATAACATTTTCTTCTTGTTTACTTGCTGGTTGACGTATACGAATTCCAATATTTGGTTCATTTTTACACCATATAGTGCCGCCCATACCAAGGAAAGAATCTTCGCCAACATTCTGTTCTTCAATTTCTTCATCGTCGTCACTATCAAACATTTCATCTGTTTCGATAGCAAATCATTTTCGACATCTGAGGCATCGTCATCGTTTGGCATATAATTTAGATCCATATCGTCGTTAACTCCTGGAAAGTCATTTTCTCCACATCTGCAAACGCTTCGCCATCTTCAGCGGCCCTTTCACGCTTTAACTCCTTGGCCAATGCTTCTGCTAGTCATATATGGAAATTCAAATTACCACCCTGATGTCGCGTATTACAAATAAATTCTATTTCTTCATTCATTTATTTTTTTTTTTTTTCAAATAAATAAAAATTCGACCGCAAATTATTGGCTGTATCTGTATATTTCAACGTTCACTATGTGAAAAAATATAAAAACAAAAAACAAACCGTTTTTGTGCTACCTGCGAGGGTATGACCCTAATTGCAGTGACAGTATGTATGCAGAGAGCGAGGGCCGTAGGCAAAAATCTGAAAGGGGGTTACCTAATTTTTATTTCCTATACCACTATGTGGTTTGGGTATAATGACTTTGTGCTGCTGTTTGTAACAACCAAAAATATTTGACCTACACCCATCTTTAATTATACCGATCGAACCAGAATCACTATCTGATTCGATTTAACGATGTCCGTCCATCCGTCCGTCCGTCCATCCGTCCGTCCGTCCGTCCGTCTGTGTGTCCATGTAAAGATTGTAATCAAACTGCAGGTCGCAACAATGAATATATTTTGAAGAAATTTGGTATTTGATCTTTCATTGGCCATGTTCAGACCTAGCCCCCATACAAATCAGCCCTATGAAATCAACATATATTGCCATAGGATCCAAATTATCATACAAATCTTAGTCAAATTGGGTTTGTATGTATATATTACATCCATTAATAAGTAGTCCAAAAATGATCCCTATTGGATAACCATATAGAGCTGCTTCCCGATCTTCACTTAAATCTATCAAAAAACAAAAATATTGCACTGAATTCTTCTAAAATTTTGTTTGTATATATTTTTGCAAAATACAAGAGACTTTACCAAACATGGTCAGGTTCGGTCCATGTTTGGGCCTAGTCCCCATATAGGTATAGCATCCGATATGAACTTTTTCATATCTGCAGCCAAAAAAATTAATAAAAATCCCACTCAAATTTGATTTATTCTATTTTCTATGTCCAGTTAGTTGGGCCTATGAGATAGGGTCTCTAAACGCATGGTATAGGGTATCATATAGTTGGCCTAGAGCGACTATAATTTTCTTACTTGTTTTAGTTAGAATCTGTTCATATCTATATAAAAAAACGTTTGTGAATTTGTTAATATTAATTGAAAACTCTTAAAGAGAACCATGTTTTATTTATGAAAATTAATTGTAACATACATAGTATAAGAATGACTAATATATTTCTATTATTGTGATTCCAAAAAGAGTGAACAATATTTTTAGTTTTATTATTCTGGCAGTAAATTAATAAATTTGCTGGCTTTCCGACATGGGAAAAACAACAGTTTTCGAGGTCCAAACCACATATTTGCAACGATTGTCGATGAGATTTATTAATGGTCATGGCAAAGCCCAATCTGTTCGGAAATTGTAATCTTTTGAATGTTATCGGTATGTCGGTAGGAATCAAAGAATTCTTGGCAGCAAGGCATGTTCACCTTTAAATTTGCCTTTGAGAATTGTGGCCTCAATAACATTGGCTATTATTCTATCAACAATTAACCTGGTTCCATTACATAGTCTCGGAGCGTTGAGGTTACGTAGCAAAATTATTGGAGAACCAACTTTTAATTTTAATAAATGTGGAGGTAGATCGGGCACATCAATTGAATTCAAAAATAGTGTTGGATAATTGTCTGCTTCATTTTCTTCAACAACACTATCAATAGATTTGAAAGCAAACGCTTCGGAATCAATCATGTCCTGAATAACAACATTAATATTATCGACATCGAAATTTTTTGCGGCTAAAATAGTTCTTTCACTTAATCAAGTAGTTGTTTTGAAAATTGGTCAGCCACCAAAAAGTCTTTCATTGCCTTACAAATATTGTAAAGTTCTATTTATATAATGCTTCTAAGGAATGTATGTGAGCCATGTTACATTCATCCCAAATAATAATATTGCATTTTTGCAGAACTTTTGCCATATGTTTTTTTATATTACATACGGCATTCTCATTCGTTTGTACGTTTAACGGTGATTTGAGTGCTGAATGAGCTGTACGACCACCATGCAATTATATTGCGGCTATTCCGGAGAAAAAAGCAATAGCTAATGCAATTTTTCCTTCCTTTTTGGTTAGAATATTTGTATATAAAAACGTTTGTGCATTTTGGAACTTATTAGATTTAAATAAATTTGACAACTCATTATTTTTCGAACGCCAGCGCCATCTACCGGGTCCAACAAAGAAATTTTTGCCATCATCTAACATTCATACATGTACATTCTTAATTTCAGTAAAATCGCGCTGTAAATAAAAATATTCGAAATATTTTTATACAAAAATTTCCTATGATAAAACATACATACATTCTGAATTGCACTCAAATCGCACTAAATAAAAAAATAAAATGAAAAACAAAAAGGAGGAGTTTAACTTCTTATATATAAAATTCTCGTGTCGCGCTCTCTGTAATTGAACTCCTCCGAAACGGCTTGACCGATTCTCACGAAATTATGTGCCGATATTGGGTAGGTCTTAGAAACGGACAACAGGTATTTTTTTTCTTGATATCTCAAGTGGGCGTGGCACTTATGGCTATCATAATACTCCAGATATCTGATTTTAAAAGTTCACTTTGTATGGGGGGTACCCCTCCCAGTGGCCATATCAAAAAAAAAAATAGGCGTTATCCGATTTTCAGACCTACCCAATATGCGCACAAAATTTCATGAGAAGCGGTCGAGCCGTTTCGGCGGAATTTTAACACAAAAACCGCGACAGAAAAATGTTATATATAAGATATAGATTTTGAACGCATTTAGATTTTTCTATTTCATCTGGTCTGGTAACGGCTTATAATGTTCACCGCAAAACAATTTTGTTTTTCGAAGCGCTCCGGAGATTTGCTGTCACGGACTTATTTATTAAAATTTTTAATTCTAAATTTTTTCGAAGATATTTAAAATGTTATATTATAACGTGTATGTGAAATATGTAATCTAACATTATTCATGTCTTAAAAAAAGAATTTTTAAAATACGCCTTTTATTGGCCTTGAAAATCTCACTCCCCTATACATCCTCGTAGTTATTTGGTAATATCAAATGCTTATGGAATACATGAAATGTAAATTTCGTCCACGATATGTACATTAATTATAAAATTTCTGTGCCTGTAAAGAGGTTTTCATGAACCAAACATAAAAATACGCTAAATAAGCATTGTAAAGAGTATTTAAAGGTACACCTAATCCAACTCAAATACACTCAGTTATCATTTACCATCCCAGTTTAACCCTGCTGTTAGGTTTGGACCATTTTGGTCAAATTTTGTTTTCTTTCCTTTCTATCTTTTCAACGGTAAAACATATCGACTTGAAACGTCAGCTCACGTGGTTTTTTTCTAAATCAATGTTTTTATTCAAATAATTAAGTGTCTAACATAAATTGGAAGGGAGAAAAATAAACAGTTACAAATTTTATGTTAAGGACCATTTTGGTCCATTGTAATTTTTTATTTATTCGCTTCTATGCAGGATGTACAAACAATTTTTCGGCTTAGTTTGCAAATAAATTTGCTGCAGATAACACATTTACTATCGCATTTTGATTTGCAGCAACCACAAATTCCACGTGTTCTAGCAGGTGGGTTTCTTGTATCACTTGTAGAAGCTACGGGGTCTGTGGTAGATGCTCTTACCTCAGCCAATAACTCTGCTGAGAAATTTTGTTTGGGTATGTTGGTTCGTTTCATCATATGTTCTTTGGCCAAAGAAAGTGCTAATAGTCGTAAAAATTCTGGTCGCTTACGATTTTGATCACTGGGTGCCCACGAATCATCGATTTCAGAAAACAATATGAGCGCATTCAATGCTGATATATCTATCATATTTGCAAAAACAACATTCGGCCATCGATTTGTTTTGCGTTTAGTACTGTAGTAGCCAATCTTTTGGTCGACAGTATCTACGCCTCCTAAAAGAAAACAAAATTAAATTTTGTTTACTAAAAATCTATGAACACTGGCAAAAAGTTACACGCCTTTTGTTGAATTATAATAAGACACAATCTCAGGCTTCTTTTTTGGTCCATTGGCATCAACTTCTGCCGTTTTGTGCATCGTACTCATCAAAACAGTACCTTTGTTTTTATGGGTGTTGTATGAAACTAATGTTGCGACTTCATTGAAAGCAAATGTTGAAGTATATAAAGGAACTTTTTTGAATATGAGCAACTTCGGTGGAATAAATGTTTTATTTTTTCGAACTGTACCCACGTATGTCAGTTTCCTTTCCAAAAGCTTTTGCGCCAAATCAAACGACGAAAAGAAATTATCAGCCGTGATATTTTGACCTTTCAAACCTTCAGTCAAGTCCAATACGATGTGCTGTCCTTGGTTTTTCTCAGGCTGATCATTTCTTTGTTTTCCTAAATATGGCTGTATCTTCCACACATAACTTGTTTTAGAGTCAACAGACAACCAAAATTTTAAGCCATATTTGGCAGGTTTTGAAGGCATATATTGTCTGAAAGAGCATCGTCCTCTGAAAAACACCAGTTGTTCATCAATAGTAACATTTTCATGGCAGTTGAAACTCATTGAAAGAATGCCTTCCCAACGGTTCCACAAATCACGTATAGGAGCAAACTTATCTGTGCTTTGCATTTGTCTTCGGCTCATAACATCATCGAACCGGAGCGCTCTTGTAATCATTTGAAAAGTATCCTCAGACATAATGGAACGGAAAATAGGACGACCAAAACGTCTATCAAACAAACCATGTATGTCTTCGTTTTTGCCGCTGCCATATAACAAATAAATTTGCCTACTCTTTTACTGAACCGAAATAAAAAATCTGTATAAATATACATACCGACACACACCAGCAAGAATAAGTATTGCAATATAAGCACGCAAAGTGGCTTCATCAATGTCTTTCCACTTACCCTCGAATTTTACTCTGCCATACATATTGGTATTTTCAATAATTATTTTTTCTAATGGTGGTGGAAAAAACAGTAAAAAAGATGAAAGAATATCTTGGCACCTGGATACAGCAAATCGAGTTGGTCCTGGCTGTATTGAAATAATATTTTCAGAACGAGTTCCAATAGAACAGGGTAAGGGAACAGCTCTCCATTGCATTTTATTTTTTGCAATAAACAATGGATCTACAGTGCTAGCAGCAGCCACATCTTCTTCACTATCTGTTTCAGAATCACTTGATTCGGTATTTTCAAATTCAGTATTTTCTTCTAAAATACTTGAATTTGAAATATCCGAGGCACTGTCACTTAGGATTTCAGCAATAGCATCGGTGTCCAAAAAACGTCGATTTTCCATTCTAACAAGAAATAAACACAACACAATACAAACAAGACACAAACTAAACTGCAACTAATGCAAACAATTTACACGACTGCATCACAAAATAAAATCAGGGGAATCACAAAAACACAAAAAAAGCACACACACATATGTCTGCATGATAAAATGCACAAAGGGGACTCACACAAAAAACACAACTTATTGAATTTCAACAGTAACTTGAATTGCTGATTTGATGGCATAACAAAACAAAATTAGGGGAATCCCACTATTGGCTTTCAAATTTAATTTGTATGAAATATAATAACAAACATTCAAAACAAAATGAATAGCCCAAACGATTTGTTAAGCATACAAATATAACTTTTAGTGAAAATATTTGTTGCCAAATACTTAATTGAAATAAATAAGTATAAAAAATAGACTTACGCCCCTTGTTTTCAAAAAAAATTGGTATAGACCAAAATGGTCCGTTAACCTCGAATTCGTAAGTTTTTTTTAACCTAACAGCAGGGTTAAAAATTCGAATTCGTACTAAGTTACTAGTTTGAATTAGCCATATAACGAATGTTATGTATAATAAAATATTTGTACTAAGGTTTAATTGATAACATAAATTTATGCATTCTATCTCAAAAAAACAACGTATAAGTAACATGTACTAGAATTAGATATTTATAATTTTACATTTCTTGTAGATAATTTTCTGTGAAATCTATAAAGACGCCAAAATTTATCTGCTAAATATAATAGACTTAATTTAAATCTAAGTTTTAATGGGTGGATGACAATTCAAATTTATGGCTGTTTATATTTAAATTATAGACAAAAATCAAACCCCCAAGTTTTGGGGTGATTTTCTTATTTACATTTTTCCACGTCTTTGTTTATCAATGAGTAGAGGAGAAAAACTGTGTACAAAGCAAAATATATAGGAAAAAATTTGAAGAAATAATATATGAAAAACACAGTTAATTATGCGGAAACGGAAACGATGTGTAAACAATTTTGCATGCGACACATTATCAGCAGAAAAAAGGCGGAAATGTGTAATGTTGAAAACGATGGTGTATTTATGTGATAAAAAAAATGTAAATAGCTATATTATAAAACATGATTTATGATAAAAACCTAATTACTTTTACTTGTACGAAAAGTAAAAGGAAAGCTAATTAAGTGTGTAAGGTTGTAGTTTTTCTACCCCATCTGTCGATGGTATAACGATTTTGTGCTGGTGCTTGTAACATTCAAAGACATTTTAGCTAGACCCGCAATTTATTAGACCAATCCACTAAAAATCACTTTCTGAGTCGACTAATCGATGTCCACCCATTTGTCCGGCTGCCTATCTGGCTGTGAGTGCAGTAAACCTTGTAATCAAGCTACATGTCGCATAATATATTTCATGATAATATATACCAATATAGCTTTTGTTGGCCATGTTAAGACCTAGCCCCCCTACCAATAACCCCCAAGTGATCGACTGAAATTGTAATAAGATCCAGATTAACATATAGATATCGGTGAAATTGTTTATATGTGTTGATTAGACACATTCATTAGTAATATAGTATAAACCCTGCAGGATCATTTTTAGATATATTACCCATATAAGGCTGATTCCCGATCTTCACTTAAGTTCATTAAATATCAAAAATATTACTTATATATTTCTCAAATTTGGTTAGTATACGTTTTTGGGTAAAGTAAGTGACTACACTAAATAATTTTTGACCAGTTACCCATAGGAAAATAGAGCCCACTATGAACTTTCTCCCTTCTAAAAGGCACAAATTAATAACAATTCCACTTAAGTTTTGTCTTTTCTTATTTTCTACATACAATTATAACCTCAGCAAAGTTCGATCTAGAACTATTTGCCGAAACCCCTGGTATCATCACATATTCGACTATAGTTTTTGAACTTGCTTTCTTTTAATTTTCTTTCGATAGGGAAATTTCAAGGTTTTTACCATCACTGTAAGTTCCAATTTAGGAAATGCGATAGTGTAAAATTATTCGATTCTGTTTCACTTTTTGAGTTAATTTAGTATTGTCCACATCCATTTCTCTCTTAGTAGCACCAAATATTCATCAAAATTTCTTCAGGCATTCACGAACGTTGTCCTTACAATAAATTTTTGATATGAGAAGCTATTGGTATGTAATTATACTAAAAATCAGGCAGCACAAATAAGGATCCATCAATTCCATGATTTAAATGCTCAATCAATCACTACTTTGACCCGGCGTGAAACCTCTTATTTTCGAGAATGACTAATGTTTGACGATAGCTTTTCCTTATTCCTCCAACGCTAATGTACCATTCCAAATTGATTATACTACGACATTCTTGTAACAGAGTGGCAAAATGTCTAGCGATCATTTGCTTGGAAGTTTG
Source organism: Cordilura impudica (assembly GCA_963682025.1). NCBI lineage: Eukaryota > Metazoa > Arthropoda > Insecta > Diptera > Scathophagidae > Cordilura > Cordilura impudica. Next base: position 107,440,980 of record OY821518.1, read on the forward strand.
TAGAATTTAGTTATATTTAGAAACTCTATACTATTGACTACTGTTAAGTGTCGGCCACATATGAAAAGACCCTGTATTCGTTGCATGTCAAGGTCCTATGTTTTTTGAAGCGCCAATATCGAGCTTGTTCTATCACTTATTTGGACAATTCGATAGAGGCCTCTTTTGGAATGATTCTCGAAATAGATGGCATTTGATGCCATTTTTTGTGAACCAAATTTTCATTATATTTAAAATATATGCAAACCATAGCCAACGTTGACATCGTGTCCAACAAGATTAAACGGCTTACAATAAACTTCAATTCCAAATGTGTTAATTCGGAATTTATCCACATTAATGAGCTTATCTCATCATAATTTTATCCTTAACCCTTAAACTTTTTATCTTAAAAATAAAACCCAAAAAAAAAATCAATAAGGTTTTTTGAGAATTTTCACATTACTTTGTAATATTATGTAAATTCAATACATTATATATTATTGTTAAACATATTTAAGCAGAAAAGGAATATGTATCCTAAACTCTTTAAGAAAAAAATTGTTAAATTAATAACTGATAAATGTTTCATAAATAAAGAATTGAAATTGAAATATGCAAACCATGATCTAAGAAGATAAGACGCATGCCAATTTTGCTATTTATACTACCGCTCAGCATCAAAGTTATCAGGTACAAAAAGTGACTTTGGAAAACCAGCTAAACATGGCGGCCTGGGATGGGCCGCACAGTGGACCATTTGATAAGAAGGCGGTCAAAAATCTATAACTTTTGATTGGATTCGAATTTTGATATGCGGTTTTTTATGTTTGGTAGGTGAGACTAGCCTTTAAGTTTTGCTATAAAACGTAATTCTCGACCGAAAATAAAAAAAGTTACGGAGGGTTTAAAATACATTTTCATTTGTAGTTGAATTTTAGTACAAAAGTGAAGTGTTAAAAGGTAAAAAAAAGGTTTTTTTTTAATATAATGTCTTATTTTTTCAGTTAATTTTACAACTAATACTTTTTAACAATTTTTTAAGTTAATTTTTTCAGAAAATGCCAAACTTTGGCCCCCGTAAAATTTTTTGTCCAAATGTGCATAAGGGCGAAAGGTTGCTTTTTTTAAATATCCCGAGTTAAAATATAATTTATTAAGCAGCGAACGTAAAAGATTCCTTATATTGGTTCAAGATATAGAAGTTTCAATGAAAAACTGTTTTTGCTTTAGTTAAATTTTTTTTTATTGTCTTTTTAAATATTTCTATATCAATTTTTATGCTAAATTTATGAAATATAAAAATTTTTAAATCAAGAAAAGTTTTTAATTATATAAAAAAGTGTAACTTATTGTTAGTGTAATGAAAAAGTACTTTAAATCAACCAATTTTAGCAAAAATTTCTTCTAAATAGCCTTGATTTTCATCTTCTAGAAGTTGTTTAGCCTCTTCGTCTAATTCAATAGAGGTAGTTTTCCATATTTGACGAATGTTGGACATATATGGATCTGAAGTGCACAACAAAATAGTGATCAGGTCTTCGTACAACATCTGGACATTTTCCTTGTGTTGTGCTCGCGAATGAATCTGTAGTCTTTGTTCCTTTTTTCTTGCGCTTCTTTAGATAGATCTCCTATTGCTAGCATATTGTTTTGAATTATTTGTTCCCCATGATACAAAATTTTATGAACTGTGGATGGCATATATTTCCAAGAGTATTTTTCATTATAAAGTATAGCTGTTTTATTGGCGTACTCTCCAAATTTTATTGCATTTATCTTTCTGCTGCATGCTAGAACTTGTAATATGATTTTGAATCGTCTTATTAATTCATGATCTACACCTGTGATAGATGCTGCAGTTTCCGGATCGGAAAAAAATCTCCTTGCAATATTTCCATCATTTGTGTTTCAAGTTTACTTTATCATTTTATCTATTCACTAGCTGTTTTTACCCGGTCTTGCCCGGGATAAAAAGGCCTTTGACTTGAAAAATGGTTCACTATGCCTACCAGGCGCTGAGTACTTAGTTCCCAATTAACAAATTCCCCAATAAAATGAATTTTCTCCCCAAAAATTTTTATGGGCAGTAAATTGACTTTTTATTTCAATTAAAAATTTTTGATTTTTTAATTTAGAAGAATTTTGTAAGCAAAAATGTTTCAAAAATAAGCTGCGAAAGCGCTTAAAGTTATTTTTTGCAGTTTATTTATAAGCATCAAATATAATGGAATGGTTCGCAAATGAAAGGAATCAGATCTTTTAAAAATTTAATTTCTTCATTCAATAAGTGATCATCATTGAGCAGGGACGTCAAATTCAAGTTTCAGAAATGAAAGACTAATGCGACGTTTAATATTGTGTCGCAAGGTTTCTTTAAGCAACTGCTTATGGTATATGTGTGGCCTATTTTGATCAATAGGTAATTATTTCACATTCGTAGATAAAATTTATCATACGACATTTCCCTAAGCTGTGTTCCGCGAGCGAGTCGCGTCCGCTTCCGCGCGTTTGGCAACTTATTTTAATCGCCAAAATATATTTTTCAGATCATTGCGATATTTTAGCTGAGCTGCTTCCTTGCAGCTACTACCCGTGCTGTCGCTTATTTCTCGTTAACTTATTTTAATTCCTAAAACATATTTTTTAATGCATTGCGATATTTTAGCTGAGTTGTGTTCCGAAAGCGCGTCGCGTTCGCATCCGTCGGGTCCGCGTCCGCGTACGCGCGCCGCTTCCGCGCGTTTGACAGCCACACCTGTGCTGCCGCGCAGCTGTTGCCAACTTATTTTAATTGTCAAAATATATTTTTCAGATCATTCCGATATTCTTGCTAAGCTGTATTCCCCGTGCGCGTAGCTTCCGCGTAACGAAATGATGCTATTGAAAATAATACTCATTTTAAATGCATTTATTGTAGGACATATATTGAGAGCAGTATTCAAATGTTCACTAAATAAACATTTAACAAAATTCATTAAATAAAAATATGTAAAAATTTCAGAATGAATTTGGGGAGTAAGTTCATTTTTTATTTCGATTAAAAAAAAATGGGGAATTTGTTCATTTCTTTTGGGTACCTTTTTTTCAATTTTGGGGTATTTGTTCACCGTGTAGTTATTTCCGTGTAAACCAAATTTCAAACAAATCCGTTGAAAAGTACAAATTTGTATAGGGAAGAAATATACCACACAACAAAATATGAATTTTATATGAAAATTGGTCGTCAAAGTAGGCGTGGTCGGTAAAAATCATATAGCGACCTTCCCTGGAATATGTACTAAATTTCGGAGAAAGCCATTGAAAAATAAAAGTTTGTATAGCAATCAAATAAAGAAACAAATAAAAGGAAAAAAATAAGTTTTATATACATAGAAGTTTTCGCAAAGTAGGCATGGCTTGTAAGAAGCATACCTTCCCTGTCATCTGACCATCCCTTGAAAAATAAAAATTTCTATACTGAACAAATATACCAAAAAACAGAAAATTAATTTTGTATAAAAAGTGGGCGCATAAGTAGGTGCGGCCATCAAGAATCATATGGCGACCTCTCTGGAGTACAGAGATCGTGTGTAGCAAATTTCAGAGAAATCCGTTAAAAAAAAATTGTGTAGCGAACAAATGTACCAAAAAACAGAATGTGAATTGTGTACAAAAAGTGGGCGTCATAGTAGGCGTGACCGTTACGAAGAATATGTCGACCTTCCCTGGAGCAGAGGGATCGTGTGTACCAAATTTCAGAGAAATCGGTTGAAAAATAAAAGTTTGTATAGCGAACAAGTATACCAAAAATTAAATAAATTGTATGCAAAAAGTGGGCGTTAAAGTAGGTGTGGCCGGTAAGAAGTATATGGCGACATTTCCTGAAGTACAGAGATCGTGTGTACCAAATTGCAGAGAATTCCGTTGAAAAATAAAAATTTGTATATCAAACAAATACACCAAAAAACAGAAAACGAATTGTATACAAAAAGTGTGCGTAAAAGTAGGCGTGGTCGATAAAAGGTACATGGTGACCTTAGCTAGAGTACAGGGATCGTGTATACCGAATTTCAGAGAAATTTGTTAACAAATAAAAATTTGTATAGCGAACAGAAAATTAATTTTACATAAAAAGTGGGCGTAAAAGTAGGCGTAAAAGTAGGCGTGGCCCGTAAAGGGTATATGGCGACCTTTCCTGGGGTATAGATATCGTGTGGAAAATTTCAGGAAAATCGGTTGAAAAATAAAAATTTGTATAGCGGTCAAACAAACAAACAAACAAACAAACAAACAGAAAATGAATTTTATATATATAGATTTTAACATTTTATTTCATTAAAATTAACTTTATTTCAAATTATTGTCTTTGTTAACACAAGCGAACATTAAACGTAAAGAAAACTTTAAATAACTTCACTCTTAAAATTACGAAGCCAGAAACAAAAGAGAATTTCAGAGTACATGAAAGTCTTTACCCCCTTTAATTCTTCTCTCCCGTCTCACCTATAAACTTTCATATGTAAACACACACAAATAAAAGAAAGGTACGTAAAACTGTTTTTTTTTTTTCATTTATTTTTATTTAGCTAGTAAGACCCAAAATTTCTTTTTATAATTAAAACTTCAATTCCATTATAATTTTTCCCGAAGTTTCTTCGATTTTATGTCGACTTCTTCTGGGGATTTCATCTGCTTAATTATAAAAAACATCATATTATTACACAAGTATTTTACCAAAATACTAAAACTTACAATTTTCAATATTACATTTAAGTACAAGAAATATTACATTTAACATATAACACTGAACATATAAAAGACGAAACTAATAAAATATACCCCTTAATTTAAAATCACAGACTATTTTATGGCAACCATGTAGCTAGCATTGATGTTGCTAGTATCTTCCTTTAAGTTCATGGTTCTGTTTATGTGCTTTTGTATGTGCAAGCTTTCTTTAGTAAATCGTTTTCTTTCTATTCTTTCTATATCTATTATCCTCACTTGTTCGAGATCAGCTGTGTGGCCTATTAAAAGTACATGTTGTGCAAGTGCTTTCAATTCTTTGCCTTTCGCGATATCCATTCTGTGTTCTCCCCTTCTTGTAGCTAATGCTCTCTTTGTCATTCCCATTTAAATTTGATTACACTGTTGATCATTACTGCTCTTATATGATATTTCATACACAACATTATTTTGTTGTTGTTGGACAATTGGAGTTTTGACGTTTGTGCATATTGTGTTTACTGTTTTGCTTGCTTTAGACGCAAAGTTGATTTTATTTTGTTTTATTGCTCTTCTTATGTTTCTGTTGTCGGTTAATCTTGGGATGTACTGTACACTGTAAAAACGTTTATCATTATGTTTTCAGTGTTGCTAACTTTGTTATTTTTATATCGTTTATTAATTTTTTTTATTAGGTTACTTATAAATTTAATTGGAAAACTATTTTCGGTGAGATTTTCCATGTGTTTTTAGTGCGAAATTCTTCATCACTTATCCACAGAACTCTTTCAATAAAATTTTTTCCAGTATTGATAATTTGGCTTTTGGGTTGGATTGCGTTGAAATTCATAATTCTGCCAGAGGCCCTTTCCTTGGAGTGCCAGTCCATTTTCATTTTATTATCATCTTTAATCCTCGGATGTTTAACTGGGCTTTCGAGGCCATTTTTGACATTGAATTGTCCCCAAATTTTTTCGTTGGCTCTGAGCGCGGAAATATTTTATGCCAACTACCGCTAATGCTTTCTGAACATAATGAATCCAGTTAAATATTAGTTTTATTGATGTCATAGAAAAAACTAACGTGTTATGTGTTAAAAGGTGGTAAGTGTACCTACTGGGCCTCATGAGGCCAGACCGTTAAATATATGGAAAATGTATATAAGCTGCTATAAAAAAACATTTCAACATTATTGATCATTTTATTGCAATACTTGTATGTGTGTTTGTGTAAATAACTTGTTCAAGTTAACACTACAGCATTAAATTTCACGGTAGGCTTTCCTATTTTAGAGGTATTGCTGACTTGGTGTTTGTAGAATTTCTCTGCTTTGCATAGTCTACATCTCTCTCTATGTATCTCACATATTTAACTGTAACTTGTTTTCGAACTATAAGAGAAAAAGATGTTTACGAGCTTCGTTCAATAGTTATTGTAATGTTTCCGAGCTAAAAGAGAACATCTTCAAACCTCATCAGAGCTTTGGTGATCTTTTGTTTTCGCCTCAAAAACAGGCGTTCAGCAACCAACAAGGTGTGAAGTGTTAATTAATTTGTGATCTATTTGTGATCTTTGGCTTCTTGAATTGAACTAATTGAAATGTCTGAAATAAGTGATGAGGTGTGGAAAGACCTCGATCTGGTACTAAATCTACGTCAACGATTTTCGAGATTGACGACAAACCAACAGCAGGTCACTGAAAATAGACTGGCCGAATTTTTTGCGGGTGAGAACATCGAAGATGAAGAAGAGGAATGTGAAAATGATGCTGATGGAGAATATTTACCAACTGATGGAGTAGCGTCGGATGGTGAAGAAGATTTGATCATTGAAACGAATGCTGCATTGGACAGTGACAATGAAGAAAAGGAGGTTGAAGGAACTTCGACATTGCCTGTTGGCGAATTTTACACTTCCAAAGCGAGCGTCATTTGGGAGAAAAATCCACCGTCAATATACCGCCCGCATACACACATTGTTTCAGTTGTTGCCAGAAGTGGGCCTATCTCTGTAAATCAGCCACGTTTGGACATAAATATATTCAAAAAATTTGTTACTCCGGAGATGGTCATGTAACAACTCGAGAAACAAATCTTAAAGCATCAGGAATCATACGGGAGTGGAATATAGCCCATCCAGATTCAACTACAAGAGTTTGGACAGAGACAGACGAGAATTAGATGTACGCGTTTTTCGGCCAGTGGTCAGTGTAATAACTCGAGAAACAAATCTTAAAACATCAGGAATCATACGGGAGTGGAATATAGCCCATCCAGATTCAACTACAAGAGTTTGAACAGAAACAGACGAGAATGAGATGTACGCGTTTTTCGGATTATTATTGTTTACTGGTATGTTTAATTCAAATACACAGCCAGCTAAAGAGCTTTGGAAACCATACCACCATGACATCTACAAAGCCGCGATGTCCCTCGACCGGTTCAAACTACTCTTACGCTTCATTAGGTTCGACAATGGAAAGACGCGACCGGATCGTGCTGCTTTGAGTAAATCTGCAGCTATCGACGATCTTTGGATAATGCTACACGCCAATTTGGAGCGTGCCTACGTGCCATCAGTGAATCTCACTATTGATGAGCAATTGTGTCCTTATAGAGGCCGCACGCATTTTACACAGTACATCCCATCAAAGCCGGCAAAATATGGCTTAAAGGTATAGTGGATCTGTGATGCCAAAAGTAATTATCCACTGCAAGGTGAAATATATACGGATAAATTGGCAGTCGACTTACGAGATGTGCAGCAGGGCAAAAATTCCAAGGAACTGGACGTACTATTTATTGCGACAATTTGTTCATTTCTTTGGATTTGGCTGAAGAACTTAGTGCAATGAAGCTCGCAATCGTGGGCACTGTTCGCTCCAACAAACGGTTTGTACCGGAGGAGTTCAAAAAGTCAAAAAATCGTCAGTTAGAGGAAACATTGTTTGGCTATCATAATCAGCAAGTTTCATTGTACTCATATGTACTAAAAAAAAAAAAAACAAAGCTGTCATATTACTGTCAACCGAGCATTATGCATCTAAAATCGACATAGCAAACAAGAAAAAGCCTTATCAAATTCTTGATTACAATGAAAATAAATCAGGTGTCGATACTGTGGATCAGATGCTTAGTGGCTACTCTTCAAGCGTGGTACAAACCGTTGGCCAATAGCCATGCTTTGTAACATATTGGATATTGCAGGTCATTTATTGTATACGATTCATTTCAGTCATCACGCAAAACGGATAAACGTCGGATATTCCTAACGCTTTCGACATCCCAGTTGGTTACTCCCCATATGGAAAATAGGGCAATGAATAGCCACGTTAGGTGAAATATAATGTTATTGTACGTAATTAAAAAATCTCATAATAAAATATTATGTATTCCTTATTCTGCCCTTATAATTGCAGACACCATCAAAATATTCTGAAGTACATCCAACAACAAGCCAATCTGGAGCCCCAGCATAGGAGGAACGAAAGGACTGTGCGTGGTGGAATCATCAGCATGACAAAAAGCGGTGCAAAACATTTTTAACATGTGAAAAGTGTAACAAATTCATGTGCCTAGGACACGGTTCTATAAAAAAGGTTGTCTATGTCATGGTTGTGCTGCTGCTGACTAACTTACTCCTTACTTTAAATAACTGTACATTTTTTAAACTACACATAAATCAATTAACATATAACTTGTGTTAAAAAAAATACTAAATATATCTTATATCATAACACCCCTCCCCTTTCAAAACCAACTATTAATGAGGCTCACATACAGTTAAATAGTGATACAATACTTCTACATAATCGCAGCTGTCAATTGGAAACTAAATTGGGGCCAAATTTGTAAAAAATGATACTGGGTCTCGCAAGACCCAGTAGAGTCACTTACCGCCTACAAAGTAGTCAAACATTCTAGGGTTAAGTATTCTTGTGTCTATATACGCAATTTGTTCACCTAGATTTGATTTTGAGGTACTGATTGTTGAGGGTTTTAAGAATTTTATCCAGATCGCCTATACTAATAATAGCTAAAATGTCGTCTACATATTTTGCTACGTATTTTATATGGATATTCTCGGCTTTCAATTCTTTTATTGTGTCGTCAGGTAGATTACTCAGAACTATATCTGCTACAGTGGGAGACAGGCGATTGCCCATCGGCATACCGAAAATTTGGTTACATATTTTGTTCACGTATACAAAATAGTTATTGTCTGCTAAACAAACCCATACAATTTCGAGAAATTTTTTGTTTGGTATGTTGGTAAATTTATGAATTGTGCACCATTTTTTTTCATTATAATATTCATAGCAGTATTGATTGGAATATTCGTGAATAAAGAAACAACGTCGAATGAAACCAATATTTCCCTGTCGTTCAGTTCTATATCAGCTAGCTGTTCTTTAAGTTGTAGTGAATTTTTAATATTATACTCTGTAGAAATTATGTGTTTAAAGGTTTGACCTACATATGTGTTTTGACAGCTGATAACATGGTATTTGTATTGATGAGACAATGGGTCTTAAGACAATTTGTGGCTTATGAATTTGTGGTAATCCATAATTCCTAGGTATTATAGCATCGGCGCAAATTAAATTACGTTTTTGATTTTTATCTATATAACCTTTTTTCTCTAGTTCAGATATGAAATTATTGCAGATTTTTTGAAGTTTTAGTGTTGGATCGGTTTTCAGTGTCCGATATGTATTGCGGTCCTCTAATACACACAGAAAACGAATTCATTGTGGCTACCGAATTTATTACCAACCGGATTGCGATAACGCTTATAACCGATTTTCGGCTTCACGATGATTACAATTCTATTGCCTTAACAGTAAATATTTTATTATAATAGAAAATTTTCAGATGATATGAAATTTCTGTTGATACAATCGAAAATACAGTTGTTCCACTTAAGACCAATTCTGAAATATATTTTTTCTGTGTGTAGGTGTTCCATTTTCTCCTTGTACTCGTTTTTGTATATCGCTACCGTTTTATTGTCCTTATTTGCTGATATGATGATTATTTTACGATTTTGTTTAAGAAATTTCTTTGTTTTTTTTAGTTTTTCATATTTTATCCAAAGAATATATAGGTTCTTAAAAATTTATGTTATATGAAATTTGTATGCAATGCGTAAATTACAGTGTAAACTTTAATTTTAAGGGGTATCATGGTACAAAAAATTTTAAGTCAAAAGTAACATATGTATATAGTATCAGTCTCAGATATACTCCATTTGATTTATGAATTTTGAGTTCCCGTTTCAAAAAACTATTGTATAAAATAAAAATCATCTAATAATTTAAGATTTTTTATGGCACTTTTTTAAAATCAGGCATAAAGCGTCATCTATGTATCAATTATAGCAAACAACTGCAGGGGCTCGGCTAATATAAAAAGATTTATTATTATTTTTCATTTTTTGTTTTTAATTTTTTATTTTTCATTTTTCAGAACGTTTTTATAACGCTATTCCCTCTCCCATTTTATATCCAAATACTTCCTTATCAAATCATGTCTTCACTATATCTCCAAATTCATCCTAATCTTTTCACCAATACAATCGTACCTCATACCGTTTTTGTCTTACTCTGTTTTTGTGATTGTATTGTTAAATTAGATTTTTACCCCCAGAGCATATAGATGTTTACACATTCAATTACAAATTACAAAATTTTACCATCAAACGTATGGTATGCCCATGGGCAACCCCCTCTCACCGACGATTGCCGATATAGTGCTCGATAAACTTTTAAACGAGGTAATCGATGAATTGAAACTTAAAAATATAGAAATAAAGTTCATAACCAAGTATGTAGACGATATGTTTGCGATTATTAATAAAAAGGGTGAGGAAATAATCATGAAGACTCTAAACGCGTATCATAATAAACTTAAATTTACTATTGAAAAAGAAAAGAATATGAGAATAGCATTCTTCGATATGACGATTATAAGGGCTAATGGTAAACTGATGAGTAATTGGTATTAAAAACAGATTACATCAGGAAGAATGATAAATTATCACTCGACGCAACCAGAAAAAATGAAAAGGAATACGGCAATGAATTTTATTCAAAAAATAATGAAACTAAGCAACGAACGATTTAAAAAAGACAACATTATTATAATAAGGAAAATACTTCCCATGAATCATTATCCCAATTTTGTCATTAATAATTTATTAGACATAACACTCAACAATAAACATAACAAAAAGGACAAACAACACAGTGAAGCGAAAAATTTTTACAGTGTACCTTACATACCAAATCTAACAGAGAGTAAAACACTGAAAAGGGAGATCAATGATGAAAAAATAACAATAGCTTATAAATCAAATCAAACACTAAGACATCTTTTTACAAGGAAAAAATCGAAAATTGACAAATTAAAAACGGATAATGTTGTATATGAAATCAAGTGTGACGGTAATGAAAATGAACAGTGCAATAAAGTATATATAGGAACGACAAAAAGAATATTAGGTGTAAGAATAGCTGAGCATGAATCCGACGTAAACTAGAACAAAGAAAGCACAGCTTTATCTCAACACATAAAAGAGAGTAAACACAAACCAAATTTTAACGATGTATGCATATTAGACAAGGAGAAAAACGAACAAAAGCGATATACACTAGAAAGTTTACGTATACAACAAAAAATACAAAAAACATTAAACACCAAAGAAGACCAGGATAATATAACACTGCAATATTCTATAGCATTAGTCTAAAAATAAAAACAATCTGTGATACTAGTTGTTAAGTTAAACTGTGATTTATTTTAAATTGTATTTATTTATTAAATTTATTAAAATTTTGTGTTGTGATGTCCACTCAGAAAAACTCTTGCAGTCTTCTATAGTCCGAGCCCTCCCCTATACTGCTATACCCCATTATACACCCGCCAGTTTCCGCCCATGTGCACCAGAACAATTTTTCTGACCCAAGGTTAGATATTTTCTGCAAAATTTATGAATACAAAAGTTGTCCAGTATGTGGTTAGGATATATTAAGTTTGAGGTGATGTTTGCAACTGCCAAAAATATTGGACCTTTATCCATCTTTTATTATACGGATCGACTGAAAAACACTTTCTGAGTCGATTAAACGATGTCCGTCCATCCGTCTGAGTGTTATGAATACAAAAGTTGGTCGTACCGGTGTAACGCTGTGTATTTTTTTGCGTGTCGGTAGAGTTGTCAGGAGTTATTATATACTTATAAAAAAGGGTTGAGATATATAATGCGCTTAATTGTTACAAGTACATTTTCATAGGTATCTTTCAAAAACATTAATAGTCTGAATTAGAGTTATATAGTTTAAATGCCTGACAAAATTGGAAACAATTTAAATAACAGGTAAATGGTAAATGGTATGATTCACCTGTTAAAAAGGGTTAGGGTGTGTAGATATAAATTTTTATTTTACATAATTGCAAGAAAGGATATTTTTAATAATGCTTCCACAATTATTATTCATTATAATTTGTGCAATGGCTAAGTACTGTTACAGAGATCTGGCAGATATTTATTTTCAACGAAATGATGTAGACGATGTAATTTTGCACATAGTGAGCAACGACTTCTTTAAGAATTGTAACCTAGAAGATATTGAAATGCACAAAGGAAAAATTATTAATTTTGCATCGAATTTGAAAAGACGGTACATTGAATGCTCTCATAGCAAGGCAAATATGTACAAACGTTACCAAGACTGGTTAATAAAGGAACTTATTTTTGAGAGTGCATCTACAACTGCCAACGTAAGTGGAAAAAAGGGTCAACCAGCAAAACCAATTGACGGATGTAGTGAAAAATATCTCGAAGTCGCAAGCTGGAGAATATCAATGAAGAAAGTTCTCAAAGAGTTATTAAGGATTCATTTTTGCACCAAATTCAACCCACCCAAAATAAAAAAAATAAAATTGAAATAATTGAAAAAATAGTAGAAGCAAGCTCAAGGCGCACAAAGAGGATTTTGAAAAGCAATCCTACACCAATTGAAGATAAGAAATTTACACCGGAAGAAGCGTACGCCCTATTTTTAGATTTGAAATTGACCAAAAATCAATACAAGGAATTGCGGAAGCGAACCAATGAAAAGAATTGTGGAATTTTTCCAGAGTATCGAGATTTAGTTTCTGCCAAAAAAGAATGCTTAACTTCACAATCTGCTACTAGTGTCACTTCAACATCAGCAGAAATAAAATTGCAAGATCTCCTTGATCATAGTGCTGCACGATTGCTAAATATGCTTGATACTGATCATTTAAAAAAATTGGTAATGGCAGCATTACTTTAATTTCAAAATGGGGATGTGATGGATCTTCTGGTCAGAAACAATACAAGCAATTTAATGCCGAAAATTCATCAGATGCTAAGTTATTTATGGTATCTTTCATTCCATTGCGCTTAAAAAAAAAGGTATAGCGTCTTAGAGCCGTCAACTAGTAGAGCAACAGAAATTGATATATGGAAAAATTAAATTCCTTCTTCAACAAAGTATTGCAGACCAATAAAATATGCATTCAAAAAGGAAACCAAAAATGTCATAACTGAAGAAGTTCAAAAAATAAAAGATCAAAATAAGGAACTTCAACCAGTAATATTTAAATTTGATGACCAAGACACTGAAGTACAATTTTAAACGTGTCTCACAATGATTGATGGAAAAGTTGCACAAGACATCAAGTCAATTAAGCCAACCCCCACCAGAAGACGATAGTTTTAAGGAAGCCTACGAATTTGGAATGTCCCCTCTTCATGCTAGAATACGTTTCATGGAGCATATTCTTAAATTTGGTTATGATTTGGAATTTGGTCCGTTAGGCGAAAGAGTGAGAAAAAACGAAGAAAATAAAGAAAAAACAAAGTAAAAAAAAACAACTTCAACAAAAATATCTACAGCTAGGCCTCGTAATCGACCAACCAAAACAAGGCGAAGAAACACAAACGATGGAAATACTGCAAGGAGATTTTTTTCCGATCGGGAAACTGCAGCATCTATCACAGGTGTAGATCACGAATTAATAAGACGATTCAAAATCATATTACAAGCTCTAGCATGCAGCAGAAATATAAATGCAAAACAATTTGGAGAGTACGCCAATAAAACAGCTATACTTTATAATGAGAAATACTCTTGGAGATATATGCCATCCACAGTTCATAAAATGTTGTACCATGGGGAACAAATAATTCAAAACAATATGCTACCAAAAGGAGATCTATCTGAAGAAGCGCAAGAAAAAAGGAACAAAGACTACAGATTCTTTCGCGAGCACAACGCAAGGAAAATGTCCAGATGTTGTACTAATGAAGACCTTATCACTATTTTGTTGTGCACTTCAGATCCATATATGTCCAACATTCGTCAAAAATGGAAAACTTCCTCTATCGAGTTAGACGAATAAGCTTAACAACTTCTAGAAGATGAAAATCAAGGCTATTGAGAAGAAATTTTTACTAAAATTGGTTGATTTAAAGTACTTTTTCATTGCATTAACAATAAGTTACACTTTTTTTTTTATATAGTTAGAAAATTTTCTTGATTTAAAAATTTATATATTTTGTAAATTTACAATAAAAATTGTTATATTTCATAAATTTACCCTAAAAATTGATATAGAAATATTTAAAAAGACAATAAAAAAAAAATTTAACTAAAGTAAAAACATACGAGTTTTTCATTGAAACTTCTCTATCTTGGACCAATATAAGGTAACTTTTACGTTCGCTGCTTAATAAATTATATTTTAACTCAGGATTTTTCAAAAAAGAAAAAAAAAAAAAAAAAACAACCGGGGGCCAAAGTTTGGCATTTTCTGAAAAAATTAACTTAAAAAAATGCTAAAAAGTATTAGTTGTAAAATTAACTGAAAAAATAAGACATTATATTAAAAAAAAAACCTTATTTTACCTTTTAACAGTTCACTTTTGTACTAAAATTCAACTACAAATGAAAATGTATTTTAAACCCTCCGGAACTTTTTTATTTTCGGTCGAGAATTACGTTTTATAGCAACACTTAAAGGCTAAAGTCTCACCTACCAAACAAAAAAACCGCATATCAAAATTCCAATCCAATCAAAAGTTATAGATTTTTGACCGCCTTCTCGTCAAATGGTCCACTGTGCATCGAGTGAAAAGGATGAAATAATTTGAATTTTTTTATTATCATCTTAATATTTAATTGACCATAATTAGCCCGAAAAATATAAATAAAAAATCTCAATTTAAAAAATGATTGAGTTGCACTAACTATTTTTTTAATAATTATTTCGGGTAAAATATTAAATTAAATTGTTTCAAATTTTTAAACAGGCGCCTGAGGAGTGTTATAGTTATAACCACATTAAGCGCTTTTTTATAAAATTTTTTGCTTCATTTCCAGCTAACAATACTCAATAAAAATATCAAAACTACAAGTACTTTCTTCCAAAGAATGAATTTAGCAGTAGGCTACCCTTAAAAGGAAACATTCTCGCCATAAAATTAGCCACTTTTCATCACTTTTTGTTGCGTGTTCATAAAATCTCCATCCAAAAGAAAGCAGCAACAACTAACAACAATAACTATTTTTAATATTGTTTCTTCTAGTGTAATGAAATATACTATTTATTTAGAAGTAGTTCACTACTTTTTGGTTTTATTCGGTTTTATTTGTTTTTATTTTTTATTATTCTACTATTTGTAGTTTAAGTTGTAGTCTCTTCTACAAAATGAAATTGCCATAAAGTGTAATAATAAATAAAGCATTTGGCACTTAATATTTACGACTAAGCTTAAGTACTGCACTTGCAATGGGGAATTGTTGCTTTTGAAATAGCATTTGATACAAACATTTTATTTAAAGTAAATTTTGAAGTAATATTTGGTCTAGCCTGATCATTTGTTTCCCTATATTATGAATTTAAGAAAAAGGTTTTACGTGTTATATAAGATTTCACATCGGTGTTGGTCCAACATAACGCAGTGTTCAAAACAAAAAAAGAGTAACATTTGTGCTTGCAACTAATATCGATAAGTCTTTTTTTGGTTTTGGTATACAAAATTGTGTTAGTAATACATTAAGATTTCTTTCATGAACCTTCAATAAATTCTTAGATATACAATAATATGGTATTTTAGATCGAACTAGTAGTGATCGTTTTATGGGAGCTAATTCTGAGCTCACATATGGACTTCCATCCAGTTCCGAACAACAGCTCACGCACAAAGGTTACAGTGAGACGGTCGCTCGAACAGACGGACATATAAACTGACATCGTAAAATGGATTCAAATAGAGATTCTGAGATGATCTGTCCTAATAAAAGGTAGTTCCAGGATTTGTTTTTTAAAAAAATAATCCGACGCTGATAATAATACTCTTTACACGACTAAAATAGTTTGACAAATCAACAAAACATTTTGTGTATTTATGCTAATTCAACTTTGTGAATTTAAAATTAATTTTAATTTTTCTAGCAGTCATCTTAAATATATTTACGCTGATCCCTGACTCACTGACTGACTGACTGAGTCTGTAACGTTGAAATAATACACACACATAGCACTCCCTACAAAGCTATGCTAAATACACAAACAAAATTTAATCTTTCTCATTTTTACAAACCCACACACAATTTTCTCTCTTCTTTGTTACCGACCAGTGCTGCTAATAAAATCTTCTGAAAATCGACAATTTTGGAAATTCAATCGCCAAAATCGTCATTTTTAAAACAAGAAATTGTGCAGAAAATTTTACAGCTTACGAAACTCGAAAAATATCAAAAAAGGAACCAATAAAATTTATCTATATCATTCATATTACGAATATTATTACAGCATTGGTTATTTATATATATAAATAAAAATGTATTAGTGGTGAAATTTCAACGAAAAAAATTTAACACACCAATCAACTAAATAATTTCATTGACATGTATCTATAGCAGAAACATATAATATAGATTAAAAGTATCGCCGTAATTAAAACTTAAATCTTAAATGGAGATGTTATTCAAGGTATTTCCGTTTTGAAACGACTTGACCTATAATTAAATCTATACATATTTTGTAATTTATATTTAGACTGAATAAAAACTATCAATTTTCGATAAACAACCCATTAATTGTTAACCCTTGACGACGTAAGTTTTATACTACTGAAAATTTTAAATCATCAGTCATCATTTTAACAAATTGAAAAATCGTCGAAATTACAATAAGTTGTCAATATCTATTCAAATTCTTCTTCAAATTCCCTTTGTTGGTCAATGTAAAAATTCTGCAAAAAATTAATGAATGAAATTTTAAACATTTATACTTCTTTTATCAAACTAAACTTTTCCGTTTGTCGGTTTTGTGTGCTTTCGCTCCTGTTCTCTGGTACCAAAGAGTAGTTTTTTTTTATAAATATTTGAGAAAAAAGAGATCTTCAATGTGAATTTTGTTGTTTTCCAACGTATGATTTCGTTTAAAGCTTTGTATTGAAAAGCACTAGAAAAAATAGTGCAATATTAAGTTTAAAATTTAAATTATTCTAACTTTGCATGATTAAATTACATTGTAATTTCAGAAGAGAGGTGGGAAAATAATTTATTTTTTGCACATAATATTAATTTTTGCATAATTTGCTTTCAAAAAATTTTGACAAACATAGATTACGTAAATAGGTATATTAAAGATTTTAATTTGAATAATTTATTGAAATTATCATGGAAGAATTAAAGGCGATTTGGAACAATAATTTTTTTGAAGTAAAACTAATACGCTCCTATTTTTATTTATTTTTTGAAAAAAATGCAAAAAATGTAGCTCTCTTTTATCAGTCTACCTGTACGAGAGTGTTGTGTCAAAATTTGAAGTAAATCAGAGCAAAACTTAAAAAAATACAGCGTTTCCAGCGACCGGCCTCATACGGTATATAGTATATAAATCAGTTTTTAAAAAACTTTAAACCGATTTTCTCGCAAATAAATGTTCGAAGTCCGTGAACAGCACAACTCAAAATCTACTTGACCGATTCTTTTGCAATTTTAGACATTATATCAACACGAGGGTTTTTTTTAAATTCCATTTTCTTCTCCATTTTTTAACAACAAACTACCGAAATTGTATAGCAAAAATCGGTTTTCACTTCAAAATGCTGCAAAAAAAAAAAAAAAAAATGGAAAAAACTTTTCGTCACTACCTCAGGAAACATGTCGACTTTGAAACGCATTTCGATTTTTTTATTTCAAATGATCCAGTAACGTGTTATGATGTTTACCGCAAAACAACAACGCCTCGGGAGATTCGCTGTCACGGACTTATTTATTAAAAAATTTAATTAAAATTTTTTTCAAAGATTCTTCAAATATGATTCTATAACGTGTATATGAAATAAATTATCCAACATTCCTCATATCTTCAAAAAAGAATTATGAAAATACGACTTTTTTTAACTTTTAAAACCCCCCCCTTAAGAAACTTTTAGGAACCTTTCTCTAAGTCGTTTTTTTTTCTATGGTATTCAATTTTTTCTACAATAAAATGGAGTGCGGTTATAACGAACTCGGCGGGACCGGCCAAATTAGTGCGTTATAGACTAAGTTCGTTATAACCGTAGTATTTTTTTGTTTTGTCCGAAAGGTTTAAAAACTTTTTTTAGTCGAATAAGTTTATTTATTTTGATATATTTTAAAAAGTTATAAAACATAAATTAAATTATTAAAAAGATACATATTAATAGCTTGCCTTAATAAGACTAAAATGACCGAGTTTCTATCAAAATAAAATATTTTTTTAAAATCATATTATATTAAAAACTCCTTATGTATTGAAGCAGAAATCATAAAGCAAAGGTTGGCTACTGGCAAACTTTTGCGAAAATATACATAAAAGGACCTTTTACAAAACTTCATTTGAAAATCGAAGTTTTTGTTTTGTATTTTTTACAACTGTTTTTCGATTTTTATTTTTTTTTTAGAAATTTTAAAAACATTAAAATTAATTTTTTAAAAATATAAAAAATTGGGAAAATACTGAAATGGAAAAAAAATGTTGTTTGTTGAAGTCAAAATAAGCGGGTTCCTAGGCGCCACAGAATCAGCTAGTATTTCATATATTAGGTACTAGGGTCAGTTGAAGTCTGTTTGTTGATTATACCGTTCTAAAGTTTATATTACAGTGACCCGTAAATATCTGACAAAGGACTTCACATTTTCACAGGGTTATAGGTTTTCAAAAATATTTTTTAATGTGATTTTTATAATTGAACTGCTGTCGGTCTAGACCGACTATAATTTTCTTACTTGTTTTAATTAACAATTCTGTACCCTTGAAGTTTCCAATAAATTCTTTCGAAAAAAATATGTTAATGTCTAAAATATGTGGTATCATATACATATATAGATTTTATTTTTCTTGCTTCATAGTTAAGTGTTAATAAAAATGTTAAGTTTTCTTTTTAAAAATTCTCTTTTTAAAAGTTTTGAAAGGACCTTACTGATATCTATTTGTACCGATATGATAAATAAAAATTTCCCAAGAGATAGCTCGACATCTGTAGCAGAATCCTAGCACTATTATATGTATTTAAATATATTTTTTGAAAAATGTTATCTTTTGAAATGATGAGATCCTTGAGAATCAAATGAATTGCAATCACGACGTGAAAAACTATAAACGCAGTTTTACTATATTTTTTCTCGTGTTTCAGCCGTACGACATCTAGTTGATAAGTGTAGTCGGTCTTAGTCGACCATAATATTCCTACTTCTTGTTTTTTATTTGACGGCTATTGTTCTATATTTTCCAAAAAAAAATTTATATTTACGTGAAATCTCCATTTCTCTAATAAAGTTTTTAGAAATAAAGGGTGATTTTTTAAAAGCTATAGGAAAGTTTTCCAAAAAAAAACACATAAAGTTCAGAAAAATGCATGAAATATTTATTTGAATCGATGTACGGTCCATATAATTTAATGTTTGAAGATTATTTCATGCAAATGTTGACCGTGACTGCGCCTCAAATGGTCCATCCGCTTAGTCTAATTTTGGCATACTCTTTCCAACATTTCGGCCGGTATCTCACGAATAAATGCTTCAATGTTGTCTTCCAATGCGTCAATTGAAGCGGGATTGTCTGCATAGACATGAACTTTAACAAAGCCCCACAAAAGAAGTCTAAAGGCGTTAAATCGCACGATCTAGGCGGCCAATTCACCGGTCCGGAACGTGAAATAAAATGTTCACCGAACTCACCTCTCAATAAGTCTATTGTTGCGCGTGCTGTGTGGCATGTGGCACCGTCTTGTTGAAGCCACATGTCATGCAAGTCAAGTTCTTGCATTTTGGGCAAACAAAAGTTGGTAGCGCTCACCATTCACAGTTACGTTACGTTTCGCATCATCTTTGAAGAACTACGGTCCAATGATGCCACCAGCCCATAAACCGCACCAAACTGTGACTTTTTCTGGATGCATTGGTAGCTCTTCCAATGCTTCTGGCTGATATTCACTCCAAAATAGCCCGAATAGCCGCTTCAGTGGGTCCATTAAACTGACTATAAAATGGAAGAAGCGCGCGATGAACTTCCTTAACAGAGCACGCATTTTGATAATAAGATTCAATAACTTGCAAGCGTTATTCGTTTGTAAGACGATTCATGGTTAAATAATAGACTAAACTGAAGATTTTTGACAATGAAATAAAACACGAAACTTGCGTCAGCTGTTTAAACCAGTGTTGCCAAAAAGATAATAGCTAAAAAATCACCCTTTATATTTAAAAAAAAACCTACTTACCTAAGTCGCAATGAAGCCCTGTCACATTTATATAAAAAGTTAATTTTTTTTATTTCCAACTTAGGCGGTTAATGCTTGTGACCACAGATATATAAAAACGGATCATGGTTGGTTCCTATGCTCAAAATCTGCAAACACCTGGATCAAATTGAATACTTCCTTCTGCGGGTTTGTTCGTAATTACTACGCGAATGTTCATGAAAAAGAAAAGTTGAACAATTTTTAACAGCTGTCTTTGTAGGTAACCAATCCATTTGACAGCTCAACACATGTTCTTTGTTTTTGATAATTCGAGATGTTTTAAATGATTTCCCATATTTTTATAGATTTTTCGAGTCATTGCTTATTTGTGGATTATCAATTTCTGAGTGATATAATTGATATTTCGATTATTAGTAATTTCATTGTTTTTTTTTTTTTTTTTGTTGTCGGCGAAAACCTAACCCTATTTCCATTGGAATAGATCTATAACACAAGGGAACAATGGTTCTGTTGATTAAGAACTGAATATTGTTTTTAAGGTTATTTGGGACGCTGAATCCAAATCTGCCCTTGGTTTTTTTCTATCAGCTCGACTTTTCGAGATATACCGTTATGTTCAAAATTAAGGCACTTCCGCTACATATATTGGAATAACTTGAAAACGGTTCACCATATTAAATTAAAAAAAAAAAATCCGAAACTCGCAAACAGTATTCTCTTAAAGCCGTGCTTACTTTGTTTTTAAATTTTCCAAGTAGTTTTAGAGATATCATTCAAGTTTTGAAAAAAAAATTAAAATTTTTTAAAAAAAAAACATGTTTTTTGTTTTTAAAAATTCCTAAAAAATAAAAATGGGACAAAAATCACAGTTTTGGTCTACAAGCAGTTAGCTAAATATACTTCGAATAAAATGAGCTTTATTTCATTGCAATCGGTGCACAACTTTTGATTTTGTTCACGATTTACTGAATTGATATAAATCGCGATTTCCATACAAAAATAACATTTTCTAATGTGTAAGTGTTTGTATGTAATAAGTTAGTTTTTTATGATTCTAAGAATTAAAAAAATTAAGTAATAAAAAAAGATTATTTCATTTTTATAGTTGCGGTAGCAAACTCATAGCGCCTATAAATTTTATTGTCCCTTTATGACACCTAGTCAGTTCACAGTCAATTAAAGAGAAAAAAGAAAAGTCCACTTGTTTTTATTGATGTGTGGTTTACCGTTGGTAACGGATGATTTTTTAAAGGAATTCCCCTGAACACATGTGTTCATTCATAAGTGACTGTCAATAAAATTGTGGATATAATTTTTTTTGGTACTTCAGTAAAAAACTACTAAGTATTTATATGGGTTCATTCAACCAATTTTTCTCATTCAACAAGTGTTTACGAAAGCGAAAAGTATAACGACAAAAAATATAAATCATTTTACATTGAACATTTAATCAGTCAACACAAAAAAGTTCAATTTTGTTCCCGTGTGTTATTTATTGAAAATTGTGTTACTTTGATATATACTTCAAAATTGTGCAATGGCTACGTCAAGAAACACCTGTAAAATCAATCCCAACTATTTTTGTAACATATGTGGCGAATACACGTTTATAAAAAATAGAAAAAGTGTGTCAGATTTTATTAAAAAAATTTATTTTGACTACTTCGGATTTACCATGGAAACCCGTGACAAGTACTGGATTCCTAATACTGTATGTAAAAACTGTGTAGAGTATTTAAGGTTATGGGCAAACAAGCAACGGACCCACTTCAAGTACAAAACACCAATGATCTGGCGGGAACCTTCGAATCATTATGATGATTGTTATTTTTGCGCTGTCACCATAACAGGCATTAATAAAACAAACCGGTCTAAATGGATTTATCCTAACGTGTTGTCTATTACCCAACCAGTCCTGTACTCTATTGAGGATTCAGAACCACAACCATCTACATCTACACACAATTTCCACGACTTACGACAAAATGTTCCTTCACCAATTTCTGAATTTGGATCAGATGACTTGCATTTAGATATTTCTTCTGAACGCGAGCAATTTAATCAGGAGGAGCTTAGTGATTTAGTGAGAGACCTTGGACTTTCTAAAAAAGCATCTGAAATTCTTGCTTCTCGATTAAAGCAAAAAAATCTGTTAACCCAAGGAACAACAATTTCATACTACCGTAACAGAGAAAAAAACTTACTTCCATTCTTTTCCGAAGACGATGAATTTGTTTATTGTTCAGATGTTCCTGGTTTAGTAACAACGATGGGATTAGAGGAGTATGATCCAAATGACTGGCGACTATTTATAGATTCTTCTAAACGCAGCCTAAAATGTGTACTTCTGCATAACGGTAGTAAATTGGGTTCGTTGCCCATTGCACATTCAACTAAAGCTAAAGAAGAATATTCTACAATTGACTCAGTTATAAATAAAATAAAGTACAACGAACACCGCTGGCTAATTTGTGTGGATCTAAAAATGGTGAATTTTCTTCTAGGCCAACAAGGTGGCTACACAAAATATCCGTGTTTCATTTGTTTATTGGATAGCAGAGCCAGATCTGAACACTGGAGTAAGAAAGACTGGCCTTCGAGGGAAGCTATGGTTCCAGGAAACCACTATATAGTTAATCAACCACTTGTGCCCAGGGATCGCATAATACTGCCACCTCTCCATATCAAGCTAGGACTTATGAAACAATTTGTCAAAGCTCTCAACAAGGACGGTGATTGTTTTAGATATATCAGTAAAAAGTTCAACAATTTGAGTTCGGAGAAACTGAAAGCTGGCATTTTTGATGGCCCTCAAATCAAAAAATTAATCAATGATGAAAATTTTAGTAATTCCATGACAGATATTGAAAGAAATGCTTGGAATGAATTTGTTTGGATAGTGCGCAATTTCCTGGGAAACAAAAAGGGTGAGCACTATTCGGACCACGTGGATAACATGTTGTCACATTTCAAGCAGCTTGGTTGTAATATGAGCATTAAGGTGCACTACCTACACAGTCATTTGGATTGTTTCCCTGAAAATCTTGGAGACTTCAGTGAAGAACAAGGTGAACTTTTCCATCAAGTTATCCGCACTATAGAGGAGCAGTACCAGGGTCACTGGGATAAGCATATGATGGCGGACTATTGCTGGAGCATTAAAACAAATCCCTCTAAACAAGGTTATTTAAGAAAATCTTATAAAAGAAAATTTTTCGATGAGTTGTAATTACATTGTAATATTTGTGTATTAAATTTTTTTATTTTTCTTTAAAATTCTCTTTTTGTGTTAAATTAAAAAGTATAGCTGACCATAAAAATGAAATAATCTTTTTTTATTACTTAATTTTTTTAATTCTTAGAATCATAAAAAACTAACTTATTACATAGAAACACTTACACATTAGAAAATGTTATTTTTGTATGGAAATCGCGATTTATATCAATTCAGTAAATCGTGAACAAAATCAAAAGTTGTGCACCGATTGCAATGAAATAAAGCTCATTTTATTCGAAATATATTTAGCTAACTGTTTGTAGACCAAAACTGTGCTTTTTGTCCCATTTTTATTTTTTAGGAATTTTTAAAGAACAAAAAAAATGTTTTTTTTAAAAAAATTTTAATTTTTTTTTCAAAACTTGAACGATATCTCTAAAACTACTTGGAAAATTTAAAAACAAAGTAAGCACGGCTTTAAGAGAATACTGTTTGCGAGTTTCGGATTTTTTTTTTAATTTAATATGGTGAACCGTTTTCAAGTTATTCCAATATATGTAGCGGAAGTGCCTTAATTTTGAACATAACGGTATATCTCGAAAAGTCGAGCTGATAGAAAAAAACCAAGTGCAGATTTGAAATCAGCGACCTCAAATTAGTAAAAATTTGCTATAAATTTCAAATCAACACAAAAAAAGTTCAATTTTGTTCCCTTGTGTAATCGATTTAGTTTACTTTTCAAGTTCAAGTTCAATACAAAATCCCAACTGCTACTTTTTCGTTCGTTCGCTTTATTTTGCAAATGTAAAGGTATTTTACAGATTTTTCAAAGGTGACTTATTGATTAGTGAAAACTTTATATGCAACTTATACACAGTGAACTTAAATGGCCACCGATTTTATAATAACAAGCGACGTAATACGCAATTTTCGTTGCAACACTAGTGCGAATTAAGCCACGGCTCAAAAAAAAGCACGAAAAATAACAAAACTTGCAATTTGTTTAGCAACAAAGGCCATATAAAATTCATTTACATCACTGAACCACATACCATTAATGGCTGAAAATTCTCAACATTTCACATTCATTTTCATACGACGGATAATAACTTGGATTCCCGTAATCATATCCTAGTAATCTTCTGATTACCGAGAGTTCTATCTACGATCTCTAACTAAAAATATTGATGATTTATTGCAAGAGCGCGATGTAGATCATTTCACTCTATCAGTAGTTTTTTATTTAACACCATTTATGGTCACGGATGCAGTGTTGGAAATGTCCATCAAACTACAATATCATATGCATCGGCTAAGGAATTACATGTTTAAAAAATGCAGCGAATTGAATTATTGCAAAAATTCGATGGCTCCATTTGTTTATGTCCGAATGGCGAGCAGATGATGCATGAACTATTTAGGAGTTTGACCGCAACCTTGCCATTTAAGTGATTTAACACCTAGATGGCTCTGATGCTATTAATGGGTTCTTTTTATGTTTTATTCTTAATTTAACGAATAATTTTTTTTATAATTTTTAGGCTGTTTCCTTTTTATACCCTATACCACTATTTGGTTTGGGTATAATGACTTTGTGCTGCTGTTTGTAAGAACCAAAAATATTTGACCTAGACCCATCTTTAATTATACCGAACGAATCAGAATCACTTTTTGAATCGATTTAACAATGTCGGTCCGTCCGTCCGTCCGTCCGTGGGTCCATATAAACCTTATAATCAAACTGCAGGTCGCAAATATGAATATATTTTGATTTGGTATATAAGCTTTCATCGGCCACGGAACGAACGCTATTGAAATTGGTGAGAATCGGTCCATGTTCAGACCTAGCCCACATACAAATGACCCCTATAAAATCGACATAAATTGCCATAAGATCCAAACTATCACATAGATCTTAGTCAAATTGTGTTTGTATATGTTTATTACATCCATTAATGAATAGTCCAAAAAAGGTGCCTATGGGACAACTCTTGGTCATAGGGCCCATATAGAACTGCTTCCCCATCTTCACTTAAATCTATCAAAAAACAAAAATATTGCACTGATTCTTCTCAAATTTTGTTTGTATATATTTTCGCAAAATACAAGAGACTTCACCAACCATGGTAAGGATCGGTCCATTTTTGGGCCTAGTCCGCACATAGGTATAGCATCCGATATGAACTTTTTCATATCTGCAGCCAAAAAAATTAAAAAAAATCCCACTCAAATTTGGTTTATCCTTTTTTTTATATCCAGTTAGTAGGGCCTGAGAGATAGGGACTCTAAACGCATGGTATAGGGTATCGTATAGTCGGTCTAGACCGACTATAATTTTCATACTTGTTTATTTTTGAAAAATTTTGTGTCAATCAAGATAGCTAGCAGGATCTATCTGTTGTAATAAAGGAAAGTATATAAAATATACTTCAACTTTTAGAGAAAAAAAAAATGTAATTGCAATCGTGTTTTTTTTCAATTGGTGTGGATTTTTTCATTCTCCCTCTTGGTTTCAGATAGCTAAAGCTAACCTCCACCTCCTATTCAGTCGTTGTGGAACATAAAATTTCATTCGTATTTTTTTATATTTATTACTGGTGGATAATTTGAAAGTTATGTAATCATAGTTTAAAATGCTTAAACCAACAAAGAAACAAAAGGGACTCCAATTATCTCCAAGATATTTCTATTCTATTTATTTTTAAATTATATCTTTAAAATAAATATATTATACATAAAATTATTTAATTCAAAGTGAAATTATTACTGCAGTTAAATATTGGACTATAACAATAAGTGATTCTCACCATCAATATTTAAAATCTATATTCCATTGCATGATTAACTGAATTAATTATTTCATAAATCATCACTTCATTACTTCATCACATTTACTGAGAACATCAGTTGCCTTAAACTTCGTGAAGATATTTCGAAAATTTTATTTAGTAATCATAACCGAATAATGCGATAGTCCATAGTACAGTTGGCACAACGAATCGATTTTCCGTGTGTACGTATACTTGTCCAAAGGAAAATGATTTATAAAGAATTCGAACCATAAACTCGTAAATTTGCAAATAAGAAGGAAATATTTGGAAAAAAAACAACATTCTCCGGGGCCAGCTAAATACTTTTTTTCTACACCACTCTGTGGTTCGTGTATTTTGAGTTTATGCTTATGTTTGTAAATACCAAGCATACTTGACCCAGACCCAGCTTTTATTTTACCGATCGCCTCAAAATCGCCTACCTGTTCGTTTGTATATGGGTGAATTTAAAAAAAAAAACGCATTTTTGTGTCCTCGCACTTTACACTAATATTTTGGGTAAAAAAAAACAAAAAAAAAAAAAACAAGTAAGAAAATTTTAGTCGGTCTAGACCGACTATACGATACCCTATACTATGCGTTTAGAGACCCTATCTCATAGACCCAACTAACTGGATATAGAAAATAAGCATAAACCAAATTTGAGTGGGATTTTTATTAATTTTTTCGGCTGCAGAGATGAAAAAGTTCATATCGGTTGCTATATCTATATGGGGACTAGGCCCAAAAGGGGACCGATCCTGACCATGTTTGGTGAAGTCTCTTGTATTTTGCAAAAATATATACAAACAAAATTTGAGAAGAATCAGTGCAATATTTTTGTTTTTTGATAGATTTAAGTGAAGATCGGGAAGCAGCTCTATATGGGGCCTATGACTAAGAGTTGTCCAATAGGGATCATTTTTGGACTACTAATTAATGGATGTAATATGTACATACAGACCCAATTTGACTAAGATTTGTATTATAATTTGGATCTTATGGCAATATATGTTGATTTCGTAGGGGTCGTTTGTATGGGGGCTAGGTCTGAACATGGACCGATTCTCACCAATTTCAACAGCGTTCATCCCATGGCCGATAAAAGCCAATATACCAAATTTCAGCAAAATATATTCATATTTCATATTACAAGCTTTACATGGACACACAGACGGACGGACGGAATCAGAATCAGAATCAGATAGTGATTCTGATTCGATCGGTATAATTAAAGATGGGTGTAGGTCAAATATTTTTGGTTGTTACAAACAGCAGCACAAAGTCATTATACCCAAACCACATAGTGGTATAGGGTATAAAAACAAAAATGTGAGAGTGATCAGCGAGGAATATGTAACAAAAAAACGTAATTCTCAAGTTTGTATGTTTGTTTTCTTGTTTATTCAGAATGGTGTTTTGTTTCTCCCACTGACACCTTCGATACAAAAGCATGTGTCCCCCGTTAGAATTGTTAGTAAACAAAATAAAATAAAATCAAGAAAAAAGTAAATATGCAACATTTAATAACAGTTTTCGAATTATTGCGTTTCTTTCTTGTGTTTTGATTTGTTATAGTCGTCAAAACTTAATTAGTGCGAATTTGGCGTTTCAAAGAAAGGTTGTCCCCACAATTTGCATTGAGCGTCACATTTTTATAATTCAAGTAATATTACTAGTTTTCAATTTGCATTTAAATAAAGTAAATAACGTAAGGAAAGTACAAAGTTTAATTATTACAAAAGTGAAGAAGCGAAAAAAAAAACTAATAAAAAAAGTGTGCATTTGCGTAGTTTTTGTGAACACCATGGTAAGGGCGCGATAAAATTTCATGAGCGTCACGCTAAAAAATTGAAGTTGACAATCATTGTTTACATGGTTTCAACTCATTTTTTTATAATTTGTGAATTTGAGAAATAAATTGCCTACGAAAAAAACCAAAATAGGCAAAAATTTCATGAGCATCACTTTTGATATATATTGCTTCATAGCATAAAATGCTTCATTTTGATTTTATTTTTTAATTTTCAAAAGCAGATCAACAAAATTAATGGCGGCTGAAATAGCACGGAGATATCGAGAGAAAATAAAGTTCGATAAAGCGCGTAATGTCGAATATAAAAGAAAGAAGAAAGGTATAATCGTGGTATTTTTGAGTATAATTTTTGTTGTTACTGACTGATTCTGTTTTTGAATAGCAACGAGAAACGGATGAAAAGAGGGGACATGCCGAAAAAAAAGCTTCAGCGTGAGCGAGCTTAGAATAGAGAATATGTACGTGCGACGAAGTAAAAAAAAGCTGTCGAACGTCAAATGACCGATACTTTAAGTAGTACAATTACTCATGCCCAAGGATTACCGGAATTTATAAGCAATGAAAAGGAAGAATTGCCAGCAATACCAACTAAATTTAATGAGAATACTTCTGAAAACAAAAGATTAAAAAGGTATAATAAGCAGCTAAAAAACAAAAATCGTGAATTACAATCACCAGTTGACCGTTTAAATGCTAAACTTAAAGTTGCTGAAACAAAGAACCAAAAGTACAAAAAAAAAATACGAAGATCTAAAAAATATATTAAAGATACCAAAAGCTTAAGTTCGATTGTTCGGGATTCAATGGAAACTTTGAGTCTTTTAAAACAGAAGTATACTCAGGAAAAAAACATTTGCTTAGTTATGGCTTCTAAAATTTTAAAACGTTACAGACTAAAAAAATATTGGGCAATGAAAAAAAAAATTTTCCGGAACCACTGCCCAGAAGAAACACAACAGTGCATGATTTTCTTATGAGGGACGACGTTAGTAGAGCTTGCGCTGGAAAGAAAGAAACCGTTACATGCGGTAAAATAAAAAAGCAAAAACGATATCTGTCTGATACGATGAAAAATCTGTACAAATTGTTTAAATCCGAGAACAGTAATATTAATATGTCCTACATGACTTTTACGCGGCAAAAATCTTTTTTTTTATAAAAAGTCCTTCTGTTTCTGACAGAAATACCGGTGCTTGTATGGATCACGCCAATATTGATTTAAAGGCCTCGAAACTATTTCTACAAAAAGCTCTTGTTGAAAGAAATCCTGCTCAGTTAGTTAAAAATATTATGTACGATAGTGAGTCGGCTTTAGGCGCTTGGGGTCTTTGCAAAATTTGCAAGTCGAAAAAAAAATTTTATAGGCTCAGCTAATAGTTCAGATGAATGTAAATGGTTTCAATGGGAGTCTGTTACGGAAAAAAGATTAAATAAGAAGAGTACTTCCCAAGATAAATATGATGTTAAGGTCATGAAAAAGGTTGAAAAAGTTTCAACAGTAGCTAACTTGGTGAGTGAGTTTCAGAAAGACAATCTGAAGTTTAAAAAACATTACTTTAATGTTCGAAATCAGTACAGTGTATATCGTTTTTGCAAGGATAATTTGAGCGAAACAGAAGTTTTTTCATATAGACTTCTCCGAAAACTACATTTTTAATTTATTTAAAAAAAAATTTGAAAAGCCCGTGAGCTTCTGCATGACTTCTTCGGATTTAAATCACGGACCCGGTGCTATTTGGGCACATTTAGATCCAATAATTGATTATTTGAAAGATTGTGCTCCAGAAATATCGATCATACACTTCTTTTTTGATGGGCCATCTTCTCAGTATAAGCAGAAAAACAATTTTTTCTTTTTCTGCAATCGAATATCTGACAAAAAATTTACATGCGCAACATGGTCATTTTTTGAGAAATCTCATGAAAAAGGTGCAGCAGATGGAGTGGGTGCTGTCGTGAAGCGAACAGCAGATTCGCTTGTTGCTCACGGAGCAGACATAGTAAAAGCAGAAGAATTTTGTACCACTCGCTTTTAGGCAAAATTGATGTGAAATTGTTTTACGTAAGCCCAAATCAAGTTTTCAACATCAACAAAACATTGCCCAGAAATTTAAAGAGAGTTTAAGGCAAGAGAGATATTCACAAAATAATTACAAAATCCAGAGGTGAATTGATTTACAGATCTCTCTCGTGCTTTTGCAACTTAAACCTCTGGGGGACCGGAAATTTATGCAACTGCCACAAACTTAATTCGAAAGTAGTAAACATGAATGAGAATGAAAAAAAAACAAAGCAGCTTGTCATTTCGTGAAGTTTATACAGATTCAGAATAAGAATTCGAATGGAAATTTATAAATTAAATTAAGTTAAGTTATTGTTTTGTGTCAAATATTTACATATGTGTATAGCTTTCTTCAAGAATTACTTCCTTTTTTCCATTTTTGTTAAAGACATCAAGGAATATGTACATGTTTAGTTTTGTATGAAAATTTTTGTTTTTTGAAGAATTTTTGTTTGTTTTTATTTACTGTTTGTACAAGAATAAACTTTTTTTCGTTAAACTTTAAATTTGGCATTATTTCTTGTTTACGTGCAACGAAATCTCTTGATCGTCACAAAATATCTTGAGCGTCACACTTAGTTTTTTTCCTTAAAACGCTTATAATTGCAGTTTCTTTTAAATATATTGTTACAAGCCTATAACTTTGCAAATAACCTCTAAGTTCAAGTCTTTTCTTAACAAAAATTTACATACTTTCATCTTTAACTTTTAAAAAAAAATTAAAAATCAAGGTGAATCGTGATTTTGTGTTTATAATCGAAAATGTGATTTTCGCAAAAGTCAATCTTGAGAAACAAAAGAACATCGTAGTAAGCTAGAATTTCACATATTTTTGAATTTTTAGCGATTTTTTATACATATTTGGTGGTGACGCTCAAGATAGAAATCATAGAAAATCTAAAAAAATCAAAAAATATTGATTTTTTTGAGAGCCTAAAAGTACCACCGGATTTTTCATCAATTTCTACATAAATTGGCCACTCTTACAGGCGAATTGAAAAAACTTTAAAAATAAGCAAAAAAAAAAAAAATCGTTGTGTACGTTTTTTTTTAAATTGAGCCATATCTGTTTGTCGGTCTGTCTGTCCCTGTAAACTTTGTTATCAAACTACAGAACGTAGATATGAACATATTTCGATGAAAATTAGTGTGCAAGCCTTTATCGGCCTTTTGACGAGCATTATTGAAATTGCTGAGAAACAGTGCAAGTTCAAACCCAGGCTTCATACAAAAAAACCTCTTATATAAAGACAATATCGGATCAGAACCTTTTCATACGTGTTCGTCATAAATATATAAAAATTGAGTATCCCTATTTTCTTTAAACAATTACCACTTTGTCCGAAGCTCATGGTATCGTATAGTAATTGTAGAATAATACATTTTAAAGCGCAATTGAAAATATTGTATTTTAACCTTTATTGCTAAAGATTCGAATAAATTCTCTAAGGCAAAAGTCAACCAAACAAGTCCTAGATTTGCAATTTTTACATGGCAGTGCCCCAGGAATTTTAAATTTCAAGGATTGGCGGCCAATTTTCCCCATCCTATGACATCGTTAAATTTTCAATATTATTTGAATTAAATTCTATTTAATTTTAAAAGATATTTTTTAATTGAGTCTGTTACTGCCACTTCACAGAAAAGAGGTTATTGTGCTAAAATATTCAAACTAGCCCTAAAAAATCGAAGCCAGTTTTCTTAAAATGTTCTGAAAGGTACAAATATACTATATGTTAATTTTATATTCGCAAATTGCAGCTCGTTAAAAAGGTCTATATGGTCACACAGATGAGGATCTGAGTCAATAGTTGTAATAAAATGAGCGTATGTCCAGAACTCTCGCATATTTACGTATTTTATTTGATGTTATTATTCGTAAAATCATTTATTTTCTTTACATTGTTCTTTAAAAAAAATCTTATTAATTTTTTTGCTTACGAAAACAGTTAAAGTGCTCGTGTCAAGTACTTCCCAGTACCTAAGTCGGTCAAACAAAACAACTCACTTCATCATCTCAGAAGTATAATAGAAAAACAATAAAGTTAATTTTTTCACGAAAACAGAATGCTAAAACCAAAATAGAAAACGAAAAAGAAAACTTAAGAAACTTGAGTTGCTTGGCTAGCATTAAAATTTCCATCAGTGGGTTGTTAGTAAAAAAAATATGAAAAAATTTTTCGATTAACTTAAAGACTGAACAGTATAACTAAGTGTTGTTCTAGAATCAAGTGAAAGGCTTTAATTCAACAGGATGGAGTTTGCTTAAAGTAAAAGCACTTAATGGTCTTTTTTTTGTGTTTGTTCCTTTAAGCTTTAAGTGTACAGCAGCTTATTCTTTTCTGGTTGACATCTCTAGTAGCAAATTGATTTTTATTTTGCTCTAAATTTGTTATTTTTGTTCATTTTCTTATAGTGTTTTTGGCAATATATGACTGCAATTTGTTATGTTACGTATAATATTAAAAAATAAAACCAAAAAAAAAAAACATATTGAACTACACAATTGCATTTTATACGATAGCGTGTGGTAGGGCTACTACTAGTACACATTTTCCATTTCATTTTATTTTTTTTAATATATATTTATTCAAAATTTTACTCATGTAGATATATGACTATGTCACTAAAGGGGGATTATTGTCAGAAATGGGTCTGAATAAAATATTATTCACAGAGCAGTTATGGTTTTAAGAAAAAGATATATTATGACATTAACACAAAAGAACACAATTCAATAACTTTTATTGAAGAGCATAATTGTTTTATATTTTTGAAATGGTGTTGCAATACTCTTAGTAAACCCTTTGTGTGCCATTTATAAATAATTTCCACATTCTTTATCGTAATGTACATGCTTTCCTCAATGTTAGTTCATATGTTTGGTTAGAAGTTCAAACTATACAGTGAAGTTCTTTTTTGACAGTATCCGATACTACGTTGAATTCCTTACAATGTATTTTGTCATAATTGAAACATATTGAAAATAATAAAGAAAGTAATGTTTCGTTTCCTTAAGAAGTTTAAAATGAACACATGATATAATATATAAAAAAAGTAATTTTTTTTTTTTAAATAGATGGTGTATTCCAAGGGGAGTTGCAGGTCCAGTTGAGTACATCACAAAATCGTGGTCAAAATATTAATTACATCCTCAATTTTTTCAGTTATTGCCGCCAAAACTCCGTTTCCGGTTTTCTTTATCTATCTAAAAATAACAATTTTTTGATTTACTGTCAAAACACCGTTTTCGGTTTCCTCCGTCCATTTAAAAATTTCTAACCACCTCAATTTTTTACAGATTTTAAATTTATGAGTGAGTTTTTAAAGAGGCCTAATTGTTATTTTCAAATATTTTTTTTAATGGTGAAATTTTTGGAGCAGCGAGTAAAGTTCCGTTTATTTTTTGGTAGTACACTGCAAAGAAACAAATTTCAATTTCCAAAAAGAAGTAATACTTTTTGAGAAATTTTATTTGTAACTTTCTGTAAGAAACTACGAGCATGGCAGCGAAAGTGGGTTTCCACTTAAGGGAGTCATATAAGCTGGAACAACGTTCTTGTGGACACAGGACGATCCTGTAGACAGTGGGAAACAAATTGATCGAGAAACCAATTATATGTCACCGGTGATGAACTTTATGGTAATTTTACGATCCAAATACGGACTAGGGAAGACTGTTCCACAGACTCAGATCTCAGTGTATTCCGACAATTCGAAGCTGGAAGAGGGTAAAGGGTCAGGTGTCTACTATGAGCAACTCGACTTTCAGGTATATCGGAGAATCCCTGACAAATGCAGCGTTTTTCAGGCCGAGATTCACGCAATTCTCATAGCAACGAAAATAATTCTGGAGCGGGATATGGATCCAACGAAAGAGCTCTTTTTCACCTTTCCTTTATTTTCATTTCTAATCCAAACTCTTTATATTAGCTATCTCTTTTCCCATCTCTGCCTTTCCGACACTTTCCAAAGGGTATCACAATGGGACATGTGGTCTCCTAACCTAACCTATTATTATTATTATTATTCTTTTTTGAATACTCAAATTAAAAAATATACGCACTGTGTTAAATATTCATCACATCACCGAGTCAGTAATGAGCGTTACTATAGCAAACAATATCATTTGAAAACAATCGTTGTACATCTTAATTTGTTGCAAGAAATGGTTAAAATTAGGAGATTCACCGTAAAGCATCGTGCGCAATGGCTCTGGTGGCGGAAGCAACTCTGGAAATTTCATCTTCCCGCCGCGCAAAACAAGTATATTTTTTGAAAGAATTAATTTCGGGCAATCATGATTCTACCCAAAAAAAAATTTTATCGAAAAGTGGCGAACGTTATCATATGACGCATTAATATAAACTAGCAGATTCCAGCCCTCGAAATTCGAGCGAAAATTCTAGGAAATTTTATTATACCCTATACCACTATGTGGTTAGGGTATAATGACTTTGTGCTGCTGTTTGTAACTACCAAAAATATTTGACCTAGATTCATCTTTTATTATATCGATCGACACAGAATCTCTTTCTGAGTCGATTTAGCGATGTTCGTCCGTCCGTCTGTGTGTCCATGTAAACCTTGTAATCAAACTACAGGTCGCAAATATGAATATACTTTGCTGAAATTTGGTATATAATCTGCTATTGAAATAAGTGAAATTCGGTCCATGTTCAGACCTAGTCCCCATACAAATGACCTATTAAATCGACATAAATTACCATAAGAGTCAAATTATCATATAGCTCTCATTCAAATTGGGTTTTTATGTGTTCATTATATCCACTAATCAGTTGTTCAAAAATAATACCTAAAGGATGTTTCTTATTCTTAGGCTTCGCGATCTTCACTAAAATCTATCAAAAAACAAAAATATTGCACAGATTTTTCTCAAATTTGGTTTGTATATATTTTTTCAATATATAAGTGACGTTGACAAATATGGCCAGGATCGGTTCATTTTTCGACTTAGTCCCCATATATATACGGCACCCGATATGAACTCTTTCATATCTGCAGCCAAAAACATTAAGAACAATGCCGCTCAAATTTGGTTTATGCTTATTTTCTGTATCTAATTAGTTGGACTTAAACGCATGGTATAGGGTATCGTATAGTCAGTCTAGACCGACTATAATTTTCTTAATTATTTTTTTATTAAATAAGGACTCTAAAAGCATGCTAATCAAATATAGCCAATTCACATATCAACACAAAAATCAAACTCATTTTTTGTGTTAGTAGCAACTTTAAATGCAATTTAATCAAAATAAAGGAAAAAATTTAAAAATCTGTAAACCTGCAAATCGGATAAAAAGAAATACCTTTTAAATAATAAAAGTTTGGTCAAAATCGAGATAGAACGGTAGAATAAGACATCAGTCACAAGAAATCGCCTAGCCTATTTATATTATAGATCCTGTGAAGTATTTATATAAATTCTGCTGAGGAGAAATTGGGAGTTTAAATTACCACGAATCAGATGAAACAGAAAGGTTACGTTTAATATATTTTTTCGTGTTTTAAGCGCAGAAAACTTAATAATAGCAAGACGGCTTCTATAAGAGGGTAATTGTATATTTAGATCCCAGCAAAGTCCGCGAAGGATTTTTTTGAACGGATTCAATTGAGTTCGAATGTGAAGTTAAAAATGGTCCCCAAATAAAGATCCCTATTCCAGAATAAGTCTTATTAGTGCAGTGGAAAGTTGTTTTGTTGTGTATGGATCACAAAACCCTTTCGCTCAACTCTTGATAAATCCAAGTATACCAGGTGCCTTGTTAATTGTTATTGAGATATGTTTTCGGAAATCCAGACGCTTATTCAATAAAGCACCAAGATTATTTAATCTTTGGATCATATCTAATTGTTCATTGTTCATCATATACAAGCCGTTAACGGGAAAAGATCTTGTGAACACAATATACTTACATTTTTTTACATAAAGGTCCATTAAGTTTTTTTACACCATCTTGTGAAATTATTTATATCTAACCGTAACCAAGATTGTTCGTCGATATTGTTAAAAGCATTGAATATTTTAACATCATCCACAATTCCATAGCTGAAGGCAAAATAGTGTGAATAAAAGCGGGCCCAAATGACTTCCTTGAGGCACATCCGATAGAATATTAATGGATTTTGATACAACATTACGAAACTTAACACATGGTTTTCGGCCTGCTAATCCATTTTATAAGCGTAGTACTGAAACCTATACGATCTAGCTTAAATATTGGCAAATCATGGTTTACCCTGTCAAACGCTTTACTGCAATGGTTATATATACGATAAGTTTCTCCACTCACAATCGTTGTAAGTTCAGGTAATTTTGTTGCAGTTAATTTGAGATATTGCATTGGTTGTCCGATTTGGATAATGAATTAATAAATAATTTTTTGCAATACTCAAGAAAATATGACAGTTTTATTATAAAGAAACGTTAATTGAATATATATAAGGTTTACACATCATTTCAAAATATAATTTGGACACCATCGGGACCAGGAGCATATGACAAAATCAGTTCTATTAAATTACTCAAAACGGCTTGTTCTTATACATATATATGATATAATTATAAGAGATGTTTCAGGAATCCAGTATGAATATCCAGAAGTATTATCACAGAGTGATGAAGAGTATGTTGACGCAAAAAAGTCTGCAAACATTTTTCTTATTGAAATATCGTCAGACTTTTTTATATTGTTTACTTTCATTGTAATTGGGAGATCGAGCGATCTCTTTTTAGAATTAACAAAAGGATTTTGGATCGTTTTTACACTGTATACCACCATGTATAATGACTTTGTGCTGCTGTTAGTAACTGCCAAATATATTTGACCTAGACCCAACTTTTATTATCCCGGTCGACTCACAATCACTTTCTCAGTCGATTTGGCAATTTCCATACGTCCGTCAAACTAGGGGTCGCAAATATGAATATATTTCGATGAAATTTGGTGTATAGCTTTCTACCGGTGCACAGTGGACCATATTTTGAGAAGGCGGCCAAAAATCATTTTTTTGTTGTTACCGATTTTAAATTTATGTTATTCATTTGAGTAAAGTAAAGTAAATACTAGTAAACCTCGGGTACCAAAAAATTGCGACTCTATCTCAACTATATCACAGCGAACAGGGTCTTCGAAAATGGGCTTTCTCAGTATTTTGCTAAAAATAAAAATTTCTTTGTAAATTTTTATTTTTAAATGACTGTAACTTTTTTGATTTAAAAGATTTTGAAGTGAAGTAAATTTTGTATAATTTTGTGGCTTCCATACTATTAATGTTAAAAATGTAGAATCACTGACCCGTTCCGAAATTAAAAAAAAAATTTTAAAAAAGGTCCAAATTTTCCGAAAATCTCCTACTTAATAGAGCATAACAACAGCCAGTCAAAAGCAGTCAGAAAAAATCTTGCAGTCTTCTATAGTCCAAGCCCTCCCCTATAC
Source organism: Cordilura impudica (assembly GCA_963682025.1). NCBI lineage: Eukaryota > Metazoa > Arthropoda > Insecta > Diptera > Scathophagidae > Cordilura > Cordilura impudica. The sequence goes on from OY821518.1 coordinate 107,478,802, forward strand.
TGCTATACCCCATTATACACCCGCCAGTTTCCGCCCGTGTGCACCAGAACAATTTTTCTGACCCAAGGTTAGATATTTTCTGCAAATTTATGAATACAAAAGTTGTCCACTATGTGGTTAGGATATATTAAGTTTGAGGTGATGTTTGTAACTGCCAAAAATATTGGACCTTTATCCATCTTTTATTATACGGATCGACTCAAAAACACTTTCTGAGTCGATTAAACGATGTCCGTCCGTCCGTTTGACTGTTATGAATACAAAAGTTGGTCGTACCGGTGCACCGCGGTGTATTTTTTTGCATGTCGGTAGAGTTGTCAGGAGTTGTTATATAATTATAAAAAAGGGTTGAGATATAATGCGCTTAATTGTTATAGGTACATTTACATAGGTATTTTTCAAAAACATTAATAGTCTGAATTAGAGTTATATAGTTTAAATGCCTGACAAAATGGGAAACAATTTAAACAACAGGTATATGGTAAAAAAACTATTGCGACATAGCCCTTTAAGATATGAGCAGGTATGCTTCACCTTTTAAAAGGGGTTACGGTGTGGGTTTTTTATGCTTCTAAAAGTGGTAATAAAAGATAAAAATTTGTAAATGGTAAAAAAAAAACTATTGCGACATAGCCCTTTAAGATATGACCAGGTATGCTTCAACTTTTAAAAGGGGTTAGGGTGTGGGTTTTTAATGCTTCTAAAAGTGGTAATAAAAGATAAAAATTTGTAAATGGTAAAAAAAAAACTATTGCGACATAGCCCTTTAAAATATGACCAGGTATGCTTCACCTTTTAAAAGGGGTTAGGGTGTGGGTTTTTATGCTTCTAAAAGTGGTAATAAAGGATAAAAAATTTTAATTGCAAGAAAGAGTATTTATAATAATGTTTCCACAATTATTATTCATTATAATTTGTGCAATAGCTAAGTACTGTTACAGAGGTCTGGCAGATATTTATTTTCAACGAAATGATGTAGACGATGTAATTTTGCACATAGTGAGCAACGACTTCTTTAAGAATTGTAACCTAGAAGACATTGAAATGCACAAAGGAAAAATTACTAATTTTGCATCGAATTTGAAAAGACGGTACATTGAATGGTCTCACAGCAAGGCAAAGATGTACAAACGTTACCAAGGCTGGTTAATAAAGGAATTTATTTTTGGGAGTGCATCTACAACTGCCAACGAAAGTGGAAAAAGGGTCGACCAGAAAAATCAACTGACGGATGCAGCGAAAGATCTCGAAGGCGCAAGCTGGAGAATATCAATGAAAAAATTTCTCAAAGAATTATTAAGGATTCATTTTTGCGCCAAATTCAACCAACCCAAATTAAAAACAAGTAAGAAAATTATAGTCGGTCTAGACCCTATCTCTTAGGCCCAACTAACTGGACATTTAAAATAAGCAAAAACCATATTTGAGTGGGATTTTTATTAATTTTTGTGGCTGCAGATATGAAAAAGTTCATATCGGATGGTATATCTAAAAAGGGACCAGGTCCAAAAATGGACCGATCCTGATCATGTTTGGTAAAGTCTCTTGTATTTTGCAAAAATATATACAAACAAAATTTCAGAAGAATCAGTGCAATATTTTTGTTTTTTAATAGATTTAAGTGAAGATCGGGAAGCAGCTCTATATGGGGTCAAAGGGATCATTTTTGGACTACTCATTAGTGGATGTAATGAACGCATACAAACCCAATTTGAGTAACATATATATGACAATTTGGACAATTATGGCAATTTATGTCGATTTCATATGGGTAATTTGTATGGGGGCTAGGTCTGAACATGGACCGATTCTCACCAATTTCAATAGCTTTCATCCCATGGCCGATAAAAGCTTACATACCAAATCCCATCAAAATATATTCATATTTGCGACCTGCAGTTTGATTACAAGCTTTACATGGACACACAGACGGACGGACGGACGGACGGACGGACATTGTTAAATCAACTCAGAAAGTGATTCCGATTCGATCGGTATAATTAAAGATGGGTCTCGGTCAAATATTTTTGGTTGTTACAAACAGCAGCACAAAGTCATTATACACAAACCACATAGTGGTATAGGGTATAAAAATAAAATTGAAATAATTGAAAAACAGTAGAAGCGAGCCCAAGGCGCACAAAGAGGATTCTGAAAAGCATTCCTACATCAATTGAAGATAAGAAATTTACGCCGGAAGAAGCATTCGCCCTATTTTTGAATTTGAAATTGACCAAAAATCAATATAAGGAATTGCGGAGGCGAACCAATGAAAAGAATTGTGGGATTTTTCCAGAGTATCGAGATTTAGTTTCTGCCAAAAAAGAATGCTTACCTTCACAATCTGCTATTAGTGCCACAAGATATTCTCGGTGATATAGTGTTTTTAGCAGCGGCACACAGTGGCACCTTTCCCCAAATTGCGTTGCAAAAATCAAAAATTTGATAGAAGCATTGAGTAAAATCAATGAATGTATAGGATAGAGGATTTCTCACAGATTAAGAATCAATAAAAGGTTTTAAAACCGGATAAAAATTATTGGCGATAGAGCTCCGCACATTTGGATTTTTTTAGCTTTTAGAAAAAGGCGCAAAATTTGTTCAAAAATGTCCCTTTCATATCAAATTTTAGGCAAATTGGTTAACCGATTATAATGGGTTTGGTGCCATTGGAAAGGTATTTTTACTTTTTATAAAACAAAATAAAAACAATGTTATTTGGTCGTTTTTTTCTACAGTCTCAGTTTTTCATATATATACTAAATTTTGGTAGTTTTTTCTATTTTGATAGAATAGAACTAAAAATATTTAAATATATTTACTTCGACATTACCTAAAGTAATTCACTAACTAGTTAAAGTGAACTTGGCTGCATCTACTTGCCAGTCTGCATGCAACAACCATAAAGTTGTAAAACGATCTTGACATACACTGGATAGATGGGTAGACGTATTTTGCCATAACTCAGTGAAAAAAAATATCAATGTAAAAGTTATATGGCCTATTTTAAAGGCTATAAAATATCAAATATCATCTAATTTTTGCAGGGTTTTATATTAGTTTTCAAGATTTTTTTTTTTTGGCTTTTGAAAACAGAAATATTAATTTTTTTCGTATTCTATTTTGATTTTGATTGAAATGTCGAAGTGTTTTAAAAAAGATTGTTAATGTTTTGTAATTTTCATGTATTGGCAATAACAGAAACTACAAATTCTGGAAGGTAATGATGATCAAAACTTTGTTAATGAATTCATCCCATTAAAAACTCTGCTTGCGCTACCTGAATTAATTTTATGAGACCCAAAATTTTCAACAACGAAAATTCACTAGCGCTACCTGTATTTTGTTTAGCAGTTACTGAATTCAGCATAATAAAATTAAAAAAAATAATAGAATAGATGACTGATATATATTGATCTAAAATTTCGTGCTGAGGCCAGCTGGCATTTGGCTCAATAAGAGAACACAGAAGATTTGGTAAAAAGTGAAAAGAGTGAGAGTGAAGTGCAATAATGTCTTTATAAAAATTTAAATTGCTTGATTTATTTAGAAGCTCGGAAGATGAAAGCGCATTTAGATTGGCTGTTATAAAAGAAGTAGACGTTTTACCAGAACAGGAAGAAAGAAAACTTCACACGATTTTCATGGATAGTAACCCTTCGGTTAGCGAGAAGGTAACTGGGGACCTTTTTCCTTTTCAAACTGAAATTACTCCTATTTCGGCCAGGACAAGGTACCCCAAAAGTTATCCCGTTGTCAAAGAGAATTTTGTCAAAAATCGTTTAAAAGAAAATTCAAAGTGATACGCCCAATAGTTTAGTTTTTATTTAGGTTTAGAGGTGAGTAGTACGGGAACGCATGACAAAGTCCGTAGGACCTTGTACTGAAATTACAAGAAACCATTAAGACATAAACTTTATGTTGGCTTCTTTTCAGCTGTTTTATTGTTTGAACACATTTTAAACGAGTTCTTCGAATTTAACATTTGTTTTATTACCTTCTAATACTAATCTCTATTTGTACATATACGCGGATGTTCAAGCTAGAACACAAGTAGGCAACGGAAAGGGTATAAAAGCGGCTCTAGCTTCGTAAACTAAATCATACACAGTTTAGACACTGAAGACTCGACATCTTGTTTTAAATTTCAAAGTGATTGTACGAAGGAAACTAAAAGCGATAAAATAATATGGCAGAATCACACATTGAAATTGTTGAAATGGTGGTGCGTCGTAGCAGACGCTACCAACAAGTGTCTGAGGAGGAAAGACGTGCCTCAGATAATCAATTTGCTGATTTTATGAATGCAGAAGATCATGACGAGGAACTTGATATTCCGGCATTTAATGCTGAAGAAGATGATGGCGACTTGCCATTTCTACCAAATTTATCTGCTGTGGACTCCGATGCTGAAAGTGAGGTAGATATAGAAACCAATGAGGTGGTTTACGATGACGATGATGACGACCATGAAGAAGAAGAAACACCAACAAGCGAAAGTTATTTTATTGCGAAAGACGGCACCCAATGGAGTAAAAATGCACCGCCAACTTCCCGTATTCGTGCTCATAAAATGGTCAACTACACAAGGAGGAAACCAGGACTAGTAGAAACCACATATGACCCCTTTACCGTATTCCGCTCGCTCTTCACTGAAGACATGGCGTACATAATAATACGCGAATCTAATCGCAAAGGTAGGGAAATAACAGATGCATATAATTTGGCAAATCCAACAAACCAAAAGAATTTAAAACCATCACACTAAAGGAGTTTGATGCCTTCTTGGCTATACTCTTGTATTTTGGACTCAATAAATCAAATAATGAGCCTTCTGCACAGTTATGGGCCCCAACGCGTTGTCCAATATACAAAGCAGCATTGTCGTATAATCGCTTTATGTCCATAAAACAATGCCTTAGATTCGACAATGGAAATACGCGACAGCAGCGACTAATCAACAGCAAAACTGCGGCAATTGATAATATTTGGCAAATGTTGCAGTCTAACTTAGCAGCAGCTTACACTCCGCGTGAATCACTGACAGTTGATGAGCAGTTATTTCCATACAGAGGCCGTACCCGCTTCACACAATATATTCCGTCGAAGCCAGCCAAGTATGGTATAAAGGTATGGTGGTTGTGTGACTCAAAATCATTCTATCCTGTCAAAGGAATGATTTATTCTGGTAAATTGCCTGACCAGGAGTGTGAAAGAAATCAAGAACGTTGTACTTGCTCTTGCGGATAAATATTTGGATTCTGGCCGCACAATTTATGCTGACAATTTCTTCAGTACATTGAACTTGGCGCGTATTTTTATGAGAAAGAAAACTGCATATGTTGGAACAGTACGCTCTAACAAAACATTTGTGCCACGGGAGTTACATAAAAATCGTACGCGGTCAATCAACAGCACATTGTTTGGGTTCAACGAAGGCTCATATGTGCCCAGGAAGAATAAATCAGTAATTTTACTATCTACACAACATTACACTTGCGATGTGAACATGGAAACTGAAAAGAAGAAGCACTTAGCCATTCTTGATTACAATGCCAACAAATCCGGCGTCGATACTATGGACCAGATGCTTGGTACGTATACATGCAAGCGCTCAACAAAGCGCTGGCCGCTTGCCATGTTTTACAATATGCTCGACATCGCTGCATTAGCTGCATTCATAATATTCAACGAGATGAAGCCAGTGAAGAGAAGTGACAGACGGCGCTCATTCCTCCTTATGCTTACTAAGCACTTGGCATTACCCAACATTAAAGAACGTGCCCTGAATACTCGCATAACTGCATATCAAAGGATACGGAATGCAATGGAGGAATTTAATGTCAAGGTAAGAATTAAGAATTCTAAAGGTCAAAAGCAGAATGATTGTATATATTTTTTCATTTTAGATAGTACCAAGACCAACAGAAGCAGCTCCACCGTCGTTTGCGCTAAGGACAAACAGGCCATCATGTCGACTATGCCATTCAGAGTACGGTCGTCAACGCAAAACAAGGGCCTATTGCTGTTCCTGCAACAATGCAGTTTGTACAGAGCATTCAAGATTAATGCATCGGTGCTTAACCTGCACTCAAAATGAGGAACAACCATCGCAACAATAGTTTTTTTAAGTTTTATTCATTGTAAAACAAAATTTTCATAATAAAATTCCTAAAAATTAATTATGTTAGTATAAAAAAAAATATTTTAATTTATTTATCAACACTTTAATTAATAAGCAATAATAAAATAACAAAACAAAAATTTTAAAATGTCTTTTTCATAGAAAATGTCGTAGCAACAAAAATAGGTACCTACGGACCTTGTCATGCGTTTAAGGGTGCCAGAAGTGTTGCTAGACGGAGAGTTAATTTTTTATTTTCTTTTTTATTTTTCAATTTTTATTTCTCATTTTTGTTTTGTGTTTTTCATTTTTTATTTTTCTTTTTCATTTCTCGTTTTTTATTTTTCGTATTTCATTCTTAATTTTTCGTTTTTAATTTTTCATTTTTGTTCTTTTATTTTTAATTTTTAATTTTTATACCCTATACCACTATGTGGTTTGGGTATAATGACTTTGTGCTGCTGTATGTAACAACCAAAAATATTTGACCTAGACCCATCTTTAACCCTGCTGTTAGGTTAGAAAAAACTTACGAATTTTAGGTTAATGGATTATTTGGTCCATACTTCAATATTCATACAAAATAACCATTTAATCTTATATTTGTATCTGTTTTGGATCACTTCTCCCTAAATATTATTAATTTAATCTTTACTCAACGCTAGAGATGGGCGCGTGAGTGAATTTGGCTCACGCTCATTCACTCAAATTTTTCTTTACTCACGCACTACTCACGTCAGTAAAATTAAAATAACTCACGCTCACGCGTGACTCACGTGAACTACGCAAATCACGTGACCAGCGCAAATCTCTACCCAACACAGCTAATTTAAAAATTTGTTTAGGGATTTCCCTTTTTGTATCTTTCTTTAGTCAGGATAGCTAATGTAAAACACAGTTGTGGGATTCCCCTTTTTTGCACTTTTCTTTATTCAACATAAACAGCTAATGTAAAAAACAAGTTTGGGATTCCCCTTTTTGGTTTTTTTTTAATCAACATAGATTAAATATGTAAAAGACAATTGTGGGATCCCTCTCTTTAATTTTTTTTGTAAAGAACCACAAATATTTGAACAGCTTGGTTCATTTTGTGAGTTGTTTTCAATAGTTCAGACGTGTTTTACTTACGACATGGCAAACTTGAACGAAGATCAGATACGAGAATTGCTCAATGCAGGAAGTGACTCCGATATTTCAGATTCGGAATTCGATTATATTTCAGAAAATAGCGAAACAAGTTCTTCTGAAACAGACACTGAACGGGAACCCGTCCTAGCTGCAGCTAGCTCTGTTGATCCGTTTTCTATTGCTCAAAACAAAATGGTTTGGAGTGCCACTCCATTACCTTAGCCTATTATAGCTACAGCTGAGAATATTATCTCAACGCAACCAGGACCAACTCGATTTGAAGTATCCAGATGCAATGACATTCTGTCAGCTTTTTTTGTTGTTTTTTCCGCCTCCAATAGAAAGAATTATCATCAAAAATACTCATAAGTACGGCAGGGTCAAGTATGGTGGCAAGTGGAAGATATTGATGAAGACGCATTGCGCGCATATATTGCTGTGCTCAGGCGTATGTCGGTACGTATAATATTGTTTTTTCATTTCAGCAAAATAGTTGGCTAATATAAAATTTATTACTGAAAGTGGAAAAAATTAAGATGTTCATGGTTTATTTGATGCAAAATTTGGTCGCCCCATTTTCTGAGCAATTATGTCTGAAGATACATATCATATGAATAATGGTGACTTCCGTTTCGATGATGTTTTGAGTCAACGACAAATGCCTAGTTGCGATAAATTTGCTCCTATTCGTGAACTGTGGGACCGTTGGGAACAACTTCTTTCAAAGTTTTACAATTGTCACGAAAATGTCACCATTGATGAGCAACTTGTTGCATTCAGTGGGCGATGTAGTTTCCGACAGTTTATGCCATCAAAACCAGCAGTATATGGTTTGAAATTTTGGTTATCGGTGGACTTTAAGTCAGGCTACGTGTGGAAAATACAACCGCATCTTGGTAAGCCTAGAAACGCACACCCTGAAAAGAACCAAGGGCAACACGTTGTATTGGACTTAACAGAAGCCTTAAAAGGGCAAAATATAACAGGCGACAATTTTTTTCCACTTTTGAGTTGGTAAAAAAACTTCAGGAAAGGAAACTTACATATGTAGGAACAGTACGCAAAAATATAACATTCATTCCTCCGAAATTGCTAACTGTAACATTCTACATTTGCATTCGATGGCATTGCGACATTAGTATCATACATCAGCCACAAGAACAAAGCAACAATATTGATTAGTTCAATGCACAAGGCAGTTGCATTTGATGAAAAGGGATTGAAGAAAAGACCAGAGATTGTTTCGTATTACAATTCAACGAAAGGTATCTTAGTTTTATGTTCTCCTATAATTTTTAATACTTCATCTTTTTTAGGTGGCGTAGATACCGCTGATCAAATGGTTGGTTCCTACAGCACAAAACGCAAAACAAATCGATGGCCAAACATTGTACTTGCAAACATACTTGATATATCCGCATTGAATGCATACATAATATTTTCTGAAATCGACGTTTTATGGGCTCCATCTGATCGGAATCGCAGGAGACCAGAGTTTTTCCGGCAACTAGCACTTTCTCTGGCTAACGCGAATATGATTAAACGGACTAGATTACCCCAACAAGAGTTCCCAGCACAGTTATTGACTGAACTACGATCACCATGCATAGTTCCAGTGGCCTCTTCAAATAATACTTCTAATTCAGGGGCTCGAAAGCGTGGAATTTGTAGTATCTGCAAGTCTAAGTCTGATATAAAATGCTCCATTTACAGCAATTTTATTTGCAAAACTAACCGAAAAACAATTGTTATAAAACCAGCTAATAAATGCTTATTTTCTTTAAATAAATGTAAAAAAAATCAAAGAAAATATACTATGGACCAAATGGTCCCTTAACCTAAGATTCGTAATTTTTTATTCTCCTCAGCCCTGTTTCAAGTCAGAACCTCGAATTTTTGTATATAACATGGTTGTATAAAAAGACCGCGTGAGCTAAAAAATTAAGACACTATATGTCACCGTTCAAAAATTACAAAGGAAACAATCCAAAAATTGGACCTAATGGGCTTAACCTAACAGCAGGGTTAATTATACCGATCGAAACAGAATCATTTTTTGAGTTGATTAAACAATGTCCGTCCGTCCGTCCGTCCGTCCTTCTGTGTGCCCATGTAAAGCTTGTAATCAAACTGCAGGTCGCATCGGCCATGGGATGAACGCTGTTGTAATTGGTAAGAATCGGTCCATGTTCAGACCTAGCCCCCATACAAATGACCACTATAAAATCGACATAAATTGCCATAAGATCCAAATTGTCCTAATAAATCTTACTCAAATTGGGTTTGTATGCATTTATTACATCCATTAATGAGTAGTCCAAAAATGATCCCTATGGGACAAGTCTTAGTCATAGGCCCCATATAGAGCTGCTTCCCGATCTTCACTTAAATCTATTAAAAAACAAAAATATTGCACTGATTCATCTCAAATTTTTTCTGTATATATTTTCACAAAATATAAGAGAGTTTACTAACCATGGTCAGGATCGGTGCATTTTTGGACCTAGTCCCCATATAGGCATAATATCCGATATGAACTTTTTCATATCTACAGCCAAAAAAATTAATAAAAATCCCACTCAAAATTGGTTTATGCTTATTTTCTATATCCAATTAGTTGGGCTTAAGAGATAGGGTCTCTAAACGCATGGTATAGGGTATCGTATAGTCGGTCTAGACCGACTATAATTGTCTTGCTTGTTTGTTTTTTATTTGTTATTTTAAATTTTTTAATTTTAATTTTTCGTTTTTCGGTTTTCATTTTCAAACAGGTTATAACATATCAATTTTTTTCACCTATACAATCATAAGTCACATCGATTTTGTCTTACGGCGCGCATGTTATGCTGTTTCTGTGATTGTATTATGAAATATAAATTTACGGAATAAAATTTAAAATTTTTAAATTTAAAATTTAAAAATTTAAAATTTAAAATTTAAAATTTAAAATTAAATTATAATTAAAATTAAATTATAAATTTTAAATTTTAAATTTTAAATTTTAAATTTTAAATTTTAAATTTTAAATTTTAAATTTTAAATTTTAAATTTTAAATTTTAAATTTTAAATTTTAAATTTTAAATTTTAAATTTTAAATTTTAAATCTTGAATTTTAAATTTTAAATTTTAAATTTTAAATTTTAAATTTTAAATTTTAAATTTTAAATTTTAAATTATAAATTAAATTATAAATTTTAAATTTTAAACTTTAAATTTTAAATTTTAAATTATAAATTTTAAATTTTAAATTTTAAATTATAAATTTTAAATTTTTAAATTTTAATTTTTAAATTATAAATTAAATTATAAATTTTAAATTTTAAACAAGTTATTACATATCAAATTCTTTCACCTATACAATCATAAGTCACATCGATTTTATCTTACGGCGCGCATGTTACGCTGTTTCTGTGATTGCATTATGAAATAGAAATTTACCGCCCTGCGCGTATAGGTGTTTACACATCAAAAATGCGTTTTTTTAAGTCGATCATGACATAAAAGTTTGTTTCCTAAATTATTTATCATTATAATATATAAGAGAACATCATTTTTTCGTAACAATATTAACTCTTTAGTCGTTTATTCGAAATTTTCAAAAATTTATTATCAGTAATCGGTAACTTTTTTGTTGTAGTTACTAAAAAAAAAATATGCGCTTTCTTTTTTATAAAAATCCAAAAATTTTCGCATTTTTCGCTTTTTTTTAAGTCTAAAAATATTTATATGGTGAACTTTTTTGAGTAAAGATGAAATAAAATAAAAATATACTACTTTTAGAATAGCAAAACTTGTTAAACTTGCTTCAAAAGGCGAGCATTGTCAAATTTTTTTTTTACGTTATGACCACTTTTAGCAGACCAGAATATCTTTAATATTAATAGGCGAGGCGATTTCATGCCTTCCACCACGAACCGATTTTGACAAAAAATATACCATTTGCACATGCTCACCATACTTACATCTGTTTTTTTTTTTTTTTTTGAGAAAAATTCATTTGAAATTGCTACTAACACAAACAGAAATGCATATTTCAGCTTTAAATTAAAAACTATACGATGCTGTCTGTGTATTTAGAAATTTGTGTTGAATTTTGAATTGGCTAAAACTAACTGAAAAATAAAATTTTCTGAAATTTACACTCGAATTTCGAAGGCTGGTCTCTGTTAGTAATGATACATGTATTTGATGTTAACAACTCAGCCCGGTAATACCAATATACAACTGTAAATACTAATATGTACTCGAATATATGTAAACAATTAGTTCCTAGATATATCACAACATCAGCAGAAATTATAAAAAAAATAATTTAAAAATTGTTACTTTAATTTGTAACATTTCATAGATTTCGCGAACTTTTTAATATTTAATTTAGATTTTTCTCATCAAAAATGTACACCAAAAAAAAAAAAAACGATCACAATGGATTTCAAATGCAATCTTCTTAATATTTATTGTTATTGAATCATAAAAGAATATCTAGAAAATAAAATTCGATCGCGCAAAGGAGGACACAAATAGCTTTTACTTGTATGTGATTTGTTCTCTCTCATAAATAAGTCAAGGCACAAGTATGTTAGTGGCAAGTTGATGTGAGACCAATTGTATGTTGATCATTCTCCGCACCTTGAAATTTTCAAAGATTTGCAAGGGGGGTTATGAGAAATATAAATTAAAATCAAATCGTGATGTTTGAAATCAGTAGTACTTATATTTCTTCAACAAATCCATTTGGGCTGGCTAGTGCTTGCACTTTGAAGCAGCGATTGGGAGCTACTTAGGACATATTTGCGAGTTGATATATCATTTTCTTTTATCTTAAAATACTAAAGAGATTTGCTTTTGGGGAATAAATATATTTATAGACTTAAATCAATAATTAATAAGTGTGCCTGTAAATTTTTTTTGTATTAATTTAATAAATAAATTTCCTGGGGAAGTTTTATAATTAAATGTCATTATACCAACAAAAACATATGACAGATAAGTATTTGCGAACACCCTAACCAATGCAGATTGTGATTTCTGAAGATTTAAATCAAAATTTGGATATATTTTAATGTGTATGAGGAATCTTAAATGTATATGTGTTAAAAGCAATGACATTATAAAACTAGAACTTACCGTTTTTGTCACCCAAACGTTCTGAAAAGAAAAACAATTACAAATTTTAATTTACCATAATTAACAGAGGGCGATAAAATAAACTAAAATAGAAGTATGGAAATTTAAAAAACATTTGGGGTTATTTATGAGGTTCTATAGAGAATCAAAAGTATTTTTAATTGAACGATACGTTATTGAAGCTTTTAAAGAATATGATATTTTAAAATGTTGTCTCATAACATCAATAGAGTTGCACTTAGTTATTGAATGCTTTTAAGAGGAAATTTGTGGACAGAGTACGATTATAAACAGTTTGCTACTTAAAAAATTGATTACACCAATTTTTTATGCCAATATATTAATTTGAAATTAACAGACAATTTTGTGCGTCAATTTAGTATCACTCAGCCCTGTTCTTGAAACATTGTTATCTGAATAAGAGTGAATTTAAAATCACATGAAATTTAAATTTTGGGTTTCCTGAAACCACTTTTTTTTATTTATTTAATGGAAACATATGTTTGAGTTAAGAACCATATGTTTGAGTTAAGAACATGTGTTATCTAGAAACCGAGGTGCCATATGGTTCTTTATTCAGTTTCACAAAAAACTTTTAAGTACTTTGGGCACTTTTTTTCTTAAGTTTATAGAAAAAGTATAAAGAAAAATATTTTCTTTTAAAATAACATCTTATTTGTTCATTTAATTGTTTTTGTTCTTCAATTTCATTCAATTAATAATTAATAAAAATGACTTTTCTATTTTTAAAAAGTTAAGCATCATCAAAAAAATATTTCGATATTCAAATAAATAGGATTTGACAGGCATCACTACTGTTCCGAACATTTGCAAAAAAATAAAAATATGTGATTTGATGAAAGAATTTTTTTTAATTCCTTTATTTGCAATAATTATTGCATAAATAATTTATGTTATAATTGAAAAACTATAATGGAAAATAGATTGTGTAAATAAAAAGTTTTTATTATAACTAGTTATAGAACAGCATCATCGCAAAAAGTGTGTTTTATTAACATCGGCCAAATGTAGACATTTTTTAAAATCGTTTTTTTTTTTTTTCATAAAATTAATGTCTAATTTTTTAAAATAATGACAAGGTTCAATAAAAAAACATGTTAGAGTTTAAATATCAATTAGTTATTTTTTTATCTCTTTGCTTTGTAGAAAAATGGGCATTTGTTTTGATTTCACAAAGCCTTTTCTATGTGAATTAAAATGAGAAAAAATATTCTTATTGAAATTAGAAAACAGTAAAAAACTCGTAGATTTAAGAATTTTTTCATTTACGAGTTTTTTTATGATAGTGGTTTCAAGAAGAGGGGTGACTATGTTTTTTGACCCGTTTAACACATCCGAAAATAACTAAGTGGAATTATTTTATTTTCTAATAAATTGCCAAGGTATTTACTATTTTTAAACTCTTTCTTCTAACTCATACTCTCTGTCTGTCTGTCTGTCCGTCGTGGGGCAACCCCATTGCCCCTTATCCAATTGCTCTGAAACTTGACCCATAGTCTTGTTATGACTACAGATCAATTCTGGGGTAGTCACATACAGTCACGGAATGATCTAAATGTCATTTCCACTCATCCGATCGATCTGAAACTTGGTCCATACTTTTGCTGTGAAAAAAAATTAAGTTTGACTTAGTCACGCTCAGTCACGCAGGGTCATGCACAGTCACGGAGAAATTTAAAATCAATTTTAAACTTGGTCGATATACTTGCTGTAATGAAAGATTAGGTCGACATAGTCACGCACAGTCACGCATAGTCATGCACAGTCACGGAGTGGTTTAAACCCTATTTCCCCTATTCCAATCGATCAGAAATTTGATCAATAGACTTGGCGTGACCACAAATTAATTCTATAATAATCACGCAAAGGCACGCACAGTCACGGAGAGATTCAGAACTCATATGCATAAGTAAAGAAAGAGTTTTAATAAAAATTTGGTTTTTATGGTTTAGATTATTTAAAATTTATTTGTAGTTTATTGCCTTTACAAATTTTAGACAGGTCACAAAAAAATAATAATAAAGAATATACGTGCACTCGAAATATTGAAACAAAAAATATAATTTACATTAAATATTATGACTTAACCAGACTTGCAGAGATGCAGTCCGATCCAGAGAGGAAGCATTCGGACATTGGCGTGAAAATAAAAAGTCCGCCACTGCACTGCATCGCAAACAGGCGAGAACTGAATGCCCCAAAACACTAAAGCGCCAAAAGTTTATTTACGGTCAGCGTCTTCGTGCTAAAGTTCCGTCGGGTAGTACGAGCTTTTGGTCATTTGTTAAAAGGGTAAAGAATAAAGCTCTTGCTCTTTCTGCTATCCCAACTCTTTTAATGAATGACCAACTAGTCACTGAACCGGTTGATAAGGCTAACTTTTTAGCTGAGCTTTTTGCAAAAGACTCATTTTTGCCGGATAGCGATCAATCTCTGTCCGAACTTGAAAGTGTATCTTGTACTATGCCTCAAATATTCTTTCGAGCTCATTATTAAGTCTTCGGGACCGGACGGTATACCAGCACTAGTGCTGAAACAGTGCTCTTCGACGCTAGCCAGTCCATTGGCCAACTTTTTCAGCCTTTCGTACAGTGCGGGAGTCTTTCCCTCTTCCTGTAAAGTTGCTAATGTCCAACCAATCCCTGAAAAGGGTGCGACTAATAACCCTGAAAATTACCGTCCAATTGCAGTCTGCTCTGCGCTCTCAAAGGTGATGGAGACCATGGTCAATTTCCATCTTGCGAAGTACCTAGAGGTCAACTCACTTCTTAATGATCGACAGTATGGCTTCCGTAGAAATCGATCCACTCGCAATTTTGGCGAAAGTAAGGTGGTTGTTCTGTATTCCAAGGCATTCGATCGTGAGTGGCTTATTGAATTTGGGGTCGGTAATGATTTCTCTCGATATATATCGAGTTTTCTCAATGACCGAACAATACGTGTTGTTATTGATGGGGTCTCATCTAATGAGTTTAAGATTAATTCAGGGGTACCCCAAGGTTCCGTTCTTTTTTCTTCTCTTTTCCTTATCTTTCTGAACAACCTTCTTGGTCAAACTTTTAAGTCTATATACTCTTTTGCAGATGACAACAGCATTTGTCATCCATTCTCCTTTAATTTTATGCCAAGCTTTTTGTAGGTTGGAGTCGAAGACGGACAATGAACGACACACTCAACTAAGACCTGTTAAAAATCTCCGTGTGGGGCAAGGCGAATAGGGTTGACTTTAATGCGCTGAAGACTCAATGTTGTATGTTGACCCATAGGGCCATGGAATCAACAATGTCATCTGTATATATGGGTGGTATAGGTATTGAGGAATCTGATACTCTTGATGTTCTATGCATAAGAATTCATTGTGATGTTCGTTGGAACGAACATGTTTTTCAAGTGTCGAAATAAGCATTCAAGTGTCTTGGTTTTTTAAAACGGTGTGAAAATTACTTCACTCCTTCTGATCTCCTTAAAATCTATACCACTTACATCCGACCGGAAATGGAGCACAACTACCATATCTGGGCAGGAGCTTCAAATTCTATTTTGGAGGTACTGGACCATGTGCAAAGGAGGGCGTTGGCGCTCATCAATGACAGTAGGGTATCCAACTCTATTAATTCATGGGAACATCGTCGGAATTTGAGTTGTGCAGCACTGTTCTATAGAAATTACCATGGGAAATGTTCTTCTGAGAATAGCGAGCTTTTTACAAGTGCCCGAGTTTAGGTTCGCTCTACCCGCTTCTCAAGTAGATCACATCCGTTTGTAGTGTAATGTCCATTTGACCGCACAACGCATTACAGAGAGAATTCGTTTATCAGTCGAACTAGCCGTATGTGAAATAAGCTCCCCGCAGAGATTTTTCCTGACAGTTATAATCTAATAAAATTTAAGCCAAATATCCACAAACACTACTGCCTCGCTCCTTCTTTCCATAACCTATTTTCCTGAAATCACCACAATGCACTGCATTTGTAGGTGCATCCCCTGAGTGTTGGTTAATTAAAAAAAAGAAAAAAATATTGCTTAAGTTAGCACGATGTATCCTTTGAGCTTAAGGACATCTGTGTGTCACTCTGTCATCACCTTAACCTACTCTAATTTATCCTATTTATTTATTTTACCCACCTAATCCAATAAGATAATTTTTAGCATTTCCTTTGAGGCTATTTTATGCTGACGGACGCTTCACTCCGGTAATCTAAAGGATTAAGATCGGGTTATTGGTGTGGTGATATCAATGGATTTTTAGTTTTGCTGAGCAACCAGTGGTTGTCATTGTGCATCGTATAATTTATATCATTATCCTGTTGGAATCGCAAATCTCAGTTGTTATGTGCTCCGTTAAAAATTTTGTTCTAAAATGTGCGTGTATGCAATTTTGTCCATTCTAATAGACTCAACCCCATTTCCTGCCATACAACCATAATGTCCCATCCATCGCGTTTAACTCAAATGGCAAATGATTTTCTTTACTTAATGCAGTTCTACTTTTTGGCCAAACTAACTTTTTTACTTTAATGCCGAAAATGCCATAAATAAATATAGCTTTCTTAAGGTTTAAGAGCAAGTTTTTGTGCATATGAATTCATATTCTCATGTGCAATAATAAACGTGCATAAAGAAGTCTAAACATGCATGCATATCATAACCTTCGTTCGACTTTTCATACAAAAAACCGTGGATAGACATCAGAATGATGTGATAAACCAACTTTCATGGCAATGGATAAGTAAATCATTTTGTATGCTGTTTTTTTTTTTTGTTTTTTTTTTATTTTTAATTTCATCATTCCAACAGACATTGTGTACCAGCGAACATTTGTTTTCGTTTTATGGTTGCAATTTATTTATTTTCATTTTATAATTTTTATACCCTCCACACCTCAGTATGTCACTCCGTTTGTAACGTATTTAAAAAATTATTTACGACCCAAGAAACAATATATATTCTTGATCAGTATAACAACTGACATATGTCTGTCTGTCTGTTGAAATCACGCTTATTCACAAACCTATTCACCATTTCAAGCAGTTTCGTGTCAAATTTGGTGCCTCTAGTGCCAATAGCCGAGGAATGATGTGCGAAAATATAAAGATACTCCGATAAAAAATTTCAAATGAAAAACCAGAGACAGTGATAAATTTAATATAAATTTTAATATATTTTGGAGAACATGTGCTTATATAAGCGATACATACACATGTTTGCTTTCTGTTTTTGTTTTTTTTTATACATGAGAGCGAATGTTGTATCGATGAGAATAACAGATGAGAGAGACAACAAGATGGTTATGCTCTTACCCTCTTTAATTAAATAAACATGTAATTATGTGTACTCATATATATGCGGGGTGTATTTAGTAATTGCTTTCAATTAAAAATAGCATAGAAATATCTAATTTTTTTAAATTTATATTGTTAATTTTAGAAAATATTAGTAAGCCACTATAATGCGATATATAGTCTCTTTATTCTCTTGACAACTTCGTCCATAATATTCCGTTTAGAATACGGGTAGAGGGCATCAGAGTTTCGGCACTGCCGAATTTCACACTATTACTTGTTATTGTCATCAGCCATTGGCAATGCAACAGAGCAACTCTTCCACTACATAAACCACAAAATGATGAAGAAATATCATTCATCGGTTACGGTGGTTGTCACTAGATGGTTGGGTTGAAATAATGCTGGTTGATGGAGATAGCAATGTGAAACAACACTTCAAGCGAAAAAAAAAATTAAAGGACTAGCTAAAGTGTAATAAATATTGTAGACGATAATAAAACAGAAAACAGAAAAAATAACATACAAAAAGAAAATAAAAATGTGTACAAATATAAACCACAAAAAAAACTATTTATACTAAAATATGACGATGCTACACCGTGTATATATTATTTAAGGTTATTAACTTAATGATGTTTAAGCTTAGTGAAACAATAAATAAATGGTTATGTTGGAGCTTTACTCGATTAAATGATTACATCTTGGAGAGCACAAAAAATAGTGGTATTGTTAATGTGAAGTCTTGTGGGATCATCTTATCTTATATATTAAAAGAATTTATGAAAACAAAAGTCAGTCCGTCTGGCAGTTCTATACGGCCGAATTCCTTCATTTTATTTTTTTTTAATGAAAGGTATTTAGACATAGATATGTCATCAAGCATTGGAATTTACTCAACTCCCACCTTACTCAAGTTATACTTTTTTCAAGATTTTTTCAATATTTCCTTCGCTCAAACCTCTATAACTAGAGTTCTAATTAACGTAGACTATTGACATAAGTCTAAGAACACTCAGTGGATCAAGCTCTTTCTTTTGAGCTATTAACTGCTTAATTCGTTGGGTTTGAGGAAAGTTATGCGTGGACAATCAACTTGAATTTTTCTGTACGTTAACTTCTCTTGGCATAGTTCGGCATTACTGTACGTTAACTTCTCTTGGTAAATTTTGGTATTATATTATAGAAATTAATATAATATAATATCCTTTTGGGTCGGGAATTAATTTTAGGATGATGATGGATTATAGTGAATTCACTACATAAAAACTCACAAATAATATTAAAAAAACTATCCGGCACCTCCATGATCCTTTTTCGGGATGTCCACAATTGCGTCCATATTCCATCATACTGTAGCTCTTGTAGCGGTCATACTTCTCCTCTGACCGACTTTGTTGTTTTTGGTGGCGTATTTACAGGTGCATTAGATGGTCTTCCTCTTTTGCGGTTTTGTGACTAGTGAACTATTGTTAGACTGCATCCCAATATCTGTTCTAACAAGTGTAGAATGTCCTTTTCGGGGAGTCCATTTTTTGGAAAATCCTTTTTATATTCTATCCAGCTAGCACAAATAACAACGTCAATGAAATGGAAAATTATGCGCAATGTCCATTTTTTTGACTTTATAAAAATTCTGTAATAGAACATAAGTTGGTCCAACAGATCAATGCCACCCTTGCCACTGTTGTAGGCAGCGACAATATGCGGTTGTTGTATTTCTATTTATTGTTTTGATTTCTTATCAAATCGTCGAACACATTTTTCATCATTTTTGCCTATGAAATTGCTTGCCAAATATACTGCCTTATTGTGTTGCATTTTATGAGCACTATTTTACCATCGCGACTTACTAGTTGATCAGAAGAACCACGTCCATTCTTCTTTAATTCCCCATCGGAAACAAATGGCGGATTGGTGAATCTGTTTATTCTAATAGTACCAGTTGCATTTTTTTCCGTTGATGCAAGAATTCAAATAATTGATATGTACTAAAAAAATTATCGAAGTATAATTTGTGTCCTGGGCACGATAATCTTTGAATTAAATTTAGCACGGTTGCAGCACCATGACCAAATCGAGCACTATCAAAAGTCGATATCTCCGTTGTGGATCCCTGATAAAGGAAAAAGTCGTACGGATATCCACTTTTTCCGCAAAGCATATAAACTTATATTCCCCAAGGTGACGGCTTTCCTTTTATATATTTAAATGTCCAGTAAACGGAATAATCTGCTCGCCAATTGATACCACTCTTCAACAGGTACTTCACGGCGCATCTTTAGCACAACATCAATAATTGGACGGGTTTTGATAAATTTATCTTTACACTCGCTTGGAATTTCGAGAATATTTATTAAGTGCAGATTCGATCTCAATCGGAGAAATCGTTCGCATTACATCACTGAGGCCACTGACTCAATTTGAAGATGTTTGTTCCAGTACATTTTAATTTACGGCAGTTTCATTGTTCCCATTATCATATGAATTCCAAAAAACTGCCTCAATTCATCGTGGGTCGTGTGTTTAAGTGCACGAGAGCATGTTCCCATTTTTTCTGCATACACATTTGTGTATGTGGCCATTCTGTCGAAAATATGATCCGGCAAATACATTTCAAAATATGATAATGGCCTTTTAGAGTCCTCTGCTTCATTCTAAACCAATACATCTGGTTCATACATAAATATTTCTGGAGAAAACTGTCTTCGTCTGAATCCAATTTGTGTTTTGTCAGTTACTGTGTACTTTTCAAACTCACCAATAAACTCCACATTTCTAATTTCACAAAATTCAGTCAAAGGTGGAAGAATATTCGGTACGTGTTCATTTTCTTGTACATCAATGTTATTGTCACTCATTACAACACCAAGTAAATTTTCATATCTTTGAGGAATAGTTGTTATAATATCAATATCTGGTTTTTCCGAATTACCTTTTGGAATTTTGATATCATCCTCATAATCAGATAAATCTGATAATTCTAAATCTGAGTCCATAACGTTTAACAGATCATGAATCTCTTGTGCGCGAAGTCCTTTTTTAGAAGCCATTTTATCTAAACTTTAATGTCAAAATAATATAACCATTTATATTTACCTACAACACTTCCGCTCACTTGGAAATATTTTTTTCAGATTGCTTTTGCTTCTTACAACTATTTTAAGGAATTCTAACCTACTCTTTATGCACACTTATCACTATATACACAATTAAGTGCATGTACACATTTGCGTACATGAAAATACACTACGTATGTACACAACTTCGCACATCTTTTTCTTTTGCTAATTTTTTTTTATAAAATTTATATGTCTTGATGCTAAATGAAATTATTTTATTATTTCTGAAACATTTCTCTTCCATAAAAACACATTACCAAAATAGTACGGATTTCCCTGAACCTAGAAATTTGGATTTCAAAGTACGTTCACAGCATCAAATTTCTACTTCAAGTAAGCTTATCAGGAAATAATGAAAAACACCGATTTTAGATGTATTTCCATTGTATGTGTATTTAAAAACGCATAGAGAACACTCTAAAGAACACGGTTTCAAATTGTACCGAGTCCAAATAAACAAATTTAAATTCTACGCGCCATATAAAACGATGTACGCAATTGTATACGAGCCAACTCAAAGGGATATAATGCTGCGGAGCAGCAGAGGTCCTCTAGTTATATTAAACTTAACATACAAAACTTAAATATTGTAGACAGGGCCAGCCATATGAGTTTGGTTAGAAATAAGTCAATTTGGAAAATTTAAATTTAAAAAAAATATATATGGGGGATTTCATGTCAAGTGCACCAACTTTTGAAACCGATATCTTCCGATCGGTATGAAATTTGCACCAAGGTTAGTCCTATTGGATAGTAGCTTAGACACAATTTTTCAATAAGATCGGTCCATATCTCTCTGAGTTAGAGGGGATCAAAATTTGACATTTTGGCCAAACAGGTGTTTTTTCTCATCCATGTAACTTATTATCTAATGTTCTTAGAAAATTTTCTCCCAAACAGTTTAGATAGCTATTTCTTCAATATTTCGAAAAAAAATACTTAAAAAAAAAAAAAATTGTAGACTTTTTTTTTGCTAAATTAAAGCATTTTTTGCTTTTTTTCAAGAAGGAAATTTTTTTTTTTTTTTCATTAGAAAGCTTAGGATTTTTCCTTTAAGAGCTTTTTGGTCGCTTAGTGGGATGGGAGTGGGATATCTATCAAAATAAATGTTTTGTAACTCAAGACAACGGTTTTAAAATTTTTCACAAATGCACTATTTTGAATTTTTTCCTATTTGTGTCTAAAACCTTACAAATAAAACTTATATTGAGAAACTAGACAAACTAATATTTCCGAAGGTATGTAACATACCAAACTAAAATTTTATACCCTCGATACTGTAATACCCAGAATATGTTAACCTCAGGAAAAAAATCGCTTTTTTTCTATAGAAATGTTGAAAAATTATTATTTTTTATTTATTTTTAATAATAATTAAATTAATGTAAAATAATAATAATATAAAAATAAAAAGATAAATAATTTATTAAAATTTAATCTTAATTGCATTAGATCCATTTATATCATAACTATTTTTATACTTAATTTATTGTAGCTGATGAAGTATTTAAGTCTTGTAAATTTTTAAATACCTAGTCTTTCATCCAGCTTTTTTGTCGCCTTTATTTACTACGTTTTTTTGTATATCCTTTCTTGGCGTTACTAGATTCAGCTGTTGATTTCGCTGCTGGTTTATTTGTTGCCTTTGGAAAGAAATCGCATTGAATAGAGGCAGAAAACTTTTTCAACTTGAGGCTTCCATCGACAAGCGGTATGAAAGCATCGAATCTGCTCTTCAGTTTTTTCAATGTTTCCTGATGATCCTCTTTGCTACTAAAAACTATTTTAGTTTCTTTACAATAACTCTTTGCCCAATGGAATAAAGCAGTCGCATCTAAGATGCGATCTTGATGAGAGCACTCGAGGCTATACTTCGCTGCATTTCTTTTAAGGTTTGCTCCAATACCATCACCTGCTCCTTTACCATGAGTAGTAGGATGAAAATGCCACTCAGCTGGCATTCCAAAATCTTTTTCATGGGCCATAAGATTTGCCAAGCTACTTTTGTTTTTAAAATGTTGACGAGCTCCGTCCGAAACGTAGTATACCTTCTTTATTGTAAATTTAGATTTTAGATATTTTAGTATTATCTTCTGGTACTCATAAAATGCAACGGTATCATGTTTTAAATCGTCGGATATGATTGCCATACTTTTGTGTTCCAGTTTTTCATCTTTCATGTAGTAAATAACTACTGTGAATATAGTTGCTTGGTCGTTATTGAAGTGGATTGCTTGTATGGCATCCTGAAGAACATATTTATAGTTTTCTGCGAAATCATATGAAATAACGAATTCACCAGACTTCAAATGTATCTTCAAATCCTTGAAGAATGACCATTGCTCTTTGAATAAAAAGTCATGGTTTTTCAAGTTCAGCAATCCTGTAGACATTTCTTTCACAAAACCAACCACATTTAAAATGATTGTTTTCAATGTGCATCTGTCAGTCTGAATCCAAGAATCAAATTTGACCTCCTCTATATATTCTCGATCTAAAGATTAAATTTTCTTTGACGAAAGTGGTTTTCAGGCAATTGGTGTATTCACCTAAATGGCAAGAAGTTGTTGCATTAGGACACATAGTCAATTTAAGGCAATCGCGGTAATCGTCTAAATCTTCTGCCGAATCATCTGTTAAATACTTTAAGTTGATTTCCTTCAACATCAGTTTAACATTTTCATGGTAAATGCAAACGCATACTGTGTGACTTCCGCTGCTTTCTGCCAAAACGCAATTTTTTGGCCTCATTTGGGTTAATTTCGTGAAGCCAATTCTAACATCCTCGTGTTCAGATTGAAATGTTGCAAATAACTCTTTCAGGTTGCAGATAACCATTCTCTTCTGTTATGTTATGAACGTATGTTACATACCTTCGGAAAGGTTAATTTGTCTAGTTTCTCAGTATAAGTTTTGTTTGTAAGGTTTTACACACAAATAGGAAAAAATTCAAAATAGTGCATTTGTGAAAAATTGAGAAACCGTTGTCTTGAGTTACATTATTTTGATAGATATCCCACTCCCATCCCACTAAGCGATCAAAAAGCTCTTAAAGGAAAAATCCTAAGCTTTCTTATGAAAAAAAAAATGCCTTTTTTGAAAAAAAAGGCAAAAAATGCTTTAATTTAGCAAAAAAAAAAAGTCTAAAATTTTTTTTTTTCGTATTTTTTTCCGAAATATTGGATAAATAGCTATCTAAACTATTTGGGAGAAAATTTTCTAAGAACAATAGGTAATAAGTTACATGGATGAGAAAAAACACCTTTTTGGCCAAAATGTCAAATTTTGATCCCCTCTAACTCAGAGATTTGGACCGATCTTGTTGAAAAATTGTGTCTTAACTACTATCCAATAGGACAAACCTTGGTGCAAATTTCATCCCGATCGGAAGACATCGGTTTCAAAAGTTGGTGCACTTGACATGAAACCCCCCATATATATAATTTATTGGAGCCTAATAAATTCTACAATACGAGGTGTGTATTTACTTCTCTCTTTTTCAAACTCTTTCTTTTAACTCAATCGCTCTCTCTGTTGTGGGGCAACCCCACTCCCCCTTATCCAATTGATTTGAAACTTGGCCCATAGTCTTATTGTGACAACAGATTAATTTTGGGTTAGTCACGTACAGTCACGGAGTGATCTAAATGTCATTTCCACCTCATCCGATCGATCTAAAACTTGGTCGACATATGTTAAGAAATATCAACTTCGACATAGTCGAGCACAGTCACGCATAGTCACGCACAGTCACGGATCTGATCGATCTGAAACTTGGTCGATAGACTTCCTGTGAAAAAAGATTAACTTCGGCATAGTCACGCACAGTCGCAGATGGATTAAAACCCCATTTCCCCACATCCGATGGACCTGAAACTTTATCCATAGACTTGTTGTGGCTAAAGATTAATTTTAAGATAGTCACACATAGTGACGCACAGTCACGGATATATTCAAAAGTTATATGCATAAGAAAATAAAGAGTTTTAATAAAAACTTTGTTTTTATGGGTGAGATTATTTGTGTCCAACTTTTGTTGGCATCTTTTTAATATTGGAAAAAATGTCAATCGAAAAATATTAAAATAAAAAATTGATTTTGTACGTCTACATTAGATAAAAGAACAATAACCACTAATATGCGTAAAAATTTTTGACGTGAATAGATAAAGAGGCATTGTAACAAAAACAAGCATCGATCAAGAAATTCATTAAGGAAGTAATTACACTGTGTTGAACTATAAATATTTCCTTCAATACGAAACGACAATCCCTTCTCGGGACTGGCAGTAGATATCATATCAGCTTGAGGTATTAAAATTTCCAATGCACCCTGGTGATAATTTAGGTTGGTAATTCCCTCTGGTTATGCAATATTTCATTTAATGTTCCTCAGCAACCTACACGTTACTGTCATCCACTTTCAATTCCAGTTTTCCGTACCAACTATGCCAACGCCGATGGGTTAAGAAAATTTTGTACTAACTTTTATGATTTGTATCAATTTGCAGATTATTATCCAACCATTAATATTGTAAAACGTAACGTTATTCTGTATTAAAACCGTTAAATTTACAAATTAGTTATTTCATGTGGTAAAATTTTTTGTATTATATTTTATGTTTTCAATGTCTGTAAGGATTTATGCCATAGACTTAATTAAAATAAATAAAATAAATGTATGCAAAAGGTATTTTTTAGAGGTCCACAACTTTGAGTTGTTGCACAGCTTTATTCGAGAAGCGATAAAATAATTGCTTTTTGTTTTTTGGTTTGCCAATTCAAAATGGGTAGATTTACACGAGATCAGTGTTTACAAGTTGTTGAAATCTTCTATCATCAAACTTATCGTGCACTTCATTTATTTTACGGTAGCCATAATCGGTCATTAGAGCGGCGACCTCGACTAAATATGGATCACTTTTCCACCAAGTTTACTCTTAGCGATAATACGCATCCCTTAACAGGCCAAAGAGTGCGCACTGAAAAAGCTGTATCCGCTGTACAGCAAAGCATTTAAAGAAGCACAATTCAATCAATTTGGCGCCATTCTCAGCAAATAGGGATGTGTGTATTTTCATACTGGAAGACTTTAGGAAAGGATCTTAATTTCAGATTCAATGACCATCAAATTCAAACGACCATCATATTTGCCGGCAATTTGGCCAATGGGCTGAAGTGCAAATTGATGCTGTTTTCAGTTTTCAATAAAAAATTATGTACAGCGATAAAGCTCATTTGCATAAATAAACAAAATTGTCACATTTTTAGTGAAGATAGTCCACATGCCTTTGTCTGAAATCCAATATATCGACTGAAAATTACAGCTTAGTACGCTTTGTGAGCCACCGGAGTCATTGTGTTCAAAAACTATGGTGATCAGAATATTTCTCTGATTACAAGTTTTTTCGTACCTCAGTTACCTGAGATTAATCTTGCTGATATCTAATGGCAACAGCGGCCGCATGACCCAAATTCTATTAAGTCAGCCTTATTGAAACTGCATTTCTTTGCTTTATTTAAGTAGAAAATTCTGTAACTCTAAAAAAACACTTGTTACATCAATTATGGCCACTAATCAGTTGTTAGAAATAGACTTTATAGTACCACTTCTAGCCATACGCCCCATATAAATCCGATTCCCGATCTTTACGTATATCTATCAAAATACTAAAATTTTCCATACATTTTTCTTAAATTTGAATTTTTATTCATTCTTGGTCGATTTGTTGACCTTCAAAGAATAATAACAATATCACTAAAATTTGGTTTATGCCTTTATTGCATATCCAGTTATTACCTTAGCAAATTTGTATCCAAGACCAGCTGTTGTGCACCTCAATAGTCTACAATACATACTTAGTACATAGAATAGACAATCAATAGCGTCAATTACAAGTCAAAGTGTTCTGTGCGTAGTGTAATGCAATATTTGTTAGGTCAATGTAAATAAGTAATACAAGCCTTCATGACATCGAATAAAATAATAGTATGTGTAAGTTAAGTAATATAGGTTAAACAAGCTAAACCAAATTTAGTAAAAAAAGGGTTGAAACCCAAAAAAAAAATCATATTTTAATTTAGACAACATAATCGGCAACAACTGCATTTGTCTCTTTTAATTAAAATTTCTATTTGCCTTTACTCTAATAATGGCAAATATAATAGATCAAAAAGTGGCAAACTCTGCCGGTTGAAAACTACTAAGGACTACATTCCACCACACCGCTCTCGAAACACATTTTATAGGGTATTGAACGGTAGGTATAGTCCGACTTTAATTTTAGTACTTGTTTAATTTTGAAATAACATCTAAATTATATATTGTAATTGGTAAACTACTTTAAATCAAACGTTCTAAATTTTGGTTATTTTAGCCTTTACCTTAATAATAAATCAACAACATTTAAAATTCGGCCCACTATAATGTACACGCAGCTACAAATATTACATACTTATAAGATTAGAACACAAGTTTCTACGAAATATGACCACTTTATTATTGGAAATAGTAAATGGTACCATTTGTATGGATTTATTCTTCTTCGTCTATTGTAAAGCTATGCATTTTTCATTATTTGGCTGCCAGAGATTGTTTTTATTCCATTTTTGAAGACAAATTCAACGTATATGAGTATGTGTGATTTAGTTTTATATATATTGAAATGCATGGGGTTTAGTAGACTGCATGTGTGGGGTGCATGTGTGTGTATTTTTAAACTATTGTTTCTAAGTTTATAGATACAATTTACATGGACAATATGTAAGTCGACATGGTAAAATATAGTCAATGACAATCAGTGAGTAATATATTAAAGAAAATAATATTTTAGATAACTTTCAAATTATTTTAATGACAATCTTATATAATCTATTTTATTTATTCACACAACCAACGATTACTTTTAAAAGTTTTTCAATTTCACAAATATGATTGTAAACATATAAGTTATTTGACATATTTTTAATAAAACCCATCTCGTGGTTTATACTTTTTATATACGTGAAATAAATGGAATATTAATCACCAACACTTCTATTTATTGTGCTGTTGTTTGTAACTACCAAAAATATTTGACCAAGACCCATCTTTTATAACACCGATCGAATCAGAATCACTATCTGATTCGATTTAACGATGTCCGTCCGTCCGTCCGTCCGTCCGTCTGTGTGTCCATGTAAAGCTTGTAATCAAACTGCAGGTCGCACATATGAATATATTTAGATGAAATTTGGCACATGAGCTTTTATCGGCCATGGGATGAACGCTGTTGAAATTGGTGATAATCGGTTCAGACCTAGCCCCCATACAAATGACCCCTATGAAATCGACATAAATTGCCATAAGATCAAAATTGTCATATAGATCTTACTCAAATTGGGTTTGTATGCGTTCATTACATCCATTAATGAGTGGTCTAAAAATGATCCCTTTGGCCCCATACAGAGCTGCATCCCGATATTCACTTAAATCTATTAAAAAACAAAAATATTGCACTGATTCTTCTCAAATTTTGTTTGTATATGTTTTTGCAAAATACAAGAGACGTTACCAACCATGGTCAGGATCGGTCCATTTTTGGACCTAGTCCCCATATAGATATAGAATCCGATATGAACTTTTTCATATCTGCAGCCAAAAAAATTAATAAAAATCCCACTCAAATTTGGTTTTTGCTTATTTTCTATGTCCAGTTAGTTGGGCCTAAGAGATAGGGTTTCCAAAAGCATGGTATAGGGTATCGTATAGTCGGTCTAGACCGACTGTAATTTTCTTACTTGTTTTATTAAAATTAACTGGTAAAACTTAACGTATATCGGTCCCGCTTTTTTACTTTTAAAGAATTAAAATGACATCAACGAGCAATAAAAAACATAAGATATGTGATGAAAACAGAAAATTCCGAATGGTAAATAAGGGCATACCTATGTGCCTCATTTGCAAAATTATTGTACCACATAACAAACTTTACAATTTAAGTAGACCCCATGAAAATTTTCACTCACAATTTCCCAAAGATTTTCCCCTAAATACTAACCTCAGAGAGACTAAACTGAAGGCATTGCAGTCAAATATTGAAAAAGAACAGAGCATTATTTCGTCTTTTAGCCATGGAAATGACAGATCACTTGAAGCAAGTTACATAATAGCTCGGGATATTGCCTGTGATAAACGTCCTTAAGGGGAAGCAGAGTTAAGAAAATAAACTATGAAGAAGGTTATGAGCATTCTCGACCCTGATAACAAAAAGCTGCATAAAGCGTTCTTTATCATGGCGCACAACCGAGCGTCGGATTGGAGATATCAGCACTTTTATTGAAACAAGTTTAAAAAACGATCTAAAAAATCCTGCAGCATTTAGTTTAGCTCTTGATGAATCCACAGATGTTAGCGACGTTCCTCAATTGGCGAAATTCATTAGGTCTGCATCAGTTGAATTTAATATCACTGAAGAGGTGCTAGACCTTGTAGCTCTTTCTGAAACAACGCGAGGCATTGATGTAAAAAAATGCGCTTTTCGAAGTAATTAACAAATTTGAATTGCCACGACATAAATTTATTAGTGTTGCCACAGATAGAGCACTTGCAATGGTGGGTAAAAATCAAGGCTTGATTGGTCTTTTAAATAAAGATCCAGATATCCCACATTATCTACCAATTCACTGTATTATTCATCGGGAGCATCTTGTTTCAAAATTTTTTAAATATGAAAACGTTTGGAAAGTTGTGGTAGAAATTGTAAATTTTATCAGAACAAACGCTAAAACTCATCGTCAGTTTAAAAATTTTATTATGGAGTTACAAGAAGTTGAGGAAAACAATGAGTTATCAAGCGATGTCACCATTTGGTCCATAGTGTGATGGCTATCCGTTTCTAATGTTTTGGATCGATTTATTGAGCTGTTACCCACAATAAAGTTGTTTATAAAAGAAAAAGGAAAAAACATCCAGATCTTTAGAATGAAATTTGGATTTCAGATTTAATGTTTTTTTTTACTAATGAACCATCTTAAATCGCTTAATCTGAGTTTACAAGGCAAAGACAAAACAGTGCTTGATTTGTCACGATCATTATTAGGCTTCGAAGCTAAACCTCTTTGGTTTATAAAAGACCTCGAATGTAAAAAATTTAATTTTTTTTAAAACTGAACGTAAATAATATACAAGACGATATGCTGGAAGAATACATAAATAATTTAAAACAATTTCATGAAAATTTTAAATGTAGATTTGAGGAACTCAAACAGCTTCAAGCAACATTCTCAGTTCTTGTTAACACATTTTTGTTGGAAAATTGGAGTTGTTAGAAATGAAAGATGATATTGTATTGAAAATGCATCACAAATCAACTTCTCTAGTTGGATTTTGGAAACTTGTTAACGAAACCCAATATCCACAATTGAAAAATGGTGCTGCTCGTTTATTTTCAATGTTTGGCACAACGTATTGTTGTGAATCTCTATACTCCACCATGAAAAATGTTCAAAACAAAAATCGTTCACGTTTAACAAATCAACATCTTACGGAACTCATTCGGACAACTTTGACAAACTACACACCTGATTTTAAAGAAATAATCAAAAATTCTTCCTAATATCTTTTTTATTTTTTGCTACCTATATTTATACCCTCCACTACAGTGTGCAGAGGGTATATATAAGTTTGGCATTCCGTTTGTAATAATTAGAAAAAAAAATCTGGACCCCATAAAATATATATATTTGTGATCCTTATAACAGGCGAAGTTGATATAGCGATGTCCGTCTGTCCGGCTGTCCGTCTGTGGAAATCACGATGACGGCTTCAATCGGGTAGATACGGTACTCGTTTGTATTAAAAATGATTCACTAACATCCTGGGAAGTTTGCTATTTAAAATCGTCCAAATCGGTTAATCTTGTCCCGAGAATTGAGCGAAGAAGTAAAAAAAAGTCCTGAGAAAATATGATTTGAATATGTGTTCTTGTCACGATAACGCCCTCAATAGGACAGTTAGGGCACTCATTTTTAGTGAGAATGATTCATGAGAAGGTTTCTGTTTTTAAAATCAGGACAATAGGTTTCACAGGTGCGGAGAAATCAATGAAAAGTTAAAAAAAAAATATGACGTTTTCCTATATTGTTTCCTAAATTTTGTATTTTGTCATAGCTGTGCATGTTGTTTTTGTGGTCGTTGTGTTAATTATATAAAAATTCATCAATATCAATATGATTTGGTGTAATATTTAAGTTAATTAATTAATATAAGAAACTACATAAAATCAATATCAATATTCTGCGAATTTTATAACATCACAAAATGTTACAAATTGATACACACTATTGTTGCCAATAACAAAATACTACAAATAATATTCATATATTCTGTATATGTATTTCCATAATAAGCGCATATTAAAATAAATCGGTATTTTATTTTATTTATACAAAATTCTGAAATTTTTAGAGTTGCAAAAATAGTATGTATGGTTTTAAGGATTGCATTTTTAGTACATTTATAAACTCTGCATACTTGCATTCAAAAGTAGTAGGTAAACCATAATATATTTACCCTGTAAAAAAATTGGTGTTTAAAAAAGTACTATTTTTTGTCATATGTTAAAAAAAAGATGTTGTTAATTACAAAAAAATTTAAAATTTGTTATTTAATGTCGGGACGGAGGCAAACGCCATTCCCAAAAATTCTTGGCATGAGTTATCCACATTAAGAATAACCGCGGAGCTCAACTCAATCAAAGTGCAATGATCAAGCTTCGCTCTGGGAATCATATAATCATGCCTTTCTTAGCACAAACCGAACTTCTTATAGCACATTAAAAATAAACTACTAGAGAAGTACAATTCATCATTATGCTGTATTATAATACTATTTTCTTATTTTACTGGTAGCTAGTAAACAAAGTGATCGTATCATTGTAAACGAAATAGAATTGAAAATGTGTGCAGATTTGTTTTGCTTAAAAAAAACCTATTTCTACAGATAGTGAATAAAATTCCAGTAAGCAATAAATGATCATGTAGAGCCTTTTTTGACTCATATGTGCTATTGAAACAGTCATAAATGCGCTCTTTTGCTGATCACAAAATATTCTTTTGTTGGGAGGAAATATTTCCTTACCCGCGAATCTTCTTGAGAGTCCTTTTTATCCGCTTTTCTGATCAGTATCGACTCTTTTTTGAGTCGTATTTAATGTCATTTTTCTACAAATCACTTTTTAAGAGTAAGCAAAAATTATTTTCTAGTCTTTTTCTAATAGCGCATGTGATTAATCAGTTTTTAATCATCAAAAGTGCTCGATGAAGGCGCAGTAAGGTAATTTTTAATAAAACAATCTTCGAAATGATGACTGGGATATCGCATATTTTTGTTAACAAGCACACATATGCATAGCAGCACCAGTAAACCGAAATCTAATCGGCTTCTTATATGTATACAGCCGATCAAGAACGAAAATATTCACCAAAGAGTAAAGTAAGCAACAATTTCATTCAGTCATATGGAAGCTTTTGAACAAAGCAAGTCTACGTCGCGTTGTCTTGTGAATTTTTACATTGGTTTTTAAGAGATACTAGTGATACCAGGAGATTTTTTCAGAAATCTCTACGCTTATGAAAAAAATTCCCTTTTTTCCCTACACCCACTTTTTCCCATACACTACTTTTTTCAAAATTTATTTTTAATTTGTACATTTTCAATTTCAATTATGTAAAAATAACATAAAAACAAAGAAAAAAATAAGATAAAAATATCATGAGAATTACACAAGAATAATATAAAAAACTAACAGATGTTATAAAAAAATTATTTTTACAATTCTGTATAATTCATCTTTTTGATATGGCTAGATTTGCATTTAAAATTTACACAATTAATTAAAATGGTTTGCAAATGAGCTGTTATAACTCAAACAGAATATTTCTTCTTGGTTTTAAAAGATTTTTTATAACAGTGGTTATTAGCATTATACTTAGATCTGATTTATCGCATTTTAATATTTTTTCACCAGCCATGCATCTGAATTTATAGTCGTCACCTCTGACCTGTTCCAGCCATCCATTAGCTTCTCGTCTCACAACTAGCTGAAGCAAAATCTTTATTTTTTATATTTCTTTGATGTGTTTTCAGCATCATCGAAAAACGAATCGGACATTTTTCTAAAATTAATTATGTTCAAATTTATAATATTTTAATGTAATGCACAAAAAAGTGGTTAATACCTATCATTGTTATTAAAGAAGCAACATATTTACTTCCTTCATATTATATAGTTATTACCAGACTTAAAAAAGACTTTAAAGTTTAAAATTGAAAAAAATTATGCGATATTTAACAAATACATTCCAAATAGTTTTGACTGAAATTTTTGGCAGTTTTAGTTTGCCTTGTATCAGTAAAATGTTCAGATATTAACTAAAAAAACAATTTGTTAAATATTTTCATCTTAATTATCTTAATTAATTTAAAGACACAAAGATAGATTTAATACAATAAAAACAAGTAAGAATTGAAAGTTGATCTATGCGGACTCACAAATGTGCCCTATACTAATGGTTCTGGAAAATTGAAAAGGATTGTAAAATGCAAATAGCACCTTTATATTAAAAAATTTAAATTAAAAAGAAAATTACAAAATAAACCATTTACCTGGTTAAACTTAATATTGTTTATAATTATCTGAATAAGGTTAGTATTTAAAATGGGATAAATCGGGTGTCATTGTTCCAATTTATGACCTAAAATATGTAGACACCTCTATAAAATGCTGAAAAGTCAGAGCATTTGATGTAATAATTCAGTAATAGGTTTATCAAAGTGTTTACATATTCAAATATTTTATACACATTTGTTACAAATAGTGCAAGAAGTCCAGATATTTATGTAAACTAAAACCCATGTGGAGGGTATCAAAGATTCGGCATAGCCGAATTTAACACTCTTACTTGTTTTATTTTATTTTTATATAATTCCTTTTTTTTATTTTATTTAAAATGAAATTCTTTGATCTTAAAAAATTTTAAGATATAACATTAATTTTATAAATACTAATAATATTTTAGTATAAAATTTATTTGTAATGTGTATGAAATGAATTAATAAATTTTATGTTTGTTTAAAAATTGTTTTTTTTTTTTTGCTTTTTTGTTTCAAAATGAATATTTATACAGAAATAAACTAGTGCGGCCCATCGCTAGTAGGTTAAATTCCAAAGTTGGCCCAACAAGCCATTTACGTGCCCACCCCTGATATATATATTCAAATTAAAATGAAAAAAATTAAATAGTGAAACATAATGTTAAAGGATGTCTTGAAATATTTATACAAAAAATATAAACGACAAAATGAAACAAGAACACTCGTCTGAACACCAAGGTTCACAATCATGATTCAGAGAGCGAATCAAGTTTTTCATTTTGCCGCTTGAACATGCTATAAGGTACGTTGGTGAGGTTCAACCGTACAGCCTATGGAATGCAACGGATATCAAGCTACAACGAGAATATACTAATGATATCCAAAAATCAATATTTTATAAAGGATTAAAATATTAAATTTATTAAAGGAAATATCACGAAAAAGTAGCCAAAATTCCACCTAAATTAAATTTAAAAAAAGAAAACCTTAATATGGTAAAATATATATATAACTTTGTAGCGATTTGTTTATAATATTACATTGGTACTCAGTACAGAAATCCATACAAACACAAAAAATTTTAAAATATGTACCCACAAAAAGAAAACAACTCCAAACATTTCCGAATAACAGCTTCCGTTACAATTTTTGCAATTGTTTCCGCTTCAACTTGGGATTATTTATACATTAATGTTTGGACATGCATGCAGCACATATACAAAGAAGCTCTAGCAAAGCAATAAATATTTTAAAATGTTACTCGTATGTATTATACTTGTAAATATATACATATGTTCCATATGTATATTAGTTCCACTCGTTCTACATACATACATAGTTATATGTTTATATGTGTGTGAACTTCGTATAGCACATCCGCAAAATAGAAAGTTTTGACTGTTTAAACAATTGTATTTTGACATTTGTTTTCCTTTTCTCAATTTCTATTTTATTCTCAGTGTTTCTGTTACCGTAGAAAAATAATTAAAGTATAAAATTATATAAATTTACAAAAATATTTTTTAATACATTTTTGAAATGCGGTTAACCCTTATGTGTGTGGAAAAAAACACCTTCTATAGGGTGGATAGGTACCTGGGTACCTTCATGCAAATTGCATGAGAAATGTAATTTTTTGTCTTGTATTGTACAAAAAATCGATGGTTAATGATATAATATTAGAATTTTACTCAATGTGGGATTCCCCTTTAAATATATTTTTAAATCTGAAGCAAAAAAATAAAAATCTTATTATGTGATTCCCCGTATAATGAATGAGCAAACACTACGTATTTTCTTTTGTTGCACATATGAGATACGCACATCTCCGCAGTTTTTATTGACATTTTGACATTGATTTTGCATGAAGAGTTTCATTCGAAATAATTTTTCACCAAGTAAAGTTGCGTAGTTTTTTAAAAGTGCATTTTTTATTTCCGCAAAATGGATCAAAATATAAGAACACGTTCTAATAGATTTTCGTCAACCGAAATTCGTGAGATGTTGTGTGAATGTGAAAGTGATGAAGACGAATTTTCACCATCTGATATCAACGATGAATACATTCCACCAGCTAACGACGCAGCATCGGAAGGTTCAGATGCTGAGCAGGTGGGATGCATTGAGGCTGCTGAGGATTCATGTGATTCAGATTATGGTGAGGAAGAAGAGCCAAACAATGAACTCTGTGGTAAAGATGGCACTGTTTGGGATCTTAAACCTTTTACTGAATCGCAACCAATAAACCGAAACATTTTACGTCAGCGTAGCGGCGCGGCCCTTGGCAGCAATATTTTAACAGCACAGCAAATATTTAAAAGCTTGTTGTCGACCGAAATGTGTGACATAATTTTACGCGGAACAAACCGAAAAGGAAAAAAAATTATTGATGATTACAATCTTAACATGACACAAAAGATTCCAAACGTGGCCGACCGGCCAAAAACAAAAATATTCCAACCATTTAAAGAAGAAGAACTAGGCGCCTTTTTTGGAATTTTAATTTTTTGTGGAGTGCAGAAATCTAATAAGGAGCATTTGTCAGAATTATGGAAACCTATTCATCTACCACTGATTCGAGCTGCAATGCCTCTTGATAAATTTAGAATGATGTTGCGTGTCATCAGATTTGACAACGATGCCACTCGTACTTCACGTGCCGCAACTGATAAAGCTGCAGCCATTCGAGATATTTGGGCAATGCTTAATGACAATTTACGTAGAAATTATAAGCCAGGCGAATGTATAACAGTTGACGAGCAGCTATATGGTTATCGTGGACGAACGCGCTTCACACAGTAAATGCCGCCTAAGCCTGAGAAGTACGGAATAAAAATATGTTGGGCTTGTGACGCAAGTAATTCCTACCCCTTATAAGGTCAATTATATACAGGTAAATCAACAGAAGGCGAGCGTCAAACAAATACAGGGGAAAGAACAGTTTTAGATCTTGTTAGCCCATATAAAAACTCCGGAAGAAATGTTACTACAGATAACTTTTTTACATCCTTACAACTGGCTCGAAAACTTAACTCGTGGAATTTAGCTCTAGTTGGAACAGTAAGAAAGAACAAAAGATTTTTACCAGCAAATATGCAGCCACATAAAGACAGGTAAGTTTAATTGATACACTGACTATGCAAAAATAAAATTAAATTGACAAGCAAATATTATTATTTCAGGCAAATAAATTCCACCAACTTTGCCTTCAGAAATGAGGCAACTTTGTGCTCCTACGTTCCTAAGAAGAAAAAAGCAGTAGTAATGTTATCTACTATGCACACAAAGCCTGTAACAGAACCCACTTCAGCTGCTAAACCAGAAATTATAACTTATTACAACCAAACTAAAGGAGGTGTCGACAATATGGATAAGCTATTGGGAGAATATACTTCTAAACGTAGGACATGTCGATGGCCGTTAGCATTATTTTTCAATGTTATCGATGTAGCAGCATTAGCAGCATACATCGTTTACATGGAGTACAATGCCCAATTTATTTCAACTGACCGTCGCAGACTATTTTTGAAAGATTTAAGTTTTGAACTATGTAAGGACAACATTGAACGACGTGCCAAAAATTCAAATGTAATAAAAATCGATTCCACTCGATCAGCAATACAGGTTGTATTGGGGCGAGATATTTCAACAACAGCTGTTGCTAATGTGGAAACTCGAGATAAGAATGGCCGTATTGCGGTTGTGGGTAGTTGTTACCTATGCTCTAAGCTTACAAAGAAGCAGAGAAAAACTAGAAAGGCTTGCAAAAATTGCTTCAAGCCTATTTGTAACGAGCACTCAATCAATCGTCCCATATGTAACAACTGTTTGGATTAATTTTTCTATGTCTTTTATTTATATTTAAATTATATTTTTTTTTGTGTTAAACCTTGAAATAAATTTTTTTATGAAAAATAATTTTTTTATCAAAAATAAACCTTGAATAAATTTTTTTTTATTGTAAAACAATTTTTTTTTTATCAAATAAAGTTTTATTTAATGGTATTTCTAAAAACCAAGTCAAATAATTTACATTATCACACGTTAGTAAAGCAACTAATTAACTTTTTTCATGTGCCTCCATATAAAACGTATACAGTTACCCAGGTACCTATTCACCCTATTAAGGGTGCAAAAAGCAAATTGATATGCCACGCCATATTAAAATAAATAGCTTATTTTTTAGCTTATTTTAAGGTCGATACCTTCACATAACAATGTATTAAGCGACATTTCTAAAATAGTTCAAGAAACGAAAAAAACGTCTCATTTAGTTATTTATTTGTGTATTTTATTGAAAGGAACATATTTGGGAAGCGATTTTCAGAATACAAAACTTGACATCATTGCAAAACCAAAATTTTAATCAGATAAGAAGTTTTTGTCGCTTAGTACATTTTCGTGGTCAAAACATTGGCGCTTGATACAATGGTAAATGGTGCTTAAAACATTGACATGGACACAAAAAATTAAGGTTTGAAATAAATTGTGCCGTTTAATTAATTTTTATTTTTTTCTGTTAAACAATAAAATAAATAAAAATCTATATAAAAAGTAACAAAACATTTATTACAAAACAAAAATTCAAAAAGGACACTTTAGGATTATTGATTAACAATATAATAAATAAAAATCTGTATTAAAATAAACATAACATTAATTTCAAAAAAAGAATTCAAAGAGGACATTTGAGGATTATTGATTATAATAAAGAAAAATATATATAAAAATCAACATAAATTAATTGTAGAGATCAAAACGGAAATTTTAAGATTGTTAATTATCATTTTGATTGTCAGACAAATCATCTTCTTCATCTGTCTCTGCCAATTCGTCTTCTTTCTCACCAAATGTATTTTTATAATATCCTCGTATTCTTGTATGTATCGTTCAGGAATAAACTTTCTTTTGAGCAGACTCTCTAAATCCTTTCGTTTCGGGCCTGATATATGCAGCTTTGCAGAATAAAGAATGTCTGGTCATTGAATTCTTCAAGGCATTTTACTTGATTACGCGTGCGACAAAAATCCAGGGTATATGAAGGAGAAGGTGTTTGAAATGGTAAATATTTTATTTCAGGGGATGATTTAGAAAAAATGAAAATATTAGATTCCGTAATTTTGAAATTAGTTTGCTCCTTGGTTTTTACTCCTTGTGTTGGAAAATATTTAAGCGCTTCTTTTTTCCAATCGCGGAAATCTTTGTATGTCAACACTACCACCTCATAAGATTTGGGATTTATCCTGGCATTGGAAATCAGAGTAACCCATTCTGATGATATCCAAATTGTCCTTTTTTTGACAAATCTCTCTATAGTAGCATGCACAGAATCAACAGGCATGTAGGTATGGCCAGGAAGTGGAAATGTTAATTTAATTTCGTTAATGTGTTCAGCTTAGTTTTGTATAAAGAAAAATATAATTGTTATGATTTGGCGATTTTTCTTTTGTCCAGGACAGCTATCACAGTATAAGGAAATGGATGTTACAGTTTTTCTCTCATCGACGATTTTCAAGTACTGATTGATGATTGTACAAATTTCATTTGTTCCTCGCATTCCATCAACTTCACCCCACACAAAAGCATACGCATTATGTGTTCCACTCTCATAAATTGTCTCGTTATAAAACGAGTATTTTCTCGAGTAATAAAATAGCATACTCTGCGTATGTGGAACGTTTAGAACTTTTTGCAGGTCAAAACTAGCACAAAGAAATGATGGTGAACCCTTGGCTTTTTCCTGATCTTCCATAAACAGTTAATGGCTCATATCTTTCTGTTGAGAATGTTTTGTCACTTTTACTTTCTGCGTTTCATCCAGTTCACGGTCCTTATAGGATTCCCAAAACGTACACTTATCTTTTTTGGGAACATGGATGCCAATGTTGTACGTTTTGAAAATTCCGCGAAAAATTTTTTCGAAGACAAAATTTATACCCTGTTCCATTTGGATTTCTTTGAATTTTCTGTAAAGGTTAGAAATACTAAAACACTCGGTGTGGAAGTAAGTTCTATTGGTCCAAGAACGGCAATAGTGGGATGGAAGCCTTGGTAAGCTTTCAATGAAAGTGCAAACGGCTTCTTTTAAATCAGCGGACGTAGCATTGAACGTAGCTGCTGCACCCCTTTTGTCTGTTTCCGATGTATTTAAAACTGTTGTTTTTCCAAGGACATATATCACAACTGAAATTGAAATGTTAAGGGTTTTCAGCAAAAACTGCATACATACTTATATTCTTTTCCCTTCAAAATTTATAAAATATTTTCTTGTTTCTGTCTTCTTTTCAATTTCTTTGCTTCGTCGCCTTTTGATAGGACCATGATCAACGCAGGATAAAATCCAATCTATTTGCTGGGTATGTGGTGGCAGTTTCCAATAAAAGTCAAAAACTTCTTGCCTTTGCGACTCACTTAATTTGGTTGCACATTTGTTTTGGCAGCTCTTGCATGGATTTCTTTGCACAGATTTTTGTTTTTTCTCAACATGAGCTCTTTTCGATTTTACCTCCAACCCCTGGTTACATACCTCAATGGCCACGACTTGCGGCTTTGGATTCTTGTTTACTTTTTGGCGTTGTTCTATTTCATCGGCACTTGAATTTTGTATGGAATCGTTATGCCAAGATGAACTCCCATATGTTTCAAACGGATCACACTAACACCCAGATTCAGATTCAGATGGTGCAGACAAACTCCTTCTGCCCGTAGTACATTTTGTTTTTTCAAAATAATTAAGCTAAAACAAAATTCATAATTGTATTTATCTCACCTACCTCAAAATATAAACATGTATCAAGAATCAAGGAGCTTATTTACTTACTTTCATTCCTTAATTAGATTGTTTTGCTAATTCAACCATTTGTCTAGCTCTTGAATGAAACAAAATTGACTTTTGCAATCCAGAGGGACCTGGCAAATTTTCATTCATGGTAAAATTAAAAATAGTTTCACTAAAATACCACGAAACGATGAACTAACTCGTCACCCAAAAAATTACGATAACAACTGATGAGAGGAAAAGGAGCAAAATAACTCAAAACAACTAACTGGATATAGCAAATAAGCATAAACCAAATTTGAGTGGGATTTTTATTAATTTTTTTGGCTGCAGATATGAAAAAGTTCATATCGGATGCTATATCTATATGGGGACTAGGCCCAAAAATGAACGGATCCAGACCATGTTTGGTAAAGTCTCTTGTATTTTGCAAAAATATATACAAACAAAATTTGAGAAGAATCAGTGCAATATTTTTGTTTTTGATAGATTTAAGTGAAGATCAGGAAGCAGCTCTATATGGGGCCTATGACTAAGAGTTGTCCCAGGTATCGTTTTTAGACTACTCATTAATGGATGTAATAATCGCATACAAACCCAATTTGAGTAAGATCTATATGACAATTTGGATCTTATGGCAATTCATGTCGATTTCATAGAGGTCATTTGTATGGGGGCTAGGTCTGAACATTGAACGATTCTCACCAATTTCAACAGCCTTCATCCTATAGCCAATGAAAGTATACATACCAAATTTCATCAAAATATATTCGTAATTGCCGCCTGCAGTTTGATTACAAGGTTTACATGGACACACAGACGGACGGACGGACACACGGACGGACATCGTTAAATCGAATCAGTTAGTGATTCTGATTCGATCGGTATAATTAAATATGGGTCTAGGTCAAATATTTTTGGTAGTTACAAATAGCAGCACAAAGTCATTATACCCAAACCACATAGTGGTATAGGGTATAAAAAGCAGTAGCCTACTTCATAGAATAATTATCTAAACTCAAACACAATCATAATCTGGAGTGTTATAAGCGACAAAAATGGATCATGTTCTAGTTGGATGAGTGTGCTAAGCGACTATTTCGGTTAAACTAAGCGACATCTAACAAAATTTTTGTGTGGACCTTTTGTTGCTTACGACAATTAGATTTTTAAAAATGTCGCTTAGCATAATTTTTTTGGCGGATAATACAAATTTCAGGGAGCAACATTATTCCAGTGAGAATAATTTATTTTCTCTCTAGTTTCCTTTGCATCCATGATAGGGCAGCGAAACCCAGGCCAAAATGTGGCGCTTAACTTCTAGTATAGTTCCACATCAAAAAGTCATTTTCGAAAAAAGTGTCGCTTAATACATTCTTACGGGAAAGTATCGATGTCAAATTTTTAACGAGCTAGCGATATTTAATCGAATTTTCAAATTTAAGATTAAAGTTATTTTGTTTTTACTTGAAATATTTACATTTGCTTTTTACAACTACTTTTCACGTTGTTTGGAAAATGCTAGGAAAGCAACGATGCAAATATTTGTATTCTAATTTGTTTCTTATTAATTTTTTTATTTAAATATGAAATTTTTTTGACATAAAAATGTCCATGTAATTCTCATATATACATAGTTAAGAGATACCCTCACATTCAGTACTTTCTTCTATCGCAAAATATCTCTAATTATGAATTAGATTTTCTATATAGCCCACTTTTAATTCCGATGATATTTAATGGAAACATTCACTTTATAATAGTATATTTAATCAGGATTCTGATATTGCGCCTTGTATTAAAAAATGGAGTTTTGTATGTTTGTACGTTTGTTTGTTTGTGGTTTATAGGAGACTACACCACTGTACCGATATTCTTTAAATTTTTACAGTAGGTAACTGCCTATCCGGAAGGAAAATAGGTAATGTTTTTTTAAGTGGGCGTGGCATCTTCGTTATAAAATGAATTTTTAACATCAAATTTTAACATATAATATCTGGAGTACCTCAGCAGCAAGAATACTGTACATATTAAACTAATTTGAAGAGTTGCGAAAAAATTGGGCGGGATCGGACCAATGGGCATGGCACCCACCATACAAAGTAAATATTTAATATCAAATATCTAGAGTATTGTAACAGATAAGCTCTTGGGACTTAGTGTGACTTCATGATTTACTAATGTGAGCTATCCTTTAAAAAATGAGCGGGATCGGACCAGGGGCGTGGCATTAATATCATATCACTGGAGTACTATTATAGATAATGTTTTGAGACTTTGTGTGAATTCATAAGTTATTGGGAGTAGTGGAACAAAAAATGGGCGGGATCGGACCAATGGGCATTGTACCCCCATACAATGTAATTATTTATGTCATATAACTGGAGTATTAAATGGATATATCATTGGAACTGTGTCAGAGTTCATGAGTTATAAAGGAGAGTTGTCGGCCAAAAAAAGGACGATATCGGACCTCCTATATAATATAAACTATAAACTAAAATAACTATGAAGTACTATGAAAATCACAGTTTTGAAACTGAGTAGTCGTGTAATATATGGCGGAATCACCAAAATCAAAAATCGCCAAAACCGAAAATCGCGAAAACCAAAAAATCGCCAAAATCACAAATCGCATATAACAAAAATCGCCAAAAGCAAAAATTGCCAGAACCAAAAATCGCGAATAACAATATCGCAAAAAAATAAAAATTTCCGGAAATCAAAAATCGCCAAACCGAAAATCGTGAAAAGAAAAGAAATCGCAAAACAAAAAGTCGCCAAAATCAAAAATCTCCAAATCAAAAATTGCAAAAACCTAAATCGCCAAAATCAAAAATAGCGACAAATAAAAACAAAAATCGCCAAAGTCAAAAATCGCTAAAACAAAGAATCGCGAATTTCGAAAATCGCCAAATTCAAAATTGCCAAAACCGAAAATAGTGAAAAACAATAACCGCCAAGTCAAAAATCGGCAAAAATCAAAAATAGGCAATAACTAAAATCGAAAAAACAAAAATCGACTAAATCAAAAATAGTTAAAAAATAAATAAAATGGTGTTCTAAAAAAAGCATATCCAGTTTAGTTATTTCCGTGATGATGGGTGTAACGAAGAGCATCGGGTTACTGGTAGTTCTTTATATAATATTTATATTAGCAAGAAGTTTTCACATAGAAATAATCTAAGATGTGCTTAAAATTATAATAAAAAAAAAACAATATGTCTGAGTCAAATATTTCTAGACTCTCATAAATTAAACATTTCCATTTTCATAAATTTTGGATTAGTTTTGTATTAGTTATTTAGGATTGAATAAGTCTGAACTAATTAATATTTATTATGCATGTGCCATGTTAAGATTTAGTACTTAAACTAAAATATTAAAAATTTATTATTGCATGCAAAATTACTACTTACTACTAATTACTACTGAATTTCAGTTTCACAATACAATCACAAGAACAGCGTAACATGTGAGCCATAAGACAAAATCGGTGCGACTTTTAATTGTATTGGTGAAAAAATTATGATATGTAATAACCTGTTTGAAAATGAAATATGAATATGGGAAAGTCACTTATATTTTAATAAAATATATACCAACCAAATTTTAGAAAAAGTTGTGGAATATTTTTGTGTTTTGATAGATTTAAGTGAAAATTGGGAAGCGGCGTTATATAGGGGCTATGACAAAGAATCGCCACATGGGGTGTATTTTTGGACAACTGATAAATGGATGTAATAAACACACAAAAACCCAATTTGAACGAGATCTATATGATAATTTGGATCTTATGGCAATTTAAGTCGATTTCATAGGGGTCATTTATATGGGGTCAAGGTCTGAACTAGACCGAATTTCACTAATTTCAATAGCATTCATCCTAACGTCGATAAAAGCTTATATACTAAATTCTATTAAAATATATTCATATTTGCGACCTGTAATTTGATTACAAGCTTTACATGGACACACAGACGGACGGACGGACGAACGGACGGACGGACATTGTTAAATCGATTCAAAAAGTGATTCTGATTCGATCGGTATAATAAAAGATGGGTCTAGGTCAAATATTTTTGGTAGTTACAAACAGCAGCACAAAGTCATTATACCCAAACCACATAGTGGTATATGGTATAAAAAACGAAAAATTAAAACCGAAAAATGAAAAAAGAAAAATGAAAAATAAAAAATGAGAAATATGAAATGAGAAATGAAAAATGAAAATTGAAAATTGAAAATTGAAAAATGAAAATAAAAAATTAAAAATAAAAAATGAAGAATAAGAAATGAAAAATTAAAAACGAACAAATATATGGGAGGTTTCATGTCAAGTGCACCAACTTTTGAAACCGTTGTCTTCCGATCGGGATGAAATTTGCACCAAGGTATGTCCTATTGGATAGTAGTTTCGACCAGATCTAGTCAAGATCTCTCTGAGTTAGAGGGGATCAAAATTTGACATTTTGGCCAAGCAGGTGCTTTTTCTCATCCATGTAACTTATTACCTATTGTTCTTAAAAAATTTTCTTCCAAAGAGTTTAGATAGCTATTTCTTCAATATTTCGGAAAAAGATACTTTAAAAAAAAAATTTAGACTTTTTTTTGCTAAATTAAAGTATTTTTCGTCTTTTTTTCAAAAAGGGCATTTTTTTTCATGAGAATGCTTAGGATTTTTCCTTTAAGAGCTTTTTGGTCGCTTA
The DNA here is from genome assembly GCA_963682025.1 of Cordilura impudica. Lineage (NCBI taxonomy): Eukaryota > Metazoa > Arthropoda > Insecta > Diptera > Scathophagidae > Cordilura > Cordilura impudica. The sequence goes on from OY821518.1 coordinate 107,523,727, forward strand.
GTGGGATGGGAGTGGGATATCTATCAAAATAAATGTTTTGTAACTCAAGACAACGGTTTTTCAATTTTTCACAAATGCACTATTTTGAATTTTTTCCTATTTGTATGTAAAATCTTACAAATAAAAGTTATACTGAGAAACTAGACAAATTAACCTTTCCGAAGGTATGTACCATACCTAACTAAAATTTCATACCCTCAATACTGTAATACCCAGAATATGTTAACCTCAGGAAAAAAATCACTTTTTTTCTATAGAAATGTTGAAAAATTATTACTTTTTATTTATTTTTAATAATAATTAAATTAGTATATAATAATAATAATATTAAAAATAAAAAGATAAATAATTTAATAAAATTTAATCTTAATTACATTAGATCCATTTATATCATAACTATTTTTATACTTAATTTATTGTAGCTGATGAAGTATTTAAGTCTTGTAAATTTTTAAATACGCAGTCTTTCATCCAGCTTTTTTGTCGCCTTTATTTACTCCTTTTTTTGTCAATCCTTTCTTCGCGTTACTAGGTTCAGCTGTTGATTTCGCTGATGGTTTATTTGTTGGCTTTGGAAAGAAATCGCATTGAATAGAGGCAGAAAACTTTTTCAACTTGAGTCTTCCATCGACAAGCGGTATAAAAGCATGGTATTGAGCGGTGCCATCGATTGTTACCGCAGCATCGAATCTGCTCTTCAGTCTTTTCAATGTTTCCTGATGATCCTCTTTGCTACTAAAAACTATTTTAGTTTCTTTACAATAACTCTTTGCCCAATGGAATAAAGCAGTCGCATCTAAGATGCGATCTTGATGAGAGCACCGGAGGCTATACTTCGCTGCATTTCTTTTAAGGTTTGCTCCAATACCATCACATGCTCCTTTACCATGAGCAGTAGGATGAAAATGCCACTCAGCTGGCATTCCAAAAACTTTTTCATGGAATAAAGCAGTCGCATCTAAGATGCGATCTTGATGAGGGCTCTGGAGGCTATACTTCGCTACATTTCTTTTAAGGTTTGCTCCAATACCATCTCATGCTCCTTTACCATGAGCAGTAGGATGAAAATGGCACTCAGCTGGCATTCCAAAAACTTTTTCATGGGCCATAAGATTTGCCAAGCTACTTTTGTTTTTAAAATGTTGACGAGCTCCGTCCGAAACGGTGTATACCTTCCTTACTGTAAATTTAGATTTTAGAAATTTTAGTATTTATATATTTAGTATTTTATTTTATATTTAGTTTTTCATCTTTTATGTAGTAAATAACTACTGTGAATATAGTTGGTTGGTAGTTATTGAAGTGGAATGCTTGTATGGCCTCCTGAAGAATATATTTATAATTTTCTGCGAAATCATATGAAATAGCGAATTTACCAGGCTTCAAATGTATCTTCAAATCCTTGAAGAATGACCATTGCTCTTTGACTAAAAAGTCATGGTTTCTCACGTTTAGCAATCCTGTACACATTTCTTCCACAAAATCATCCACATTTAAAATGATTGTTTTCAATGTGCATCTGTCAGTCTGAATCCAAAAATCAAATTTGACCTCCTCTATATATTCTCGATCTAAAGAGTTGATTAAATTTTCTTTGATGAATGTGGTTTTCGGGCAATTGGTACATTCACCTAAGTGGCAAGAAGTTGTTGCATTAGGACACATAGTCAATTTAAGGCAATCGCGGTAATCGTGTACATCTTCTGCCGAATCATCAGTTAAATACTTTAAGTTGATTTCCTTCAACATCAGTTTAACATTTTCATGGTAAATGCAAACGCATACTGTGTGAGTTCCGCTGCTTTCTGCCAAAACGCAATTTTTTGGCCTCATTTGGGTTAATTTCGTGAAGCCAATTCTAACATCCTCGTGTTCAGATTGAAATGTTGCAAATAACTCTTTCAGGTTACAGATAACCATTCTCTTCTGTTATTTTATGAACGTATGTTACATACCTTCGGAAAGGTTAATTTGTCTAGTTTCTCAGTATAAGTTTTGTTTGTAAGGTTTTACACACAAATAGGAAATAATTAAAAATAGTGCATTTGTGAAAAATTGAAAAACCGTTGTCTTGAGTTACAAATCATTTATTTTGATAGATATCCCACTCCCATCCCACTAAGAGACCAAAAAGCTCTTAAAGGAAAAATCCTAAGCTTTCTTATGAAAAAAAAAATAATAAATAAAAAATACCCTTTTTGAAAAAAAGGCAAAAAATGATTTAGCAAAAAACAGTCTAAATTTTTTTTTTTTTTTTTAAAGTATTTTTTTCTGAAATATTGAAGAAATAGCTATCTAAACTATTTGGTAGAAAATTTTCTAAGAACAATAGGTAATAAGTTACATGGATGAGAAAAAACACCTGTTTGGCCAAAATGTCAAATTTTGATCCCCTCTAACTCAGAGAGATCTGGACCGATCTTATTGAAAAATTGTGTCTAAACTACTATCCAATAGGACTAACCTTGGGGCAAATTTCATCCCGATCGGAAGACATCGGTTTCAAAAGTTGACATGAAACCCCCCATATATCAAAAATTAAAAATAAAAAATGAAAAATGAGAAATAACAAATGAAAAATAAAAATAATAGAAAAAAATTAAAATAATTGAAAATGAAAATAATAAAATGAAAAACGAAAAACGAAAAATGAAAAATGAAAAATTAAAAAATTGGAAAAAAATTAAAAATGAAAAATATGAAATGAAAATTGAAAAATAAGAAATAAAACATGAAAAATAAAAACTAAAAAATTAACAACGAAAATTTATATATGAAAAATTGAAAACAAAAAATTTAAAATGAGAAATAAAAAATGGAAAATAAATAATTAAAAAATAAAAAACGAAAAAAGAAAAATGAAAAAATAAAAACAAAAACAAAATATTAGAAAAAAAAATTAAAAATGGAAAATAAAAAACGAAATATTAAAAATTAACTGGTTGAAATAACAAATAATAAATATTTTTATATTAGCGGAGCCCTTCAGTTGATTTTAAAAATTGTAATAAAAAATCTTTAATTACTAGATGTTACACATCTCCCCTGTTATCGGACTCACATGATTTTTTAACAGAAAGTATTAAATAGTTTTCATGTGGTCTATTAATAAACGATGGCAATACTTTTGTTATTTAAGAGCAGGTAATTTTTTAGGAAAGGGTACATTTTTAATAAAATCTACTTTTCTAATGAAGGTATTTTTAGAGAAGTTTTGGGTACTTTGCGAAATGACAACACCCAAAATTTATATATAGTAAATTAACTGTTTATTAAAGCCTATTTATGGCATAAAAAGTAATTTAAAATTTTGATAAGAAACCACGTGGTGATGCGCTGAGCTGTTGGAAAAGAAGAAGGAAAAACTTTTCAGGGTTGCCAGAAAAAAAAATAAAATTCTGTTTTTTTAAATATTTATTGTTGTTTCGAGCTTACTGGTCGATTTTGAATATGCAAATAAAACGAAGTTTATTTCATAAGTTTCCCAACGTTTCGTCGGTCTATGCCGACTTCTTCAGGGTTAATTTTTTATTATTTTGGAAATTCTTTAACAATTATAATTGACATCGGAAATGGTCGTCCAGTATTAATTAAATAAATATCCCAAAAGGCGGTTGTCAAAGTTGTAAAATTAAAAATTATATATAATAAATAAAACTTGCACAAATAATTACTACACTAATATCACAGTTGCTACAATACTAAAGTATAAACAGAATTTGTGTCGTTTTTATCTTCTTTTGTGTTCATAGAAAAACCTTTTTGTTGTATCCTAAGGCTTTCCAACGTCAGTCTTGTATTTTCCCTCCTCTCAATATCTAAAATTTTTATGTTGGTGAGATCCGCTCTGTGGTTATTCTCATACATGTGTTGTGCCAATCCAGTTGTTTGTTTTTTTCTCTTTATATCAGCTTCGTGCTCTGCTATACGTGTGTTTAATGTTCTTTTTGTTTGTCCAATATAATACATATTGCACTGCTCCCCGTTTTCTTCATTCCCCTTACACGTAATTTGATACACAACGCTGCTCTGTTCCATTTTCGCTGTTTTCCCTTTTGTGTTGGAGAAAAGAGTTCGCAGTGTGGTGTTTGATTTGTGGGCAAATTGTGTGTTTGTATTTGGTATGATCGCTCTCATTGTTTTTGTGTCTGTGAGCGAAGGAATAAAGTTAACTGAGAAATAACTTTTTAATTCAGGGTTGTCATCCTGTTGATTTTTTGTTTGTTTTTTATTTTTCGGGCAGGTGTTATTTTGTATAAGTGTGTTAATTGTTTGTTTTGGAAAACTGTTTTTAGATAAAGTTTCTTTTATTATTTCAATATTTTTACTTTTAAACTCAGGATCGCTGATTGTTAAAATTTTTTCTATAAAGTTGTTGGCAGTGTTAACAAACATTTTCTTAGGTTGTGTGGAATGGAAGTTGATAATTCGCCCTGAAGCTAAATGTTTTTTGTACCAGTCAAAAGCAATTTTGTTGTCTTTTCAGTGAAGTTTTACGTCTAAGAATGGTAAATGATTATTTTTCTCCATTTCCGAAGTGAATTTAAGTTTGTTGTGATATCTGTTGAGAAGTTCTAGAATTTTGGTGTTGTCATCTTTTTTAATTATAGCGAAAAAGTCATCTACGTATTTTAATATTATTTTTACTCCTAATTTTTCTTTATTTAATTGTTTTTTAGTTTCATCTAGCAGATCATCTAATGCTATAATTGCATTTGTTGGTGATAGTGGGTTTCCCATAGGCATGCCAAAAGTTTGACTGTATATTTTATCTTCGAATTTGAAATAATTATTGTCTTTTAGACAAAATTGTAATATTTTAAGGAATTGTGTTTTTGGAATGTTCGTTTTTTTCTTTAAAATGTCCCACTTTTTCATAATTATATTTATCGCCGTGTATATTGGAATGTTGGTGAAAAGCGCAATAACATCATAAGATATAAAAACCTCGTTATCGTCTAGTGTGATGTTGGAAAGTTTTTCTTTTAGTTGGTAGGCATGTTTAATATTGTATTCATCGGAGACCATATTTTGTAAAATCTTTCCTATATAGTTTGCTAAATTGTAACATGGGACCTTCTGAGACGCCGATATTGGCCTTAATGGTGTACCATCCTTGTGTATTTTTGGTAGTCCGTATAATTTTGGTGCTTGGGCTGCTGAACTATGAAGTTGGTTTTTTTCCGGGTATTTATGAATTTTGATTTATGTAAATCGTTGATTATGTTGTTATTTTTAGTTTGTAATTTTCGTGTAGGATCCTCTCTCATCGTCTTATATGTATTTTTGTCATCCAGTAGTTGATTCATTTTCATTTTGATGACAGTAAGCTCGAAACAACAATAAATATTTTAAAAAACTATTGTATCTGGTCAAATAACAAAAACAAAATTCTGTTTTATTGTTCGGTGGTGTTGCCAAAAAGTTATTTTGTTAAGAACAGTACTTACAAACAAGTTACTTTTTAAGAAAAGGAAAATTTAATGAAATTTACTTTTTAAGATAAGCACTTTTTTAATGAAATTTACTTTTTAAAAAAGTATTACGAAACGGTATTTTCTATTAAAAATTACTTAATGAAAGAAATTTTTAAGAAAAGTTTCATTTAGAAAAACTACTTTTTAAGAATCCGTAATTATTACACCGTAAGACAAATTTTAATTTTTTTTTTAACACATGAACAAGACCTAATACACGTGATACTAGAGGCCGTCTGGAGTAAAACTGCGTTTACAGTTTGTCATTCCCTCATCATTTGTCCTTTTTAGAGGACTTTAAAGTTTTAAAGGACATTTAAATAGAAAAAAAATATATATATATTTCTGCTCATCCTACGATGCTGAGATAAAAAGCAAATGAAAGAGGAGACTCTCCTCAATTTTGCAAAAATATTTGTTTTGTTATATCAGGACAAAAGGACCTTATTGAAGTCCTTTCAAAATTTTGTCCTTTAATATCCTTGAGAATTTCCAGCCATTTCATCCAGAAAAAATATATGTTAAGGACATTAATGTACGCCAACACGTTGCTGAATTTCATTCTACTCACTTTGTTAGTTTAGTGTAGAAATAATTTTGACTTCTACTATACAAAAAAAAAAAAAAAAATTATATGTAACTCCCTAATATTAACCAATTTTCTTTAAATAAAATCTAACACAAGAACAAATGGATATATACATAAACTTGGACCCCCGGTGAATTAATTGTACGTTCACAGTTTTTCATTCGGTGATCCGGTCTCCCTTTAAGAGCGCTTTTAAGTTACAAAGGACATCGAAGTTTTAAAATTTGTTTAAATACTTATGTTTTACCTACGATACTGAGAAAGACGTCAAATTTCTGATTTATTAAGCAGGCCACAAAACAATTATCAGTTCTAAAACTATTAATGTAGAAACGCAATTGGGGCTTAGCAGCTTTTTCCATATGATTTGACATAAAATAACTGCCGAGCAGCACAGCAGTGAGATAGAATCGATTTTATTATTCTCACAAAAATGTTACCATACTTTCATAACATTTCGTTTCAGTTCAGTTCATTTTGTAAACAAATAACATTTTGTAAACAAATAACATTTTGACGCAAAGAAATTAAAAGTGAAGAAAGAAGAAAAAGTAAAAGAAAGCCAAAAATGACAACAGCTGCTGCCTTATTGTGTTTCTACATTTATGCAAATAAATAGTATTTTTTTTTGGTTTTTCAACGTGAGAAATTATAAAATAAGAACAAGTGAATAAAACTGAAAGTGACTATGGAGTGCCCCAATCGCAATGATATAGGTGTAACTAAAAGCAATTCCGAAATTTTGGCATCCCGTTTACAACAATGGAGACTAGTTTCTGAAGATTTTCGCGTAACTTCTTCCCGAAAGCGCTCAAAACAAGTGTCTTTTGATGAATGCTTTAAAGTTGACGATCAAACTGGGATTACGTATGCAGTAGATATTGAAAATCTTTTTGAAATCATCGGCTACCCCTATAATCCGGACGAGTGGCGCCTCTTTATAGATGGTTCTGTGAAGAGTCTTAAAGGCGTTTTACTACACAACGGTAACGCCTTTCCGTCACTGCCTATCGTTTATGCTACCGATGTAAAGGAAACATATGCAAACATGAGCAATATTCTTAAATTAATTAATTACGACCTCCATGCATGGGTGATATGTTGTGATCTCAAAGTGGTAGCTATTATAGCAGGGCTTAAAAAAGGATTTTCAAAGCATCAATGTTTCTTGTGTCTCTGGGAAGGTAGATATCGTGAATTACACTATACTGATCACGAATGGCAGCCCCGCATAACCTATAAGCTTGGAGAAAATAGCATTGATCACATGCCTCTAGTGCCTTCGTCGAAGATTATTCTTCCACCCCTTCATATCAAATTGGGGCTTATTCGAAATTTTATTCGCGCTCTAGCTAGTGAAGGAGAAGCCATGATGCACCTTAAGACGATTTTCCCAAAATTAAGCAATGCCAAAATTGATGCTGGTAAATTATAAATTAGTATGTATAAACTCTAAAGCTAAAAATACTTATTTTTTTAGGTGTACTTAACGGACCACAATTAAAGAAATTGATGAATTGTAAGGAGTTTCCGAATTTTCTTACAACAGTGGAAAAAAAAGCGTGGGATTGCTTCAAGGATTTAACAACAAATTTTTTGGGCAACAACAAATCAGAAAATTACAAGGAGATTGTCCGTAAAATGGTCCGTAGTTTTGGTGAAATGCGTGTCAACATGTCACTCAAAATACATTTTTTGGATAGTCACATTGATTTTTTCCCAAGTAATTTGGGTGATTTTAGTGACGAGCATGGTGAACGATTTCACCAGGATCTCGCCACAATTGAAAATCGGTTTAAAGGAAAAAATACTTCCCATATGTTGGCAGAGTATTGTTGGACACTTTGTCGCAATACCAAAACTATTCATAAGCGCCAACAGAAATGTATACGGTTTACCTGAGAAGGATGCTAATATCCAAATTTTTCGGCCAAGTCGAATTTTACTTTTGTACTTGTTTAATATTAAAAAAAAATACTAAAAAAATGCTAAAAATACTATTAATTCACCGGGGCTCCAGTTTTATATATATATCCATTTGTTCATGTGTTAGATTTTATTTAAAGAAAATTGGTTAATATTAGGGAGTTACATATAAATTTTTTTTTGTATAGTAGAAGTTAAAATTATTTCTACACTAAACTAACAAAGTGAGTAAAATGAAATTCAGCAACGTGTTGGCGTACATTAATGTCCTTAACATATATTTTTTCTGGATGAAATGGCTGGAAATTCTCAAGGATAAGGTCCTTTTGTCCTGATATAACAAAACAAATATTTTTGCAAAATTGAGGAGAGTCTCCTCTTTCATTTGCTTTTTATCTCAGCATCGTAGAATGAGTAGAAATATATATATATTTTTTTTCTATTTAAATGTCCTTTAAAATTTTAAAGTCCTCTAAAAAGGACAAATGATGAGGGAATGACAAACTGTAAACGCAGTTTTACTCCAGAGGGCCTCTAGTTTCACGTGTATTAGGTCTTGTTCATGTGTTAAAAGTAGTGTTGTACGGTGTTATAAGTACTAAAAGTAGTAAAAACTTCAGTCAAAAATTTTTAAAACAAATGTAAATCTTAGTAATCTCTTTATTCACTGAACATTAATATTTATTTTTAGTATATTTTTTGATGTTTATTCGGAAGCGTAACTTTCAACAAAACACTCTTCATGTACACAAACTGTTTATTATTTGTTGTATTGTGCAGAAATGCCACCAGGTGAATGCATATTTCACAGCAGCAAAACAGGCATATCTATAATATTAATAGGCTAGTTGATTTCTTGTGACCGATGTTTTGTTCTACCATTTTATCCCTATTTTGACCAAACTTATATTATTTGAAAGGTATTTAGTTTTCGCCATTTTGCAGATTTACAGATTTTTAGATTTTTACCTTTGTTTGGAGTAAATTGCATTTAAAGTGGCTACTCGCACATACATAAAATTATACATATGGTTTGTGTGTTTTATTAAATTTGTTAATGTGTTTGTTAATGAGTTTTTTATCTTCATTCACAATAATAATAAACCATAAAAGCGCTGGTTTGTGAATTGGCTAAGTTGAGAAATGAAGCTAAGTGCAACCATAGCAATAACTATAAAGTTAGTTTGGATTTATTAAAGTCATTCTCATCATAAACTTTTACTTTTGTTGCTATAGTAATATTTAAATAATGCATTTATTAAAGGGTTGGGTTAACATGAATCTAGCTAGAACACACATTAAGAAATGGTTTTGTATTTAACCCATTACTGCTTATATTTTAAATAAATACTCAGAAATTTATACCTGCTCTTTGAAAGCCTTTTCATCTTTGTTGTTTAAATTTTTGGTTTTTTTTTATTTTTGCTGTTTAACCGTTCAACCCTTTACGTTAAAATTATGTATGCTTTCTGTACTTTTTTATATCCATTTTTTTTTCTTTATCAGTTTTATTGCTGAACTTTTACTTTTCTTCCGTTTTTATTTTTTTTCAAGTTCTTTATGGCCTTTGTGTCACAATGTTTTCATCATCATATTTATTATTAAAATATGTATGTACATAAGAATGGTATGTTTTTGTGATTGCATATGGGATATGGATGATTATTTTTTTTTGCTTTTTATACCCTATCCCACTATGTGGTTTGTGTAGAATGACTTTGTGCTGCTGTTTGTAACAAACAAAAATATTTGACCTACACCCATCTTCAATTATACCAATCGAATCAGAATCACTATCTGATTCGATTTAACGATGTCCGTCCGTCCGTCCGTCCGTCTGTGTGTCCATGTAAAGCTTGTAATCAAACTGCAGGTCCCAAATATGAATATATTTTGATGAAATTTGGTATTTAATCTTTTATCGGCCATGGCATGAACGCTGTTGAAATTGGTGAGAATCAGTCTATGTTCAGACCTAGCCCCCATACAAATGACCTCTATGAAATCAACATATATTGCTATAAGGTGCAAATTATGATACAAATCTTAGTCAAATTGGGTTTGTATGTATATATTACATCCATTAATCAGTAGTCCAAAAATGATACCTATTGGACAACTCTTAGTCATAGGCCCCATATAGAGCTGCTTCCCGATCTTTACTTAAATCTATCAAAAAACAAAAATATTGCCCTGATTCTTCTCAAATTTTGTTTGTATATATTTTTGCAAAATAAAAGAGACTTTACCAAACATGGTCAGGATCGGTCCATTTTTGGGCCTATTCCCAATATAGATATAGTATCCGATATGAACTTTTTCATATCTGCAGCCGAAAAAATTAATAAAAATCCCACTCAAATTTGGTTTATGGTTATTTTCTATATCCAGTTAGTTGGGCCTGAGAGATAGGGTCTCTAAACGCATGGTATAGGGTATCGTATGGTCGGTCTAGACCGACTATAATTTTCTTACTTGTTTTCTTTTTGATTTTTTTTTTTGAGCTCAAGTTTGAATTATATATTTTCTTTTATGTACTGTAAAATATGTCAAGGTTTGTCCACTTTTAGAGGAGAAGCGAAATTATTTCTAGAGTATGTTGAAAAAATTTTCTTAACTTGTAGATTAAAAAAAAAATTTTGTTATAATTTTAACAAAATAATAATTGCAGAACTAAGAAGGCCTAAATTTGCGGAATCTCCAAGAGTGGATTAAATTTACAATAATATTTTTTAAAATAAAATTCCCAACTTTAGATTATGTGATAATAAACTTTTACCATTTTATCCCTTTCAATAAATTCTGAATGCTTAACTTGTTAATGCTAGGTGCAACTGGTGGTTAATAGACGTACTTATAGTACATTAAATGCACTTTTACTTCAAGATTGTATTTTAAAAATAAGCAATTATATAATTGAAGATGTATGGCGGAAATTCCATGTATATTTCAAAATTGTCTACGTTTATTTAAAAATTCTATTTCAGTATTTAGTTTTCTTTCTCGATTTAACCCTGAATTTTGGCCTATTGTAATTTTAGTTCTCGAGTACGTTTACAGGGAAAAATCCTAGATTAAAGCCAGCGGGTCTCCCTTCTAATGCCCGATAGCAATTTCGTCCACTGTGAAACGAATATTTCGAAGGTCAGATTATATTTGATATTGAGATTTTGGCGAGTAAATTTCAGATATTTCGTCGTCATAGACTATTAAAGGCTAGAGGTGGGGTTCTTATAGCTGCACATAGTAAGTTTACCTCAAGTTTGGTTGAATTTGATGATATTGATACTAGTATTGAGTTCATATGTGTGAAGGCCATTTTTCCGAGTAAAACTACTTATGCCACTTGTTTCTATATTCCCCCATTCTCTGTCGATACAGCATGTGATGCTCATGTTAATGTGACATAGTGGTATAGGGTATAAAAATAAAACAAATATGTGACAATTTGTTTAAATGCCAATCTGGCTAACAGCAATATTGCTATGCCAAATATAGATTGTAACTATTGTAATGTATCTATCATAATGAAATACACTATACCAGAAATGACGTCGATTTAGTCATTAATACAAATTTTTATTTATCAATATTATGTGACGTCATTATTGCAGTTTATTATCTATCAATGTTAATTTAAACCATTAATGAAAGGTATGTCACATTTAGCTTAGATTACATAAAAATATTTTAACATGTAACAAAAACTCAGGAATGTAAACTGAGAAATAAACAATTAACTAGCATAGAAACACATTAGTCATACTAGGAAATTATGTTAATTTATTTGATATAAATACACCTAAAAATTGTAAATAAAATCAGAATCAATTTAGACTAACAAAGAATAACTTATTGTTCATTTTTGAATCTCATTCTAACCGAGCACCTTAAACAGTGCTTGGAAGAATTAAAACTGCTGCGACCAGACGCAGCATTAAAAAATATTTAGGGAAATTGAATAATAAAACCCATTAAATAATCAATCATAATAAGTTACAATAACATTAATTAACAATAAGTTACAATACTATGTAATAATTAATAAGTATGTTTCAACTTTTATGTTATAATTTTACGAATCAAATATCCAGGTGAGAAGTTTGAAAGGGCTGTCGCGCACTAATATAGCATTGGTTGACGAGGCTACGACTTTTTCTAACACATCGAGTAAATCAAAATCACCACCGCCAGACAAAAAAGTTCAACGCCGATGCCATCTGTGCCCCTACAAAAAAGGTGCTTTACATTACAAATTTAGCTTGGTACGAATAGGGTTAATGGAATAGTATTGGATACCGCTCAAACATTTCTGGATCTTGGTGTACTTATGGATACGAAACTTGACTTCATTGGTCATATTAGTATGATTGTTAATAAGGCAAGATCTACTCTTGGTTTCATTAATAGACGGGCTAAGGAGTTTTCTGATCCATATGTTACTAAATAGCTTTAGCACTAGTAAGACCAATTTTGGAATATGCATCAATAATATTTAATCTATATTATCAGCTTCATGCCAATGCAATTGAGTCCGTGCGGAGAAAGTTTTGGCTATTATGTCTGCGTGGTTTAGTTGAAGTTATAATGACTTACCAGCATACAGTAATGGACTAATGCTTATCAGACTTCCAACTCTTGAGAGTATGAGAACCATGATGGGCGTCACCTTTGTTTTCAACTTTTAGAATGGTGACGTTGACTCGGAATTTCTTTTATCTAATTTGAATTTTAACATATCTTGTAAATAGATTCACAAGACATTAAGGTCCGCTTCATTTTCACAATTTTGTGACTAATTATGTTAATTCTTATCCTTTCCGCAAAATTTGTGATGATTATAATGTGTTACGCAATTTCATTGATTTTAATGGTAACGCATTGAAATAAAGCCTCAATTGACTGCTTTTTTATTATTTGTGTTTTTCAAGTTTGTCTATTCCTAATATCAGCTAATGGCATAGTGGGTAGCTGATTTACGACCACATTATCTACTTGCCAGCTCTTGGAATCCGCCAGGGTTCGGACCATGGTGTATATGCGGTCCCCACGTTAAGGGACCGTGCCCTCTCATTCTGGTGGGTGGGTATGTCTTAGGCGGGGTTCCGTCGTTTAGCTTAATTTTTATCCAAAACTAACGCAAACATTATATGCTTTTCTCGAAAAAAAAAAATCTTTGGGAGCTAGAGGGTTAACTCGTTATTATATAAAAATCAACAATGTTCACGTCAGCTTTGTTAATATACCACACTAAAATTTTTAGCAAAAATTTTTCAAAAATTTAAGGAAGTGAATTTCGAGTGTTCATAAAAAATTATTTTAGTGAAAAAAAGACACAATTCAACCAAAAAAAAAAAAAGACATGATAAGTACTATGGAGGCTCTGCAACAGCAACTCATGACAGGACAAACCTAAAGAAATGGCTTGGCGGAAGGAGCTTAAGCTCCTACAGTGAAATCGTTGATCAAACAAATACCTATTTTGAAAACTCTAAAAATTCCTATTATTTGCAATTGTATTGAGCTGTTTTACTAAGGATTCTTTCATATTTTGTTTCCATTATGAAAACAAAACAACAATAACAAAAACAAGTAAGAAATTTATAGTCGGTCTAGACCGACTATACGATACCCTATACCATGCGTTTAGAAACCCTATCTCTTAGGCCCAACTAACTGGATATAGAAAATAAGCAAAAACCAAATTTGAGTGGGATTTTTATTAATTTTTTTGGCTGCAGATATGAAAAAGTTCATATCGGATGCTATATCTATATAGGGACTAGGTCCAAAAATGGACCGATCCTGATCATGTTTGGTAAAGTCTCTTGTATTTTGCAAAAATATATACAAACAAAATTTGAGAAGAATGAGTGCAATATTTTTGTTTTTTAATTGATTTAAGTGAAGATCGGGAAGCAGCTCTATATGGGGTCAAAGGTATCATTTTTGAACTACTCATTAATGGATGGAATGAACGCATACAAACTCAATTTGAGTAAGATCTATATGACAATTTGGATCTTATGGCAATTTATGTCGATTTCATATGGGTAGTTTGTATGGGGGCTAGGTCTGAACATGGACGGATTCTCACCGATTTCAATAGCGTTCATCCCATGGTCGATAAAAGCTTATATACCAAATTTCATCAAAATATATTCATATTTGCGACCTGCAGTTTGATTACAAGCTTTACATGGACACACAGACGGACGGACGGACGGACATCGTTAAATTGAATCAGATAGTGTTTCTGATTCGATCGGTATAATTAAAGATGGGTGTAGGTCAAATATTTTTGGTTGTTACAAACAGCAGCACAAAGTCATTATACCCAAACCACATAGTGGTATAGGGTATAATTAGGGGAAGAGGAAATTTGTTAAACATTTTAACTACTCAGGCACCGTACGGTGAGAGTACTCATTTATTAAGTAAACAAAACATTTTGTTAGACATTAAAAAACGAAAAGATTCGATAGAGGGGGAGCAACAATTAGTGAAAGTTAAAATTAAATTTTTGCTCTAAACAATCCGTGATGAAGTTAAAAATACATTTACAGAGGATTCTGAAAATATTTTACCATAAGTAATTTTCTGTTGTTATTGTTAGCGTGAAACCGCGTAATGAGCATATTGATTAAAGCCATAATTTTTTTTGTCTCTATACCTATAAGTAATCAGATATGAAGTATTGTTTTATTACCACGTTGTTAACCTATTGCGCATTGAGGCCAAAAATGGAAAATTTTTTTGATAAAATTTTGAAAATTCCTTTTCAAGTTCAAAAAAATTTTCTTAAACAAAATTTTAAAAAAAGGTCTTGTGTCCCAGAAAACTAAGAATTTTTTCTGCTGTTTTAGTATTTCTGCAGAATTTTTATTATTTCCTCCATCGACATAGGAATCTAATGAAAATTTAAAAAAAATTACAATTTCTGCACGGAAATTTTTGTAGTAAATGATACTGCCTACAGAGGCATTAAAATCATAAAAGATTTTAATGGTGTTAACAAATAATAAAGAAAACAAGTAAGAAAATTATAGTCGGTCTAGACCGACTATACGATACCCTATACCATGCGTTTAAAAACCCTATCTCTTAGGCCCAACTAACTGGACATTGAAAATAAGCAAAAACCAAATTTGAGTGGGATTTTTATTAATTTTTTTAGTTGCAGATATGAAAAAGTTCATATCGGATGCTATATCTATAAAGAGACTAGGTCCGAAAATGGACCGATCCTGATCATGTTTGGTAAAGTCTCTTGTATTTTGCAAAAATATGTACAAACAAAATTTGAGAAGAATCAGTGCAATATTTTTGTTTTTAATAGATTTAAGTGAAGATCGGGAAGCAGCTCTATATGGGGTCAAAGGGATCATTTTTGGACTACTCATTAGTGGATGTAATGAACGCATACAAACCCAATTTGAGTAAGATCTATATGACAATTTGGATCTTATGGCAATTTATGTCGATTTCATATGGATAATTTGTATGGGGGCTAGGTCTGAACATGGACCGATTCTCACCGATTTCAATAGCGTTCATCCCATGGCCGATAAAAGCTTATATACCAAATTTCATCAAAATATATTCATATTTGCGACCTGCAGTTTGATTACAAGCTTTACATGGACACACAGACGGACGGACGGACGGACGGACGGACGGACATTGTTAAATCAACTCAGAAAGTGATTCTGATTCGATCGGTATAATTAAAGATGGGTCTAGGTCAAATATTTTTGGTTGTTACAAACAGCAGCACAAAGTCATTATACCCAAACCACATAGTGGTATAGGGTATAAAAAAGCAGCTTTTACTCCATATGGTAGAATCATACAAAAAACAACATCCTTCCTGTACAATGTCAAGATTAATTTAACAATGTTGAGTTATAGCTCAAAAATTTTCTTACTTTATTTGCAAACATATATATAGTTTAACTCAATACGTTTTTATTTTGACCTTTTTATTTTTAAATATATTAAATAAGTGATCAGGCTCGAGGTCTGTGTTTATAATAATTTATTTTATTTTATTTTCAATATTTCGCCTACCGTCGACAATACAAATAAATTTATTTCATCACTGTAACATAATACTGGTATAACACGACAAAACCAAAAAACTTACAAAACAACGAGTAACAATTATCCAAAAATTATTTTACGACCTTATGGTCTAACTTCTAACATTGCACTAAATGATCTAATTGGTTTTATTTATTATGTACATATAACTCTTTGACAAATTTGCTATATCGGTTCGGTAGTTCATTCTCTTTTCTTGTACGACTTTGTTGATGTGTAACATTTCCAATGTAAATCTTCATTTATATATTTCCTCTCGTTGCAAAATTTCTACGTTGTCAAAATCTGGTGTATGTCCTCTCATTGCACAGTGGGCCACAAGTGCTGTTTTTTGTGTTGATGAATTATCTCTACATCTTATATCTGATCTGTGTCATGCTAATCTAGTTTTCAGCTGGTTTTTTGTAGTCCCAACGTATACTTGGTTGCATAAGTTAGTGTTGTCCCCCAGGCATTTTATTTTGTAGATGAGATTTGATTTATCCATGTCATCAATCTTACTTTTTTTATTTGAAAAAAGTTGTTTGAGAGTGTTATTTGTATTTGGAGCTATTTTATATTTTTCTTTGTTATAAATATCGGAGTTTTGAATACGCTCTGAGATTTTTGGTATATAGGTCATTGATTTATATATCCTATTAGAGTCATCTGGTGTGGGCCTTTGTTTATTATTCTTATTTCTGTATATTAGTTTTTTAATAATGTGTTTCGGAAACGAGTTTTTTCTTAAAACATCATATATTTTATGTAAATTTTCCCTATTGAATTGTTTATCACTTATTGTTAACACTCTCTTAATAAAATTACTTGCAGTAATCATGATTATACTCTTTTGATGCCACGAAAAATAATTGATAATTCTTCCCGAAGAAGTTGGTTTTTGATACCAGTCAACTTTCATCTGATTTCCTCTCCTCTTCTGATTACCAATGAACTCCTAAAGTGCAATAGTATATCTGTGATAGAAAAGAAAAGGCTTAAGAATGACGCGGCTTTTGCTCCAAGAATATATGGACTCCCGAAAATACATAAGGCGGGATTACCACTTAGACCGATATATTCGATAATAATTGCACCAGGAATATATCACAATGGGTAATTAAGATTAAAGGAGCACTGAAGGGTTAAATAAAAAGAAAAATTAAACGAATTATATTTCATACATTCTTGAATGTGGTTCATCGAGTTTAATAGAAAAACTAGTTTTCGGTAATCTTTATTTAGAAATATCTTAAAAACAAAAGCTGGGTTAACGTTCTCAAATTTATCTATCCCAAATATTAAGAACGGGAGATATACATATTTGGTTACAATATTTTAGGTAACGCTTTTAAAAATTCAACACTATTTGCCAAATATTCGCTTTTTTGAATAAATTGTCTCTTATTAGCTTGGGGTCATATGTGACTCCAATTACAAAAGGGTTAATGGAGTCATATTATTTTTTTCCGAAAACCTAGGCTACCAAAATAATATATAACATTTTAAACTAGAAAACTGATGAATTTCAGATATAAAGAATTAAGAAATATTACATATGCAGAATATTTCACAAAAATCCGATTTTTCTCGAAATCCGCAAAAATTAAATCCTTTTCAAAAAATTTCATAGTGATTTATCTAAAGATACACACAGTTATTTTCTGATATGTATTTAATAAAACCTTAAAGTACCGTATCCATTTTTATAAATTTTGTCAAAGAAAACTTTTTAAAACTTGAAAAAGGAGTTTTCAAAATTTTGTCAAAAAATTTCCCATTTTCGGTCGCACTGCGCAATAGGTTAACAACACGGTAATGCAACAATACTTCATATCTAATTACTTATAAGTATAGAGACAAAAAATTATGACTTTAGTCAATTTTCCAAAGTTGAAAAAAATGCTAACAAATTGCACAACAGTGGTCTGGGGCATTTGCTATTTCTTGGCGAATTATAATTCCTTTTGAACATAAACATAAATTTGAAAATCTAAGGGAATTACAAAGACAAGAACTAAAAGTGAAAGCTAATGAAAAATGGTTTGTAAATAAAACAAAAACTTACATTCCGGACGATATTCAATGGATATTATCTCTTGGACATAAACACGCATTACCAGTAGTTAAACGGGATTTTCCAATGATGAAGTACATTGCAGATGGCGAAGACTTCATCCAAACTATAGGGGACAAAGAAGAACAGGAAATCGCTAGAACTAAACTAACTTCAATAATAGATAATCATTTAAATAAAGTTAAGATCAACAATAGGGATAAATTTACATTGAACACCGTGGACAAAGCAAAAAATTGTTTGAAGACCAACAAGAATATACTTATTTTGAACGCAGATAAAGGTAATGTTACAGTAGCGATAGGGAAAGAGGATTATGAAAGTAGAATAAGAGACATTATTGGAGATATGATGACTTACCAACGACTTAGAAAAAACCCTACCAATGTTCTACAAAAAAACAATAATGAGCTAGTAGAAAAAATGTTCAAGAATGGAATTATATCCGAAAGGGAGAAAAAAAGCCTTAAAACTGAAACAGCTATAGCACCTAGAATTTATGGCCTTCCCAAGATACATAAGGAAAATTATCCATTAAGACCAATTTGCTCTAGTATAAACGCCCCAGCAAGTCAGCTGTGCAAATATATTACGGAGATATTAAAGAAGATAACGGAAGGCTCCAAATACAATGTAAAGGATTCAGTGCAATTTAGGAATAAGATCAAAGACTTGACTATACAAGACGATGAAAGATTAATTTCATTTGACGCAGTGCCTCTATTTCCAAGTATACCAGTAGATCTAGTTTTGAAAATTATAGAGGAAAAATGGGAAGAAATATCAAATTATACACACATGACAAAGGGCCTTTTCCTGCGTATTCTAAAATTCTGCATAAAAGACAACCGCTATTTTAAATATGACGACAAAATTTACTCGCAAAAAAGGGTTTACCTATGGGCTCCCCTGCATCTCCAATAGTTGCAGACATAGTGATGGAAAAACTTTTAGACACCTGTATGGAAAACTTGACGTATAAACCCAAAATCTTGATGAATTATGTAGATGACCTGTTTTGTATAGTTCCGGATTGTGCAATAGAGGAGATATTGATACAGCTTAATAGTTTTCATCATAATATTAAATTTACGGCCGAAAAAGAGTGCAATTACAAGTTACCATATCTGGATACAATTTTAATAAGAGATAAGGACAAAATAAAAATGGATTGGTACCAGAAACCTACAGCATCTGGCAGAATCGTTAACTTCTTTTCGAAACATCCAAAAAGAGTAATTACAAATACAGCCAAAAATTTAATCTCTAGGGTACTTGATATTAGTGATGTACATTTCCATAAAGGTAATCGGATAAAAATTAGAAATATACTTAGAAAAACCAATTTCCGACTAAACTGATCAACAAATTAATAAGGGACCATAAAAGAAATAAGGACAAAAACTATAACACTCATATGGAACCAAAGACATATAAATCACTCACATATATTCCTAAATTATCAGGTTTGAAAAATCAAAATTATTTAATGACGTTAACTTTAAAATGGCACATAAAACAAATAACACACTGTCAAAATTATATAGTAGAACAAAAGACTAAATACCACTTATGGAAAAGGCGAACGTTGTATATAAAATACCTTGTAATGGAGATAAAAATGGAAATTGTAGTCAAATTTATGTAAGAACAACCAAAAATAAATTGAAAACAAGAATATCAGCACACAAATCAGATCAGAAAATAAGATTAAATAATTTTACACAAAGAACGGCATTGACTAACCACTGTATACAATATAAACATACTCCTGACTTTGATAATGTAAGTGTTTTACAAAGTGAGAGTAACTACAGACGCCGCTACATGTTAGGAATGCTACACATAATAAACGTACCAACAAGAAAGAGAATGAACTTCAAAGCTGAGACTGAGAGTTGCGCTCAAAGCTAAAGACATTTGGTAAACAAAAAGATGGGTAGAGTGCAATAAATATATTTTAAGTAAATCAGTGCAATTATGACTACGATAATGAAATATCGTTCACTTAATTAATTTTTTAGTGTAAACATTTATATAAATGTAAGATATTAATATATGTGTCTTTATGTGTCTTGTGTTTTCTTTTCTTTGATGTTTAACTATATTTAAGTGACGCATATTTATAATACATTGTTTTTGTTTTTATTTATATATTAGATCCCTGAGGATGATCAGCGAAGCTGGTCGAAATATTGGAGTAGAAGATAATTTAAAATAATAAATAAATTCAACAAAGACCTCGAGCTCGACTATTTATTCATTAAATACTTTTTGAATTTTTAAAGCTTTTTGAAAAACAATTTAATATTGATCCTGATTTTTATAACAACTTGTCGGAAAAGACGAACTATAAAACGAAATTTTCGTGGAATCTCAAAAAAAGTCATATTTTCCCCATATAAACACACTTCAAATTTTCAATCGATTTCCGGTGCAACTTTTCTTTAGCCGATTGTCCCCAAACTTCACATTTATTAGTTCTATATTGAAAGATAATAAACTGAACTCCTCCTATCCCCAAAATCGACATTTGAAAAATGTCCATATAACGTAGGACCGCTCCACTGACCATATTTGGTAAAGTCACTTTGTGATGTATGCATGCTATAGCGTGTGATATAATGTAAACATTGACAACATGCTTAAGACAATGCTTTGTTTTGCGGTTGAGTTTCTTTCCACTTTTTCTAATTCTAGTAAACATAATTATTACACATATAGTTTGTGGGGTAAACAACCAGTACTATTGACTAATGCAATTGATACTACTGACCCATTAATATTTATTTTTAATTTTGTTTTGAGTAAATGTAATTGCTATACATGCAGTTTCTATTTGGACAATATTTGAATGATTTGAAGTGGATTATGAAACTCCATAAATGAAAACTGAAATGGAGAGAAGCTCCGCCCTACCACAAAATGCATTGGTTACATTTAATATTATCGAGCGTATTTTAGAAAATCGCTCTTAGAATTATAAGATATTGAGTGTACTTTAGAAAGTCACTCATAGAGTAGAAGTCTAGAACTTCTCATAGGGTATTTATAAGCGAGATTTTTAGAAAATAAAACAAGTTCTGGTTTTGTGATCAGAACAACAACTAGCTTAAATTAGCTGGAGTTTTCTTTAAAATTTAAACTAATAGGAAGAATAAAATCACTATATGGCGATCCTGCCAAACTGTGCTTAGGTGCACTTGGCAAAAAGAAAAAGAAAGGATAATAAAACCAATAAATCCTGCCAGACTGTGCTTAAATGCACTTGAAACAATAGTGCTTAACTGCACTGATTGAAGAGTTTGACTCTGCAGCAACCTAACTGTGCTTAATTGCACTTAGAAAAAATAAATTGAAATAGTCCTGGCGTGGATAGCCAAAAATCCGCCAGCTGCGTAGATGAAGAAAGAAGGCCCACTACCCTTGACGTTGGAGCAATACAGGCAACGTCAACAGAAGAATAAGACTACCTCAGATGAACCAATTATACCGATCGTGTTAAAAAAAAAACGAAGAGGCGGCTATGTCCAAAAATTGAAGCGGCAGAAGGCAATTTTATTAAGGCAAATCAACACAAATCCACCACCAACTTGGAGCCAGTCATCTAGGATATGGAAGCAGATTGACGAGACGGAGTTCCTTATCGAAGAATATTTAAAAAATCGTAACAATTAAATGAAATAAAAAAAAAAAATATATATATATATAAAAAAAAAAAAAAAACTTAGCTTATAAACGAAGTGCGTCTAATCCGCACTCGTAGGGCCAGTAAGCGATAACTCGCTCGTGGCAAAAATAGGGAACACAAAAAAAAAAAATATAATAAATATAAAAATAATAAATTTTTTTTTTACAAAACACTATAAAAATGTGTAGTATACGAATGATTATAATCATCGTTATTTTAATAATAGTCATACTAATGATAAAGAAAATAATAAAAAGTTGTATAACAGACATAGCTAAAGAGGAAACCAGTCATTTGGGAGAATTAGTTGCTGATGAAATAGAAAATTTAAATATTGTAGAAAGATTATTTTCATTAAAAAATATTTTTAAGAAAAAGAAAAATTAATTGAAATAAGAAAAGAAAATGTTATAAAATAAAACAAATTTTTTTTTATGAAAACAAAAAAAAAAAATAATTTACATAAATTACAGAATTACATAGATTTAATACAATAACTTCGTATGGATGCCTTGGAAAATTTAAAGACATTAATAGTCAATGCAAGGAAGAGCTTAGGACGTCCGTACTCGGAGTTACGATTACAGCGAAAAAGCTAGAGCTAGAAAATATAGAAAAAGAATTTGTAGATAATCTATTAAAAATTATATCAAAGGAAGAGAAAACTTTGCTAACACAAGAGTTTAAGAACTTACAGAAAGAGGCGTTAGATATACTAAACCTACATTTAGAAAAGAAAATTAACAAGGTAAAAAGACAAGGTATCATAATGGAAACGATGGATATACATGAGCTAAATGGCATTAGCAAACTTGTGCCAGTATTTACAGGCAAAAAAGGAGAATTAGACAATTTTATAACAAGATTAGAATTGGCAAATGGTACAATTACAGAAGCCAAACAAAATTGTTTTTTTGAATACATATTTAAGACTTGCTTAGAAACAAAAGTACAGAATATGGTGAGACAGGAAACTGTTCCAACCAATATTTCAGAATTAATAAGGGCATTGAAAAAATCATATAGACCAGTTGGGATCACAAGTGTTGTCCTGAATAAAATATCAAAATTGACTCAGAAGGGTGAATCAGTGAGACAATTTGCAGACCGTGTTCAGGAATTAGTTGCAGAACTCAATGAGATCCAGATTTCACAAATCGGGGAAAATGATAGGGCATCAATAGTCCGAACGAATAATTTAACAGCGTTCAATATATTCAAAAGCGGCTTGAGAGACCAACAGGTACTATCAACCATTAACGCTAGTAGAGTTTCGACTTTCACCGAGGCACTGGAAATCGCTGAAGAGTCTGAGGCTAATTTGAGACAGCACCAAGTATTCTATTCTACAGGTAATTTCACGAACAATCAACAAGGACGGACAAAATGCGGAAAATGTGGTCAAAACCATGTTAATGGTAGATGTCCTGCTGATGGTATGAAATGCAATAAATGTGGCAAATTGGGTCACTTTGCGAGAATATGCCGATCTAACGTGATGAACAATAATAATGGGAATAGAAATTTTAATGCCAATAGAAACAACAACAGTAATAGGAACAACTACAACAATAATAATGGAAATAGAGGCAACAACAGTTTCAATAGATATCGTGATAATAATAATAGAAATTCTTATAATGGTAACAGAAGATACAATATAAATCAGATTAGTGACCAGGGAAACTCCCTAGGGCCGGAGACTACTCGACAAGTATCTCCGAGAACCCAATAAATAACGAGAAAATATATAGTATATCATCCAATCTTAGAAATTACATTAAGTTGAATGTGCTGAACACCGAACGCATTCTTACTTTTTTAATAGACACAGGTGCAGATATATCACTGTGCAAGGAAAATTTATTAGACCAATATGATATAAATTTGGATGATATATGTAATTTGAGTGGGATATCAGACGGACAGGTGAAGTCCTTTGGTTCAGCTGTTATGGGGATTGAAATAAATGACAATATTATTAGACATAAAGTGCAATTAGTTAGGGATAATTTTCCCATAAACACGGATGGGATTTTGGGTAGAGATTTTCTATCAAAATTAAGGTGCAAAATTGACTACGATAGATATATATTGACGTTTGAGTTGAATGGTGAGGACATTATAATTCCAATCAATGATAACACATTTAACGTCAATTATGTAGAGATACCACCAAGGAGTCAAATTATAATACCTTTTCCGATAAAATTAAATGAGGATAGCTTGATTTTGAATAGAGAGATTATGGAAGGTGTGTATTTAGCTAACATTATAGTGCCAAAGGAAGGTAATCAACATATAAAACTATTGAACGTGACGGATAAAACCACTATAGTAGAAAATCTTAGAGTACAAACAACACCATTGAAAAACTATGAAATTTTTTCATCCAGGATTTATAAAGGAAAGAATGAAAATGCTTCAGCAAGATTTGCAAGGCTACATCTAGAGGGTGAGGATTTGACGACCAATAATTTCTATGAGCAGACGATAGATTTACACGATGGTAAACCAGTGTATATAAAGAACTACCGTTTACCACATGCACAAACTGCAGAAATAAATTCTCAGGTGCAAGATTTGTTAAAAAAGGGTATAATAGAACCATCCATTAGTCCATACAATGCTCCATTGTTATTAGTTCCAAAAAAGGGACAGACTGATTTGAAGAAATGGAGACTGGTAGTTGATTTTAGAAAATTAAATGACAAGATTGTGAACGATAAATTTCCTTTGACGAGATTAGACGATGTTTTGGACAAACTTGGCAGAGCCAAATATTTCTCAACTTTGGATATGACGAGTTCGTTCCACCAAATAGAACTTGATCGACAATCACGTCCATATACTGCATTCTCAACACCTGACGGTCATTATCAATATACAAGACTACCTTTTGGTTTGAAAATATCATCAAACAGCTTTCAACGTATGTTGACGATAGCTTTGTCTGGCCTAGAATCCGAAGCTTTTCTATATGTTGATGACATAATCGTTTTCGGATGTAGTTTAAAACATCATAACGCGAATTTAACAAAGGTTCTGGACAGGTTGACAAGGTATAATTTGAAACTTAATGCGAGTAAATGTTGTTTTTTAAGGCCTGAGGTAATATATCTTGGTCATTTGATAACTCCGAACGGTATTAAGCCAGATCCGGGAAAATTTGGGACAATAGAAAGATATCCAATACCTAAAAACGCGGATGAAGTGAGAAGATTCGTGGCATTCTGTAACTATTACAGAAGGTTCATCGCTAACTTCGCTGACATAGCAAATTGCCTGAATGGATTATTGAGAAAGAAAGCAAAATTTGAATGGACAGGACAACATCAATCTGCTTTTGAGTTATTAAAACAAAAATTGATAAGTCCACCTATTTTGCAATATCCAAATTTTGAAAAACCCTTTATCTTGACGACCGATGCGTCCGAATTTGCTTTAGGAGCTATATTATCACAAGGTGAAATTGGTGAGGACAGACCGATATCTTATGCTAGTCGTTCATTAAATAAACACGAAAAAAATAAAGCAGTAATAGAAAAAGAATTACTTGGCATATATTGGGGTATACAATTTTTTAGACCATATTTGTATGGTAGAAAATTTGTTGTCGTAACTGACCATAGACCTTTAGTGGCATTATTTTCTCACCGAAATCCAAGTTCAAAATTAACAAGGATCCGATTAGAACTATCTGATTATGACTTTCAGATTGTATACAAGAAAGGCATTAACAATACTAATGCAGATGCACTTTCGAGAATAAACTTAGACTCTGACATACTAAAGAACACGATACCTCCTAAGATTGACGAATCAATAAAAAAGGCATTGGTGATAACAAGAGGAATGAGTGAGAAGAAAACTCACAACAAGATAGTAAATGAAGTAACAGATGGGACGACCAAAGGTGAGTCTGATCAACTCATAGTCTGGGACTGTACATCGATAAATGATATAAAGCGCGCGAGGAAATTAAAATTTGTATTAGATAAGAGGTGCACTAAGGAAATAAAAATTGAGGACGATAATAGTCTCAATGTAACGGCCGTAAGATTTAGCGACAATCCATATTATTTAGATAATATATTGGAGAAACTAATATCTACATTAGAGAGATTGAATTATAGAAGTTACGCTCTCGAGAAGAGTGATAACATATTCAACATAGTCACCCATGAGAGATTTAAAGAAATCATAAATAGAGAAAAGAAAACTGACGTCAGAATAAAGTTATATAGAAATCCTCAAAGAATAGAAAATGAAGATAGAAAAAAGGAACTAATAGAATGTTATCATAATACACCATGCGGAGGACATTTTGGGGTAAGGAAGACACTACTCCGATTGAAACAAAAATATATTTGGAAGAATATGAACAAAATGGTTAAGGAATTTATAAGAACGTGTGATCGTTGCCAGAGAAATAAGCAAATAAAACACACTAAAGAACCATTGAATAAGACTGACACACCAAGTAAAAGTTTTGAGACAATTGTAATAGATACAGTGGGTCCATTAAGACCATCGGAAGGATATAGGTACATACTTACGATGCAATGCGAGCTCACCAAATATGTAACAGCTTGTCCATTAGAGACAAGGGAAGCTAAATCAATAGCGAAAGCGCTAGTTGAAAACGTAATATTAAAATATGGAACATTTAAAACATTAAAATCAGATAATGGTACCGAATTTACGAACAAACTATTAAAAGGAATATGTGAATTGTTGAAAGTGGAGCAAAAATTCTCCACACCTTATCATCATGAAACTCTAGGGACGGTTGAACGAAATCATAGGGTATTAAATGAATATTTCTTATCCTTCGTTGAAGATGATAATTGGTGTGCTTGGATTCCATATTATACCTTCGCGTATAATACTACTCCACATATTGACACTGACTATTCACCATTTGAATTGATTTTTGGTAAATTACCCAGTTTACCTGGAGATGATATAATTCAAGACAACAATAAAGTATATGATTTTGAGAATTACCTTAACGAATTAAAAACTAGACTAAAATATTCATTACAAAATGCAAAAAGAATGACAGAAGAAGTAAAGTTAAAAAGAAAATTAGATTCATATAAAAATTTTAATAGTATAGAATTAAAAATAGGAGATTTAGTTTTAGTCAAAATAACAAATAGAAAAAAGAATGAGTCACCATACCAAGGACCGTACGAGGTCATTGGTATTGAAGATTTGAATGTGACCATTAAAACTAACAATAAAACAAAAATTGTACATAAGAATTTACTAAAGAAATATAATAAGAAATTGTAAATAAAACACCAAATTTTTTTTTATATATGTAAACACATTTTTTTTAACAAGTATAACATAAACAAAAGAGAAAATCATTAAAATTAATAATCAGAATTATGTCATTAAAATTAATAATCAGACAAATCCATTCATAGCAAGATATAAAAAAAAAAAAAAAGAAAAAAAAAATATATAAATATAAATATACAACAAAAAAAAAATGCATACATATAATTATATCATAAAATGTACTATAAATACGTCACAATATTTTTTTCTCACACCTAAAATACTATAAAATACTATAAGTGAAAAATCAAATTACAAAGTAAACGAATTTTATTTTTATTTTTTTGAACAATTATACAAATGTATCACATTACAAATGAACATTGAATGTTTTTGCTACCAATATAAGAATGCACTTCACACTACAACGTACTTGAAAATCATACAAGTGTACTAAAGAACAATTATATGATTTTCTTAAGGGTAGGGGTGTGATGTATGCATGCTATAGCGTGTGATATAATGTAAACATTGACAACATGCTTAAGACAATGCTTTGTTTTGCGGTTGAGTTTCTTTCCACTTTTTCTAATTCTAGTAAACATAATTATTACACATATAGTTTGTGGGGTAAACAACCAGTACTATTGACTAATGCAATTGATACTACTGACCCATTAATATTTATTTTTAATTTTGTTTTGAGTAAATGTAATTGCTATACATGCAGTTTCTATTTGGACAATATTTGAATGATTTGAAGTGGATTATGAAACTCCATAAATGAAAACTGAAATGGAGAGAAGCTCCGCCCTACCACAAAATGCATTGGTTACATTTAATATTATCGAGCGTATTTTAGAAAATCGCTCTTAGAATTATAAGATATTGAGTGTACTTTAGAAAGTCACTCATAGAGTAGAAGTCTAGAACTTCTCATAGGGTATTTATAAGCGAGATTTTTAGAAAATAAAACAAGTTCTGGTTTTGTGATCAGAACAACAACTAGCTTAAATTAGCTGGAGTTTTCTTTAAAATTTAAACTAATAGGAAGAATAAAATCACTATAACTTATATATTGAAAAATATATATTTACAAACCAAATTTGAAAAAAATCCGTGCAATATTTTTGTTTTTTGAGTGAAGATCGGGAAACAGCTCTATATAGGGGCTTATAACTGGAATTGTCCTATAGGGATAATTTTTGGACTACTGATTAAGTGATGAAATAAACACATATAAACCCAATTTGACTGAGATTTATATAATAATTTGGATCTTATGGCAATTTATGTAGATCTCATAGGGGTCACTTGTATGGGGACTAATTCTGCACATTGACCGAATTCCTCCAATTTCAAAAGGGTTCATCCTATGGCCAATAAAATCTTACGTACCAAATTTCATTATAATATATTCATATTTGCGACCTGTAGTTCTATTGAAAGGTTTACATGGACGCAATGATCGCTAATCTGATCTGTTTCTATACCCTATACCACTATGTGGTTTGGATATAATGACTTTGTGCTGCTGTTTGTAACTACCAAAAATATTTGACCTAGACCCATCTTCTATTATACCGATCGAATCAGAATCACTGTCTGATTCGATTTAACGATGTCCGTCCGTCTGTGTGTCCATGTAAAGTTTGTAATCAAACTGCAGGTCGCAAATATAAATATATTTTGATGAAATTTGGTATATAAGCTTTTCTTGGCCATGGGATGAACGCTGTTGAAACTGGTGGGAATCGGTCTATGTTCGGACCTAGCCCCCATACAAATGATCCCTATGAAATCAACATAAATTGCCATAAGATCGAAATTATCATATAAATCTTAGTCAAATTGGGTTTAAATGTGTTTATTACATCCATTACTCAGTAGTCCAAAAATTTTCCCTATGGGACAACTCTTAGTCATAGGCCCCATATAGAGCTGCTTCCCGATCTTCACTTAAATCTATCAAAAAACAAAAATATTGCACAGATTCTTTTCCAATTTTGTTTGTATATATTTTGGAACAAGTTGAGTTTACGGGCGTCGCCCCGATTTTGTTGCTTTTTTTAGGGGATAGGGGCTTTTGGGGTGATTTCGGATAAATATTTTTTTGTTTACGGAAGGGCCTATTTCCGGAGTTACGGACCAACAAAGTTTCGAATTTGTTTGTATATAACTATCTTTGTTATTATCGGATTTCGGCAGTATATATATCATTGGAAAGCTTGCTTTAGTGCCTTTTATTTTGTTTTTAAAAATTCAACATCCATTAACCCATTATGAACCTATTCCATTTTTTGTATTTTTCGGAAACGTGGTATTATCTCATAAAATGATGTATATAATGTTGGTATTTACAGCAACTGAATGAAAGCTGTGCTCACTAGCTTCATTTTGGTATATATTTTGCACTCTTAGCCCATCCAGGACAGGAAATATTAACAATCTAAAATAATAATAATAATTTAGAAATAAAAATTTTTAACGATTTATTTTGGAGAATCTCTTGCAAACCGCGTAATTTACTGTTACACCGCTGGTATATAATTTGAATGAAAAAGTATAATGAATTAAAAGTTAGTTATGAAAATCGCGTGATTTTTAAAACAAAATTTTCATAATAGGACGGAGAAGAAATGAGGGTGTGCTTTAATACCATGTGAGATAAGGCCATAATGGCTTTATCTTGTCTTATGTCTTCCCGGAGACACTAAAGTTAAGTATTGAAATCTGGCTTCGCATACTAAAGTTTTTCTGCGTGGCGGCCTGCGGCCGCGCTTAAGGGTTTTCTCCTCCAGTAGGACATGGCAGGTGGCTTCGCTGAATAAAGTTTTCCTGCGTACGTCACAAGCGAATTTTCCAACAAAATTTTCATAATAGTCTCATTAAAAGCAATAATATCTCCGGTCCTGGAAGGGTTAAGAGGACAAAATATATATATCAAAATGTAGCTAGTGGACCCTGCTTCCATTCAGTTGCTGTAAATACCAAAATTTTATAGATCATTTTATGAGATAATGCCACGTTTGCGAAAAAAACTTTCCAAAAATACAAAAAATAGAATAAGTTCATAATGGATTAATGGATTTGGAATTTTTAAATGCCAAGTAAAAGGTACTAAAGTAAGCTTTCCAATGATATAGATATTGCCGAAATCCGATAATAACAAAGAAAGTTAAATACAAATTAAATCGAAACTTTGTCGGTTTGTAACTACGAAAATAGACCCGTCCGAAAAAAAATTTTTTTCTCTGAAATCAACACCAAAGCCAATAACCCCTGCAAAAAAGTCAACAAAATCTGGGCGACGCCCGTAAACTCAACTTAAGCCGATATAGCATCCGATATGAGCTTTTTCATATCTGCAGCCAAAAAAATTAATAAAGATCCCAATCAAATTTGGTTTATGCTTATTTTCTATATCCAGTTAGTTAGGCCTGAGAGATGGGGTCTCTAAACGCATGGTATAGGGTATCGTCTAGACCGACTATAATTTTCTTACATGTTTCTACTTTAGTTTTTGTTTCTGTAAACAGGCTACAAATTATTTAGTTTGGTTTATATGCTAACGATACTGTGTCATCTTTTATTATTTCTTTCATTTGGCTTCAATCAGTGAGTTTTGGTATGTAAGAGAAGCTATAAAATTTTTTGGTGCTGCCAGATGTTTCTATTGGGTTTTCCCGTGCTCCCTCATTTGTGGCTTTTTATATCAGATTGTTTATAATGTAATTTGGATAATTATTCTTTATCAATATAGTTCTAACTTTTTCAATATTTCGGTCTTTAAATTTATTATCACTTAATTTGGTGACTTTTTTAATAAGATTTATTGTCGTGTTTGTTTTGTTGGTTGTGTAGAGTGATAATTTATTAGACGGTCTGAGGCTATGGATTTTGTATACCTATCTGTGATAATTTTACTGTCTTCTTTTAGGATTCTCATATCTAAGTACGGCAAAGCATTATTTGTTTCCCTTTCAATTGTAATTGAATTTATTATGATATTTGTTGAATGTTTTTAAGATAAATTCTTCGTTTTTTCTCTTTATCATCGCGAATAAGTCATCTACATATTTCGTAATTACTTTAACTTGTATATTTTATATTTTTTAGTTCCTCTATGGTCTTCCTTAGTAGTTTGTCAAGCACGATGTCGGCTATTGTTGGTGACAGTGGGTTCCCCATTGGCATTCCGTAGGTTTAGTTGTATATTTTATCGCCACATATGAAATAATTATTGTCAGTTAGACAGAATTATAATATTTTGAGAAACTGTGTCCTGGGTATTTTTGTATAGTTCTGTAGGATACTCCACTGATTCATAATATCGCTTATAGCTAAATGCATAGGTATGTTCATAAGTATCGATACCACGTCAAGGGATACTAAAATATCGTCTTCGTCAAGATACACTTTCTCCAGTTTCTCTTTGAATTCAAAATAATTTTTTATATTATATTCTTCCCATATAATGTTTTTCAAAATATTTCTCATATATTTTGAGAGATTGTAACACGGGACTTCTACGGACGATGAGTG
Source organism: Cordilura impudica (assembly GCA_963682025.1). Taxonomy (NCBI): domain Eukaryota; kingdom Metazoa; phylum Arthropoda; class Insecta; order Diptera; family Scathophagidae; genus Cordilura; species Cordilura impudica. The sequence goes on from OY821518.1 coordinate 107,555,406, forward strand.
GTACATTTGGTTTATGGATCTTTGGTAATCTATACAGTCTGGGTTCTGTGGTAGAATTCGATGTTTGTTTGATTTGTTCATATTTCGTAATGTAGTTTATTGTTTGTTTTTTGCATTTTCTGTGTTAGGTCAGCTCTCATTGATTTCTATGTATTTTTGTCGTCGAGCAATTTATTCATTTCCTTTCGTAGTCCTTTCTGTACAAAATATCAGATTTTGCGATAGCTATTTCACTTTTGTATCTTTTTAGATACCGCTTCGTGTCCTCATAAATGCTGAGAATAAATTTTCCTTTGCTATTAGAGAAATGCTTTATTTTCATCGAACCAGATAAATTAAAAATCTCGCTAAAAATTATTAGATTAAAAGTCACTTTAATGACCTCAAAAGTAAAAATTAACTATTTCCCCAGTTCAAACCTTAATAGCTCGAAATACTGACAATATTCGGGAGTAAAATTAAATACATTAAATGGATGTGCGAAATACCTTACTCCGTTACTGATTTGGTGGAAAATAAAACTGATGGTCCATATTACCGGCACCTGTGCAATGAATTATGTACAACTTAACACTTCAACTAAAACTAATTATTCCTATAATAATTGTTATTTATTTGTATTTAAATCACTGCACAAATTTAAGCACTTACCTGTGTGTCAGTCAGTGTAAGTATATGGATTAGTGCACAAAAAACTAATTCTTAAAACTAATTCTTAAAAAAAACTGTGCACATTTGAACCAAAACAAACTTTGAAAAACAACACCACAATATGTAAGCTACTACTCCACAACTTTCTAAAGTGGAACAAAATGGAAAAAGCGCTAAGCCCTATAAAGTCAAACTGTACAAAAAAAAAAAAAAAACAAACAAGAATATCAAGTATATAAGCTTTTAGTTCAAAGCAAAAAAAAAATACTAATATTTTTAGAAAATTACTTTTGTTTTAGTAACATCTAGCTGGCATTTTTTTAATAGAAATTTTAAATTTCAACTAGTAAGAAAAAAGCAATGTGCGTTCACCACAACAAATTTCAAAAATCATCATTTTGAGAATCAAATAGAATACAGTTTGTTTATACGCTTTGAGATTTACTGTATCGATGAATCCATGTCCATAAAATTACCTTAAAGACATTATTCTAGATGAGTGGGGTAGGTGCTAAAGCACAAGAGATATCATACAAGTAATTAACTAAAGCAGTATTTAATGTAATATTTCAAATGAACGAATCTCTTTCCTATGATTTCCCTTCCCCATCGTTTTATATATTTTTGACCCGCAGCTTAGTAATTTTTTTCGTTTTTATTTTAGGTGTACGCATACTGTTTCTGGCAATTGTATTTAAGAGTTTTGAGAAATCGTATTATTTGGGAGTGTCAAACACATATATTAGAAAAACTTTTACTACGTGTCTTGAGCTAGGAGACTATTTTGAGAAATGATTTTTTTTAGTTTGAAAAAAAAAATATACTTATATTAATTTTAAGTCACGGAATTATCGATCGGCCCTAGTATATCTACATTTTTCCAGTTTTTCTTATTATTGTTTTTTAATGGAGTAACTTTAATTTATTTTTATAGAATTTCCTATGAAAGTAATTTCTATTTACAGTTATATTTTTCTCTTTTACAATAGAGAAAAAATAACGAGAAATTCCAGATTTTTGTGTCATTCACTTCAAGATGCTAACAATACAATAATCTGAATAATAGAGGATGTCATATATTTAATTTATTGAAATATGTAGAATATCAATTTAAATTAAAAGAAGTAAGAGTCATAGATTCGGCTGTGCCGAGTTTTTGATAACTTCCACTTGTATGCTAAACCTAATATTATGACCAACGTTGTTTACGGTTACCATTTTAATACAATTGTTGACACTTAAACTTAAAATTCTAATACATTTAAATTAAAAGTAAAATGATTTTCTTTTTTGCAACAGTATCTAATATAATTTCTTATTTATTGTTTTTTTTTTTTATAAAAACAGTGATGTTTTAAAAAAAAAAAAAATTAACTTCTATTTAAAGAAATGTTACGCGAACAAAATATAATTTATAAACGACTTAAAGATTGTAAAGTTTACGTCGATAAAATAATATATATTTTGGATTTATACTTTTAAAAATAAAAAAATATGGATATACAATATATATATAACTATTAAACTAACCTTTGCTAAAAACAAGTTCCTTTTCGAATTATCATAATGTTTATATCGCAAAACGATTACCGAACCGACGATATTAGATAACCGATAACATTTTTAAACACTATTTTATACACAACTAACATATTTATATATTTTTTCTCAAATGCTCAACACTCTTACTTCATGCACTGATTGATCTCTCCCCATAATGAGAGAGTAACTCACATTATTGCATCATTTACAAAATATTAACTCAAAATAACTTGAGAGAAATTAGAATGGTATAGAAAAAGAAGGAAATTAAAACAACAACACTTTTATATACGCAACAATTTACACTAATGCTTTTTTAATTTTTACTTTTTTTTGGATATTCAATTGATTTTTTATATCTTGATAGTTTGAAAAATTTAGGGAATAATTATAGTTTACCATTTTTTATAAACAAATACACTTTCACTTACTAATTTATAACTTTAAGACGAACGACTCGATTAATCGACCGATTTCAATAAGTATGAAGAAAAAACTGAAAAGGTAAACTGATTAGTCAGAGTTACCAGCTTAATTGTTATTCGAAATGGATGCCAGTACTAAGGAAATTATCAATTTTTACTCAATTTATTTTAACTCGTACTTGATACAATCGAGTTGAAACTTTGCAGGCCAACTTGCGGCGATGATGAAAAAAAACATATTGCAAAAAAATATTTAAAAAAATGTTCGACTGTAGAATTTACAATTGCTGGGTAGGACTGCAGCGGTATGGTTAACCTTATTTAAAAAGAAAAGGAGAATAATAAAAACTTGGTTTTTATGGGTTAGTTTTTTTTTTTAAATAAATATGATTCACAAATAAAATCTACATAATTTATTTATCATATATGAAATAATTTAAAAGTAATTGAAAACAAATATTTTATTTTGTTGACGCTATCATTATTGTTGTAATCATTTATTGGTACACACAGAAAAAATAATTCGCCAACCGAATTGTTTTAAAGCTTAAAATCTATTACTAACTTATAATATCTGTAGTACTACGAGTTCTAAAACTTTGTGCGTGTTTATAGTAAACTAATTGGAAGAGTCGTGGAAAAAGTGGGAAGGATCGGACCCACCATACAAAGTGTTGTTAAAAGATAGTAAGTAGTAGATTTATACCTATCCGTGAGCCCTGCAGATATTGTACAGAACCTGTGTCGACATCTTATATATTTCTCATTTACTAAATATTTAAACATTTTTAAAATAACATAATTGTTTTCGAAAACCAGCTACGAATAATATATATGAATATTTAATTTATTTGCGGATTATCCAGTTTCCAAATATTCTTTTTTGAATTGCCAGATTTGTTGTGGCAATTGGTTTGCGGTCAATATTTTTATTCAGCACCTATAACTGAATTATTATTAGAGCCAAATTTTTGTTTCCATCTCAATTTCAGTTTTCTCAAAGGATTTTGATAGCTCATAATCGAACGTTTCATTTCAGCTATGTAAGTTGTTATTGTGGTACCTGACATTCATTCTGTCCTTAACCCTTACGACCAATGGGATATATATGTCCCAATTTTAATTTTTCTTATATTTTCCGCATTTTCCAACCGATTTTTTTTACTTACTTACTTTACTTGCTTACTTTAGTCGACAGAGGATATTTAAGCTTTCAGACCATACCAAAAAAGTTGGCACCTGTATTCTCAGCACATAAGACGGTGACCCCAAATTCTGAAAATTATGTTTTTTTTAAATCATATTTGGATGTCATTAATTCGGACTTTATTGAACCAAAAGCATTGAAACTTTGAGATAATATGGACCAGTATCTATGGTTTTCAGAAACAGCAAAATATTTGGAATTGGTTTATTATTCAGCAAAATTCCGTGAGGGACATATATGTCCAATTGGTCGTCAATGGTAAAAAGATGTTTTATCTATACTGTAGGAGGTAATCTCCGTAACTGCACATCTGATCTTCCTGAAATTTTCACAGAGTCTTACTGTGGATATTGGAAGTGCTATAGGCTATAATTTTTTTCATATTTTTAGTGGGCGTGGCACCTCCCACACAAAGTAAATTTTTAATAGCATATACATATATTGAGAACTATAACAGGGAGAGCTTTGCAAATTTGTGTGAGTTTACCTATTGTTAACTAGTTGATTGTGTGGCGCCTAGGCGCCCTTTTAAAAATTATGAATAAAACAAACATTTTAAATTTAAATACACGAAAAATTTATAATAAATTAAATTTCTTTTAATATAGTAGTAAATTGAAAATTATATTGTTACATATGTACATATGAAAAAAGATTGTGTTTGTAGAAATTGTATACATAAGTATCAAAACAGATAAGAAATATTTGGTCAGCGTTACAGAATCAATCAGTCTCTCAGTCAGTCAGTGAGTCAGGGATCAGCGTAAATATATTTAAGTTATTACCCGGCCTTCACACGTTAAATTTTTGGCTTTCAGATTGTAATGCACTCATATTTTTTTACTATTTTTTACTAAACAATCATGCGTTTCAATTCTCTTTTTCAATTTTTCAATGGGACAGTGGCTTAACAATTTATTGACTAATGTATGTGTGATCAATTTGACTTGAACGTGGGAAGGCCGGGTAAAGTGAGGAGATTGGAAATTCCCAAAATTATTAAAATTTAATACAATGGAGTTCGCTTATAACGAACCCTGGTTGTATTAAATTTTTGTTTATAGCGAAGAATTTCTTCAGTCCCAAGAGTTTTAATCACATTTTTCATACCAATTGCTTCTCTTATAGCGAACAGTGGTTATATCACACTTTTGACTTTAGCAAACATTTTTTTTTTTCTATTTCAGAATTTTAATTTAATTTAATTTAATTTAATTTAATTTTTTTTTTAATTTAATTTAAACACAAAACAAAAACTTCGATTTTCAAATGAAGTTTTGTAAAAGGTCCTTTTATGTATATTTTCTTAAAAGTTTGCATTTGCTTTGCACTTTCTGCCTCTATACATAAGGAGTTTTTAATATTATATGATTTTAAAAAAATATTTTATTTTGATAGAAACTCGGCAATTTTAGTCTTATTAAGGCAAACTATTAATATGTATCTTCCTAATAATTTAATTTGTGTTTTATAACTTTTTAAAATGCAGCAAAATAAATAAACATATTGAACTAAAAAAAGTTTTTAAACCTTTCGGACAAAACAAGAAAATACTACGGTTATAACGAACTTAGTCTCTATCGAACTAATTTGATCGGTCCCGCCGAGTTCGTTATAACCGAACGCCATTTTATTGTAGAAAAAATAGAATAGCATAGAAAAACAACGTTTTAGAGCAAGGTTCCTATAGTTTCTTAATGGGGGGGGGTTAAGGTTTTAAAAGTTAAAAAAAGTCGTATTTTCATAATTCTTTTTTGAAGATATGAATAATGTTATATTATTTATTTCATATATACGTTATAGCATAACATTTGAGGAATCGTTGAAAAATTTTTCAATTAAAAATTTTAATAAATAAGTCCGTGACAGGGAATCTCCGGAGGCGTTGTTGTTTTGCGGTGAACATCATAACTCGCTACCGGATCATGTGAAATAAAAAAATCGAACTGCGTTTCAAAGGTGACATGTTTCCTGAGGTAGTGACGAAGACTTTTTTTTACATTTTTGTGTTTGCAGCATTTTGAAGTGAAAAACGATTTTTGCTATACAATTTCGGGAATTTGTAGTTAAAAAATGAGGAAGAAAATGGAATTAAAAAAAACTCTTCGTGGTTACCTGATGATTTATGTGTAGATATAGAGTCTAAAATTTCAAAAGAATCAGTCAAGTAGATTTTGAGTTATGATGTTCGAACATTTATTTGCGAGAAAATCGGTTTAAAGTTTTTTTAAAAACTGATTTATATCTATATAGCGTGTAAGGCCGGTCGCTGGAAACGCTGTAACTTCTTAAGTTTTGCTCTGATTTACTTAAAATTTTGACATAGCACGTTCGACATGTTGTGCATTCAGAAAGAGAAATGCAAAAAAAGGTTTTATAACCTACCACCCCTTAAGGAAGTGCAAACACCAATACACCTACACAAAAGAGAAAAAATATTTCATACTTCATCATACATGTAAACTGAAAAAAGAGAACAACATTTTTTGCAAAGTTATCTATAAATCTGAAAAATAAGAAATAAGGGCGTATTAGTTTTACTTAAAAAAAAAAACTTATTATTCCGAATCGCCTTCAATTCTTCCATGATAATATCAATAAATTATTCAAATTAAAATCTTAAATATACCTATTTACGTAATTTATGGTTGTCTAATTTTTTTGAAAGCAAATTATGCAAAAATTAATATTATGAGTAAAAATAAATAATTTTCCCACCTCTCTTCTGAAATTACAATGTTATTTAATTATGCAAAGTTACAATAATTAAAATTTTAAACTTAATATTGCACTATTTTTTCAATGGCTTTTCAATACAGAGCTATAAACGAAATCATACGTTGGACAACAACAAAATCCACATTGAAGATCTCTTTTTTCTCAAATATATATCAAAAAAGCATACTCTTTGGTAAGTGCTGGCCATCACAGAACCTGAGCGGAAGCACTCATGACGATTTTGGCGATTTAGTTTCCAAAATTGTCGATTTTCAAAAGATTTTATTAGCAGCACTGGTCGGTAACAAAGAAGAGAGAAAATTGTGTGTGGGTTTGTATAAAATGAGAAATATTAAATTTTGTTTGTGTATTTCGCATAGCTTTGTATGGAGTGCTATGTGTGTGTATTATTTCAGCTTACAGAATCAGTCAGTCAGTCAGTGAGTCAGGGATCAGCGTAAATATATTTAAGATATTAGTAGCTACGCCAGAAATGGGCGGGTTAAGTGGGCGTGGTACCTCCCATAGAAGCAATAGTTCAATTTTATATATCTCGAGAGCTGTGATAGAGAGAGCTTTTCAAATGCGACGCACACCGGGTTACATCTAGTATGAAATAATTGTGAATTACTTTTTTTTTATAATTTTTATACCCTCCACTCCAGTGTGCAGAGGGTATATATAAGTTTGTCATTCCGTTTGTAATAATTACAAAAAAAAATTTTAGACCCCATAAAATATATACATTTGTGATCCTTATAACAACCGGAGTTGATATAGCGATGTCCGTCTGTCCGTCTGTGGAAATCACGATGACGGCATCAATCGGGCAGCTAAGGTACTCGTTTGTATAAAAAATGATTCCCTAAGATCCTGTGAAGTTTCCTGTTTAAAATAGTCCAAATTGGTTGATTAGGGCCCGAGATTTGAATAAAGAACTTAAAAAAGTCTTGAAAAAATATAATTTTCTATGTTGTTCTTGTTACGATCCAATTTTCAGTGGGAATGATTCACCAAATTCATGGGAAGATTTCTATTTCAAAAATCATTAAAATCGGTGGAACAGGTCCAGGGAAATCTCTGAAAAATTAAAAAAAAAAAATGAAAAATATGATGTTTCTATACTGTTCTTGTTGTTATTCTAAATGTTGTATGGTTGTCATAGCTGGACTTGTTGTTTTGGTGGTTATTGTGGTAATAATATAATAAAAACTAACCCTTTGTACATTTTTTTTATCAACTCTGGTAGAAAAATTTAAAAGTTTCCATTGTTTTGGCATCGCTAAAAAAAATTCATTATGTCATTTCTGTCATTGCCACCAGACTGGCTGCAAAGTTTCAGATGGATTGGGTCACGGGAAAGAGGTTAAAATCGACCCAAAAATTTTTCGACAAGCAGACACTACGAGTTAATATAAAGGGAGTAAAAATTCACCAACATCTAAAGCAAATAGTGCTAAAATACCTAGTTGTTATTAAAAAAAAACTGTGTAAATGACGTTTGATGTTGACGTTTGATGTTGTATTTATACCCTATACCACTATGTGGTTTGGGTATAATGACTTTGTGCTGCTGTTTGTAACAACCAAAAATATTTGACCTACACCCATCTTTAATTATACCGATCGAATCAGAATCACTATCTGATTCGATTTAACGATGTCCGTCCGTCCGTCCGTCCGTCTGTGTGTCCATGTAAAATTTGTAATCAAACTGCAGGTCGCAAATATAAATATGTTTTGATGAAATTTGATATATAAGCTTCTATCGGCCATGGGATGAACGCTATTGAAATTGGTGAGAATCGGTCCATGTTCAGACCTGGCCCCCATACAAATAAACCCTATGAAATCAACATATATTGCCATAAGATCCAAATTATCATACAAATCTTAGTCAAATTGAGTTTGTATGTATATAATACATCCATTAATCAGTAGTCCAAAAATGATCCGTATTGGACAACTCTTAGTCATAGGCCCCATAGAGAGCTGCTTTCCGATCTTCACTTAAATCTATCAAAAACAAAAATATAGCACTGATTCATCTCAGATTTTGTTTGTATATATTTTTGCAAAATACAAGAGACTTTACGAAACATGATCAGGATCGGTCCATTTTTGGACCTAGTCCCCATATAGATATAGCATCCGATATGAACTTTTTCATATCTGCAGTTGAAAAATTTAATAAAAATCCCACTCAAATTTGGTTTATGCTTATTTTCTATATCCAGTTAGTTGGGTCTAAGAGATAGGGTCTTTAAACGCATGGTATAGGGTATCGTATAGTCGGTCTAGACCGACTATAATTTTCTTACTTGTTTTTGTGTGTAATATTTACATATACATACATACACATATTAAATATTACAAATAATATACATATATTCTATATATGTATATCCATAATAACTGCATGTTAGAAATAAATCGGTATATTATTTTATTTACATAAATTTCTGGAATATTTTGTTGCGGGGAAAATACATTTCTTTTGCATTAACAGAGTGTCACTTCATTTTGCTCAGCGTGACTATGCCACAGTAGATGGCGCGAGAATTTTTGTTCTAATTAGCTTTGCAATAGTTATTTCTATTTTAACATGAGTATCAATATTTTCGACTAGATATCATACAGAACAATGTAAAGAGTATACACGGGCTGGTCTTTTATTTCATACGTTTTTTCATTATTCTTTTACAAATATGAACATAAGTTTGGCATATTAACTGTTTGTTGTTTTCACAAAATAGAGTTACCGAGTTCATCAATGAGTTTTTTGCTTTCAAAACAGTTCTACATAGTTACATAGAATTATTATTCTGCTTTACCTACAAAATATCTGATTGCGATTACATCTAATTTTTAAAAATTGTTTATAATTACTAAAGCACTATTATTCACATAAATACAAAATTGCACTTTTTAAATTTTCCATTCAAATTTAGGAAAATATCAATTCTAAAAACTAGAATTAAAAATTTCCAATTATAAATTGCAATTAATTGAATTTTAGAATATCATATCAAAACGTCGGAAATTATAATTTCAAATTTAGAAGACATCAATTGCATCTTTAATATATAAATTTTATTCATTAAACACAAATTGAAATTCCAAAAGAAAAAACACCAAATACCTGAGTTTACATTTAAAAAATTTTTACATTTAAAAAAACTCTTGACATTCAGGAGAAATAAATAGCTTTTCAGTACCGCGATGCAGTAAAAAAAAGAAAATTGCAAAATTATCAGTAAAATTTTTAAACGATATTCGCTATTGTTAAAGTCAGCTGTTGTTGTTATCTAAACGACAACCATTTTTGTGTTGTTTATTCAATCGATAAATACTTAAATTTTTAGCTTGAAATGTCGCCATACATAAATAAAAATCATAAAATAGTGAATATATTTTGCTTTTATTAAAAAACTTTTTTATATAAATAAAAAAAATAAATAGCATATTCAATTCATTATTTCCTTTTCAAATAAATGCACAGAAATATTAGTAAAAAAATAAAGATATTAAACATAAACGTAAAATCATCCTGTCAAACACGAAGTAATTTGTTTTTTTCTATTCATCTTTGTGTTTTTCGCTTATTTTGACCGAGATGCCACTCGTTTACAATTTAAATAAATAGAAAAATAGAGATGTCGACTGTAGTTAAGGTGTCTGTACTTAGTGAATCACTTAATCCTTAGTGCAAACAACAATAGCTGTCGATATATTTTGCGATTGTCGGATCGTTGAAATTTACAGAATCGGACTACAGAAAACATTTATTTACATGCAATGAATTTTAGAAAACCTCAAATGATATTTAAGAATTGCGAACATAAAAATTGTTACAAAAATAAACGCAATTTGATGAGAACAAAATTTAATCTTTCTCATTTTTACAAACCCACACACAATTTTCTCTCTTCTTTATTACCGATCAGTGCTGCTAATAAAATTTTCTGAAAATCGACAATCGCCAAAATCGTCAAGAAGTTATCAAGAAAATTTTACCGCTTATAAAACTCAAAAAAATACTACAAAAGGAAACAATAAAATTTATTTATATCATTCATATTACGAATATTATGGCAGCATTGGTTATTTCCATATATAAAAATGTATTAGTGATGAAATTTCAACGAAAAAAATTGAACACAGCAATCAACTAAATAATTTTATTGATATGTATCTATAACTGAAACATATAATATAGGTTTATACTATCGCCGTCGAAAAAAATCTATACATATTTTGTAATTTAAATTTACAATGAACAAAAACTATCAATTTTCGATAAACAACCCATTAATTGGTAACCCTTGAAATCGTAATTTTTATACTACTGAAAATTTTAAATCTTCAATCATCATTTAAACAAATTTAAAAAATCATTTTAACAAATTGAAAAATCGTCGAAATTTCAATAAGTTGTCAAAATTGGCAGCACTGCTAACGACAATAGATTTCGATATATGTATGCAGATTTCGTGTCACATATGGAATAAGTTGAACTCAAAAAATGCATTAAAAAAAAAATAATATCTACTCAAATTCTTCCTTAAATTCCCTGTGATGATCAACAAACAAATTCTACAAAAAAAGTAATGAATGAAATTTTAAACATTTTTCAGATATGCATACATACTTCTTTTATTAAACTAAACTTTTCCGTTTGTCTGTTTTATTTTTCATCTCAAAATTGTTTAGTATTGTTAGGAGTGCTTTCGCTCAGGTTCTCTGATGGCCAGCACTTACCAAAGAGTATGCTTTTTTGATAAATATTTGAGAAAAAAGAGATCTTCAATCTGGATTGTGTTGTTCTCCAACGTATGATTTCCTTTAAAGCTCTGTATTGAAAAACACTTGAAAAAATAGTGCAATATTAAGTTTAAAATTTAAATTATTCTAACTTTGCATAATGAAATTACATTGTAATTTCAGAAGAGAAGTGGGAAAATAATTTTTTTTTCACTCATAATATTAATTTTTACATAATTTGCTTTTAAAAATTAAGACAAACATAAATTACGTAAATAGTTATATCAAAGATTTTAATTTGAATAATTTATTGAAATTATCATGGAAGAATTAAAGGCGATTTAGAATAATAAGTTTTTTTTGAAGTAAAACTAATACGCCCTTATATTTTTTGGATTTATAGATAACTTTGCATGTACCTATGATGAAATATGAAATATTTTTTCTCTTTTGTGTAGGTGTATTGGTGTTTGCACTTCCTTAAGGGGTGTTTGCACTTCCTTTTTTGCATTTCTCTTTCTGAATGCACAACATGTCGAGCGTGTTGTGTCAAAATTTTAAGTAAATCAGAGCGAAACTTAAGAAGTTACAGCGTTTCCAGCGTCCGGCATCATACGTTATATCGCGTATAAATCAGTTTTTAAAAAACTTTGAACCGATTTTCTCGCAAATAAATGTTCGAAGTTTGTGAACATCATAACCCAAAATCTACCTGACCGATTCTTTTGAAATTTTAGACACTATATAAATATAAGTCATCAGGTAACCACGAAGAGTTTTTTTTTTTTTTATTCCATTTTCTTCCCCAGTTTTAAACAACAAGTTCCCGAAATTGTATTACAAAAATCGTTTTTCACCTCAAAATGCTGCAAAAAAAAATTGCAAAAAACTCTTCGTCACTACCTCAGGAAACATGTCACCTTTGAAACGTATTTCGATTTTTTTATTTCACATGATCCGGTAACCAGTTATGATGTTCACCGCAAAACAACAACGCCTCCGGAGATTCCCTGTCACGGACTTATTTATTAAAATTTTTAATTTAAATTTTTTTTCAAAGATTCTTAAAATATTGTGCTATAACCTATATATGAAATAAATAATCCAATATTATTCATATCTTCAAAAGAGAATTCGGAAAATATGACTTTTCTTAACTTTTAAAACCTTACCCCCCCTTAAGAAACTTTTAGGAACCTTGCTCTAAAACGTTTTTTTTTTTTCTATGCTATTCTAATTTTTCTACAGTAAAATGGAGTTCGGTTATAACGAACTCGGCGGGACCGGCCAAATTAGTTAGACTAAGTTCGTTATAACCGTAATATTTTTTTGTTTTGTCCGAAAAGTTTAAAAACTTTTTTTGGTTGAATAAGCTTATTTATTTTGATGCATTTTAAAAAGTTATAAAACATAAATTAAATTATTAAAAAGATACATATTAATAGTTTGCCTTAATAAGACTAAAATTGCCGAGTTTCTATCAAAATAAAATATTTTTTTAAAATCACATAATATTAAAAACTCCTTATGTATAGAAGCAGAAAGTATAAAGCAAAGGTTGGCTACTAGCAACCACTGTTCGCTATAAGAGAAGTTAATTTGTATGAAAAATGTGATTAAAACTCTTGGGAACGAAGAAATTCTTGCTATAAACAAAAATTTATTACAACCAGGGTACGTTATAAGCGAACTCCATTGTATTAAATTTTAATAATTTTGGGAATCTGCAATCTCCTCACTTTACCCGTCCTTCCCACGTTCAAGTCAAATTGATCACACATACAATAGTCAAAAAATTGTTAAGGAACTGTCCGATTGAAAAATTGAAAGAGAGAATTGAAACGTATGATTGTTTAATAAAAAAGAGTAAAAAACTATGAGTGCATTACAACCTGAAAGCCAATCATTTAACGTGTGAAGGCCGGGTAATATTTTAAATATGTGGCTTTGTCACGAACAAAAGTTGCAAGCCAAGCTAAGATACGTATTCAATCGAACCCACAGCAAGGAAAACTATTAAATGACCAACGATATTTCAAACGAAATATAGTTTTTCAAGAGATTCTAAATTGAAAAACTTTTTTGCCAAATATTTCTTATCTGTTTTGATACTTATGTATACAATTTCTACAAACACAATCTTTTTTCATATGTACATATGTAACAATATAATTTTCAATTTAGTACTATATTAAAAGGAATTTAATTTATTATAAATTTTTCGTGTATTTAAATTTACACTGTTTTATTCATAATTTTTAAACGGGCGCCTAGGCGCCACACAATCAACTAGTATGGCAATATTTTAATAAAAAGGTTGAGAACTTTTTTTTGGTTATTAATTTGTTACTCCTTCGACCTATATGGCCGCAATGAAGAAATATTTGGCCAGTCAAAAGAAACTATACAGCCATCTCCAATTAGCATGATTTAATGCATGTAGCCACCCTACACAACCATTACCTTTGCAATGGAGGTTAAGGCGAGCTATTTAATTAGCAACAACTAAATTAAACGAGAAGTTATGTCATATAACTGGAAACGCATGCATATTCATGCATATGCATGCAATGCATGCCGATCAGCAACCACAGTGACCAAAAAGCAAACACGAAATAATAGAAAAGACGAAAACCAACCCAAAGAATTTGCTGAAATAATTTGGTATTAAGTTTAACAAATTGTTTACTTTTTCCAATATTTTCTTTACATTTATTATCAATACTCAATCCGAGGTGGAGGGTATCAAAGAGTCGGCACAGCCGAATTTAACACTCTTACTTGTTTTAATTTAATTAATTTTTTTTTTTATTTAATTTTTTTTTAACTTAAATTTTATTGTTATTTTGAAATAACTTGTGTTATACTGAAGATATGCATTTAATTGCTATGTTATACATGTCCCTACTGCATAATGTATACATATGAAAATTGCATAATATCTACTTAATTTGTAATTTAAAAATTTTCTGAGTATTTTTCCCCAACTCAGACGGTAATTTCTTCTTGAAAAACATTTTTTTGATCGAATATAAAAAGTCATGCAGTGTAGAGTTAAAAGAAATACATTTCAAATAATATATGTCTGGTCAAAATCGGGATAAAACGGTAAAACAAAACATTGGTCACAAGAAATCGCCTAGCCAATTAATATTATAGATACTAATATAATGAAAAGGTAATGTGTCTTTGTTTGTTTGTAGAAAGTAATCTCCGTAACTACATATCTGATTTTAAAAATATTGATTCCAATATTAGAATGGTCCTATTTTTTTTTTTTTTTTTTGTTTTTGATATTTCAAGAGGCCGTGGTACCTTCCATATAATGTGAATTTTTAATATCATATACTGAGAACTATAAGAGAGAGCTTTGTAAATTTGTGTGATGTCACCTATTATTTATGTTAGTCACCATGCTGAAAATGAGCGGGATCAGTTAAGAGGGCGTGGCACCTCCCATACAAAGTGATAGTTCAATATTGTATATATCGAGTTCTATTGCAGATACAGCTTTGTAAATTTGTCTGAGGCCATATATTATTTATGTGAGTAGTCGGACAAAAACGGGCAGGATCGGATCATAAAGTCATATCTCGAGCACTGTAATAGTGAAATCATTGAGGCTTTGCGTGAGCCCGTAAGTTATTCATGTGAATATTTGAACAAAGAATGGGCGTTATCAGAGCAGTGGGTGTATCACCGCCTGTACAAAGGGAATATATAATATCATAAACTGTTATACTATAAAAGGAAATCCTTGCTGCTTTGGACGACCCCATTAGATATTAAGTTGAGTAGTCGGACAAAAAATGGGCAGGATCAACCAATGGGCGTGGCACATCTATACAAAATAAATATTAAATTTTATATGTCTGGAGTACTGTAGTAATGAGAGCCTTGCAACTTTGCGGGAGCCCATAAGCAATTCATGTGATTAGTCGAACAAATAGGCGTGAGCAAAGCAGTGGGCGTGTTACCGCCCATAAAAAGTGAATATATAGTATCATATAACTGGTATGCTATGAAAGGGAAAGGCTTGAGTAGTCCGATAAAAATTGTGCGGGGTGGGATTAGTGGGAGTGGAACCTCCTATACCAAAAAAATATGAAATATTACGAAATCGACAGTCTTGCAGCCAAACTAAAAAATAGCCAAATTCTAAAATCGCCAAACCCAATCGCGAAAATCGCCTTAAAAAATCCTTCAAAATCATAAATGGCCACAATCAAATATCGATAAAATGAAAAATTGCCAAACGATATTTTAAATTCAAAGCCAATTTAACTTGGAAAATCCATGTTATTCTCATGGACAGCTACATGAACCTTGCTCCATTGAAGCACTGAAATAGAAAAAATATAAAACCAATAAAATAAAATATTTTAATGGCATAATACAAACTTTGCAGGAGAAACGTGACTGAGAATTAGAGTGGTCCTTAAAAATGAAAACGCAATTTTGGGAATAGGTTTTACCATATAGTAGTAGAAAAATAATTTTTTTATTTTTATAATTTTGTCCAGTTAGTATATCCTATTACCATGTGGTCATGGTATAATGACTTTGTGCTGATGTTTGTAACTACCACAAATATTTGACATAGACCCACCTTTCCATATACCGATCACCACAGAATCACTTTCTGAGTCGATTTTGCGATGTCCGTTCGTCTGTTTGTCCATCTGTCCGTCTGTCCGTCCATCTGTGTGTCCATATAAACTTTTCAAGCAAATTACAGATGGCAAATATGAATATGTTTTGATAAAATCTGTATGTAAGTTTATATCGGCCATAGGATGAACGCTATTGAAATTGCCATAATATCCAAATTATCATATAGAGCTCGCTCAAATTGGGTTTGTGTGCATTTATTACATCCATTAATCCGTAGTCCAAAAATAAACCCTATAGACCAATTCTTACTCATAGCCCCCAAATGAAGCTGCTTCCCGATATTCACTTAAATGTATCCAATTGTTTTGGAAAAAATAAGTGGCTTCGCCAAATATGTTTAAATATGGTCCCCATATAAACATATCATCCGATATGACTTTTTCAGATCTACAGCCAAAAAATTAATAAAAACTCCACTCAGATTTGGAGTGGAGTTTTCAATATAAAACTAATAAAAGTGGAGTTTGAGGATAATCGGATAAAGAAAAGTCGCGCCGGAAATCGATTGAAAATTTCAAGTGTGTTTATATGGGGAAAATATGACTTTTTTTTTAAATTTTACGAAAATTTCGTTCTTATAAAAATCAGGATTAAAATATCTTTTACAAGATATAAAAATCAGTATATCTTTTACAAAATTATAACTATAAAGAAAATTCCCCAACTGCTGTCATAATGGTCAAATTATACTCTCCATATCATAAAAACTTAATTTTAAAATCTGTGGCGAATTTAAGAAAAAGAAATAAACTGTCGTTTTTGTGAAACCACATTGGTGAAAACTCAGATCGTCGTTTCTACATCAATGAAAATTTTACTTCAAGTAATTTTAAAATTTTACATCCAGCGGTAAGCCTAAAAATGCGAAGAGGTTACAATCAGCCTTTACAATGAGGGGTATAGTATATATAAAACTAAATGCCGAAGAAAAACCCATTCATATTGACAGCATGGATGAGCTGCGTAATATTGTTCCTGATCTCCCTCAATCTGCTGAAAATTAGTTGCTGTCAAATTATGCTAACTATACTTTTTATATTTTATCTTAAATATTTTTTATTATTACATCTTTTAAGAATAGTGTAACCGGACAAAACCGCTGAAAAAAATCGTCAAAATCAAAAATTATCTAAATTGAAAAACGAATCGCCAAAATCTAAAACCGTAAAAAACTAAATAAAATAATGTTCTACAAAACGCATTCCCCGTTTTTTATTACGTTACGATGGATGTAGCGAAGCACATCAGGTTACAGTTAGTTTTTTTATAAATAAATACACTTTCACTTTTTGCTGATCCGATTAGATTTGATATTTTTTATTTTAACTAATTTTGTTTATTTTTATTTTTTTATATTATTTCATTTATTAATATTTGTATTAACATTCTAATTATAATTTGGTATTTTTCTTTAAATTTAGTTAATATTTTTATATTCACATTTATTATTTTTTATAGCCAATTTGTTCAAATTTTCCATTTCAATTCAATGTTAAACTCCTATACTTTAATTATAAGATTATAAATCTTGTTGTACGGAAAATCATAAATAAATAAACTATATAAACTTAACTAATTAAAAATATCCTCTCATTACAAAAAATGGTTACAATTATTATTAAAATCCAAATATGCCATAAATAAAAAAATAAAAAACCCATATTTCACGCTAAAAGTTAAAAAAAAATGAAAAGTTTAAATTTGACCTAGAATGCCTTAAAAAGTACTCACTCAATTGTAATGAAACTAAAACTGACCCAAATTGAACTAAATAACTATCGATTTTAAAAAAATATTATCTAAAATATTTTGATCGATTCAAAAGTTATAGAATTTTGGACAATGAAAAACGATTTTCAGCCACCGCATATACGGTAAAATAAATTATTATAGCAGCTGATCCTATTTGATTGTAATGATCATGTCTATTACAATTGTATTCAAAAATCACAATGATTATGATGTCTTTATTTTTATATTTCTTGTATTATTGTTAATGTTTTTGATATTTTGTACATTGAGTTTTATACTAGCAGTAACCCGATGCGCTTCGCTACACCCCTCGCAGCGAAATAAAAACTGGCAATACATTTTGTATATAACTTTTTTATTTAATAATAATAATAATAATAATAATAATGATAATGATAATGATAATGATAATGATAATGATAATAATGATAATAATCATAATGATTAAAGTTGTTTTTTTTTTGGCGGCATTTTTTTTAATTTTTTAAATTTATAAAATAATTTTTCACTCACGAAAATATGTGACTTATGCTCTCTGAATGTAGGATTCAACTGAAATTTGAATTTGACAAAATGTGATTATTTATCACTTATTATTTAAAAAATGATTTTAGGTAAAAGAAACTTAATAAATGTACAATAGATCATAAAATATTACGTAATTCCTCTTTAATGAAGAAATTGGTTGAAAAATCTTCACTAAATGGATTGAATACGAAAACAGGTAATTGGTTTTCATAAAAAGAAAAGGTCATTTTATTATTGCGGTCTCTAAGTCGGCCACAGGTCATAAATTTGTCCACATGGCACAAAACGTTGTACGAGGTTTTTTTTTATAAATATGGACACAGGTCATAAAAAATTTATTTGGAGATAGTCACCCACAGGTAATAGAATTTTTTTTGTGAAAGCAGTTAATTTTATTTCATAAAAAGGTATGCGACTTATTCAATTAGGGTCAATAAGTAAATTACATGTTATGAATTCAGCCACATACCATGAACTCAGGTAATACAAAAATATTTTAACTTTAAGAAATAAGCACCGGTAATAACTCCTGTTAATGTTTTTCTATAAGCAATGAACCACTTTAAAAAGAATCCTGTAATATGCGCAGCTTCTGTTTGTTAATAAACCAACTTTAGAGAATCTCCAGACTCCTGGGTTCATTTTTTTTGTGTGGCGATTTTCGATTTTGTTGTTTTTTGTGATTTTAGATTTTGACGACTTTTGACTTGCGATTTTCAAATTTGGCGATTTTTGTATTGGTAATTTTTTTTTTTTTTTTTGCAATTTTTGATGATGGCCATTTTTGATTCTACCGATTTTTGTTATTAGCGATTGTCGGTTTTTTGTTTTTTGATGTTGGCGATTCCGAACATATTTCGAACGACTACTCAAATTGGTAATTATGTACTTGCCAAAAGTTTGAAGACTGTCAGTTTCCTAGCACTTCATAGTTTTTTATAGAAGGTGCAGAGCCCATTGGCCTTACCCCGTCCTACTCATATTGATAACTCATGAACTCAAAGTTCTTTTTATACTACTCAAGTTATATGACACTAAATATTTATTTTGTTCGGGGGTACCACGCCCATTGATGTGATCCCGCCCATTTTTTCGTACTAACATTTATAACTTGCGAATCCACCGATGGGATCCCGCCCATTTTTTCTGCAACACTTCAAATTAGTTTAATATGTACATGTATATAAATAGTAGTACTCCAGATATTACATGTTGAAATTAGAAGTTAAAAATTCACTTTGTATGAGAGGTTCCACGCCCACTTGAAAAATCCAAAAAAAAAATATTGCCTACTTTTTCTTCCGGATAGGCAGTTACCATTGGTCCGTTCCTGCCCATTTTTTTTTCGAGTACTAACGTTCATAACTTATGAACTCACGCAAAATCTCAAGAGATTACCTATTACGGTACTCTAGATATATTACATTTAATATTTTCTTTGTAAGGTGGGTACGACGCCCACTGATCTGATCCCGCCCATTTTTTCCGCAACTGTTCGAATTATTGTAACATGAACATGTACATAGTTTCAGAAGTCTTGCTGTCGTGGTACTCCAGATATTATATGTTAAAATTAGATGTTAAAAATTCACTTTGTATGGGAGGTGCAACTCCCACTGGTCCGATCCCGCCCATTTTTTATGGGACTACTCACACTAACAATTCATAAACTCTGACAAACTTGCAAGGCTTTCGCTATTGCAGTTCTTGAAATATATGACATTATAAATTTACTTTGTATGGGAGGTACCACGCCCATTGGTCCGATCCCGCCCATTTTTTCCGCAACTCTTTGAATTATTTTTATATGTAGATGTGCTTAGTTTCAGAACTCTTGCTGTCGTAGGACTCCAGATATTATATGTTGAAATTAGATGTTAAAAATCCACTTTGTATGGGAGGTGCCACGCCCACTTGAAAAATCCAAAAAAAATATAGCCTACTTTTCCTTCCAGATAGGCAGTTACCTACTGTTAAATTTCAAAACGATCGGTCCAGTGGTGTAGTCGCCTATAAACCACAAACCAACAAACCAACCAACAAACCAACAAACATACACAACTCCATTTTTATATATAAGAAGATGCGGAGGTATGAGCAGTATTAACAACTTTACTTCTATTTTATATTAACTGTCAATAAGATTGAGTGGTGTAAACGATAATGATATTAAAAGTCACTTTTGTTATTGTTTGGTGATTTGTTTACGTCTTTTCTTAATACTGGTAACAACAATTATTATTACAACAATAACAATGTTGTCACCAAAATAATATGTCTGTTTCCAATTACTTTTTAAATATCTTAAATTTTTCTATTGGTATAAATATACACATATCTTAAATAAATTTCATAGATTTTGTTCTTGTCATATTTAAGACTTAAAAAGTGATAATTTGCACAGCACTGGCATCCCTTTCGAACAACAATTAAGCTGGTAACTCTTGCTCATCATCTTACCTTTTCAGTTTTTCCTTCAAGCTTATTAAAATCGGTCGGTTTATCGGGTCGTTCGTCTTAAATTTGCTAATTAGCATGTGGAAGTATTTATTTGATTACAAAAATGGTAACTTATAATAATTCAATAATCTTTTAAAGTTATCCAGATAAATTATCAATATAAAGTCAAAAAAAAAAGTTGTAAAAATCGAAATAAGCATTAGTGTAAATTGTTGCGTAAATAAAAGTGTTGTTGATTTAAAGTTATTTTTCCTTCCCATTCTACTTTCTCTCAAGTTGTGTTAAGTTAGTGTCTTGTAAATGATGTAATAAGAACAGTTGCTCTCTCACTCTAATGAGAGTTACTCTCTCATTATTGGGAAAGATCTATCAGTGCATAAATTAAAAGTGTAATAATTGAGAGTAATGGAAGGCTTAATTATATGAAATGTGTTCTAGAATGGGAAAAAAATTTAAGAAGAAAAAATTGCATCAATATATTAGCTGTGTATAAAATAAGTGTATAAAAATGTTATCGGTATAATTGGAAAAATAATTGATTTTTGGCCAAGGTTAGTTTAAAAAATTATTTATATTGTATATTTTTTTTTTCATATTTACAATAATATAAAACTAAATATGTTTTGTATATTTTTATTATCTGAAGGAAAAAAACTGCTTTTTTGTCATTCTAGCTTTATTTTACTTTTCTGTGTTTAAATTTAATTTAATTAATATATTAATTTATTATACATCACTCTTTCTGTCCTTCACGCCAGTGTGCAGAGAGTATATAATGTTGTCATTCGGTTTTAATAACATTAAAAAATCTGGGCACACATTTATATATATTCTCAATCCTTATAGAAAACTGAATCGATATAACGATGTCCATCTGACATTTTCTGAGTATGTGTGAGTGATTTTTTGTTAATAATTTCTAGAGCAGTTTGGCTCTTTTTGCTCTAAAGTTGTGCATAAGTGATCAAAGTTGCTTACGAAACTGAAATTAAAAATTAGTTTTACATAAATTTATTTGTAGAAATCTTAAAACAAAGACCTTTCAATAGAATAAATGATACGTCCCTTGAAGTGACAAAATAAATGGTGAAAAATTTCAGAAAATTAATTTTTATAACATTTCTGTTGGGTAAGTGGAGACGTTAACTTGGCATATCCAACTGAAACTTAAATTATTTCATTTATTCTATAAAAAAACAGTACAATTTTGCACTTTTCTTTTTTTTTAGCTTTTCGCTTAAATTTTAGTTGAACATTTCGTGACCACAACCACTACCACTCCAGCTTTCAGAACGATTAGAAAGGTGTTCTTTTTTATAATGCGAACAGCTTTTATTATTGTATTTAAAAAAGTGTATGCATAAAAATGCAACAGCATAAAGACAAGAAAAAATTTCAAAAAGTAATTGTAGTTTTCTTCGCCATTTTTTACCGTTTTGGTTTCTGACAAAAATGGGCATTTTATTTACACTTTTTACAAAAAGCTTATTTTTTTTTATACAGTGAATCAATAAAAAACTTTTACATTATACTTAATTTATGTTGCATTTCTTTGTAAAAACTAGTATTTTGTGTCAGAATTATAAGGTCTTGTAACCTTCTTGGCATTGATAAAGACAAAATTTCGTTTTGTATCTGAGTGTAATTGACACCCATATGTTTTGGAGTGCAGTTTTAAGCTATTCTGTGTTTTTTGACGGTATTTAAATTATTTTTTTTTTCATACGGACCCACAAATACTCGATTGGATTTAAATTGGGACATTCGGGTGGATGAGGTGGCACTTCTTTACAGTTTTACAGCAGTCATTTGTTAATCGCAAACAGAATGCTTTGGTTCATTGTGGTGAACGCAGTTAAATTGTCGGCAATTTCCAATATTGCAGCCGTTTGTCGCAAACTTCAACAAACTGAAAATTTCTAATACCACTAACTCACGTTGCACCCGAAACCATAAAACTGCCGCCGCACAGTGGACTATTTGATGAGAAGGCGGTCAAAAATCTATAATTTTTATTGGATTGGAATTTTGATACGCGGTTTTTTTTTTTGTTTGGTAGGTGAGACTTTAGTCTTTAAGTTTTGCTATAAAACGTAATTCTCGACCGAAAATAAGAAAAGTTACGGAGGGTTTAAAATATATTTTCATTTGAAGTTGAATTTTAGTACAAAAGTGAAGTGTTAAAAGGTAAAAAAAGGTTTTTTTTTTAATATAATGTCTTATTTTTCAGTTAATTTTTTCAGAAAATGCCAAACTTTGGCCCCCGTAAACTTTTTAGTCCTAATGTGCACCAGGGCCAAAGGTTGTTTTTTTTTTTTTTTTTTTTTTGAAATATCCCGAGTTAAAATATAATTTATTAAGCAGCGAACGTAAAAGTTACCTTATATTGGTTCAAGATAGAGAAGTTTCAATGAAGAACTCGTATGTTTTCGCTTTAGTTAAATTTTTTTATTGTATTAAAAAATATTTCTATATCAATTTTTATGGTAAATTTATGAAATATAAAAATTTTTATTGTAAATTAAAAAATATATAAATTTTTAAATCAAGAAAATTTTTTAACTATATAAAAACAGTCTAACTTATTGTTAGTGTAATTAAAAAGTACTTTAAATCAACCAATTTTAGTAAAAATTTCTTCTAAATAACCTTGATTTTCATCTTCTAGAAGTTCTTTAGCTTCTTCGTCTAATTCAATAGAGGCAGTTTTCCATTTTTGACGAATGTTGGACATATATGGATCTGAAGTGCACAACAAAATAGTGATAAGGTCTTCATTAGTACAACATCTGGACATTTTCCTTGTGTTGTGCTCGCGAAAGAATCTGTAGTCTTTGTTCCTTTTTTCTTGCGCTTCTTCAGATAGATCTCCTATTGGTAGCATATTGTTTTGAATTATTTGTTCCCCATGGTACAAAATTTTATGAACTGTGGATGGCGGCATATATCTCCAAGAGTATTTTTCATTATAAAGTATAGCTGTTTTATTGGCGTACTCTCCAAATTTTTTTGCATTTATCTTTCATGCATGCTAGAACTTGTAATATGATTTTGAATCGTCTTTTTAACTCATGATCTACACCTGTGATAGATGCTGCAGTTTCCGGATCGGAAAAAAATCTCCTTGCAGTATTTCCATCATTTGTGTTTCCTTCCCCTTGTTTTGGTTGGTCGATTACGAGGCCTTGCTGTAGATATTTTTGTTGAATTTTTTTTTTTTTTTTTGGTTTCTTTTTTCTTCATTTTCTTTGTTTTTTCTCACTGTTTCGCCTAAAGGACCAAATTCCAAATCATAACCCAATTTAAGAATATGCTCCATGAAACTGAAACGTATCTCAATAATCTCGATAATCTCGATACTCTGGAAAAATCCCACAATTCTTTTCATTGGTTCGCTTCCGCAATTCCTTATATTGATTTTTGGTCAATTTCAAATCCAAAAATAGGTCGAACGCTTCTTCCGGCGTAAATTACTTATCTTCAATTGGTGTAGGAATGCTTTTCAGAATCCTTTTTGTGCGCCTTGGGCTCGCTTCTACTGTTTTTCAATTATTTCAATTTTATTTTTTTTAATTTGGGTTGGTTGAATTTGGTGCAAAAATGAATCCTTAATAATTCTCTGAGAAATTTTTTCATTGATATTCTCCAGCTTGCGCCTTCGAGATCTTACACTACATCCGTCAATTGGTTTTGCTGGTTGACCCTTTTTTCCACTTTCGTTGGCAGTTGTAGATGCACTCTCAAAAATAAGTTCCTTTATTAACCAGTCTTGGTAACGTTTGTACATCTTTGCCTTGCTATGAGAGCATTCAATGTACCGTCTTTTCAAATTCGATGCAAAATTAGTAATTTTTCATTTGTGCATTTCAATGTCTTCTAGTTTACAATTCTTAAAGAAATCGTTGCTCACTAAGTGCAATATTACATCGTCTACATCATTTCGTTGAAAATAAATATCTGCCAGATCTCTGTAACAGTACTTGGCCATTGCACAAATTGTAATGAATAATAATTGTGGAAACATTATTATAAATACTCTTTCTTGCAATTATGTAAAATAAAAATTTTTATCTCTTATTACCACTTTTAGCAGCATAAAAAACCCACACCCTAACCCCTTTTAACCCTCATCCTGTAAGAAAGTAAAATAACGAATTCTGTTTTTTTGGGAAAATTTTGCCCAATACAATTTTATTTTATTTTTTAAAGTTTCTTACAGTTAATACACGTTATTTCTGTATTTGAATGAGGTTTCCTCACAAATAAATTACATGTTTTACATTTTGTATTATATTCAGTACTCTCGTAACAGCACTATGTGCCTGAGTTGTTCGCTGTTGCCTCTCATTAAACAAAAGATCAAAACCCAATTTCTCTAGGAAAAGTCTGCGTCGGAAATGTTTATTTCTATTCCATTCGGGATTTATCGAACTCCAAATCTCAAAAGCATTACATGCAGATATCTCAAACATATTGGCAAAAAGAGCTACGGGCCATCTGTTTGTCTTTAGCTTACATTTGTATGTTCCTACATTGGTCTAACGTATCCACTTCACCCTTTGTATAATTATAGTATTCTATAATTTCGGGTTTCTTCATCTGGGTATCTTGAATTTTTGAATCGTGGTGCAATGTACTTAGTAGATAGATGCAGCGATATTTTCTTGATATATAGGCTATCGACGTTGTTCTATTTTTAGGAATTCAGAATTAAAGACAGGTTTCTTTTTCATATCCAAAATATGTGGAGGTAAAAAAGGCTTTGTTCCTGCGAACAGTACCAACTAAAGTGATTTTTCTTTTCAAAAGTTCAGCAGCAAGATCATATGACGTGAAAAAGTTATCACAAGTTAAATTTCAGACTTTGAGTCCTGCTGACAGATCCAACATGACACGCATTCCTTCTTTTCGGGTACGCAATTACGATATTTTCCTGTGTATAATTGAAGTGACCAGTTGGAAGTAGAGTCGCAATAATGCCAAATTTTCATACCATACTTTGCGGGTTTCGATGGAATGTGTTGTTTGAATGGACACTTTCTGCGAAAAGGCACTAACTGCTCATCTACTGTTACACATTCATTTGGATTGTACATTAGATGCAAGTTATAGGAGCATTTGTCCCACAAAACACGAATAGGGGCTAACTTATAACGTGCACATCGATCTGCCCTATCGGATTTATCAGGAAGCGCAGAACAAGGCTAATATTTTGGAATCTTCACAATGACATAGTGGCTTTGAAAATGGGTCTTCCTTGCACATCGTCCCTTAAACACTCTAACGCTTCACCACATGAGCGATATACGCCCGCTAATAGGAACAATCGAAAATAAGCCTTTATTGATGTATAACTAATTTTCTTCCAAACTTCTCCAAATACTTAAGTTCATAATGAAATATAAAAAAATATTCGTTACATAAAGAAATGTATGTAATGTGCAAAGTATTTTGTAAAATAAATGACACCTGCCTTCAATGTTGGTCATATTTATAATAATGTTTTGCATATCCCTGGTCATAAATAATTCTAATGACGACTCGATGTCAGTTACGGGATTTACCGCATAAAAAGTTGGACCTGGAGCAGTAGAAATAACATTTTCTGCATTTTTCCTACCCACCAATGAGCGGTTGGATTTTTCGTACCAGGTAAGTTTTCCATCTTTCGAAATAAAACCAGAAGATGACTCTCCCTGTTCCGCCAAATCCTCCTGATCAGAGCATACGGTTTCTCCATCACAAATATTTATATTTTCTGATTCAACGTCTGAAAAAATTCGAAATTTTTCATCGGAACTTGCATCGTCCATTGCATTGCAAGCAGTTTCATCATCGGACTCACTCAGAAGCTCCTCAATTTGGCGACGATTCAGTGCTTTCGGCATATAGAATTTTTGTTTACTTTGAATATTATTTATCATACACTAGCTTACCTTTTTTGACATTATTTACACTTACTAACTATAATTTACAAAAACCTGCCCACAAAGAAAATATTTACAGTTTCTCTATTATTGTATTTCCAAGCGTCACAAATCAAATGAGACAAAACAGCATATATATAAAAACCAAAGCAAAATGTTTATTTGAAAGCAAAGCCTACTACATTAAGCATTCGACTGTTACCATCAGCTTTTATCTGTATTTCCAAGCGTTACAAAACAAATGAGTCAAAACCGCATATATGCAAAAACCAAAGCAAAAAAATTATTTGAAAGCAAAGCCTACTACATTAATCATTCAATTGTTCCACATTACACATCGTATAAGTATAGTGGCTTCGTATATTTTATTATTAATTGTAAATATTGATTATAACTGGCAAAAATCAGATCAATATCAATAAAACTATATTGAGCAAAATTTGCCCAAAAGACAGGATTCGTTGCTTTTTGTGTAGAGCCTTCCCTAATTGAACTACAAACTAAATTTTTTACGTTTTACTAAATATATGTAAACAAATAATTGTCAAAAAGTTTTATTATAAAATTATAAAAAACACCGGAGATATATAAAGTTAAACAGGCGTTTAGATAAAATTTGCCCAAAATACAGGATGACGGTTAAAAGGTGAAGAATACCTGCTCATATCTTAAAGGGCTATGTCGCAATAGTTTTTTTTTACCATTTACAAATTTTTATCTTTTATTACCACTTTTAGAAGCACAAAAAACCCACACCCTAACCCCTTTTAAAAGGTGAAGCATACCTGTTCATATCTTAAAGGGCTATGTCACAATAGTTTTTTTTTAAAGATGGGTCTAGGTCAAATATTTTTGGTTGTTACAAGCAGCAGCACAAAGTCATTATACCCAAACCACATAGTGGTATAGGGTATAAAAATCCATATTTCACGCTGAAAGTTAAAAAATGAAAAGTTTAAATTTGACCTAGAATTCCTTTTTAAAAAGTACTCAATCAATTGTAATGAAACTAAAACTAACCCAAATTGAACTAAATAACTATCCATTAAAAAAAAATACTATCTAAAATATTTTGATCGATTCAAAAGTTACAGAATTTTGGCCAATGAAAAACGATTTTCAGCCACCGCATATACGGTAAAATAAATTATTATAGCAGCTGATCCTAATTGATTGTAATGATCATGTCTATTACTATTGTATTCAAAAATCACAATGATTATGATGTCTTCATTTTTATATTTCTTGTATTATTGTTAATGTTTTTGATATTTTGTACATTCAGTTTTATATATATGTATATGCGGGGGTATGAGCAGTGTTAACGATGATGTAAACGATAATTATATTAAAAGTCACTTTTGTTATTGCTTAGTGATTCGTTTATGTCTTTTCTTAATATTGGTAACAACAATTATTATTACAACAATAATAATATTGTCACCAAAATATTATGTCTGTTTCCAATTACTTTTTAAATATTTAAAATTTTTCAATTGGTATAAATATATACATATCTTAAATAAATTTCATAGATCTTAAGTCATATTTAACACTTAAAAATTGATAATTTCCATAGCACTGCCATCCCTTTCGAACAACAATTAAGCTGGTAACTCTTGCTCATCAACTTACCTTTTCAGTTTTTCCTTCAAGCTTATTAAATTCGGTCGATTTATCGGGTCGTTCGTCTTAAATTTGCTAATTAGCATGTGGAAATATTTATTTGATTACAAAAATGGTAACTTATAATAATTCAATAATCTTTTAAAGTTATACAGATAAAAAATCAATATAAAGTCAAAAAAAAAAATTTTAAAAATCCAAATAAGCATTAGTGTAAATTGTTGCGTAAATAAAAGTGTTGTTGTTTTAAAGTTATTTTTCCTTCCCATTCTACTTTCTCTCAAGTTGTGTTAAGTTAATGTCTTTTAAATGATGTAATAAGAACAGTTACTCTCTCACTCTAATGAGAGTTACTCTCTCATTATTGGGAGAGATCTATCAGTGCATAAATTAAAAGTGTAATAATTGAGAGTAATGGAAGGCTTAATTATATGAAATGTGTTCTAGAATGGGAAAAAAATTTAAGAAGAAAAAATTGCATCAATATATTAGCTGTGTATAAAATAAGTGTATAAAAATGTTATCGGTTATCTATTATCGTCGGTTCGGTAATCGTTTCGCGAGATAAAGATAATAATAATTGGAAAAATAATTGATTTTTGGCCAAGGTTAGTTTAAAAATTATTAAATTGTATATTTTTTTTTTCATATTTACAATAATATAAAACTAAATATGTTTTGTATATTTTTATTATCTGAAGGAAAAAACTACTATTTTGTCATTCTAACTTTATTTTGCTTTTCTGTGTTTAAATATACATATTAATATAAATATATTAATTTATTATAACTCTTTCTATCATTCACACCAGTGTGCAGAGAGTATATAATGTTGTCATTCGGTTTTAATAATATTAAAAAATCTGGGCACACATTTATATATATTCTCAATCCTTATGGAAAGCTGAATCGATATAACGATGTCCATCCGACATTTTCTGAGTATGTGTGAGTGATTTTTTGTTAATAATTTCTAGAGCAGTTTGGCTCTTTTTGCTTTAAAGTTGTGCATAAGTGATCAAAGTTGCTTACGAAACTGAAATTAAAAATTAGTTTTACATAAATCTATTTGTAGAAATCTTAAAACAAAGACCATGACCTTTCAATAGAATAAATGATACGTCCCTTGAAGTGACAAAATAAATTGTTAAAAATTTCAGAAAATGAATTTTTATAACATTTCTGTTGGGTAGGTGGAGACGTCAACTTGGCATATCCAAATGAAACTTAAATTATTTCATTTATTCTATAAAAAAAAACAGCACAATTTTGCACTTTTCTTTTTTTTTAGCTTTTCGCTTAAATTTTAGTTGAACGTTTCCTGACCACAACCACTACCACCCCAGCTGTCAGAACGATTAGAAAGGTGTTCTTTTTTTATAATGCTTTTATTATTGTATTGAAAAAAGAGTATGCATAAAAATGCAACAGCATAAAGACAAGAAAAAATTTCAAAAAGTAATTGTAGTTTTCTTCGCAATTTTTTACCGTTTTGGTTTCTGACAAAAAATGGGCATTTTATTTACACTTTTTACAAAAAGCTTATTTTTTTTATACCGTGAATCAATAAAAAACTTTTACAGTATACTTAATTTATGTTGCATTTCTTTGTAAAAACTAGTATTTTGTGTCAGCAATTATAAGGTCTTGTAACCTTTTTGGCATTGGTAACGACAAAATTTCGTTTGGTATCTGATTGTAATTGACACCCATATGTTTTGAAATGCAGTTTTAAGCTATTCTGTGTTTTTGACGGTATTTAAATTAGTTTTTTTTTTCCATACGGACCCATAAATACTCGATTAGATTTAAATCGGGACATTCGGGTGGATGAGGTGGCACTTCTTTACAGTTTTACAGCAGTCAAACAGAATGTTTTGGTTCATTGTGGTGAACGCAGCTAAAATTGTCGGCAATTTGTCGCAAACTTCAACAAACTGAAAATTTCTAGCACTACTAGCTCACATTGCACGCTAAACCATAACAATCCCGCCGTGATGTTTGAAAATTTTATTAACATATTTCTGTCCAATGCTGTATTCTTAATTTTATATACAAAACTTCGTCCATCGTATCACGGAATTTTAAAACTCTACCATGACCCATGATTTGTTAAGCAGTTTTCTCCGAATTTTGACCAAACGTATCTTATTTGAGACGTATTTCCTTTTAGCTGTCCAACAGATTTACAGATTTTTAAATGTTTACATTTTTCGAGTTTAATTCATTCAAAGTTGCTACTAACACTTACATAAAATTATACAATGCTATCTGTGTGAATATTAAATGTGTTTGTGAGTTTGCTTTCTTTCGCACAAAAATAATTGTGTTAAACTGAAGAATAATTTCGGACATAAGCCAATAATTGGACATAAACGAATAACAACAATAATCGATATTTAAGGTCTTTATTAAATGAAAAATCAAATTTCCTAGAATTGGCACTCAATTTCGACGACTTGGATCTGCTTGTTATTATTATTACTCCCGCCGTTTCTTTATATTTTTTGGTGACAACAGGCTTTTTTCGGTGCTTATACCAGAGCCTACGGTCAAGCTAGATTACTCGAGTTACTCGATCTACTCGAAGCTCAAGCTACTCGAATAGTAGATGAGCTACTCAAGCTTAACGAGTAGCTCGAGTAGTAAAAAAAAATCATGTGAGTGCGATCGCAGGGGAGATGTGTAAACATCTAGTAATTAAAGATTTTTTTAAAGCACTTTCTTAAAATCAAACAGAAAGCGTATCACTTATAGCAATCAACTGTAACGGCTCTGTAAATATAAAAATATTTGTTATTATTTTAACCGGTTAATTTTTAATTTTTCCTTTTTTATTTTTAATTTTTCGTTTTTCATTTTTCGTTTTTCTTTTTTAATTTTTTTTTTTAATTTTTCATTTTTTATTTTTAATTTTTCATTTCAGTGTGCAGAGGGTATATATAAGTTTGTCATTCCGTTTGCAATAATTAGAAAAAAAAATTTGGACCCCATAAAATATATATATTTGTGATCCTTATAACAACCGCAGTTGATATAGCGATGTCCGTCTGTCCGTCTGTCCATCTGTGGAAATCAAGATGACGGCATCAATCGGGCAGCTAGGGTGCTCGTTGACATAAAAAAATATTCACTGACATCCTGAAAAGTTTAGTGTTTTAAATCGTCCAAATCGGTCGATTACGGCCCGCGATTTGAATGAAGAACTAAAAAAAGTCTTGAAAAAATACAATTTTCTATGTTATTCTTGTCACGATCACGCCCTCAATAGGACAGCTAGGGTAATCATTTTTAGTGAGAATGATTCACTAGATCCATGGAAAGATTTCTGTTTCAAAAATCAATTAAATCGGTGGAACACGTCCAGGGAAATCTCTGAAAAAGTAAAAAAATCATGTGAGTGCGATCACAAGGAAGATGTGTAAACATCTAATAATTAAAGAAAACATCAACATCATATTTTCCAGTGCATAAAAAATAAGCCGATTATGCTGTTTTCTGAAATTCAATTGATGTTTTCTGAAATGCAATTGATGTTTTCTGAAATTCATTTGATGTTTTCTGAAATACAATTAATGTTCTCAGCAATTCAAATAATGCTTTTTGAAATTCAATTGATGTTTTCTGAAATTCTAATTATGTTTTCTGAAATTCAAATGATGTTTTATGAAATACAATTGATGTTTTCTCAAATACAATTGATGTTTTCTGAAATTCTATTGATGTTTTCTGAATTTCAATTGATGTTTTCTGAAACTCGAATGATGTTTTCTGAAATTATATTGATGTTTTCTGAAATTCAAATGATGTTTTCTGAAATCATATTGATGCTTTCTGAAATACAATAGTTATTTTCTGAAATTATATTGATGTTTTCTGAAATTCAATTGATGTTTTATGAAATACAATTGATGGTTTCTGAAATACAATCGATGTTTTCTGAAATTATAATGATGTTTTCTGAAATTCTATTTATGAAATTCAAATGATGTTTTCTGAAATCATATTGATGCTTTCTGAAATACAATTGATGTTTTCTGAAATTATATTGATGTTTTCTGAAATTCTATTTATGTTTTCTGAAATTCAAATGATGTTTTCTAAAATTATATTGATGGTTTCTGAAATACAATTGATGTTTTCTGAAATTCTTTTTATGTTTTCTGAAATTCAAATGATGTTTTCTGAAATACAATTGATGTTTTCTGAAATTATATTGATGTTTTCTGAAATTCAATTGATGTTTTCTGAAATTTTATTGATGTTTTCTGAAATACAATTGATGTTTTCTGAAATTATATTGATGTTTTCTAAACTACAATTGATGTTTTCTGAAGTTATATTGATGGTTTCTGAAATACAATTGATGTTTTCTGAAATTATATTTATGTTTTATGAAATTCAAATGATGTTTTCTGAAATTATATTGATGGTTTCTGAAATATAATTGATGCTTTCTGAAATTATATTGATGTTTTCTGAAATTATATTAATGGTTTCTGAAATACAATTGATGTTTTCTGAAATTCTATTTATGTTTTATGAAATTCAAATGATGTTTTCTGAAATTATATTGATGGTTTCTGAAATACAATTGATGTTTTCTGAAATTATATTGATGTTTTCTGAAATTATATTAATGGTTTCTGAAATACAATTTTTGTTTTCTGAAATTCGATTTATGTTTTCTGAAATTCAAATGATGTTTTCTGA
This sequence comes from Cordilura impudica, assembly GCA_963682025.1. Classification (NCBI taxonomy): domain Eukaryota; kingdom Metazoa; phylum Arthropoda; class Insecta; order Diptera; family Scathophagidae; genus Cordilura; species Cordilura impudica. The sequence continues at coordinate 107,588,393 of OY821518.1, forward strand.
AATTATGTTGATGGTTTCTGAAATACAATTGATGTTTTTTGAAAGACAATTGGAAAATGTTTAGAAAAGAACATATCATAATTTTTTCACCAATACCAGCATAAGTCACAGAGCGTTATCTGCTTCAGCTCACACCGATATGAGTTACGCTGTTGTTGTGTATTGTATTGTATTGTGAAATAGAAATTTACTCCCCTACATCTATACGCTGTTTACACATCAAAAAAAAAATCACAAAATACATGATATGATTTTATATATTTTGAAGTCAGTTACACTGATAGATTACCCTTCTGAAATATTAAAACATTCTGATAAAAACTATGGAGTGGGCTTCCACTCAAATGTATGAAAATATGATCTTCGTATATGCTTGATGCCTATTTACAAAAAATTTTTCAAGAACACTTAGAAAAACTCTTGGTATTTTAATCTCAATATATGTAGAGAATATGCTGTAAAAATTTCAAATCATTTCGACGAAAATGTTCGCGTGTGGGAAAAACTACTCGAAAAAGATGGGAAGTAAAAAAAATAATAAATTTTGTTTTTTTTTTTTGAATTTTTTCACTGTCTGTAATGGGTTATAAAAACATTTGAAATTTTCAGTCGCAATGAGCCACCTCTAAATTTTTTGATTGACCCAAAAGTTTGTATTTCTTAGTTTTTTAGCTATTCGCATATTTCTAGGGGGTGAGACTGAGACTTTGAACACTTTTTTTTAAGGAGGGTGTAGTGTAAACATAAGTATTATGTTATTCTTGACAACCTTGTCTGTAATTGTTTACAAACAATTGAATTATATATTATATTTTTGTAATCTTCTTGCCGCATGATATTTGCTAAAACAGTTAAAATTAGTTTATTATATTATTCTGATGACACATCCCCTAGTGCATTTACATTCTGTCACTGTAACAAATAATATCAGCAATGGTTGTGAGCATTTTTATTTGCAAATGCCATAAGACAAAACATTTGATTGCAAAAGTGAAGAAAATACGCAATATACTTAAGGATACAAGTTGATATTACTCATATCATCTTGTATAGTGTCATTGCAGTTTTATTTTACAACATTTTCCTTCAAACTCTTAAATATATTATAAAAACAAACCTTGGTTTTCATAACAAATGTTAGTTTTGGTCTTGGTAATGCTGGCCCTGGTATATGAATCTATCTTGTTGAACTATCTCTGGTTATTGTAAGTGTGATTGTGTCTGTGTTGTTTTTCAGGGACATTAAATTGAGTCGTAACATGAGTAAAAATATATTAAATGGATTTTTTTTCATTTGTATGAGGTTACCATCAACGAAAAAAGAACTCAAAAATGTCAATTTATTTCATCGCAGGACATGCGTAAAAACCCCAGGGCTAATAAGATAAGATAAATTAAATTTTATGGTTAGATAGGAAGATAATAATTTTGCACGATTGGAATAAATTTCGATACTTTAGAGCCTATAGGGAAAAATAAGAGATGGTATAATATGAAGAAACATAAAGGTGATGTAGATGTACCTCACGATTACAAAGTTATAATAAGGGGATGAAAGAGGTAGACCAAATGGACCAGTCCAATGCAGTGTACCGATTTTACTTATTTATTTATTTGTTTTACTTTGGTAACATCTACAGAAAAACATGAGTCCTAAAGTAGTAGTATTACAAACATTTTTCATTGTACGTTATTTAGAAGTATACAAAAAACAAAAAGAAAAGAAAAAAGTAAGATATTATAGTCGGTCTAGACAAGCCATGCACAACCCACGGCCCGGTTTGAGTTTGTACTTCGTAGTTTGTGTATAGTTATACTCAGTTTTTTTAATTTGCGTGCTTAAAAAATAATATGTTGGCATAAAACAATTTAAGAAACGGAAATTAGAAAAACGAGGCTTCCAAGAGCAATGGACTGAAAAGTTTTGTTTCATCGAACATAAAGGTAGCATTATATGTTTAATTTGTAAAGCAACAATTGCTGTGCCGAAAGATTATATTATATTATAACTTTAAAAGAAATTGTTAAAGTAAGCTTTCTGATTTTAATGAAAAGTATTCTGGTGCTTTAAGAACACAACAAATTACTTCAATGGTGAAATTATTACAAGCACAACAAGATATATTTAAAAAGTGCAATGAATATGCAGAGCAAGCAGTTGAAGTAAGTTTTGATATTGCCAATTTAATAGCAAAATCGTCCCGACCGTATACCGATGGTGATTTTGTAAAAAAAACTGTTTAATCGTAGGATCAAAAAAATTATGTTGTACAAAATTCAACTCAAAATTTGAAGCACTAAGTTTCAACCGAATGACAATACAACGACGTATCTCCGATATTTCTGCTGATATCATAACTAAATTTTCAAGAATATTCAAAAATTTTATCAATTTTTCGTTAGCTGTTGATGAATCTACCGATGTAACTTCCATTGCTCCATTGTGTATATATGCCCGTTGTATAACATCAGATTATGAGATTTTTGAAGAACTTGTCGAACTATATCCAATGAAAGACCAAACAAGAGGATCGGATTTATTGCAGGCATTATTATCAGCATGCAGAAGCATAATTTGGATTTATTAAAGCTTTCTGGTATAGTGACTGACGGTGCTCCTTCAATGATTGGTCCTAAAATCGGTACGACTACTCTTTTATGCGAACATATGAAACAAAAAGGAATACATACTGATTTAATGAAGTATCACTGCATTATACACCAACGAAATTTATATGGCAAGAATCTGGGTTTCGACCATGTTATGAAAAATGTTGTGAAAGCTGTAAATTTCATCCGATCACGTGGATTAAATCACTGACAATTTAAGGAATTGCTTAATGAAATTGAATGCGAATATGGTGATGTTTTGTACTATAGTGATGTTCGTTGGTTAAGTAGAGGCAAAGTTCTGCAACGTTTCCTTAACCTTATTGAAGAAATTAAAATGTTTTTAACCCTTCTGCATCCCTTGGATATGTGCCCTTCCTACGATCCTTTGGGTCAATATGACCCAACATTAAAATGTAAACAAAATTTCATATCTATTATAGGAAATTTATATGTTTTGTTGTTTTTTTATTTAGTAAAAATAACGAAAACTAAAATAAATAAGCCCTTCCTGAGCAATTATTAAAAAAAAATATATATAAAATAGAATTAGATTTGAAATTCAGCTTTTTTTTAAATAATAAAACAATAATTAAGTTTTTAATACTAATGTATAAAAATCTAAGAATTTGTGTGACAATTTATACACATTGTGACCATGTGCTCTTTGCAAATAAATTTTTTACACAAATCACGTTTAGTGGAATACTTATTTGAATTCATTCCATGGTGACAAAAGAAACACCGCTGCCTTTTATTTGGTAAATTACTGGACAATGATGTATTTGTACTATTTTGTTTATAACAATGCAATGCTCCTGTGAGATCCTTTTGTTCTTGAATATTTATACCCTATACCACTATGTGGTTTGGGTATAATGACTTTGCGCTGCTGTTTGTAACAACCAAAAATATTTGACCTACACCCATCTTTAATTATACCGATCGAATCAGATTCACCATCTGATTCGATTTAACGATGTCCGTCCGTCCGTCTGTGTGTCCATGTAAAGCTTTTAATCACTCTGCAGGTCGCATTTATGAATATATTTTGATGAAATTTCGTATAGAAGCTTTTATCAGCCATGGGATGAACGCTGTTGAAATTGGTGAGAATCGGTCTATGTTAAGGCCTAGCTCCCATACAAATCATCTATGAAATCAACATATATTGCCATAAGATCCAAATTATCATACAAATCTTAGTCAAATTGGGTTTTTAGGTATATATTACATCCATTAATCAGTAGTCCAAAAATGATCGCTATTGGACGACTCTTAGTCATAGGCCCCATATAGAGCTGCTTCCCGATCTTCACCTAAATCTAACAAAAAAAAAAAATATTGCCCTGATTCTTCTCAAATTTTGTTTGTTTATATATTTGCAAAATACAAGAGACTTTACCAAACATGGTCAGGATCGGTCCATTTTTGGGCCTAGTCCCCATATAGATATAGCATCCGATATGAATTTTTTCATATCTGCAGCCGAAAAAATTAATAAAAATCGCACTCAAATTTGGTTCATGCTAATTTTCTATAACCAGTTAGTTGGGCCTGAGAGATAGGGTCTCTAAGCGCATGGTATAGGGTATCGTATAGTCGGTCTATATACGATTAACAAGATTTAACAAGATTTCTTGTTGATTTATTAGCAGATCTGCAAGTTCTACTAGATAAACCCTGCATCTGAGGATTTTTTTAGAATTCCAGGCAGCATTCATATCAGTCCATATGACGTAGGAGTTATATGCTGATACATCTATCATATTTGAAAACAATGCAACACGCCATCGCCTAGTCATACGCTTACATGTTTAATTAGCAACTAGTTGGTCAAGCAAATCAACTCCTGCTTTCGTTTGGTTGTAATGATGTAATATTTCAGGTTTTTTTTCATCGTCTCTTACATCAGCTGAATGATGAAGAGAACTTAAAAGGAGGACGTATTTATTTTTTTTTTTTTAACTTAGGAGGCTATAGTTATATGATTTGAAAACAATAAATCAGAGTGCATAACGGACTTTTTTTCATATCCAGAATTTTTTTGGGGCAAAAAAGTTTTATTCCTTTTGTGTACAAAGTTCAAGTGTCAATCCATTACCATATCATCATAAAACAGATTTCAAGAGTACCTTTGCGGGATTCCCCAAATCCCATCCACAGTTTGAGAATAATAAAATTTTGAATGAAAAAATATTCAATGAATACAATTTTATTGATTATTTGACTGAAAAAATTATTGATCGATTATTCTGAATGAAGATGAACTCAATTCAAATATATTCAATAGGAAAACAATGGTAAAATGGAATTAAACTTGCAATATCGGTTGTTGGGTCGTATTGACCCAAAGGATATTAAATGTGTGTAAATCGTGTTTTGAAATGTGGAGGGGGGAAGAAAAATTTAAATTGTATTATTTTCTTTTAAAAGCATAATTTTCGTCCCTGCAATGGATAAATTAAAGTTTCACGTTCATATCTTATAATTAAAGTGAAAAATTTTGCGTTTGAAAACCAAAATTGGGTCAAATTGACCCAAGGACTGCAGGATGGTTAAATGAAAAAAGTCAGCCAGTTGATTATTTGGAAGATTCAGAATGGATATGTGATCTCGCATTTTTAACAGATATATGCGGCCATTTAAATGATCCGAACATAAAACTTCAAGGAAAATGTCAATTAATCACGGAATTACATGGTGACGTGTCAGCTTTTCGAATCAAGTTACCATTGTTCCATTCCCAAATAGCCAATAATAATACCTGTCACTGCGACGAAATATTTAAAAAGTACAAGATGAACAGTAATCAATATGTTATTTATATTGAACAACTGCAGCAATCTTTCAATAAACGATTAGAAGAATTTGACCGGTACACAATACGGTTCAACACATTTGCTAATCTTTTCGAAGCATCACATGAAAATTCAGAATCAAAACTCAAACTTGAGCTTATTGATATTCAGTCCAACGAAGAATTGAAGTCCAAATTTAAGGAAGGAGACTCAACGAACTTCTACAGATGTCTTCCTATAGAAAACTTTCCAAATTTTCGAGAAAATGCTGCGCTTTGTGGAAGTTTATTCGGAAGTACATGCATTTGTGAGCAAACTTTTTCAATAATGAAGTTGAATAAATCAATTCAAAGAAACCGACTTACAAATGAAAATCTAAACGCCGTGGTAAAGGTAGCTACTACAAATATTACTCCGGATGTAAAAAAGTTAGCATCTTATATGCAACCACAAAAATCACATTAAAATTAAGTTGTTTTTGATTAAGTTACTAATATATTTTGAATTATTTTGAATGTGAATTTCCCTGTTTTTGTAATAAGTATAGTGGGATGGGAGTGGGATATCTATCAAAATAAATGTTTTGTAACTCAAGACAACGGTTTTTCAATTTTTCACAAATGCACTATTTTGAATTTTTTCCTATTTGTGTGTAAAACCTTACAAATAAAACTTATACTGAGAAACTAGACAAATTAACCTTTCCGAAGGTATGTAACATACCTTCATAACATAACAGAAGAGAATGGTTATCTGTAACCTGATAGAGTTATTTGGACATTTAAATCTGAACACGAGGATGTTAGAATTGGCTTCACGAAATTAACCCAAATGAGGCCAAAACATTACGTTTTGACAGAAAGCAGCGGAACTCATACAGTATGCGTTTGCATTTACCATGAAAATCTTAAACTGATGTTGAGCGAAATCTACTTAAAGTATTTAATAGATGATTCGGCAGAAGATTTACACGATTACCGCGATTGCCTTAAATTGACTATGTGTCCTAATGCAACAACTTCTTGCCACTTAGGTGAATGTACCAATTGCCCGAAAACCACATTCATCAAAGAAAATGTAATCAACTCTTTAGATCGAGAATATATAGAGGAGGTCAAATTTGATTCTTGGATTCAGACTGACAGATGCACATTGAAAACAATCATTTTAAATGTGGATGATTTTGTGGAAAAAATGTCTACAGGATTGCTAAACTCGAGAAACCATGACTTTTTAGTCAAAGAGCAATGGCCATTCTTCAAGGATTTGAAGATACATTTCAAGTCTGGTGAATTCGTTATTTCATATGATTTCGCAGAAAACTATAAATATGTTCTTCAGGATGCCATACAAGCAATCCACTTCAATAACGACCAAGCAACTATATTCACAGTAGTTATTTACTACATGAAAGATGAAAAACTGGAACACAAAAGTATGGCAATCATATCCGACGATTTAAAACATGACACCGTTGCAGTTTATGAGTACCAGAAGAGAATACTAAAATTTCTAAAATCTAAATTTACAGTAAAGAAGGTATACTACGTTTCGGACGGAGCTCGTCAACATGTTAAAAACAAAAGTAACTTGGCAAATCTTATGGCCCACGAAAAAGATTTTGGAATGCCAGCTGAGTGGCATTTTCATCCTACTGCTCATGGTAAAGGAGCATGTGACGGTATTGGAGCCAACCTTAAAAGAAATGCAGCGAAGTATAGCCTCCAGTGCTCTCATCAAGATCGCATCTTAGATGCGACTGCTCTATTCCATTGGGCAAAGAGTTATTGTAAAGAAACTAAAATAGTTTTTAGTAGCAAAGAGGATCATCAGGAAACATTGAAAACACTGAAGAGCAGATTCGATGCTACGGTAACAATCGATGGCACCGCTCAATACCATGCTTTTATACCGCTTGTCGATGGAAGACCCAAGTTGAAAAAGTTTTCTGCCTCTATTCAATGCGATTTCTTTCCAAAGACAAAAAATAAACCAGCAGCGAAATCAACAGCTGAACATAGTAGCGTCAAGAAAGGATTGACAAAAAAAACGCAGTAAATAAAGGCGACAAAAAAGCTGGATGGAGGACTGGGTATTTAAAAATTTACAAGACTTAAATACTTCATCAGCTACAATAAATTAAGTATAAAAATAGTTATGATATAAATGGATCTAATGCAATTAAGATTAAATTTTAATAAATTATTTATCTTTTTCTTTTTAATATTATTATTATACATTAATTTAATTATTATTAAAAATAAATAAAAAATAATAATATTTCAACATTTCTATAGAAAAAAAGCGATTTTTTTCCTAAGGTTAACATATTCTGGGTATTACAGTATCGAGGGTATAAAATTTTAGTTAGGTATATTATATACCTTCGGAAAGGTTAACTTGTCTAGTTTCTCAGTATAAGTTTTATTTGTAAGGTTTTACACACAAATAGGAAAAAATTCAAAATAGTGCATTTGTGAAAAATTGAAAAACCGTTGTCTTGAGTTACAAAACATTTATTTTGATAGATATCCCACTCCCATCCCACTAAGCGACCAAAAAGCTCTTAAAGGAAAAATCCTAAGCTTTCTTATGAAAAAAAAAAAAAAAAAAATGCCCTTTTTGAAAAAAAAAGGCAAAAATGCTTTAATTTAGCAAAAAAAAAGTCTACAATTTTTTTTTTTTTTAAGTATTTTTTCCGAAATATTGAATAAATAGCTATCTAAACTCTTTGGGAGAAAATTTTCTAAGAACAATAGGTAATAAGTTATGTGGATGAGAAGAAACACCTGTTTGGCCAAAATGTCAAATTTTGATCCCCTCTAACTCAGAGAGATCTGGACCGATCTTGTTGAAAAATTGTGTCTAAACTACTATCCAATAGGACTAACCTTGGTGCAAAGTTCATCCCGATCGGAAGACATCGGTTTCAAAAGTTGGTGCACTTGACTTGAAATCCCCCATATATGTAATAATAAATGTTTCTAGTTTTTGTGATTGTCTAATCAATAATTTTCTAATGCGGCCCACATTCAATTATTAATTTTCTAATGCGGCCCACAGCGTTGAAAAGGTTGTGCGTGACTGGTCTGGACCGACTATACGATACCGTATACCATATTTTAGAGACCCTATCTCTTCGATCCAATTAATTCGATATAGAAAATAAGCATAAACCAAATTTGAGTGGAATTGTTATTAATTTTTTTGGCTGCAGATATGAAAAAGTTCTTATCGGATGCTATATTTATATGGAGACTAGGTCGAAATATGGACCTATCCTGACCATATTTGGTAAAGTCACTTATATTTCGAAAAAATATATACAAACCCAATTTGAGAAAAATCTGTGGAATATATTTGTTTTTTGATAAATTTAAAGGAAGATCGGGAAGCATCTCTATATGGGGTCTATGACTAAGAATTGTCCTATAGGGATTATTTTTAGACTACTGATTAATGGACATAATAAACCTATGCAAACCCAATCTGACTGCTGTCTATATGACTATTTGGATCTTATGGCAATTTATGTCGATTTTATAAGGGTCATTTGTATGGGGAATAAGTCTGAACATGTACCGAATTTTACCAATTTCAACGGCGTTCATTCTTTGGCCGGTAAAAGCTAATATACCAAATTTCATCAAAATATGTTCATATTTGCGACGGACGGACGGACGGACATCGCTAAATCTACTCAGAAAGTGATTCTGATATTAAAAAATGAATTATTAAAATTAATCATGATTTTCATTTGGGCGTTAATGGGTTAAAAAAAAAAATTTAATAACTGAAAAAGTATTTCAGTATCGGAGTCGTTTTTCGTATATAAAAATATTCAGTTCGAGCGTATCTTTGCTGGTAAAAATAACTCAGATGTGAAGAAATAACATATTGAAATAATATAACGACTCCAACACAAAATTTTTATACCCTATACCACTATGTGGTTTGGGTATAATGACTTTGTGCTGCTGTTTGTAACAACCAAAAATATTTAACCTACACCCATCTTTAATTATACCGATCGAATCAGAATCACCATCTGATTCGATTTAACGATGTCCGTCCGTCCGTCTGTGTGTCCATGTAAAGTTTGTAATCAAACTGCAGGTCGCAAATATAAATATATTTTGATGAAATTTGGTATTTGATCTTATATCGGTCATGGGATGAACGCTGTTGAAATTGGTGAGAATCGGTCCATGTCCAGACCTAGCCCCCATACAAATAACCCTTATGAAATCAACATATATTGTCATAAGATCCAAATTATCATACAAATCTTAGTCAAACTGGGTTTGTATGTATATATTACATCCATTCCTCAGTAGTCCAAAAATGATCCCTATTGGACAACTCTTAGTCATTGGCCCCATATAGAGCTGCTTCCCGATCTTCACTTAAATCTATCAAAAAAAAAAAAAATTATGCCATGATTCTTCTCAAATTTTGCTTGTATATATTTTTGCAAAATACAAGAGACTTTACCAAACATGGTCAGGATCGGTCCATTTTAGGGCCTAGTCCCCATATAGATATAGAATCCGATATGAACTTTTTCATATCTGCAGCCGAAAAAATTAATAAAAATCCCAGTTAGTTGGGCCTGAGAGATAGGGTCTCTAAACGCATGGTATAGGGTATCGTATAGTCGGTCTAGACCGACTATAATTTTCTTACTTGTTAAATCTGTGTTATTTTCTTTTTATGAAAAATATATCAGAACCTGAGTTATTTTGCCTGCAAACATCTTGTGTAATCCTAGAATATATTTCCGATAGAAAACTATTTATTAAAATATGGAAACGTTTTTTCTAAGGACAAAGAATTTGGAAACATTTTCTACAGAATAATGTTCTGAATTTGAAAAAACGTATTATAGTTTTCCGAGACAAGTTTTCTGTAGGAAACAAATGCGAAATATCTACAGAAAAGTGCTACGTTCCTTAACCGTTTTTCTCATTGAAAATTATATATATGCGAGTTTATGAGTCAGTTTTTCATTGAAAATAAATCACATTCGAAGACAATGTCCATTGAGTAATGTACTTTAAAAAAATTTCAAATCACAGAAAAGTTCTCGAATTCTGAAATATTTGTCCTGCAGAAAAATAATCAGAATTTGAGACACTTTTCAATGAATATAAATTCAGGTTCGGAGATTTGTCTTCCAAATAAAGAAATTCAGATTCGAATACATTTTGTGTAAAGTAATATTCCCTTCCTGAGATATTTTTTTACATAAAAAAATTTTTAATTCTAGTTTATATAGGAAAAAGCAAAAGAAATATCTAGAGTAAAGTTCTCAAATTCATAATTATTATTCCCATAGAAAAATATCTACGTTGTGCCTCACTTTTTCAATGAAAACACATTCATATTTGTTGACATTTTGTGGAAATACAGAGCCCAGATTCGTAGACATTTTTAGTTGTATAATATACTGATTCTGTAACATTTTTCTTATAAAAAAATTACTAGATTCTTTAACTCTGATTCCGAGATATTTGCTATACAATAATATCCTTTTTCTAGGACATTTTTCTTCAGAAAAATATTTAGTTTGTGAGTACATTTTTCCAAAAAAAAATATATATTCGAATTCAGAGAAATATTTATTCTTATTGAAAAAAATCAAATTCTGAAATATTTTTTAAAGAATAATATTCTGGTACTGGGACGTTTTCTTTGCGATAAGTTTTCTATAAAAAAAATGTCTTAAAGCCTAAGCCATTTTTCGATAGGGAATTATACGCCACTTTTTCGATAAAAACAAATTCAGAGATCTATGGAAAAAAAAATATTTTACACATTTTCTTTGATATTCTGTTATGGTTCTGAGACATTTCTCTAATAGAAACATTACCTACTTTTTTCAAAAAATTTTTTTATAGGAAAAATCTGAATAAAGAAAAATTCTTCATTCTTGAAAAAATTTTCTTAAAAAATGTGTCCAACTTCTTAAACTTATTTTCACTAGATACGAATTCAGGCTTGGAGAGAAACATATCATAATCTAAATCATTTTATCTGTTGAAAAATCTCCGATTCTGAGATACGAGTATTTATCGTATGTAAAATATTCACTTTTCTAATAGAATAGAAATTCAGATGCAAATACTAGCTCTGTTCCCCTACGATGTTGAAGCATGTTCAAGTATGTTGGACATTAGTCGAGTGCGTTCCACCAGAAAAATTTCAAGCTAAAAAGACATTTGCAGTTTCTCACCACAACTCACCATGCTTGAACAGCTTCAACTTTGCTAGAACAAATTTGTGTGAGTAAGTTTCAACCATTTACGAAAAGTGACAGAAGCAGTTGTTTTCATTCGTTGTTTTGGTTTTTTGATTTTTGTCAAAAAGAACAAAATTTTGGTAAAAATAAATAAAATGGAAAAATTAGTTTTATATGAAAATATATTGGGAATAAGCAGTGATTCAGAAGAAGAATTAATTATAATTCATGGTTTTTGTTTCAAGTCGTTCCACCAGAAAAATAGAAAATGAGAGCGAAGAGCGTAAATATGAAATTACTCAATGCTTGAGTTTTGCTAGACCTTTAAAAGATATTGTTCTGGAGGAACAGACCTACTGTCTTTAGAAAAATAATCCGATGCAATAAATCTGTAATAAAATTTTTAGATTTTAAGACATTTCTCCTATCGAAAAGTACAGCGTATCTGTTAAAGTTTCATATCCTGATGCAATAGCGCTATAAAAAAATCTTCAGATTTAAAGACTTTAAAAAATACTGTGTAAATTTCTAAGTACATTTTTCTTAAAACAATTTACTTCTAAAAGAAGAAAACAAAATTCTCGAAAACCTAATTTTTAGGAAGAACTATTTAAATCAGCATTTAAAGCAATTTCTCAACCAACAAAAACAAACAATTTAGCAATGTTTGATATTAAAATTTTTTATTGAAGCTACAAAGAAGGAGTTAAGCAAATACACATACACACATACGGGTATGGCAAATGTGAATGAATTTTTGCATATTTATAAGCCATAGAAAGAAAACAGAGAGTACTCATACAAAGCAACAGTACAAAAATCTATGATGGTCTATGATACACACGACCAGCACCAACACTAACAAATTTATAACAAAATGTTCACAATGTGATTGCTCTATCAATACTTCCGCTTGAAAAGTGTATTTGTGCATGTACTTATATTTGGGTAAGCATATAAATATATTCTGAAGAGTTTTCACTATGGGTCTGGATATGAATAAGAATAACAAAAGATCTAATGAATATAAAATGAGAAAAATTAAAGAAGAAAATTTGTAATTTCATAAATAAATAAATTAAATAATCATAAGTTTTAGAGTTGTAACTACATCTGGGCTACATCAAGTACGGTTTTTCTTGATATTTTTGAAGTGAACCTAAGTTCATTGTATAGCCCGCATTTTCGATTTAATGCCAATAGCACTTACATTGGAATTTACATCAACCATGAAATCTGGCCTTTTGTGGTCCATTGTCAAATGCATGAAAATTGATTCTCTTTCCTTTTTTTTTTTTTTGTGGAAAAAAGAACAGGACCCTCTACATATTGTTAGTATTAAAAGGAGTGAAAGCACAATATAAAAGAAACCACATGTTGGACCAGCATACATTAGTGACAGCTAGAAAAAAGGGAAAAAGAAACTATGCATCAAAAAACTGAATCAAATTGGTCAAGAATATTTAGGTTGATACAGCGAGAGCAGAGAGTAGTGCTTATTGTTATAATGATGTATGATGTTTCCATGTCTAACGGCAGACAATGAGATATATTTACAAGGCAGTAAATGGACACTTCCTTGTGTACCCATTCAATGATGTGAAATATTGTTAGGTAAACAAGTACTTAGGTACTACAGAAAACGAAGAGTGTATTTATTTTGTAATTGTGTTGATTGATTTCTTACTACAACAAAGAGATACAAATAATTAATTTGCATTGTTAAGTCTTTAGGAATTTAAGTACATAAACAAAAATCTGATAGAAAAACAAAATAGTATATACAAGTGAACGTTGTAATAAAGAATATATTGGTTCTTTTAGACAGCCCATTCGGTGAAAGAATAAGTTTCTAAGTTACGTTTTCCACATAATGTAAACCTACAACTATCACACACTTGACTAATTATGGACAAATATTTTATTAAATTTTTAAAATAGTAATAAATATTTTCTCTGTACTTGAGAAAGTTGTAGCCTCTCTTAGAATTATTTGAATGTAGAACAAGTAAGAAAATTATAGTCGGTCTACAAATGTGCATGTATGTGTGTGCCGATCCCTGGTATAGAAGCAGAAAGTATAAAGCAGGGATCGGCACACACATACATATACATTTATGTTTGTGTTGGTTGTTTGTTTTTGAGCGTAATTTATTTTTCTCTCATTCCACCAGGGCTGCCAAGATATATTTAACGCTGTCCCCAAACAAATTCGAAAAAAAGTCCACACAAATCGCCACGTGTAATATAAATATATTAATAAATAAAATTAAATTTGTTATTTTAATTTGTTATATTTAGCGTTACAAAAATGCTAAATGATTTGGATTTACAACTTGCGGGTTACCAGAAAAAAAAAGAGTTTATATAATTTGATCACAGTTTTGTATAACGTCATCAATATTTATTTTATATGCACAACATTTTATTCTGATAAGATTTTCGACATGTTCATCATTAAGTTTATTTCTGGTTTTAATTTTAATTATTTTTAATAATGAATATGAAGATTTCCAAATATAAGTTGAACCAAACATTGAATACAGTTAATAAACGGTTTTTGTTTTTGGATATATATCCTAGTAACATATTTCCAGAACTCTATTACTTTTGCAAGTGGTAAAGCTAAATCTTTCCGTATTCTTATAAGCTCTTCTTTAATGTCACTGGTTTGATTTTCAATATTGCATAGCAACGCATTATCGTGAAATTCTATCATATTTTCAATTTTGGTGAAATCATTAAAACGATTTTGCTACTTGAAAATTCATTGACAAATACTGAAGATCGTTTTAAGCTCATCAAATTACTATCTTCTAGTTGCGATATTAATGACTGAATTTTTATTTTGAATTGCTGAACTGTGAAAACCAGGTCAAATATGTTTTTGTTTCTACCTTGCAGCTGTAGGTTTAATTGATTAACTAACTCCGTCATATCGGTCAAAAAAGCAAAATCTAGCAAGAAATTTTTATCATTAGAATTTGTAAGAATTTCGTCAGTGTCTTTCGAAGGATTGTTTTCCAAATACGAAATCACCTCTTTGCGAAGGTTAAATAGCCTCTCGAGACAACGACCTTTGCTGAGCCATTTAACTTCTGTGTGCATTAATAAATCTCCGTATTCAGCATGTATTTCATCAAGAAAGTTTTTAATTTTGAAACAAATGTGCTAATGCTTTTGCTTTATTTAAAGTAGAAACATTTGATCTTGAGCCTGAACAATTTCAAACTCAATCATGAAAGTTTTTAAGTTTTCGATGAGTCAGAGAATTATGGCCGCCACGTATTTTGTTAATTACTTTTATGGCAACTTGCATAGTATTCAATAAATTCAAGTTTTTTGTGAATAAGGCCTGTTGATGTATTATTCAACGAAATACATAGAAGTTGAAACCGTTTTTCAACAAAAATCCCACGAAACCGTCTTTTTTGCCAACCATTACATTGGCACCGTCAGTACATACCGAACAAAACTTATTTTTATCGGCAAAAGAAGAAATCTCTTCATTTACTACATCGAAAATGGTGCTACCCTTAATATTGCCATTCAAAGCAACCATTGTCAACATTTCGTCATGGAATAAATGAATGCGCTAATCTTTTCCGTACGCCGATTAGTTGTTTTAGAGGACATTGGGACATCACTAATAATTTTCCGCATTTCTGCGCCTGTGTCACCGAAAACTTCAAAAACAGAATTGCTCAGCTCCTTGTAGAATATACTATCTTCGAATGGACGGCAACGATTAGCAAGTGCAGCGGCAATAACAAATGATGCCTTTATTTTTAAGACACGATCAGGTAATTGATCACCCTGAGAATCTTGGAAATCACTAAATATTTTTTCATAAAAAGGTTTTTTAAGATTTACAAGTAATTCGTCCCTATAATGATTTGATAATTTGTCATACTCGCTATGACATAAGTGATAATGCCTTTCCCATTCTAAATTAAACATTTTGTTCAGTATTGTCTAGTAACTAGCTACTACACCACCTGCTGATAGGAATTACATAAAAAAATTAGCAACCTTGGATGAGGAAACAAGCGACTACATAACCTACTCGCATGAATGATCAAACAAGACTAAATGTTTTTATTAAATAAAAATACAAATTATCTTCTCATGCTCTCTTCATTAGTGAGAGAGCATTCGCACATGTGCGTTGTCTAGCCGACCACTGGTATAAAGCAAAGGTTGGCTACTGGCAAACTTTTGCGAAAATATACTTAAAATAACCTTTTACAAAACTTCATTTGAAAATCGAAGCTTTTGTTTTGTAATTTTTACAACTGCTTCACGATTTTTTTTTTAAAGAAATTTTAAAAACATTAAAATTAATTTTTTTTTTAATATATAAAATATAGGAAAATTCTGAAATGGAAAAAAAAATTTGTTTGTTAAAGTCAAAATAAACGGGCGCCTAGGCGCCACACAATCCACTAGTTTTAGCATAACGTTAATCTAATTTGATACGTGATGTATACGCACACACTCATTAGGTAAATGCTACTAGCACAAAGCCAAAAACAACGACAAAAATGACATACAAATTGCAAAATTTATAACAACAACAAGAATAACATATAAGAGTGGTATTTTTCAAGAAATTTTATCACATTTTCATTAAAACTCGGAAGCTATTGAACTGATAGTGTTTATTTTAAAAACCTGTACAGCATGCCAATGTTCCAATTTCACTAAAGTTGAGCAACCCAGCTCATTAACAGCGTCATCGTGATTTTCACAAACGATCATCACTATGTCAACCACGTTTGTTATAAGGATCAAGAATATAAAGGGTCCGCCAAATAACCTTTTTTTTAAAAAAGCTGTAAAATAAACTACTGAATATTATCTCAAATTCCTTTTTTTATTTGGAAGTACAACCCTTCCGGTTAATAATGGAAAATAATTTCATTCAAATGACTGCCTCGCCTGGCCATGCAGTGGCCTACACGATCGGTCCAATTTTTAAGCACATTATCGATTGTGTGCAGCTGTATTTCACCAATGGCTTCACGAATATTGTCCTTTAAAGCGTCAATTGTCTCTGGCTTGTTGACGTAACACTTATCTTTGAGGGCACCCCACAAATAATAGTCCAACAGTGTCAAATCGCAGCTCCGAGGTGGCCAAACGACATCAGCTCTGCGGCTGATAATGCGATCTTAAAAAACAGGGCGCAAAACATCGAGAGTAGCTTCGGCTGTGTGGCACGTAGCGCCGTCCTGTTGAAACCAAATGTTGCCATTATCCTCCTCTTCAATTTTTGTGAACAAAAATTCGTTCAGCATGGCCCGATAACGATCGCCATTGACTGTAACGGCCACTCCTTGCTCATTTTCGAAGAAAAATGGCCCAATTATGCCTCTGGACCAAAATCCACACCAACCAGTGACTCGTTTTGGGTGTATCGGCTTTACAATGTATGCGTGCGGGTTTTCTGTGCCCCAAATGCAACAATTTTGCTTGTTTACATACCCGCCAAGATCAAAATGAGCTCCATCTGAGAAGATGATTTTTTTTGGCAAAATCGGCATCTTCTGTAAGTCGATCACAGGCCCACTTAGCGAAGCGAAAACGCATTGGATGGTCAGTTGGCTTCAACTCCTGAACCAATTGGATTTTGTATGGTGTCATACCAAGGTCCTTATGCAAAATTCGTCTCAATGATGCCTCTGAAATGTTCAATTCTTGAGAACGACGGTGAATTGATGTTGATGGCGATTCACGCACACATTCTGCCACAGCAGCAATATTATCGGGTGTACGCACTTTTCACGCTTTGGTTCATCGATGAGGAAGCCAGTTTCTTTCACTTTTTTCACAAGATAACGAACATACGGAGCTGACGGTGCTTCTCATCTTCCAAAATCCATACGCAATTTTCGCACACATTCTGCAACATTTCAATGATTTTCAAAGTAATGTCGCAATATTTCCCAGCGTTGTTCAAGCGTATACACAACCATATTCGTTCAGCGGAAGGATAACACTAATTATCTGTCAAATCGGACATGAGCTAAGTGTTACCATTCACGAAATAAGCACTAGTTGAAAAAAAAAAACGTTAGATGGAAAACCCTTTATAAATTGTATGGATCCATATTTTTTTTTAATTATTAGCAAAGTTATAGATATCCTCTTTTTGTTTTTTAAATAGTTTTCCTTGAGAGATTATGATATTTTTATGTTTTAATTATTTGGATAAAATACTCTTCTAGATAATACCAAACACTTATGTTAGAACTCAGCTATGCTTTATGTTTGCTATAATTTTGCTCCAATTTGTATCGTTATTCAAGCAAAACTTGTTTGATCAGTGTAGTAGTGTGTATTGACCTCTATGAGTTTTTAATGAAATTTTTTTTAATTTCAGGCTGCATTTCTTAGAAATTAAAAAAGGACGACATCCAAGTTTTTGAGTACTTCTTAGGTAAGTACATTAAGAGTTTTTTTTTTATCAAGCTATTGATTATAATTTCTTTTGCGCATATTAATTCTTTCATTTAAAAAATCTTACACATTTTGTGAAAAACGGATCTATTCACTTTAGCATTAATGAAAGAAATTGCCCGTATATTTCAACGGAGATAAATCGTGTGCAAATAACTTATTTTAATATTTGTTTCCTTTTGTATTATTGAAAAGTTGTGAAAAAAAATGTTATTTTCTTTAGCAGCTTCACTTATTTAAAAACTTTCTATGGCCCCATTATACCTTGCGGAATACGATAGTGCCACACTCGAACTACTTAACTAAAAAAGCAAATGAAATCTGATAAATATAGATTTTCCTAATACAATAATAAGACGATTGAGCTGGATACATCTGCGTTTAGGTGTCAGTCAGCATCATCATTACAAAAAAATAAAGAAACATAAAATTCACCACATGAGATTCTAATCCACATACTGGTATCTTGTTGTTTTGCTTTTCAGTGCGTTCTGCGAAACAGAAAACATATAAAATTTAGCCTCATTTCAAATGTATTAAAAAAATGTCTTAATACAAAGACAAATACAAAAACTTATGTTGTTTCAAAGCATAGGTATATATTTCATCGTATTTTGTATTCTTTTTTTTATTTATAAATAAAAAACTGTATCTAAACTTTTGGATATTAAGGATTTAGAAGAATTTTCAAAACAGCCTTAAACAATTTTAAAGACATTTGAAAGTAGATATGGGACATAAAGTCCCATTCTACACACAGACGCATACACACTCAGACCTAATACTGAAACATATGCCAAGGAGTGTGAAATATATTACACAAAGGAATATATCAAAATTCACACAAAACTGTTAGCTTAACAGTTAGTTAAAGGCAGCAGTTAGTTTAAGCAGCTTATGTGGTGGCAAATTTCCAGAAAACTTTTTTTTTTCACATTTAATGATTCTCATTTCTTTTCTTGTTTGAAAGATAATAGAGCGAGATAGGAATAAATAAGTTTGAGGGATTAATTACTGTAGAATATGCTACAAACCGTTAAAGAACAAAATGGTTGGGCCATTGTAGATTGGATTTAGAACTAACTTAGAAATAGACCTATCAGTTGAATGTAGATGTCATGTAGGATTACACACTATATGCATTTATTTAAACTATATAAAAAGAGCGATGCTTAATTTGAATCAAAAATCATTGAGCTTTTTTCAGAATTCAAAGCCAAATTTTGCAAGGATATTAAGCGATTTGCTATTGTGTTCAAATGAAAAAGTGAAGTGGAAAACCAAAAATCTTTCTTTGAATATCCAAATAGATTTTACCACCTTCAATATATTTATGCAAACATTTTCACAATGCTCGAAACAGTTATTGAAGTAGATTTATGGAAAGGCCCCCTAAGCGCTCAGCTATTTGGCTTTTATATCCTCAATCGATTGAAAATGGTATCCCCGAAGTTATCTTTTGAGTTTATTGAATAACCAGAAGTTAATTTTCCAACCAACAGTAACAAGAGTGAACAAAATTAAAAGCAAACTAGAACAAATGTAAAAGAAACATCAGAAGAAAGTGATATTAAATTGCATGTTTATGAAAAAAAAAAAAAATTAAATAAATAGAAAAACCTCTTCATAATATTAACTAGTTTTTGCACGTACCACAGTGGTTCAAAACCAAAAAAGTGGTAATAAGTCTGGAACTTCTAAACTATTGGTTGGATTGGAATAGTATATTCCAGGCGATTGTAGTCAAGGATATGGGCTTTCAAAATATTTATTTTTGAGATACTCTGTTGTAAGACAGGGTGAACTACAGGGTGCCAAAATCGACCACCTCGAGATGGAAAATAAAATTCTACCATCTAATGTGAAATCCAATACTGAAAGTGCAAATGTTGGATTAGCGGAACTGCTTGAAAACACTGCATCTAGAATAATATCCACATTTAGCAAAGAAGAAATAGAAATATGCAACAATTCAGAAGTTACGTTTATATGTAAATGATGCGATGGAACATCTGGATTTTCTGAGTATAGACAACTAAGTGGAAGCAATTCAGAAATAGATTTTTCAACAATTTTTATGACATCATTAGTACCACTAAAAATGAGGCTATATAATGAGACAAGTTCTTCTTCTGGTGAGAGAGAATATCAGGACATATGGAGTAATTTAACACCCGGATCTAAGTTTCTATGTCGGCCAATCCGATTTGAGTACACAAAGGAAGACAAAATTACAACACAAAGCTTAGTGAGTTCAATAAATCAGGAAATTTCTAGATTGTCTCCAGTTTTTGTGGAAATATCTGGAAGTGTCATTAAAGTGTTTTTTCAACCACTTTTTACAATGATTGATGGGAAAGTAGCCAATGCCGTTACAGATATAACATCTACTTGGAAATGTAATATATGTGGAAAGAAAAGTTCAGAATTTCGTAACAGTTGTGATGAAATTCCTATTAATGAAAATGCTTTAAAATTTGGAATATCACCACTTCATGAAAGAATACGATTTATGCAAATTCCAGGACAGGAAAATATACCAGTTAAAAATAATACTGATCTACACGCCATACGAAAAACTGAGAAGAAAAGAATTCAGGATGAATTTAAAATGCAACTTGGTCTAATTATCGATAAGTCTCTTTGTGGCTATGGAAATTCAAATGATGGTAATACAGCAAGACGTTTCTTTGAAGATCCCGAAACTACTTCTTTGATTACTGGCATTGACACGGCTTTAATCGCACGGCTTAAAGTAATATTAGCTGCCATTAATAGTAAACAACAAAATAATGCGGAGAAATTGAAAATATATGCTAGTGGAACTAAGGAATTAATAATGAACTTATATCCTTGGAGGCCAATGACACCAACTTTACACAAAGTATTAGCTCATGGGAAAGAAATAATACAAAATAGCATTCTGCACTTGGGAGAACTGACTGAAGAAGCACAAGAAGCTAGAAACAGAGATGTCAAACACTTTAGACTTTTTAATACAAGAAAATGTAGCAAAGAAGCTCAAAATTCCGATTTAATGGAATATTTATTTATACCATCAGATCCAGTAATATACTCCATAAGAACAAAATGGTTACCAAAAATAAGTCTTGAAATAGAAAATGATGATTCCGAAGCTATGGATATAAAACATCTTTTATCTTTTGATATTTCTGATTGTTTTGTAGAAAATAACTAGTAAAAAAGCAGACAATTGTTATGTAATTTTAAGCCTATTATAAAACAAATAAAACAAGTAAGAAAATTATAGTCGGTCTAGACCGACTATACGATACCCTATACCATGCGTTTAGAAACCCTATCTCTTAGGCCCAACTAACTGGACATAAAAAATAAGCAAAAACCAAATTTGAGTGGGATTTTTATTAATTTTTTTGGCTGCAGATATGAAAAAGTTCATATCGGATGCTATATCTATATGAGGACTAGGTCCAAAAATGGACCGATCCTGATCATGTTTGGTAAAGTCTCTTGTATTTTGCAAAAATATGTACAAACAAAATTTGAGAAGAATCAGTGCAATATTTTTGTTTTTTAATAGATTTAAGTGAAGATCGGGAAGCAGCTCTATATGGGGTCAAAGGGATCATTTTTGGACTACTCATTAGTGGATGTAATGAACGCATACAAACCCAATTTGAGTAAGATCTATATGACAATTTGATCTTATGGCAATTTATGTCGATTTCATAGGGGTAATTTGTATGGGGGCTAGGTCTGAACATGGACCGAATTTCACCAATTTCAATACCGTTCATCCCATGGCCGACAAAAGCTCATATGCCAAATTTCATCAAAATATATACATATTTGCGACCTGCAGTTTGATTAAAAGGTATACATGGACACACAGACGGACGGACGGACGGACGGACGGACGGACATTGTTAAATCAACTCAAAAAGTGATTCTGATTCTATCGGTATAATTAAAGATGGGTCTGGGTCAAATATTTTTGGTTGTTACAAACAGCAGCACAAAGTCATTATACCCAAACCACATTGTGGTATAGGGTATAAATATGTCATTCACTATGTAAATGACCATTTATATGAACAAATAGAGAAATAGCTAAATTTTTGCCTGTGGAGTGTGGTTTGGGGTCATTATTTCAGCATGTTGCAATATATTTGATAGACATGTTATATATCGTTGAATAGATAAATATGTTTTCTTTAACAATATATATAATAATAAGTAAAATTCAAAAATTTTGGGAACACTTTAACAAAAAAAAACAAAAAAAAACGAAAAACCATAGTTTTTCTATATTTTTTTCTGAAATTTGAATATAAATGTCTCAAAAACTATTAACGTTATCAAAATGATTTTTTGAAGTGTTTTGGATAATTTAAATGCCGTTCTGAATCAATAAACAAAATATAAAAATAGCTAACAATAGCTATGTTAACAAAAAAAAATTCGTATGAAAATTTGACTTTTTCCACCATTTAAGCGCTCCTGACCACGTTTATGTAACGGTGGTGAATTTTATTATTGCAAATAAACAAAAATATTTGGAGCTTTAATACTGCGGTGAAATATTTGAAGAAATCGTGCGGATATTTTTGTATTAACTTTTAAAACTTAGTTTTTTTTTTTATATTGCCCAATTTCGTCCAATGCTGGACGTAGGGTGCATGTCCAAAAATATTAAAAATTTCGCTTACAACCATTCTTGAAGCATATTCTTTTAAAATATGTAGAAAAATATATACATGTTTTACCAAGGTTGTGAGAAAAAAGTGAAAGAATGAAGGGTATTTTTTGCCAAAAATTTGCAATTTTTAGAACCTGATTCAAAAAGTCAACTTTAAGATTTTGTGCTCACTAAACGGTTTCAAAAAATACTTCAACGTATTTTTTTAAAAAGTACTGGCTATCGCCACATATTTTTAGATTTTTTTTATCCATTTTAATAAAAATTTTATTTGCGAAAAACCAAGAAAGAATTTGGTGAAAAGTTCAAATGTTGATTTTAAAATCAAATATTTTTTAAACCGTAAGCGATAACTAGGTAAGCGATAACTAGGTAAGCGATAACAGCGTATCTCAAAAATAAATATTTTGAAAGCCTATATCCTTGGCTACAATCGCCTGGAATATACTATTCCAATCCAACCAATAGTTTAGAAGTTCCAGACTTATTATTATTTTTCAAGTAAACACACAAGTTTTCGATTGGGTGTAGATAGATAGATAGATAGATAGATAGATAAATAGATTCTTTATTTAATTTTTTCTTCTTTCATAACAATATTACAATTTTATATAATAATACTAATAATAAAGATTTTTTTATACGGCTTGGTTTAAAACCGTCAGCCGGAAATTTAATTATATCAAAATAATTTAACTTTGATTACTAATTTATTAGTTAAATTCATTTATCAAGAATTTCCTATAAGCAAGAGCATTTTTTACATAACTATACAGAGGATGCCAATTTCCATCATCCCCACCATTTAAATGTTGAAGAATTTTATCGTCTGAAAGCATTGAGTATCGAAGAAACCTACATATTATTGTATTTAATACAGGATATCTTCCTAGAAAATGCATAAGAGTTTCCTCTTCATTAAAGTTACATACAGTCTTGTCTGCTCAGTTCTATACAGACTCCAATTTAGCCACAGAAGGTCCCCTCGCGTCTTCATTTTAAGGGAATTTTCAGTTTGATTATATCGTTCATTACAATACGTATGACCTATATCATATTTCAAATGTTTGTATATTCTGTGCTGGCTTTGTAATGCCTTTTCCTTTTCAACTTTCATTAGCTTAATCAATTCCATACATGCACTGTTCAATGAGGATTTATTTTGATTTGCATTAATAAAACTTACTTCGTATTTATTTAATCGCTCAATTAGTTCTCTATACCAGAATATTTTTTTCGCTATAATAAGCTTTGACAATCTATGAGATAATCTTTTGTTGTTATATTCGAACAGGGTTTTAGCAATATATTTTAAATGAAGGCTGTAAGTGTATATATGAGCATCTTCCTGACCCGTTTCCAGGGCAATAACATAATTGGGTGTATTTTCCGGTAGCTTTAACACTCTTTTTGTAAAAAGCCTTTGAAGTTTGTCTATGCAGCTGAACCCTGAAAAATCCCCATATTTGTGCACCATATGATTGAACCGATCTGCAAACGGCTTGAAACAATTTCCACTTAGCTTTCATGGACACATCTTTATTACCAACAACATTTTTCCACGCGATGTTAACACAAATTTTAGCAGCTTCATTTTTTGCAATTATGTGTTCTGTAAAAGACATTGATGGTGTTAATAATATACCTAAATATTTGTACTCGTTAACGATTTTTACATTTTCGCCATTAAATTTCAACCTTTCGTTAGCAGCTATGCGACCTCCTTTCCAAAATATCATTATCTCCGACTTTGCTAAATTAACTTCCATTCCCCATGTATTGCAATAATCTTCCAGTTTATTGATCATCTTATATATTAAAAGAATTTATGAATAAACTTTGCACTCAAGATTTTTTTCAATATTTTTCTTCTCTCAAACCTCTAAAACTAGAGTTCTAATTAACGTAGGCTGCTGACACAGTTCTAAGAACACTCAGTGGATCAAGCTCCTTCTTTTGAGCTATTAACTGCTTAAATTCTTCGGGTTTGAGGAAAGTTAAGCGTGGAGAATCAACTTTACTTTTACTGTACGTTACCTTATCTTGGCATATTTTGGCATTACTGTACGTTAACTTCTCTTGGCAAATTCGTTGGGTTTGAGGAAAGTTATGCATGGACAATCAACTTTACTTTTACTGTACGTTAACTTCTCTTGGCATATTTTGGCGTTACTGTACGTTAACTTCTCTTAGCAAGTTTTGGTATTATATTATAAAAATTAATATAATATAATATAATGCTGCGAAGCAGAAGGGGTCCTCTAGTATCTTGTAAAATAATTGCATTTTCAGCTACTATAACAATATCATCCGCATACATGAGTACTCTTAAATTTATGTTATCTATTCATAATCCTCCTTTCAAGTTATCATGCAGATCATTTAAATATAAAGCGAATAATAGCGGTGACAACAAATAACCTTGTTTAACGCCTGACTTAGTCTCAAAGTAATCTGAAAGTTCACTTCCAGTCCAAATTGTAGACTTAGAATTTTTGCACACGTTTTCGATAAAGGTAACGACTTTTGAGGATACTCCCATCTGGTGGAGTTTGTAAATAAATAAAGAGTTTTCTAGGAATACTATCAAATGCCGCACGGAAATCCACAAAAAATGCATAAACCTTTTTGTTTTCATAAAACTTTATGTTGTTAATTGATGCTTGTTTATCCACTGCATCAACCGTTCCTGTATGGCACCCATCATAATCTTTCCAATACAATTCATTCCTCTTTAATTACACGGTTCATTGTTATTTCCTTTTTTATAAATTGGTGGAACTATACTTCGTTCAAACATATCCACTGAAGCCTCTCCATCTAATATCCTCGTGTACACATCCGCAAGCGCATTAAGGTATTCATTGCTGGCATTAATAAAAAAATTCATAGGGGATTCTATCCTCACCTGGAGCTTTGTTTTCTTTAAACTTCGCAAATGTCAGCCTAGTTTCCTGTAATGAAAGTGGCTTATCAAGATCTTGATCAAACACGTAGTTAGCTGCATACTGGATATCTGATGCACTGATAATGGGATTGAGCAGTAACTTGAAATACACTCTAAAACTATCTGCAGTTATTTGGCTGCTAATATTTATGTCTTGATTTCTTATTTGTTTTGCTAACTGCCACCATTGTTTACTGTCGTTTATGGAGTTTAATTTTAGTTCTATTCCTTTGTAATAATGATCTTTTTTTCTTTTACACAACTCTTGAAATATAAGTTTTTTATCGGTATACTTTTGTTTGTCTTCTATACTTTGAGAATTTCTGAATGATTTTAATGTATTGAATGATTTCTCTCTAGCTACTTTACATTGAACATCGAACCACTTATGTTTGAAACATATTTGTTTCCGTTTTATTGTTGGTATTATATAAGTTTCCATGATCACGTGCTAAACCCATTATCAGCCGCTACCTGAAATCGCAGGAATTTTTTTAATTCCTTTTAAGTACTTGCTTTTAGGAGCTCAATTTAGAAAAATTTAAAAAAAAAAATTTTTTTTTAATTGTTGTTCACTAGATATGAAGTGGTCGAAAAATCGACCATTGGCCAGAAGTCAACATATACATACATAAATAAAGAAATGCGTTTTTTTACGAATATTTAGCTTTAATTCAATTTATTCGTTTTTAGTTGTATCAAAAATGTTATTTATTGATAAGATATGAATAATTAACGCAAAAAAGGTTAGATAGTTTGGATATATTCATCAAAACACTTGGTATGCAAGTAAATATTACGTTTTTTTTGTGTAAAGTTGGAATTTTTTCACGAATATTTAACTTTAATTCAATTTATTCGTTTTTAGTTGTAGCAAAAATTTTATTTATTGATAAGATATGAATAATTAACGCAAAAAAGGTTAGATAGTTTGGTGGTATTCATCAAAACATTTGGTGTGCAAGTAAACATTACATTTTTTGCATGTAAAAATTGTATGTTTTTTGCATACTTTGCAGCGACAATATTTGTTTTGAGGGCTTTTTACCACAATATGGTTTTTTTTCGTCGATCCGTGGAAAACAAGGAGGGCATTCTTTTTTATCAACATCAGCAGCGTTATCTTCCATATCTTCGTTCATCATATTGGAAGTCAGTAGCTTGGTAGTAACAGCAGAACGAAACTCTAATTGAGTAAGTGGCTTTGTGTTTTCATGCTTTGCCAACATGCAATGCATCTTCCAAGCATTAACCATTGCATTGCCAAGAGCGTTGGTCCATAGTGGCCACCACCACTTCTTTCCCCGTATGCATATTCGATAGTTGGCCACTGCGTTGTCGTGAAGGTCAACGCCTCCCATACCTTGGTTATATTCACGAATCACTTTAGGTTGGGGAATCGCAACTGTTTTCCTTTGCGTACGACAATATCTTCGAGCATTGAACAATGGCTCGACTGTAGAATTATTAGTAATGACATTCACAACTGCATTGTCATTCCAACGGATGGCCAATATTTCTTGCTTAGCATCGAATATTTGGTCAAATTAGCCACGTTCAGCATTTTTTAAATTTTCTAATGGAATTTTCGCCATTCTGTTTTCACGTATTGTGCCAGTTGCAAAGAAACGGCGTTCATTCAGTAGACACATAAGATGATAGGAGGAAAAAAAATTGTCAAAGAAATTAATATGACAATCGGGATCAGATACATTTCCAAGCAAATTCAAAACCGTTTGAGCGCCAAGACCGATATTTTTATCATGTGGAGTTGCCGAGCCACCGTATGGTATGGAAAAGAATAGATATCCTTGCTCTGAGCACAAGCACCACGATTTGAATCCGAACCGAATCGGTTTTCCGGGAAAAATCATCTTGCACGAGTATCTTCCAAAATAGGGTATCATCTGTTCATCTATAGATAAGATGTGGCTGAAAACTCCGAACTGCATAAATTTATCATTGAGAGCATCAATAATCGGTCGGACTTTCGCAAAGCGATCTGCTACGTTCAGATTGTTGTTAGCCGAGAGGTGGAGAAATCTTTTTATGACTTTAAATCGATTTCGGCTCATCGTTTGCTTCATCATAGGTACTCCCATGTCCTGGTAAACTGACCAATAATTATCGATTTGTGGCAGCGTGTGATACCCTGATAGGTACAATATACCGTTGAAGCGCCGCATTTCATTTGGTGTCACATCAATGGTTGCATTATTTTGAGTAGCATATAAATTCGTGAAGTGAGTAATATCCTCGACCAATGTTCCATCAAAATACAATGAAAATATGTCATACGGTGACATACCACCTACACGAATTCAAAAACTAAAAATTAAGGCTCTAAAACGACTAAGGCCCGGTTGTACAATAGTCAAGCAACTCATGAGTAAGCTATCTATCGAATAAATTTTTTAAATTCTGTCAAATTCAATACATATTTTACAAATTTATTCGCTAGAAATCTGAGGTTTGTTTGTATATTGAACAACCGGGCCTAAATGATATTAAAAAAAAATGTTCACTTACCAATTTTTGCGCAAATTTCTTCCTTTTTCAAACCTTCCACGTTGATTGGTGCTCTGGTGTAAGTAAAATCCCCAGGTTTCTGCCAATCAGGAACTTCAAAATCTGCCTTTCCTTTGAATAAGGATGGATTAACAGCTTTTTTAGGTCTTCTACGTCTTTTTGCGGCTTTCGATGTTGATGGTTGCGGCTCTTCAGTATCATTAGGTATTAAGTCATTGTCCCGAACGTACTGTAACTCCACTTCCCCGGTAATTTCATTCGCACAATCATCATTGCCATCATTTAGAGCAATTTGATTATCGTCGATATTTTCTTCATCAGTCACATTGTCTACTTTAGATGGAATATACACGAGATCAACATCTTTTGAACTCATAATGGCTTGTTCTTCCTCGTCATCCGAATACGGCTCGTTCAAAGCAGCCGTGATTTCTACCATGGTTAACACTTTTCGAAAAGACATTTTCTTTATATAAAACCACACCAAAATGCAATTATCTCACTTTTATTTGACACACACACGTCTGCTCTGCAGAAAAGAATAACAATTATGACAAAGCAACAGCGAAAATAAAAAAAAATTCGCAGAATTTTTCACAGCCTACTAGCAAAATGTCAAATTCAATTAAATATCTACTTGACGACTTCTGGCCTGTGGTCGATTTTTCGACCACCAAAAATAACGCTCTTCTGGGAAGTAGAAAACTTTCAATATTGTTGCGGATATCAATTGATTATTGTTACTTGGTCTTTCCGCTTCCTCAACATGCAAAAATAAAATAAGTAATTTTAGTTTTAAGACTTTTTACTGAATTTTGAAAATTGTTACAAAGAAGTCCTTTCTTCTTCCTTTCACGAAAATCTGCAAACTTTTATTTTTTTACGAAAAGCTAAAATCAATGCGTTAACAGAAGATCAAAATTGTCTTATCCATTAACGGTTTAAACAAAACATATCTAACGTTTGAGTTACATCGCTTCAAAGTTGCTGGTCGAAAAATCGACCAGCGGCCGAAAATGGGTTAAGACCACTTAAATTAAAAGCTAGTATCCGCCTCATCATATCATTTAATTTAACGTTTAATTTAGGGCAGTAAGGTTCTTTATATTTTAAATCCCATTTTAGTTTAGGAAAGAAGTTGCCTTTGAGTATACTCTTCTCTTCAAGCAAAGTTTAATCGGCAGATGATCGAACAAAATTTGATTCTCTATGGAAAATTCAAAGTTTAGCATATTTAGTGCGCAGGTGTATGCAATAGTGTCACGGTTATAGAGCAGCCAGGACTTTATTATGAGAGCCTTCAGTTTGAGGTCAAAATAATTTAAAATGCGGCTTTTTATCAGTATAAAATCAAATTTTTCTGCGCTTTTAATTATTTGAATATTATTATTCAGACCTATTATTATTATATTTATTGTTCAATTACTATCACAAACAATAATAACTATTATTACAGCGATAGCTTAGTACAACTCACCAGTACACAAAAATTCTTAATATATGAATACAAAATTTTCACAGCTAGTTAACGGTATAATTATTTTAATGAAGTATAATTTTAGTAAATATTTTTTATACCCTATGTCACCATGTGGTTTGGGTATAATGAATTTGTGCTGCTGTTTGTAACTACCAAAAATATTTGACCTAGAACCATCTTTTATTATATCGATCGACGAGGAATCACTTTCTTAGACGATTTAGCGAAGTCCGTCTGTCTGTGTATCCATGTTAGCCTTGTAATCAAATTTTGGGTCGCAAATATGAATATATTTTAATGAACTTTGGTATATAAGCTTTTATCGGCCATAGGGTGAAAGCTATTGAAATTGGTGAAATTCGGTCCATGTCCAGACCTAGTTCCCATATAATTGACCCCTATGAAGTCGACAAAAATTGCCATAAGATCCAAATTATCATGAAGATCTCAGTCAAATTGGGTTTGTATGTATTTATTTCATAAATTTATCAGTAGTTCAAAAATAATCCCGATCTTCACTTAAATCTATCAGAAACAAAAATATTGCACAGATTTTTCTCCAATTTGGTTTGTATATATTTTTTCAAAATATAAGTGACTTTACCAGATATGGTCAGGATCGGTCCATATTTAAATATAGCATCCCATATGAACTTTTTCATATCTGCAGCCAAAAAAATTAATAACAATGCCAGTCAAATTTGGTTTATGCTTATTTTCTATATCGAATTAGTTGGACCTATTCGCATGGTATAGGGTATCGTAAGTCGGTCTAGACCGACTATGATTTCTTACTTGTTTTAGTATTTTGTTAGTATAATTATACCCTATACGACTATGTGGTTTGGGTAAAATGACTTTTTGCTGCTGTTTGTAACTACCAAAAATATTTGACATAGACCCATCTTTTATTATACCGATCGACTCAGAATCACTTTCTGAGCCGATTTAGCTATGTCCGTCCTTCAGTCCGTTCGTCTGTCCATCTGTGTGTCTATGTAAATCTCGTAACCACACTACAGGTCGCAAATATGCATATATTTTGAAGAAATTTGGGATATAAGCTTTTATGGGCCATAGAATGAAAGCTATTGAAATTTATGAAATTTGGTTCATGTTAAGATCTAGTAGCTATACAAATGACCCCTATGAAATCGACATAAATTGCCATAAGATCCAAATTATCACATAGCTCTCAGTCAAATTGGGTTTGTATGCGTTTATTATATCCACTAATTATTAGTCCAAAAATAATACCTATAGGAAAATTCTTATTCATAGGCCCCATATAGAGCTGCTTCCCGATTTTCACTTAAATCTATCAAAAAACAAAAATATTGCGTGTGAAACACTCTTGATTAAATAAGTTGATATACATTTTAATTATGTATTTAATTATGATTATTATGCATTAATCCTAGCAAGACAAAATGTCTGCTAATACGCAAACGAAATGCAAATCCAGAGTTTGGGAATGAAATAGTTATCAACGGCGATAGAATTGACTTTGTTATAAAAACAAAAAATCTTGGAGTAACTTTTAATAGCACTCTAACTTGGTCGAACCACATAAATACGACTGTTGTTCAAACTTACATGAACCTCAGAACTCTATGGCACACTCAGTCTTTCATTCCCTTAAATATAAGAATACATCTAGCCAAAACGTATTTAATTCCCGGTATTTTATACGGGTGTGAACTTTTTGCAAGCTGTGATTCATTTAGTAAAGACAAACTTAATGTTTTATATTACAGCATAATTAGATATGTTTTTCGACTAAGAAGGTCTACCGGAACTTCTTCCTCCACGAATAAACTTTTCAGCGTATCATTTGAAAATCTGATGAAAATTAGAGTTCTTTTGTTTCTTCATAAAGTAATTTTCACCGCAAAACCACTTTACCTGTATGAAAATCTCCGGTTCGCCAGAGCAAACAGAGGAAAAAAATTAATTCTACCTCGTCATCGTTATTTGGTATCTGAATGGCATTTCTACGTCAACGCTATACGTCTTTGGAACATGCTTCCTCAATCTCAGCAACTTAACAGCAACGCTTCAAATTTTAAAAAATTCCTTTTTTGAATATTTTGCATAACAATTTTATTAATTAATTAAATTAACTTATTTTATTTTTTTCTTTTTTGTAATCTTGTATTTTTTTCTTGGTTATTGTTTACCATTTTTTCTTTAATATTTTCTGTATTAAATATTTTCTGTATTAAAAATATATGTATTTGGTAATTAACAATTCCCATGCCTTAGCATTATTATTCCTGTACCGTAATTATAAGATTTGTTCTTGTTGTACAGGAAAGCAAATAAATAAATAAATAAATACATTAACCAAACAATGCATTTATTTGCAATTACCGAGGTATGTCGTCACCTACTGAATAATTTTATTGCTTGTAGCCTTTGGTATTATGTTTTATTATGCCATTAGGTATAATGGGAGTGCTTTAAAACAGGGAAAATAAAACAGACAAAAAAATCTTACTTATGGAAGCTTTATCATTTTTATTAATTTTTATACCCTGTACCAATATGTGGTTTGGGTATACTTATGTGCTGGTGTTTGTAACTACCAACACGTAAGAAAATTATAGTCGGTGGTTTGGGTATAATGACTTTGTGCTGCTGTTTGTAACAACCAAAAATATTTGACCTACACCCATCTTTAATTATACCGATCGAATCAGAATCACTATCTGATTCGATTTAACGATGTCCGTCCATCCGTCCATCCGTCTGTGTGTCCATGTAAGGCTTGTAATCAAATATTAATATATTTTGATGAAATTTGGTATTTGATCTGTTCTCGGCCATGGGATGAACGCTATTGAAATTGGTGAGAATCGGTCCAACTCGGTGAACTTTACCATATCTGCAGCCGAAAAAATTAATAAAAATCCCACTCAAATTTGGTTTATATCTATCTTCTATATCCAGTTAGTTGGGCATGGTATAGGGTATCATATAGTCGGTCTAGACCGACTATAATTTTCTTACTTTTTTTTAAATTTTTTCAATATTTTTTCTTTTTATTTACATTTTTAACAAATTTGATATTTACATATGAGATCTTATCTTTACATATACATAGATATTGCAGCAAATAATAATATGTAGGATCTAAAGATATTAAATAGTTTTTTTTTTATTTTTTAATGATTTTTAAAGGACAATGGGAGGAAAAACAACCTTTATATGATTTAATAAAGGGTCCGCCATCTAACGTTTTTTTCAACTAGTGCTTATTTCGTGAATGGTAACACTTAGCGCATGTCTGATTTGACAGATAATTAGTTTTATCCTTCCGCTGAACGAATATGGTTGTGTATACGTTTGAATAACGCTGGGAAATATTGCGACATTTCTTTGAAAATCAGGGTAATGTTGCAGAATGTGTGCGAAAATTGCGTACGGGTTTTGGAAGAAGAGAAGCACCGTCAGCTCCGTATGTTCGTTATCTTGTGAAAAAAGTGAAAGAAACTGACATCCTCATCGATAAGCCAAAGCGTGAAAAGCCAAAAACAGTGCGTACACCCGAGAATATTGCTGCGGTGGCAGAAATTGTGCGTGAAGCGCCATCGACATCAATTCACCGTCGATTTGAACATTTCGGAGGCATCATTGAGACGAATTTTGCATAAAGACTTTAGTATGACGCCATATAAAGTCCAATTGGTTCAGGAGTTGAAGCCAACTGACCATCCAATGCGTTTTCGCTTCGCTAAGCAGGCCTGCGATCGACTTACAGAAGATGCCGAATTTGCCAAAAAAAACATCTTTTCAGATGAAGCTTATTTTTATCTTGGCGGGTATGTAAACAAGCAAAATTGTCGCATTTGGGGCACAGAAAACCCGCACGCATACATTGAAAAGCCGATACACCCAAAAAGAGTCACTGTTTGGTGCGGATTTTGGTCCAGAGACATAATTGGGCCATTTTTCTTCGGAAATGAGTAAGGAGTGGCCGTTACAGTCAATGGCGATCTTTATCGGGCCATGTTGAATGAATTTTTGTTCACAAAAATTGAAGAGGAGGATATTGGCAACATTTTGTTTCAACAGGACGGCGCTACATGCCAAACAGCCGAAGCTACACTCGATGTTTTGCGCCCTGTTTTTGAAGATCGCATTATCAGCCGCAGAGCTGATGTCGTTTGGCCACCTCGGAGCTGCGATTTGACACCGTTGGACTATTATTTGTGGGGTGCCCTCACAACAAGCCAGAGACAATTGACGCTTTAAAGGACAATATTCGTGAAGCCATTGGTGAAATACAGCTGCACACAATCGATAATGTGCTTAAAAATTGGACCGATCGTGTAGGCTACTGCATGGCCAGCCGAGGCCATTTGATTGAATTTATTTTCCATTATTAACCGGAAGGATTGTACTTTCAAATAAAAAAAGAAGTAGTTTTTTTTTTATAGCATTTTCAAAAAAAAAAAAAAAAATTATTTGGCGGACCCTCTATATACATACAGTTCGAGTGACAACGTTAATGAATTTTTGCGAATCAGTAGATCAAGAGTATAGAAAGCTTCTTGGCTATTCTAAGACAAGATTTTTGGCATTATTATCATCGGTTTAATCCATATTAAACATTTCTGAAGGTTTAAGAAAATATTTTTTAGACACAGAAGGCAGCCCCAAGATTTTGAAGGATTTTTTTTCAAACCCGTGGTCTAAGCTATGATTGATTTTTATAAAAGAACAGGTAGATCCTTAAAAAAATATTTTGCATTAAATAATTTATTTTTGTTTAAAGGCTACAATATTTAACAGAATTGTCTATAAAATAGAAGGTGATGACGTTTCAACAAATCATGTTAAAAATTGAGTGGACGAATTAGTCGAAGCCTTGGCAGACAGGAATACATGTGGCTTTTTGTCCACTTCTATGAAAAAGGATTTAGAAAGTCTCAATAATCGTGGCCACTCTGCATCAAAAGAAATTGTATTAAACACGGCCACTAATTTTTATGGTTAATAAATAAACGAAAACTTTAAACCTTTGTAACATTTTAATATTTCAGAAAAATCGATTTAATATTTAAAAAGTTCGACCATTCAATTTTCACAAGTGGCAAATTTCATTTGGATTTTATTGAAAGAAGTGCCAGAGTGGAAGGATGTAGAAAAAAGTGCTGAAGATCTCTTAGAGAAAGAAATTTTAACCGATATTAGCAATAAAATCTTTGAACAGTATAACTATATAAAAAAAGTATGTAACACAAGGCAAAATAGATGAATGGAATAAGAACGAGATATCTGTTGATATGCGTTGGGTAGAAATAATAAATTATTTCCAGAAAAAAGAAATCCCATTCAACTCCTTGATAAAAGTAGTTGAATTTTTACTCTGTTTGCCTGGTTCTTCAGCTCCCGTAGAACGTATATTTGCGTTGGTTAATAAAATATGGACCGTGGAAAAAACACGTTTGAGTACAAGTACTTTAAACGATATTATTAAAGTTAAATACAACTTTAAACAAACATGCCAAGAGTTTTTTACTTTTTAATTTCAGAACCGCAACTTTTGGCGAAAATACTCAAATCCGAAATATATGATTTTAAACAGAAATCTGCTCGAAAATATTTTTTTTATAATTTAAAGTCAAATTTTTTTATTAATTTTAAAATCTTATTTTTGATTTTATTTTTCTAATTATTATGAATTAAACTTATTGATCTCTTATAATCTCAATATAAAAACAAGTAAGAAAATTATAGTCGGTCTAGACCGACTATATGATACCTTATCTCTCAGGCCCAACTAAGAGGATATTGAAAATAAGCATAAACCAAATTTGAGTGGGATTTTTATTATTATTAGGGATTTTTATTTTTATTATTATTAGATTTAAGTGAAGATCGGGAAGCAGCTCTATATGGGGCCTATTACTAAGAGTTGTGCCATAGGGATAATTTTTGGACTACTGATTAGTGGATGTAACAAACACATACATATACAATTTGACTAAGGTTTATATGATAATTTGGATCTTATGACAATTTATGTCGATTTCATAGGGGTCATTTCTATAGGGGCTAGGTCTGAACATAGACCGATTCTTACCAATTTCAATAACTTTCATCCTATGGCCGATCAAAGCTTATATACCAAATTTCGTCAAAATATATATTTGCGATCTGCAGTTTGATTACAAGCTTTAAATATACACACAGACGGACGGACGGACGGATGGACGGACATCGTTAAATCGAATCAGATGGTGATTCTGATTCGATCAGTATAATTAAAAATGGGTCTAGGTCAAATATTTTTGGTAGGTACAAGCAGCAGCACAAAGTCATTATACCCAAAGTGGTATATGGTATAATAAGAGTATAATTCTAGGAGTTCTTATTTGTGTAATAGTTCCTAAATCTTATTTAAACGTGTTAGCCTTCTTTAAAGACAATCCTTCTAAACAAATAAAAATATATTTTTTTAAAATTTTTTTTAATTATATGCATTTTAACCCATTAACGCCTGACCCCCTATTCCGTTGTCCGATTTTGACAAAATTTCACACATTTAGTATCTAGTATTTTTATTTTTATTTTTTATCTGTCATACCCGAACCTGTGTCTCTTGGGTATTTTTCTACCCACTTAGGCATTAACTTGTTCTGAAATAATTTTTTTTTTGTTAAATATAAAAATTTGAAAACGGTAGCAATAAACATATTTATTGTATGTTTTGATGAAAAAGTGGTGTGTTTATCTAATTTGAACTATAATATTTGAATTAGTGGCATGAAAACAAAGTGTGTGGTGTGTTTGTCTATATTTAATTGATTGGTGTGATTTTTAAAAACGAATTTTCGACTTCACCGTTTTTGGCTAGAGTAAGTGAAATTCAATGCAAACAAAAGTGTTAGATATAGTTTATTGTCGTAGTTGATACGTGCATTTCATTGTGTGTCGTGATATTGCGGTAGAGTTTCAGTAAATCTTTTAACTGTAAGTGAATTACAAGCCGAAATAGATGGAGAGACTAGTGATGAGGAAGAAAATGAATTTGACCATAAAGCAGATAAAATAAATTTTGTGATTACTCCCCCGGATAAGGTTGATGATGTAAGTGACAATGAAGATATAGATGATAATCTTCAAATACTTCATGATAAAACTCACTTTCCTAATGAAATGCCTGGCCAGTTTGAGATTGAGTACATGTGTAATGATGATAATAAAAATCTTTCAGTGGTTTCTGAATTAGTGAAAAAAACTCTGATCCATTTGATACAGACAATGAACCCCAACCATCTACATCGAGGTCAAAGGTTTTGTTTTTGTGGGAAACAAACCTAAATGGAGTAAAGCGCATAGTTACAATTTTGATAAACAACCTTTCGACAATGAAGAAAATGTCCATTGTGGCATACCATAACAAATAATACAAAATATATACGTTTATAATAAAAATATGGATGCAAATGATAAATTTGTCAAAATTTCTCCACTGAACGATGTCTTAAATAAAAAGTGTATGCAATTGGGTGTATTTGCTCACAACCTTTCAGTGGATGAAGAGGTGATTTCTTACTATGGTCATCATTAAAAATGTTTATAAGTGTAAAGCGATAAGATTTGGTTACAAGTATTGGGTCTTAGCTTCAGCGGCAGGATACTGCTTTTTTTTTATTCCATATACTGGCGCTTCTGCCAACAGTAATACCGATTGTGGTACTGGAGAATATGTAGTGTTACGATTGTTGAAAAATTATCAGACCCAAACCAACACAATGTAACATTTGACAACTTTTTGACTAGCTCTTATGCAAATTGACTCAAAATGAATATTTTGAACTGGTACCGTTCGCGACAATCGCACCAATCATGCTTTATTGGATGATTTAAAATTGATGAAAAGGATGAAGATATCTAACTCTGCTTTATTTTTCCAATACTGACTATTTTTTTTTAGGTAGTTCAGTTGATTTATCTGATAATACTATGAACAGCCACCGCATTCAAATTCGCGGAAAAATGGTACTGGCCGTTACTTAATAATGCTGCTATGGTAAATGTTTGGAAGCGGCACTGCATTTGCAGAAAACTTGAAGGCATGCTAGTCATAAGACAGCTTGATTTTCGCTGAAGTGTCGTAGAAGCATTGATAACAATAACTGAAAATCGTTGCCGTGGTTATAAAAGAGTTGTCACAAACGCGCAAATAATGGCAAAGCGGATGGATAAGTTTAATCATATGATTGAAAAGATTGGTCAACGCGGCCGCTGTGAGAAATGTGGAGGTAAAACTGAGTAAGGATACACAAAATGCCATGCAGACTTACACCCCAAGGATTTTTTTGCACAGTTTCATGCTGGCACTCCAAAAAACATTGAAAATATAAAAAATCTTGGATCTTTCAGATCCATTTATGTCAAAATTTTTTCACTTTGTTAAATTATTGACTTTTGACCCGCTAATTTTGCCCCAAATCATGTTCCTATGTGACTCTTAAAGATTTTGTTTCCTAGTTTTATCTTTCTTCTATCAATTCGTGAAAAAAGATTTGCAATAACTTGCGGCTGGCTCCTGCTGGAACTTTTCTAAGATAGCTCTATTTTTGGGTATTTTTTACCCATTCGTCGTTAATGGTTAAGTAAAAACCTTTTTAGAAACAAAATTTTCAAAAATTTTTAAAAACCTGCGTTTTCAACCTGCTGATCCAAAACAGTTGCTAAGATACTGCTAAATATTGGTTATGAATTCTGTTACATGTCACTTAAACTAAATTATAAGGTGAGCATTATACGTATTATTTGTTAATCATTTTCTTAAAATAATTTTGAACCTTTAAAAAGGTGTAATTTAAATTATACTTATATTAATTACTTTTATTTATTACTTTTATTTGAAAGGTACTCTTTAAGTAAATACTTTCATTTAAAAAATGCTTTAATTTAAAGTTGCTTTTATTAAAAATGCACCTTTTGAGGGAGATACTTTTTGTTAACTTTTCTATTTGTGAGAACGTCCCTGAGGACCTTTTTGATCCACTATCTGTCACAACTCCTTATTGTTGAATGGGTTGAATACCCGAACCGTATATTTATTTCCAGAAAAAATTGTGCTCAATCGTCTTAATCTGGCTTTCAGGCGATACGAGAAATAATTTATATTTTGTTGAAAAGGTCCCTGCGAAACATGTAATATTATTAGAAGAAATCACTAATGAGTTTTGTTGGATTGTGTTTTTTTTTTTTTTTTTTTGTTACCTGTAATTATTTTTCTAATTGAATACTTACAACAACGATTTGTGTGGCAAAGAGGATTTGCTACATCTTGCATAGCCTTACTGCATGAAGAAATCAATGAGGAGTTCGACAAAGATAACAAAGATGAATTAGAAACTACTTCTGCGACTACCGAAATTTCTGGCAGTTATTATATATCTAAAAATAATACAAAAGTTGGACCGCCGTGGCAGACACATATGATCCCCACACCATATTCCGCAAGCTCATCACCGAAGCTATTACATATGTTATCATACAGGAAACCAATCGATACTCAAGGAAGAAACAACTGTGTGGAATTCGGAAAATCTTACGAAGAAAAAAGAATGGAAAATATTTACTCTGGAAGAGTTCAGCGCATTTTTGGCTATCGTTTTGTATGCTGGGCTATCTAAATCAAATAATGAGACTGCTAAGGAACTGTGGGGCCCACCATAATATACAACGCTCCATTATCATATGATCTATTTATGCTCATCAAAAAATTCATTCGCTTTGATAACGCAAATACGCGATGGGATGCTGCGATGCAGCTATTGTGGATCTTTGGCAAATGTTGCAGGCCAATTTGGTGCAAGCTTTCTCCCGCGTTTTTCGCTGACCGTGAACTAGCAGCTATTCCTATATAGATGCCGCACACGGTTTACACAATTCGTTCCATCTAAGGCAGCCAAGTACGAAATAAAGGAATTATGGCTGTGCGATATGAAATCATTTTCTCCCCTCAAAGGAATGATTTACTCCGGGAAGGTGCCTGGTCAAAAGCTTGTGGTAAATCAAGGACAGAATGTGTTGTGTCAACTAGTGGAACGATATGTGAGTACATGACGCAGAATTTGTGTTGACAATTTTTTTTTTCAATGTTGGATGTGGCCCGTACATTGATAAGGCAGAGCACTGAACTTGCTGAAGCAGTACGCCTAATAAAACGACAAAACTATTGTTGATGATATTGAAAGTTTTTTATCCCCACAAGAAGTTAAAGAAGAGGTTAATAAGTAAAATACTAAAAAATCATCAGGATGCGATGACATAGATGGTACTATCGTTAAACTTCTACCAAAAAAAGATAATACAGTGGAATCTCTCTTGAGCGAACAGCCAAGCGACTACTGACATGTGTCCGTCCAAGGTGTATGTCCTGTCGAGAGAAAACTACTAATTTAAATCAGTAAAATTTGGCTAAGATGGTGAGTTTTTATTTAACCATCTTTTTTAAAAAAAAAAAATACATAAAGAATTCAATTGGTTTTAATAACAAAAAAAATCATAAGTAAGTATGTATGTATCTAATAACAATATAAAATGTTTCATGAGTAGTATATTAGTTCAATAAGTATTCCTCCATCTTAGTTTGACGTTTTTTGGCCTTGGTAATAATGTCTTGAAAATGTAAGTCAAGCCTTGGAAGTATATTCATAGCTTCTGTATCACCTTGGCATTTCACAAACGCTATGAGATCATGCGTTTTAGTAAAATCATCTTTATAAGTTAAGATAGTGTTTCGTGCATCTTGAAGACCGAAAAGTTCAATTTCGTCTGTTGAGTCATCAGGAATTTCTTGAACTTCAGAATTTTGTTCGGGTAGTGGGTACCTATAAATCCAAAGGAGATCCTTCAACTATTAAATCCTTATCGATATGATAAAAATCAATTAAGCTTTGCACAGTGACCCCTGCAAGACATTTTTTCTGAATTGCGGCAACTAGTTTTAATGGCAACTCATCTTCATGCTCAAAATCAACATAAAATATTGGCTGACATTCCTGGCTATCAAACATAAGATCTGGCACATGAAAACAATTTTGAACTGTTTCTGGAGCAACTTGGTCCCATGCACTTTTAGCAAAACAAACTGCATCCAATAAGTTTATACGTCTTACTACATCGTAAGCTGTATCAGAAATTTCAATGTTTGCTAGTAAGTGCTTCAGTATCAAAGTTCTGTTATTATTCTTAAAAGTTTTAGTAACACCCTGATCAAGTGGTTGTCTGATTGAAGTACAATTAGGAGGCAAAAAATGAATTTTAATGTTTTCGAAATTACTGTTTTTTGAATGCGATGCCGCACAGTGGCTGATAATCGTTTTTCATTGGCCAAAATTCTGTTACTTTTGAACCGATCAAAATATTTAAGTAATTTTTTTTAATGGATAGATATTTAATTCAGCTTGACTCAGTTTTAATTACATTAAAATTGATTGAGGACTTTTTAAGGAGTTCTAGGTCAAAGTTGAAATTTTGATTTTTTATAACTTTTAGAGTGAAATATGTGTTTATTATTTTTTTTTTATTTATCAAAAAATTCAATATTTGGATTTTAATAATAATTGTAAACATTTTTTGTAATAATGGGATTTTTTTTAACGTTACACTCAAAAAATTTTTGCACTAAAAAAAAAAATAGTAAAATCAACTGGATATTTCGCTATTATTACTGGAAAATCAAAAATATTTTGTTGTCAAATTTGCAAATTTGTTTACACTCAAAGAATATTTACACTTAAAAAAACGTTAATAATATTATCTTGCTATTACTACAGAAACATTTATTATTTTTTGCTGTCATATTTGATAATTTTAAAAAACATTTTAAAAATAACTGCATTTATAATAATGGTAGGTTCTGTTTATTATTTTTTATTAATACTATGTTGTTCGTACTTAAATAACAATGAAAGGCATTGTTATTTGACTGCAAATGATCCATATTTTGTTCTGGGTTTTTTCTGTTTTTTAATAGTTTTTTGAATTCTTCATCTAAATCCCGATGTTCCACTTTCAATTGATTTCGAATACTGGAGATGAACGGATCTGGCGTTGCCAATAATATATTAAATAGATCTTCATTTGTGGAATTTCGTGAAATTTCTCTAGTATTGTGCTCTCTATAAAATCTGTAATCCTTATTCTTTTTATTTCCTGAGCCTCTTCTGACAGATCTCCAAATGGCACCAAATGATATTTAATGACATCTTCTCCATGATAAAAAATTTTGTGAACTGTTGCAGACATATTTCTCCATGGGTAGTTAGATGTATATATTTTTGCAGTTACCCTAGGATAATCTCCAAATTTTTTAGAGTCAATTTCTTCATTGCACGCAAGTACTTCTAGAATTATTTTAAATCTTAAATCCACTCCTGTTATTTCAGATGCTGTGTCTGGATCTGAAAAGAAACATCTTGCGGTATTGCCATCACTTGTATTGCCTGACATTTGTTTTTGCTGATCTATAGTCCATCCAAATTTGCGATATTCATCTTGAACATGTTTCTTTTTTGAACTTTTTAACTCTTTGTTGGTTTCGTTGCTTCTTATTGATCCTGGAGAGCCGAAATCCAAATCATAACTGATTTTTAGTATGTGTTCCATTAGTCGTATTCTTGCATGTAGTGGTGATAATCCAAATTCATATGCATCGGTATTATCTAATGATTTTGTCGGGACTTGGTTTAATTGGCTTGATGTTGCTTGGCATACAATGCAGCTGGATGCAGCCTTCGTGTTAGTCAAAGCCTGATCTACTTTTCCATCTATCATTGTCAGCACTAAATGGTATCTTACTTCAATTTGCTGCCCATCTAACTGTAGTTGTAATGGCTGTAGTGTTGCAATTTGGGCCTTGATATCACTAACTTCTTTGTTATGGCATCCTGAGTTTCTTTTTCGAATTCAAATTTGATTGGCCTGCAGTATCTCGTAGATGTTGTCTCATTTTTCCAAATATCCATTGCTTGCGTTGTACTAGTCGAAGGCTTTGAATCTTCCAAAATCTTTTTCAATCGCAATGGTGCAAATGATACCATGAACATATCTGAGCCTGAAATATTTTCACATACTACTTGTTTGTATTGTTTACGTCCCGAAGAACCATAACATCCCCATTTACAAAAAAGAACTAACTTTGTGTTTCCATATTTCTTTAATTCATTTACTTAGAGAGATTGTAGTTGGACCCCTGCCGAAATTTGTGTGATTGCAATAGTGTCCTTCGATGGCAAACAGTCCATTTTAGCAGCGGATATGTGATGATATGCTGGATACACATTTGAGCCTTTTTCAATCGCACGCAATCTGAGCTGTATATATTGCTGTTTTGTTAATTTCAAATCCATAAATAATGCTAATGGCTCCTCATTTGTGAACTTTTTTGCATCTCTCGGAGTTGGTATACTTTTAAGAATCCGTTTTGTTCTCACTGTACTAGCTTTAACAACTTTTTCAATGATATCCACTTTTGCTAATTGGTTCTGTGGTCGTAGTTGATGTAGAAAAGATTATTTTATATTTTTACAACCAATTTCACCTTTAACATTTTTAAGTTTTCACCTCTTAGATCTATTGCTGCAGTTGTGTACTGTGTCAATTTATTAAAGTCTTAGAGAAGAAAACAGTTAGTCTGGCAAGGTTGGATAATCGTCACAAGACTGGTAAAATACAACTCTACGTTCGTCAGAACGTTCGAGAAAATACAACTCTACGTTCGTCCGAACGTTCGAAAAAAAAATTCTGACAGGAGAAAACAATGAAAAAAAACTTCCTTTTCCGGTGAGCAGCCAAGAGGGACAGACGTTGAAGAAAAAAAAAAAGAAGACGGAGAAGATCCATATAAATCCACACGATCGTCCACGGAAAATTAAAGAAAAGTGGAAGTAGAAAGCCTAAAGGGAGGTCACACATCTCATCGCATCGCGGGTTGCCAACAGGAGAGCCCTAAAGCCACCAGGTATTGTAATTCAGGCAGCATTTCATTCAGAAGATCGACAAAACTCGGCCAACAAGGAGGACTTCACCAAGTGATAAGTGAAGAGGAGTACCGAACCTCCAAATGCTGAGGGAAGAACTGCTGTTAAGCTGGGCTGCAACAACAAACCGTTAGCGGCAGATGTGGGGAAAAAGTGAAGCGGTGGCAGAATAAAGTTCCCCCAAGCTACAAGTACCATTAATCAGTCATCCGCAGAATATCACTACAATCCCGGCAGCCACCTACAAGAAAAATTATTCATCAATACCAATAATCAGTCATCTGTAAAATTTCACAACCATCCCAGCAGCCAATTTCAAGAAAAATATTCATCAATACCCTTAATCAATCATCTGTCAAATCTCACAACCATTCCGGCAGCCATCTTCAAGAATCTTCATCAATAACATCAGTCATCTGTAACACCATCTCTCCTTAACAGCAGGCACGAGCAGAGCAGACACCTTCATGAGACACCATCCCAGGAAGCGGAATAGCCAACATAAAACAAGATAAG
Organism: Cordilura impudica; assembly: GCA_963682025.1. Classification (NCBI taxonomy): domain Eukaryota; kingdom Metazoa; phylum Arthropoda; class Insecta; order Diptera; family Scathophagidae; genus Cordilura; species Cordilura impudica. Next base: position 107,632,675 of record OY821518.1, read on the forward strand.
TCACATAAATATATATATATATATAAAAATTTTAGCTGAAACACGCGCACCTTGTTTGTAAAGGGCAAAATTGTCCGTAGAAGAAATCAGTGTAAAGATAGTAAAATCTTGCTAAAAACATGAAGTTAAATTTACCTTTATCAAAATAAAAAAAAAAAAAAACCCCCAAAATTAAATTAACGTTCTGAAATAGTAGCAATTTGTTTCACGATGCAGGGTCGGATCTTTTCGTGTAATTTAAAATTAAATCTAGCTATTACCTAAATCACACATACCCGGGGTATCACCTGCAAAAATTTACCAATAATTCAAAATTACTTACCATTGTAATCAAAATTTAATTTTGCCATAATTTAAAATATTCTGACCCACGCTAAAATTTACAAAATTTATTAATGCGATTAATTTAATAAGATTTCGCTTTAGTTTAAATTATAATTATATATTTGGAAACCTACAAAAATTTACCAATAATTCAAAATTACTTACCATTGTAATCAAAATTTAATTTTGCCATAATTTAAAATATTCTGACCCACGCTAAAATTTACAAAATTTATTAATGCGATTAAGTTAATAAGATTTCGCTTTAGTTTACATTATAATTATATATTTGGAAACCTACAAAAATTTACCAATAATTCAAAATTACTTACCTTTTTTAATCAAAATTTAATTTTGCCATAATTTAAAATATTCTGACCCACGCTAAAATTTACAAAATTTATTAATGCGATTAATTTAATAAGATTTCGCTTTAGTTTAAATTATAATTATATATTTGGAAACCTACAAAAATTTACCAATAATTCAAAATTACTTACCATTGTAATCAAAATTTAATTTTGCCATAATTTAAAATATTCTGACCCACGCTAAAATCTACAAAATTTATTAATGCGATTAATTTAATAAGATTTCGCTTTAGTTTACATTATAATTATATATTTGGAAACCTACAAAAATTTACCAATAATTCAAAATTACTTACCTTTTTTAATCAAAATTTAATTTTGCCATAATTTAAAATATTCTGACCCACGCTAAAATTTACAAAATTTATTAATGCGATTAAGTTAATAAGATTTCGCTTTAGTTTACATTATAATTATATATTTGGAAACCTACAAAAATTTACCAATAATTCAAAATTACTTACCTTTTTTAATCAAAATTTAATTTTGCCATAATTTAAAATATTCTGACCCACGCTAAAATTTACAAAATTTATTAATGCGATTAATTTAATAAGATTTCGCTTTAGTTTAAATTATAATTATATATTTGGAAACCTACAAAAATTTACCAATAATTCAAATTCACTTACCGTTTTAATCAAAATTTAATTTCGCCATAATTTAAAACTACACATACTGATTTTGAAATCCGCAAAATTCACCAATAACTTTAGTTGACTTAACTTTTTAAATTTAAAAACTTACCATAAGTCAACTTATACTTACCCATTATGAAAATTTAAATCAACCTCAAATGTAATATTAAAGAAAATAGCCGAATTTCGTTCGAAATCTGAGATCAATGATAGGACGAATTTTGACCCCATAATAGCGCTATTTAGGCGGTTAGGTTCATACAGAAGATCCGTTAATGAATTAAAACTCGGATTACGATAGGAATTTAGGCGGACAAGAATAATTAAGTCTAACTGTAAGCATTAACATAAGAAACCCCGAATATTTGTATTATGAACCCAAGGTAAAGGTTCCTAGTGTTACGTTTTTGTAAAATTAAATAAAGAAATTGCACTGAGAAAGAATAACGATAAATTACGGTTTTAACCTACTTTTCGGTGGATGTTGAACATGGCTGAATGAGCAGCGGAGGATAAGGTAGGTATTTGGAGTGAAGATGCGTGTGTTTAGGGATAGATTATAAAAGTTTTCAGGCACAATCTATCAAGGCGAGTTATTCGAAAGAATATTATGGGAGGGAGCCTGAGGGATTATAACATCTAAATCCACTCGTTGCGATTTGACTGGACATTTCAGCCCCACAATTTTTTTGTTCTTTTAGGCAATACATGCACTGGTACAGTATAACTGTATCGGCATATAACTCCTGCAAACGGACACCCGCCCAAGCCCGACGAGCCATAGCCGCGCTGAAAATTGTGAGTTACCAGTGTGACAGGGGTTTATATGCTGACATTACTTATTTGAGTAATGGGACACGACAGTTATTTGGCGCCCAACGTGGGGCCCGAGGGAATTTATTTAAAACTTTGTAATAGTAGATAGAAATAGAAGTGTTCGGAGTAATAGGTTTTATCGGAAAAACCTCAAATTTCATAATCAGTGAATACTAGTCTTCCTTATTCTATCCACGTAAGTCTTAGCGGACTTTGAATAAGTCTCACTAATTGCGATGGGAGATAGAAAAGCCGAAACGTTTGGTGAGTCACGCTCAGACTGGATTCAAAAGTCTGTCCGTTAGCCACTAAGTACATATCATTTCCACAAGATTGCTTATCTACGTAAGTCTTAGCAGACTTTAAATAAGCCATGCTAATTGCGACGTGAGATAAATGGTCAAAACAGTTTAGTATACCTTTTAGAATTCGCGTAAGTCTTAGCAGACTTTAAATAAGCCATGCTAATTGCGACGTGAGATAAAAGGTCAAAACAGTTTATTATACCTTTTAGAATTCGCGTAAGTCTTAGCAGACTTTAAATAAGCCTTACTAATTGCGACGTACAATAGACATAAAGTCCCGATAAATATAAGTTCCGATAGGCCTTGCGCTTTTAACATAATTTGCTACAGCTAGGATACTAACATCTCAAGTCAAGTCAAAACGTTTTTTTTTTACGCACTTCATAACCAAATACCTTCCAAGTTCATCTATCAGCATCCGAAAATTTTTATCCAATTTAGATCCCAACAATATCCAGACCAATCAAAGGTAAAGCTTTTATTAATTTTGTTGATTTGATTTTACTTTGATTTTTCCATTTTTGATTTTTGATTTCAACTCCCATTTTTGGTTTTATTAAGTATTTATTTTTGATTTTTATCTTTCAGTATTTTTTACTTTTAGTTTTAGCTCTTATTTTTGGCTTTATTAAGTATCTATTTAATTTTGATTTTTGATTTAGACTTATATTTCAATTATTACTTTTGCGTTTTATTAAGTATTTCTGATTTTTTTCGTTTACTTCCTATTAAGTATTTTTGATTTTGATTTATATTTCAATTATTATTTGGGTCTTGGTTATTTTGATGGTATGCCAATCATCATTTCCGGTTATTTTATTTCAATTACTATTTTACGTAAATCACTACGGATCTCATCTCAAATTTTGACCTTGAACTATTTTGATTAATTAATTTTAAATAATCTTCAGTAACACTAACCATTATCTCCACAGTTTTGACACACCACACAAATTATAAGTATTCCGTTTATAGATTTGAGTCACCGATTTATTTCAATTTTTTTAGTTTTTATAAAGTCAGACTACATCTCAACCCAAAAGGTTGACAAAATTTATATGAGATTTAAGTTAGAATTTTTGGAATTAATATAGATTTCTAAAATCAGCTTAAACCACAACCCAAAAGGTTGGCAAAAATTTTTCTATGATATTATACCAATACCCGTAGCAAATCGGAGGATCGGCTGACGGGGTTGGATATCTTCCAGCGCGAATTTGTCAAAGAACACACAGGGTGTTCAACAGCCCAACTTTCGGGATCAGGAAGTTCTCTAAGGGGCAACCCTGGGGGTCGGAAAGGCCTTGAAAGGGGGGGGTCAACCTTCACTGGTTTACTCGCAGGTCGAGTTATTCTCCGTGGATTGACTAGACTTTGGTTGGAGAGCCTCCTACACAGCCTTGGACAGTAGTTCTGTTTTGTCCCGGGGTGTGTACGAACCTTCTTCGGAAGATTAGAGGTTTCGAACGGAGCCGAGTTTCTATCGCGTAGTATGCTTATGCAATAGAACTCAAGCATAGGCTGCTTGTTTTACCGGATTTTCCTTAAATATTACCTGACTTACTCTGGATGGACTATTACACAATTGTGGTCGAATTAGTTAAATTAAACTAAATTTTCAATACCTTATTCCGAATTGATTAACACATAAGCGTTACTGAACTTTGTTTAGTCCATATTGACTAGCATTTCATTTCATACAATTCGACAAACTTTTGGTCAATAATTTAGTCCAAATTGACTAATATTTAATTTTGTTCAATTCAACGTTTTTATAATTTAGTCCGTATTGGCTTACGTTTCATTTCGCTCAACTTAACGAACACGTTTGTAAATTTTAAGTACTTTTTCGACAACTTAGTCCATATTGACGAACAGTTCATTCATAAACTTTTTCAATAACTCAGTCCACAAGGACTAAAATTTCATTTTGTCCAATTTAACGAATTTTGTTATAATTTAGTCCATAGTGACTAGCATGTCATACGATTGCTAAACCTTTTCAAAAACGTAGTCCATATTGACTAAAAGTTTAATTCGATCAATTTAAGGAAACTTCTTCAATAACGTAGTCAATTTGATTTAGTCCACATTGACTAATATTTTATTTTAGTCAATCTGACGAACTTATTCAGGAACTTAGTCTAGATTGACGAACGTTTATCTAGTCAATATAACAAATTGTTCCAATGACACTCTATATATTAAATAACATTGTATTTCAGTCAATTTGCCAAACTTTTAACTACTTAGTCCATGCTGACTAATAAGTCATTCCGTTTAATTTAACGAACATTTGCAAAGACTGAGTTAACTTAACAACAATTTCTTTTCACAGTTTAGTCCATAGTGACTAAAATTGCATTTCATCCAATTAGACGAAACTTGTCAATAGCATTTCATTCGAGTTCATGAATTTGATTTAACAAATTCAACATTCAACGTAACCAACGTTTTCAATAATTTTTTTAGTATAAACCTATAATTCATTTCGTTGAGCTTGACGAAACTTGTTGAATAAGTTAGTCAAGATCGATTAAAATTTAATTTGTCTAGTCCCGCGAACCTTTTTACTAATATAGCCGTACTGACTAACATTTTGGGTTATTCAATTTGAACGAACGTTTTCAAGTTTTTTTTTTACAACTTAGTCCACTTGACTAAGACTTCATTTAGCCAATTGGGAAAGAAATCTTTCTTTAAGAACTGAGTCTATATCGACTAAAATTTATTTTGTTCAATTTCACGAACCTGCTTTTAAGAATTTAGTCTGTATTGACTATAATTGTATTTGATCAAAAACTTTGGTCGGATTGACCAACAGTAACCAGCTCTAGTGATCGCTCACTTGTTAAAACCCTGGTCCAAAGCGGCCAGCAATATATCTCTCACATTTTATTTCGAACCAACGAACCATCGTTCAGTCCAAATTAACTAATCATTTTTGACGTTTCCCGGCATTAACGATAAATTTGTCCAGTTTACCCGATTAGGAAGATTCTCACCCATCACAAGGGGAGCAGATTTTGTAACCACTGGTTATGGTAAAAACCCGAAGCGGAAGAGAAACAGTAGACAGCATGGATCCGGCCAGAAATACCACAACATCTTCAACAATTCCAGTTACGAGCCAAGCGATAATTACAACGGCACCAATACACAGTCCACGACTAGTTACAGCGGTAACAGGACCGTCAACATCTAGAGCCACAGGAAACCCTACAATTACAGGACCTACAATGGATAGGACAATTATGGAAGCCTTGGATGAAACCGTGAATAGTGAGGGAAGCTCTTCAGCGAACACGACCATACCTTCTCCGGAGTATAGCAGCTTAACGGCTAGAGAAGTGAGACAAGAATTTCGACAGCAGAATGGGAACCTACCTATAACCTCAGAACAAAGACAACAGAGAGAAGTAGCAGCAGCAGGTTTAAGACAAGTCGAAGTGATGCGTGCAGTTGATGCCAGGATAGAAGCGCTGATACCGAGTATCGTACAGGCAACATTAAGTGCGATGTCTCAACAAGGTAGCACCAGCCATCGAGGGACCATGGGACGGCAAAATTTGCAAGATCAAAGGACTCAGGCGCACATAGACAACCCAACGATAAACCAACAAGCGGCGCATCGACCTCAGCCACCTTCTCACCGACAGCCGTATCAGACACCACTCGGGAATCCTCCACAACAGGCCGGAACCAATAATTATGGGCCAGTGAACTACATTTCACCGCAAAGACTAAACGAGCAACCAGTTCCAAGATTTAATATGCCACCTCCACTAGTAAACCAACAGTCAATTCCGAACTATCCTCAGTTTCCAGCTCATTTGAACCAATACTATAATGGTTCTCAGCACTCTTTTGACTCATCTCGTAGAATAGATAAGTGGGGACTGAAATTCGATGGAACCCCAAAAACACCCAGTGTTGAAGACTTTGTTTTCAGAGTAGAGACTCTTCAGTTTGATTTTTCGTGTTCTTGGGTAGAAGTTATTAGAAATTTTCATCATTTCCTTAGCGGAGCTGCTTTAGACTGGTTATGGGATTATAGGAGAATGAATAATAACATTAATGATTGGCCTACATTGAAAAACGCTTTAGTAAAATATTTCCATCGTTATGAAAGCGATTTTGACATCCAGCGGAAAATCCTAGACAGACGTCAACAGAGTAACGAACCCTTCGACGACTTTTGCAATGCTATTGTACATTTAAGGAATCAGCAGACCAACCCGATAAAGGAACAAGATTTGGTTGAAATAATGAAAAGCAATTTGAAGCCAGCGATGACCCAACTTCTTTTCGCAGTCCGACCTTTTGGATTAGCGCACTTTCGCACGGAAGGCAGGCGAGCTGAAAATATGTTAAATAATCAGAGGTCTTTCCAAAATAGATTTCCACATAGACAGGTAAATGAGATAGTACATGAACAGGAGACAGCCGAAGAGCAATTCGAAATTCAAGCCATTACCAAAGAAAGCAAAATGGTATGCTGGAATTGTAAGGAAGATGGACACATGTTTATGGACTGTCCCTCAGAAAGGAGAAGATTATTCTGTTTTAAGTGCGGTTATGATAACACCGTTACTCCTAAATGCCCAGTTTGTCAGGGAAACCGGAGAGCGAACGTTCCTCGCCTGGGTTTAGAGGTTCGTTCGAGGAGTGTAGCAACACAAAGTCAACCCACCACTCAACCACAAGTTTAAATACCGTAGTAGAAGCGAAAGCATTATCAGCCTTTTCTATCTTACCCGACATTCCTAGCTTACCAGATGTGCCCATCTTTCCAAATGCGTCAATCTTACCAACGTGTACGAGTCTGCCAAACGAATTCAACACCCCAGAGGTTGTAGAGGCACCAGACTTGATTGATTTCACAGAAGACAACGTCCCAAAACCAAAATATACCATTTCAAAAAAAGATCAACCGAAGACGCCTATAGTCGAAACAAGCTCGGACTTGCCGGCTAAAAAGTCATGGCATGCGCGATTGCAAAACTATATACGCGTGAGAAATCGGATATTCGGAGCACCATCAGAGAAGATCGAGAAAGCCAGACAACGTCACAAGAAAAGAAAAGAGCGTCGTAAAGAAATTGCTTCAGCCACGTTAAGCGAGGGTCCGGATTCCCGAATATATGCGACGATACAAATCAATGGATTACCAATTCAAGGATTGTTAGACAGCGGCGCAACAGTATCATGCCTGGGGAAAGACTGCTTGGATTTTGTGGAAAAAGCGAAATTATTAATTCACCCTTATAGATCCACGATTAGGACAGCGGACGGGCGCACTAATCAAATTGTAGGACGCGTGAGGTCGGTCATTTCTTTTAATGGGATATCCCATCCAATCGATTTTTATCTAGTACCTACCTTGGAACAGAAACTCTTCCTGGGAATAGAATTCTTGAGAATTTTTAGATTTTTTAATTTTAGTATAAACAGCCTTTCGACTAGCGAGACTGGGTTAGAAGAGGATTCCGAAAATAGTTTTCCGCGGTTGCACCAACTGGCGGTCAAACAACGTCAAACCTTAGAAGATAGTATTAACAGATTTCCGTGTTTCACTCTGATGGGGCTAGGAAAAACGACGTTAGAAACTCACGTTATTGACACAGGGACAGCGGTACCTGTTAAGGAAAGACATTACCCTATTTCACCAGCGGTTCAGAAACTAATGTACGCAGAATTGGACAGGATGATCTTACTAGGAGTCATTGAGCCGAGCGAGAGCCCGTGGAACAACCGAGTTACGTGTGTTCTAAAAGGCGAAAAGGTTCGGATATGCTTGGATGCTCGCCAACTCAATAAACTCACAGTGAAAGATGCCTATCCTCTCCCTCATATTGAAGGTCTGCTTAGCCGCCTAGGAGATACACACTTCATTTCGAGCATCGACTTAAAAGACGCCTTTTGGCAAATTCCACTAGCAGAATCAAGTCGGGAAAAGACAGCCTTTACAGTACCAGGAAGACCGTTATACCAATTCACAGTGATGCCATTCGGTTTGTGCAACGCGGCACAGAGACTATGTCGATTAATGGACAAGGTAATCCCGGGAAGGTTGCGGGAAAAAGTCTTCGTTTACCTGGATGATTTGCTAGTGGTTTCCTCCAACTTTGCAGACCACGTCGAATGTTTGAATGAAGTGGCTGCCTGTCTCAAGAACGCAGGGTTAACCATCAATGTCAAAAAGTCAAAATTTTGTTGTAAGGAACTGAAATATTTAGGGTATATAATAGGAGAAGGAGCCGTAAAGCCCGATCCCGAAAAAATCCATGCTATAGTAAGCCTGCCTTATCCGACCACTCCGAAGCAAGTACGCAGCTTTATGGGTACCACTGGCTGGTACAGACGATTTATCCATGACTATGCGGCCATTACGGCACCCATCTGCGAAACCTTAAAAAAGGGCAAAAAGTTTTCATTTCCGGAACCGGCCAAAGCGGCGTTCGATCATTTAAAGATTAGTTTAACTTCAGCTCCAGTGTTGACTCATCCAAATTTTGAAAAATGTTTCTTTGTGCAATGCGATGCTTCAGACGTAGGAATTGGCGCAGTACTTTTCCAAGAGGGCGATGAAGGGGGAGAACTTCCCATCGCCTACTTCTCAAAAAAATTGACAGCGACTCAGAAGAATTATTCTGTGACCGAACGCGAGTGCTTAGCTGTAGTCTCAGCGATTAAGCGTTTCCGACCCTATATCGAATTAATGAAATTCGTAGTCATAACGGACCATTCTAGCCTTAAATGGCTAATGTCACACAAAGACTTGAGTGGGAAATTAGCCAGGTGGAGTTTACATCTCCAAGGATTTAACTTTGAAATTCGCCATAGGAAAGGCACGCAAAATATCGTGCCAGACACGCTGTCTAGGTACGCACTAGAAAGCATCGAGTGCCAAGCGTTAGTCGACTTGCAGTCGAAAGATTTTGAACTGGAAGATTATCAAGAATTAAGAAAGACAATAGAAAACGAAAAAGCTTGCCTACCAGATATTCGAGTTATCAATAACCTCGTATACAAACGCACACGCTTTTATAATGGAGGTATTTCACATGAAGACCATGCATGGAAATTGTGGATACCGGCGACAATGACGGAAACCGTTATCAAAAACGCTCACGAACCCCCTAACGTCGCTCACGGCGGAATTGGGAAAACAATAAGGAGGATTCGCGAATACATGTATTGGCCACACATGAACTTACAAATACGAAATTTTATCAACAAGTGCGAAACATGCAAGGAATCGAAACCTTCTAACTTAGTGTTAAAACCACCGATGGGTAGCGAGGTAGACGTATCAAGACCTTTTCAGCGAATTCATATTGATTTTCTCGGTCCATACGTCCGTTCAAAAAGGGGTAACTGCTACATCTTCATAGTGTTGGATTACTTTTCAAAATTTGTCCTTCTCAAAGCAATGAACAAGGCAACGTCAAAGAACGTTATCGATTTTCTAATTCGCGAAGTCTTTTATAAGTTTGGCTGTCCAGAGACACTCGTTTCTGATAATGGACAACAGTTCATTAGTAAAGAGTTCAAAGACTTGGTTGATAGTTTTGAGATTAATCACTTACGTACAGGTAACTACGCACCACAGGCTAACGCGGCCGAACGGGTTAACCAATCAATTCTATCGGCAATTCGTTCTTACCTAGATACGGATCATCAAGAATGGGATCTACACCTGTGCGAAATCGAATGCGCTTTAAGATCGGCGGTGCACACGGCGATTGGCATGACACCCTATTTTGCTTTGTTTGGGATAAACATGGTGACCCACGCGTCCACGTATAAGCTGGCGCGCAAATTAGATATTTTGGAAGACCCCGATGTACGGTTCGAAAATAAACACGAATTTCTAGAAGTAGTCCGGGGTAATATTAGAGAAAATCTGCATAAAGCATATGAAGCCAACGCAAAAAAGTATAATGTCAGGTGTCGGTTGACTAAATTCAAGGTCGGCCAAGAAGTTTTTAGAAGGAATTTCCCACTGTCAGATTTTACCAAGCAAATTTCAGCGAAACTTTGTAGAAAATTTGTGAAATGCCGAATAGCCAGAGTAGTAGGAAACTGCTTATATGAAATCGAGAATCAACAAGGAAAATCGGTCGGCATATTTCATGCTAAGGATTTAAAAGCTTAGATAAGGTCGCAACACAGCTCTTTATCATATCAGCAATTTGGTTTGCTGATATGATAAACTAATAAGACACTGAGTAAGAGGGTGTGTACTGTGTCAATTTATTAAAGTCTTAGAGAAGAAAACAGTTAGTCTGGCAAGGTTGGATAATCGTCACAAGACTGGTAAAATACAACTCTACGTTCGTCAGAACGTTCGAGAAAATACAACTCTACGTTCGTCCGAACGTTCGAAAAAAAAATTCTGACAGGAGAAAACAATGAAAAAAAACTTCCTTTTCCGGTGAGCAGCCAAGAGGGACAGACGTTGAAGAAAAAAAAAAAGAAGACGGAGAAGATCCATATAAATCCACACGATCGTCCACGGAAAATTAAAGAAAAGTGGAAGTAGAAAGCCTAAAGGGAGGTCACACATCTCATCGCATCGCGGGTTGCCAACAGGAGAGCCCTAAAGCCACCAGGTATTGTAATTCAGGCAGCATTTCATTCAGAAGATCGACAAAACTCGGCCAACAAGGAGGACTTCACCAAGTGATAAGTGAAGAGGAGTACCGAACCTCCAAATGCTGAGGGAAGAACTGCTGTTAAGCTGGGCTGCAACAACAAACCGTTAGCGGCAGATGTGGGGAAAAAGTGAAGCGGTGGCAGAATAAAGTTCCCCCAAGCTACAAGTACCATTAATCAGTCATCCGCAGAATATCACTACAATCCCGGCAGCCACCTACAAGAAAAATTATTCATCAATACCAATAATCAGTCATCTGTAAAATTTCACAACCATCCCAGCAGCCAATTTCAAGAAAAATATTCATCAATACCCTTAATCAATCATCTGTCAAATCTCACAACCATTCCGGCAGCCATCTTCAAGAATCTTCATCAATAACATCAGTCATCTGTAACACCATCTCTCCTTAACAGCAGGCACGAGCAGAGCAGACACCTTCATGAGACACCATCCCAGGAAGCGGAATAGCCAACATAAAACAAGATAAGTCACATAAATATATATATATATATAAAAATTTTAGCTGAAACACGCGCACCTTGTTTGTAAAGGGCAAAATTGTCCGTAGAAGAAATCAGTGTAAAGATAGTAAAATCTTGCTAAAAACATGAAGTTAAATTTACCTTTATCAAAATAAAAAAAAAAAAAAACCCCCAAAATTAAATTAACGTTCTGAAATAGTAGCAATTTGTTTCACGATGCAGGGTCGGATCTTTTCGTGTAATTTAAAATTAAATCTAGCTATTACCTAAATCACACATACCCGGGGTATCACCTGCAAAAATTTACCAATAATTCAAAATTACTTACCATTGTAATCAAAATTTAATTTTGCCATAATTTAAAATATTCTGACCCACGCTAAAATTTACAAAATTTATTAATGCGATTAATTTAATAAGATTTCGCTTTAGTTTAAATTATAATTATATATTTGGAAACCTACAAAAATTTACCAATAATTCAAAATTACTTACCATTGTAATCAAAATTTAATTTTGCCATAATTTAAAATATTCTGACCCACGCTAAAATTTACAAAATTTATTAATGCGATTAAGTTAATAAGATTTCGCTTTAGTTTACATTATAATTATATATTTGGAAACCTACAAAAATTTACCAATAATTCAAAATTACTTACCTTTTTTAATCAAAATTTAATTTTGCCATAATTTAAAATATTCTGACCCACGCTAAAATTTACAAAATTTATTAATGCGATTAATTTAATAAGATTTCGCTTTAGTTTAAATTATAATTATATATTTGGAAACCTACAAAAATTTACCAATAATTCAAAATTACTTACCATTGTAATCAAAATTTAATTTTGCCATAATTTAAAATATTCTGACCCACGCTAAAATCTACAAAATTTATTAATGCGATTAATTTAATAAGATTTCGCTTTAGTTTACATTATAATTATATATTTGGAAACCTACAAAAATTTACCAATAATTCAAAATTACTTACCTTTTTTAATCAAAATTTAATTTTGCCATAATTTAAAATATTCTGACCCACGCTAAAATTTACAAAATTTATTAATGCGATTAAGTTAATAAGATTTCGCTTTAGTTTACATTATAATTATATATTTGGAAACCTACAAAAATTTACCAATAATTCAAAATTACTTACCTTTTTTAATCAAAATTTAATTTTGCCATAATTTAAAATATTCTGACCCACGCTAAAATTTACAAAATTTATTAATGCGATTAATTTAATAAGATTTCGCTTTAGTTTAAATTATAATTATATATTTGGAAACCTACAAAAATTTACCAATAATTCAAATTCACTTACCGTTTTAATCAAAATTTAATTTCGCCATAATTTAAAACTACACATACTGATTTTGAAATCCGCAAAATTCACCAATAACTTTAGTTGACTTAACTTTTTAAATTTAAAAACTTACCATAAGTCAACTTATACTTACCCATTATGAAAATTTAAATCAACCTCAAATGTAATATTAAAGAAAATAGCCGAATTTCGTTCGAAATCTGAGATCAATGATAGGACGAATTTTGACCCCATAATAGCGCTATTTAGGCGGTTAGGTTCATACAGAAGATCCGTTAATGAATTAAAACTCGGATTACGATAGGAATTTAGGCGGACAAGAATAATTAAGTCTAACTGTAAGCATTAACATAAGAAACCCCGAATATTTGTATTATGAACCCAAGGTAAAGGTTCCTAGTGTTACGTTTTTGTAAAATTAAATAAAGAAATTGCACTGAGAAAGAATAACGATAAATTACGGTTTTAACCTACTTTTCGGTGGATGTTGAACATGGCTGAATGAGCAGCGGAGGATAAGGTAGGTATTTGGAGTGAAGATGCGTGTGTTTAGGGATAGATTATAAAAGTTTTCAGGCACAATCTATCAAGGCGAGTTATTCGAAAGAATATTATGGGAGGGAGCCTGAGGGATTATAACATCTAAATCCACTCGTTGCGATTTGACTGGACATTTCAGCCCCACAATTTTTTTGTTCTTTTAGGCAATACATGCACTGGTACAGTATAACTGTATCGGCATATAACTCCTGCAAACGGACACCCGCCCAAGCCCGACGAGCCATAGCCGCGCTGAAAATTGTGAGTTACCAGTGTGACAGGGGTTTATATGCTGACATTACTTATTTGAGTAATGGGACACGACAGTTGTCCAATGATTTGCGTGGTCTTCCAGCCTTATCTTGCTTTGCTGTCTCTGGAGCGACAATAAGTTGGCCTTCTAACCAGTTTGCACTTTTTATATAAAAATTTTGTTTACTGTAACTAATTTCTTTGTAGCGTTATTTAGTGCTTTGACGAAATTAGTTAATTGCTCTTGTATTTCGGTGCTACACGAATTTAAGTTTAATTTTATTTTAAAGTAACTAAGAACATCTTCCTGATTTTTGTTTCTAAAATACTCTTCGGCCAGTTCTTTATAACTGAAGCTCTCCATATTTTTCTGAATATTTTTATTTGCGACTGTTATTGCTGAAATATATTAGAGCAATTGAGTTTGTATTCAAATGTCGCTCTCTTATAAGCCATCTCATAAGCCATCATACTATGTTTCTAGGTAAAATAAAAACGTATGAAAATGGCATTAGTGCAGAACTACCTAAAATAATATATAAAAAAACCCACTATACAAATGAATTACCTGTGTGTGTTTTCTTTACTACTTGTATTAGTGCATTGTCAGGTAAAATAAAAAGGTATAAAAAAGGTATGATAATAAAAAAAAACCCAGGTTACTAATGAATTACATCGTCTGTGTATTGACATGCTTACTTACAAATACAGTATGGTAATAGAACAAATAGTGACTATTATAAACTATAAAATACCTAAAGCACAAATTTATTACACCATTGTATACGAGTGCTTATAGGGCTGTTTAAATTATCGTAATTTGATTTTTTTTAGAGTAATTTCATTTAAATGAAAAAAGTGTTCTGCCCATGAATCGTCACGGGTACAAAAGTATATATAGTGTTAAAGAGAATACTTTCACCTTTCTCCGGGTGGTATACGTTTCTTGTTGCCTTCTGTTTCCTAGAAGTCCTATTCCACTAAATTTGAAATTTGAGAAAAATATAGTAGTTTCATAAATAACTCATAAATAACCGATTACAACGACTAAAGACTATAATCCTACAAACATAATGAAAAAAATCGCAGGTCATTATCGATGACAGCTTGCGAGAAATAACCATTTATTTTTGATAAAAAACAAAAAAATCACCTGTTTCTGAAATTTAAAAAAACAGTTGAGTTTGACAGCATGCCACGCCCACAATTAACAATAGTTTAACTTAATTTTTTGACTACCTTAATCTGGATATATAGGCTACAAAAAAGCGTTAGAATTTTAGAAATCGGTGAAAATCTAGACCAATGGAATCAAAATTTCAGCCACAGTGTGCCGCATTATCCAAAAAGAGCAAAATTTGCTTTTTTAGTGCTCCCATCTTTCGATCAAAATTTTCTAACCATTCACTCATAATTTCAGACACCATCCACGCCATTTGGTGTTTGAATTCGATGTCACCGGTAAATTACCTATTTCTTTTTAATTTTTAAAAGCTCTTGATTTAGATGCCTTGCCAATAGCCATGTTCGCACAGTGCAATATTGTTATACTTTTGTATCAAAAAATAACTTTTTTGAAAGGTATTGTTTATTAAAAATTCATATCTAATTAAAAATGTACTTTGCATTGGAAACGCACATTTTTAACTCCTTTGTAAAAGGTACTCTTTTGAAATAGCACGTCTTTTGGAAAGGCAAAAGCTTTAGTGAAAATAGCACTTTTTACTAAAAATCTACATTTTATATAAGAGATTGTTTTTTGCTAAAAATTACCATTTTATTAAAAGTACTATTTATCGTAATTGTATCTTTTAAGACCATTTTTATTATAAAAGTGTTTTTTTTTTATTAGTAATGTACTTTTTTAATAAAAAGGTTTTTTTTTTATTAAAAAAATACTTTTTTTTATTCAAAATGCACATTTTTGATAAAGGTTATCTTGAAGATATAATATGCTTTTTTTGAAAAGTACTTTTAGTTAATAATGTACTTTAATAAAAAAAATACTTATTAGAAAGGTATTATTTATTGAAAAGGTACTTCTTTAAAAATATTTTTGAAAGGTATTAAAAAGGTATTTACATTTTATGGAAAAGGTTCTGTTATATGAAGGAAATTGTTTATAAAAATAGTAATTTTTATTCAAAAGGCACTTTTTTATTAAAGAAACACTTTTGAAAAATTTTTTTTTTATTAAAAAGGGGATATAAAGGGTACGCCAAATAACTTTTTTTTTTTAAAATGTTATAAAAAAACTACTGAATATTATATCAAATTTCTTTTTTTATTTGAAAGAAAAATCCTTCCGGTTAATAATGGAAAATAATTTCATTCAAATGGCTGCCTCGGCTGACCGTGCAGTAGCCTACATGATCGGTCCAATTTTTAAGCACATTATCGATTGTGTGCAGCTGTATTTCACCAATGGCTTCACGAATATTGTCCTTTAATTCTGGACCAAAATCCGCACCAAACAGTGACTCGTTTTGGGTGTACCGGCTTTTCAATTTATGCGTGCGGGTTTTCTGTGCCCCAAATGCGACAATTTTGCTTGTTTACATACCCGCCAAGATCAAAATGAGCTGCATCTGAAAAGATGATTTTTTTTTTTGGCAAAATCGGCATCTTCTGTAAGTCGATCGCAGGCCCACTTAGCGAAGCGAAAACGCATTGGATGGTCAGTTGGCTTCAACTCCTGAACCAATTGGACTTTGTATGGCATCATACCAAGGTCTTTATACAAAATTCATCTCAATGATGCCTCCGAAATGTTCAATTCTTGAGAACGACGGTGAATTGATGTTGATGGCGCTTCACGCACACTTTCTACCACAGCAGCAATATTCTCCGGTGTACGCACTGTTTTTGGCTTTTCACGCTTTGGTGATGAGGATGCCAGTTTCTTTCACTTTTTTCACAAGATAACGAACATAAGGAGCTGACGGTGTTTCTCGTCTTCCAAAATCCGTACGCAATTTTCGCACACATTCTGCAACATTACCATGATTTTCAAAATAATGTCGCAATATTTCCCAGCGTTGTTCAAGCGTCTACACAACCATATTCGTTCAGCGGAAGGATAAAACTAATTATCTGTCAAATCAGACATGAGCTAAATGTTACCATTCACGAAATAAGCACTAGTTGAAAAAAAACAAGTAAGAAAATTATGGTCGGGGTAGACCGACTATACGATACCCTATACCATGCGTTTAGAGACCCTATCTCTTAGGCCCAACTAACTGGACATAGAAAATAAGCAAAAACCAAATTTGAGTGGGATTTTTATTAATTTTTTTGGCTGCAGATATGAAAAAATTTATATCGGATGCTATATCTATATAGGGACTTGGTCCAAAAATGGACCGATACTGATCATGTTTGGTAAAGTCTCTTGTATTTTGCAAAAATATATACAAACAAAATTTGAGAAGAATCAGTGCAATATTTTTGTTTTTTAATAGATTTAAGTGAAGATCGGGAAGCAGCTCTATATGGGGTCAAAGGGATCATTTTTGGACTACTCATTAATGGATGTAATGAACGCATACAAACCCAATTTGAGTAAGATCTATATGAGAATTTGGATCTTATGGCAATTTATGTCGATTTCATATGGGTAATTTGTATGGGGGCTAGGTCTGAACATGGACCAATTCTCACCAATTTCAATAGCGTTCATCCCATGGCCGATAAAAGCTTATGTACCAAATTTTATCAAAATACATTCATAATTGCGACCTGCAGTTTGATTACAAACTTTACATGGACACAGACGGACGGACGGACGGACGGACATTGTTAAATCAACTCAGAAAGTGATTCTGATTCGATCGGTATAATTAAAGATGGGTCTAGGTCAAATATTTTTGGTTGTTACAAACAGCAGCACAAAGTCATTATACCCAAACCACATAGTGGTATAGGGTATAAAAACGTTAGATGGCGGACCCTTTATATTAAAAGGGTATAATTTATTAAAAATGTTCTCTAACTAATTAAGTACGCATTCGTACTTAAGTGGTAATCATTGTTTGCAAATCATTATTCAGGGAAGAATACTTAATAATAATTACAAAATTTTACTACTCATACGCTAAGATGTGTAATGTTGCACAGAAAACTACATTGATTATAGGAATTTAATTAATTTACTTTAATTAAATTTAATCAAATATGTGAATAAAATTATGCAATTTCTAGATTTAAAGGAAAGTCTTATTGAATCAATTTATAAAATTTAATAAGAATTTGCCAATTATAAACGCACACATATTTAGTTAAAACATTCGGCGGATAATCCACTTATTGTTGCTTTGTATTAAGAATTTGGTAGTTTGTATCCATTTGTATTTATTTAAACCCCATTAAGAATTTATTAGTTTTTGTTTCTTGATTCTTCTTCGATTCGAACAACATTCAACGTTCCCTGTACATCATGTCTAGTCGTTTACACATAAATAACAACATCCACTATAAAATACATTTTTTTAATTTAAATTGCACTTAATACCAAAGTATAACATCTTTTGGTTGATCTTCTTAGTTCCAATAGAAAAGTGTGCATCTTTTGGTTGATCTTCTTAGTTCCAATAGAAAAGTGTGCACATAGCTACTGTTAGTATATAAATATTGCGTATCGAATGTATTGAAATAACGCTTATATCATGGTAACGGATCAGAGAATATAGTATAGGTATTTATTTTTCTATGGCCCAAAGTTCTTCATCTTGCTAATTTAGTTTTTAAAAAACTGCGTTTTTCTTTAAAAGTTACTGATTTTTTCTGGTATTCATACCAATCTCACATCCAAATTTATATTCTAGTGATAGCTTTTTTGACGGTAGAATGGAATATTAGTTGCCTCAAATAACTAAATTGTGTGGCAGATACTTTCGTTTTTTTTTTTTAATTTTTTTAAACAGTCGGCATTCTCTTGTGACAGACTCTGTATAATAATTTGTATGGTGAACGAAAAGAGACTTGTACTATAAGTTTTAAACAGAATACAAATCGCATTTAATATTTTCGTAGTATAGTTTTTCTAAAGGTTTTTCTTTCTTTGTTAAAATGAAAATGAAATTCCACTTGCTGTTCTCTTTATGGTTATGCTGCTATGTTTCGTTTTCCAACTGGTGGCTATTCAGGATTTTTATTGGAGGCTTCTAAACGAACAAGCATCGTATTGTTGGCAAACGAATGCAGAGGTGGGCAAGCAAAAAACCAAATGTTATATAATTTTTGGTGCAAGCTTAGTGAGAGCATTTACATAAATTTAACATAAGTTTATAACAATCGGACTATTTTCAAATTTTGAGAGAAGTATTATCAACATAATTCTAAAACAAATATACAATTGGTCAGACTAGTTACCCATTTCAAAAACTATCACTCACAGGTCTTAAATGAAGAAACATTATTAATCAATTAGCTAGCCTCAACAGAATTTACACACATGCCCGCCATGCCTTAGAAAAGTAAAGTTTGTTAAAAATACAAATTTTTATTAAAAATGAAATCTCCTTAAGAGAAGTACCTCTCTTGGAATAGTAAATTTAATTAAAAAGGTATATAATATTAAAAAAAGCATCTTTTTTCAATTACATTTTCTTAAAAAAGCACTTTAAAAAAAAATTATTTTTTAGAAAATTAATTTTACTCAAAAGAAGTACCTCTTCTTAAAAATGCAAATCATCTTCAAAAGATGCATTTATTAAAAACGTACCCTTTCTAAAAAAGAGTACAGTTTCTAGTAAAATGATATCTTCTTAAAAAGAAATTGCCTTAAAAACGTAAATTTTCTTTAAAAATTACCAATTCTTAAAGAATTATACTCTTAAAAAGTATAATTTCTTAAAAAGTATTTTTAAGTATATTTTCTCTAAAACATAATTTTTTTTAAATAAATTTTTTTAAATTTTTTTTAATATTTTCTACAAAAATTACCATTTGATTTTTTTGTTTATGTTTTTTTGTGAAATAGAGAACAAAATTTAAATTTTTTTAAATTTTCCTTAATTTTTCTTAAATTGTTGACTCATTATTAAAAATTTCATAATTAAAGTGCTCGTATGTTAAAGTATAATTATTTCTGCAAATTTAAGTATTTAAATTTATTTGAAGTTTTCAAGAAAATTCAAATATATACATTTAAATTGCTGGCATAATTGGCTGGGTAATGTTTGAATTGTTTATCAAATTTTAATTCATTTCATTTTAATGGTATACACCATCACCATTTGCATACACTTACATGTCACTTAAACTGAATTATAATCTGAGCATCATACGAATTATTATTTGTAAATCATACGCCCACCCTTAGTTATGTATAAACAACTTTTCGGCTATTGCTCAACGAGGTACTTAAAAATGTACGCACAATTTAAATGGTACCACAATTAAGAAGTTACTTATATATAAAAGTTACTTTGATCTAAAAAGTACTTTAATTTAAAAGGTATTTTTAATAAAAATGCATTTTCTAAAGTTACTTCTTCGAAAATGTAAATGTTTTTAAACTCTTTCTTTTAACTCATACTCTCTTTCTGTCTGTCTGTCTGTCTGTCTATCTGTCTGTCTGTCGTGGAAACTTAGCTAAGAGTCTTGTTGTGACTACAGATTAATTTTGGGGCAGTAACGCACAGTCACGCATAACAATACACGGACACGGAGTGATTTAAATCCCATTTCCCCTCATTCGATCGATCTGAAACTTGGTCGATAGACTTGCTGTGAAAAAAGATTAACTCTGACATAGTCACTTAAAGACACGCAGAGTAACGGAGAGATTTAAAACTCATATGTCCGTCCATCTGTGTGTCCATGTAAACCTTGTAATCAAACTACAGGTGGCAAATATGAATATATTTCGATCAAATTTGGTATATAAGCTTATATCGGCCACAGGATGAACGCTATTGTAATTGGTGAAATTCGGTCCATGTTCAGATCTAATCCCTTACAAATGACCAATTTGAAATCGACATAAATTGCCATAAGACCCAAACTATCACATAGATCTCAGTCAAATTGGGTTATTATGTGTTTATTATATCCATTAATCAGTGGTCCAAAAATAATCGCTATAGGACAATTCTAAGTCATAGGCCCCATATAGAGGTGCATCCCGATCTTCAATTAAATCTATAAAAAAAATTATTACACAGATAATTATATAATTATAAATATAAGTGGCTTTACAAAATATGGTCAGGACTGGTCTATTTTTCGATCTAGTCCCTATATAAATATGGCATCCGGTATGAACTTTCTCATATCTGCAGCCAAAAAATTTATAATACCACTCAAATTTGGCTTATGCTTATTTTCTATATCAAATTAGTTGGACATATTTGAATTACTAGCAGTTCAACAAAGCTGTACACCATAAGGCCAGAGCGGCTATTGTACAGTTTTCTATAATATGACCTTAGTTGCCGGGCTCAGCTCTGATATTTAGCTTAATATATTAATTTGCACTGTGTTACTAGAGTTAGATTCTGTGATATAAATGTTTAAGTTTTTAGTTTTTCAATAGTTGACTTATTTATTTATTTATATATACTGTGTTTTTAAAATCAATCAATTTGTGATGTCAAAATACACCAATAATTTTTTCCTTAATGTTATAAGTTAAAAATTCATATTCAAAATAAAATGCCCCTGAAGATGTTGACAAAAACTCAACGAAACGTCGGGAAATAATGAAATAAAATTGACCAAAGAGCCCTACGTACACTCTATAAGAAATAAATAGCAAATACGTTTTTCTTGTTTTGATGTTTAAATGCTCCCGTTTCATTTTTAAATGCTCTACAAGTGAAAGATGCGATTTCCATTTCAATACAGTAATGGATATTAACATCTTCTTGGAATGAAAGTCACATGCATTCGAATATAGAATTGCTATGTCCTCTACGTACGTTGCAGTGGTCGATCCCTCAAAAGTTGGCATAGCCCAAGTTAATATTGTAAAGAAAAATATTGCAAAGAGAACTGGTCCTAGAATGCTACGCTATGGGACACCTCATTTAATAGCTCCATAAGTTGAATCTTCATCGTAAACGTTGACATAGAATCATCTTTCATATAAATAAGATTTTAATGAAAAGCAAAATGTGCTGGCAGAAGTTATTTTAGTTTATAAAGAAGGCCATTTTGCCACACTCTACCTGCTGTATATCTAAAAATACCGCTGAGCAATATTTCTGCTTTCAAAGTAATTTCTTCAACAATACGTATACAGTTTTCAGGAGCACCGTGCTTGTGCCTAAATCTGAATTGGTGATCTAGATTTATGTTGTCCATTTCTAATTTTGAAAGCTAGAATAAAAGTAAGTTTTTATTTAATACATTTTGTACAAGCGTTGCGTTTTCGCAACACCAATTTTGGCTGTGTATATAAAGATTTTCAACTAACGGATTCGGCTTTTCTCCCAAACTAATTTAGGGTTTTGCCATTACGACACTGACTCAAAGAAAGATTCACGTGCTTTGTTACATTAAGTTCCTAAAGTATTAAAAACGGTCCAAAAAAATGCTTTCGCAAAAATGTCCAAATATATGAAATAAAATTTTTTATATATTCTTTTACTCTAGAATTTTGATTGCAAAAATATTGAAAAACATTTCTTAAAAACCTATTTCCGAAAAAGAATAAAGTTTTTTCATGTTGGTAATTTTAAAAGAGCTGTTGCGAAAACGCAACAGTGGCTTATTGCATGCAACTAACTTTTAAGTTTTTTTTTTTAATGTGTTGGTTTGGGTTGGTTTTCTTACTTTTATACCCTATACCACTATGTGGTTTGGGTATAATGACTTTGTAACAACCAAAAATATTTGACCTAGACCCATCTTTAATTATACCGATGGAATCAGAATCACTTTCTGAGTTGATTTATCAATGTCCGTCCGTCCGTCCGTCCGTCCGTCCGTCCGTCTGTGTGTCCATGTAAACTTTGTAATAAAACTGCAGGTCGCAAATATGAATATATTTTGATGAAATTTGGTATATAAGCTTTTATCGGCCATGGGATGAACGCTATTGAAATTGGTGAGAATCGGTCCATGTTCAGACCTAGCCCCCATACAAATTACCCATATGAAATCGACATAAACTGCCATAAGATCCAAATTGTCATATAGATCTTCCTCAAATTGGGTTTGTATGCGTTCATTACATCCATTAATAAGTAGTCAAAAAATGATCCCTTCGACCCCATATAGAGCTGCTTCCCGATCTTCACTTAAATCTATTAAAAAACAAAAATATTGCACTGATTCTTCTCAAATTTTGTTTGTATATATTTTTGCAAAATACAAGAGACTTTACCAAACATGATCAGGATCGGTCCATTTTTGGACCTAGTCCCTATATAGATATAGCATCCGATATGAACTTTTTCATATCTGCAGCCAAAAAAATTAATAAAAATCCCACTCAAATTTGGTTTATGCTTATTTTCTATGTCCATTTAGCTGGACCTAAGAGATAGGGTTTCTAAACGCATGGTATAGGGTATCGTATAGTCGGTCTGGCTTTGGATTCGTTTGTTCGCAAATATTCATTCAAAAAAGGAAGAAATCAAAACGCATCAATTTGAACTTTGATGGCCAGACGAAGCCTTTGTCGCTCCACTTCAAAACAAAATCGTAGAATCAAGAGTAAGTCTAAATAGCACAACTCGCTATAAGTTTTAATTTTTTAAATTTTAAAATCCAGATGGAAAAGTAACCGTGAATATATTACTACAATATGTTGACAAGGACGTTATGGATATATTTTTTGATTATTCAAATAAGTATGCTCATCAAGAAAACATATCAGTACATATTAGAGAGCATATTCATCTATCATAGGCATACTAATTTTATCAGGTTATCATTCTGTTCCTCACACCCAGCATTACTGGTCTTATAACCTAATTTGGATATGCCGATCGTAAAATAATCTCTGTCCCGTCAGATATTTCAAAAAACTATAAGTGCTTTTCATATGAATTATAACAACGACATGGAAACTTCTGATAGATTTCCTAAATTTCGCCCACTGATTGACACTTTGAATCGAAAATGTCACCTACTTGAAATATTTAAGGCCTACGTATTCACCAATAGACGAATAAATGGTTCCGTTTTTTGTCAGACACAACTGCAAGGTATTTATTCGTGGAAAATCAATCGTTTCGGTTTTAAATGCTGGGGTCTTTGTTTCGACACTGGATATTTGTTTGAAGCTAATCCATATGCTTACTCAACTTCACCATACGATAAAAGCATTGACTTAGGATCTTCTCTTGCTTTAAAGTTCTTGGAATTAATTTATTAGTCCGGAGAATCATGCACTGTTCTTCGGCAATTTTTCTTCTTCGTACTACCTGTTCCGTTTGTTGAGTGAACGGAAGTTTCACACAACTGAAACGACAAGATCAAGTCGCCTAAGTGGTGCCACTGATATCCTTGCCACTGGTCCCTTAAAAAGCATGAATACGACTACTGGGGTTCAAAGAAACCCAAAAGTTATTCCTTACTCGCTGGTAGAACAATTCAGAAGTTACCATTATTTCGAAAATTTGTTGCAGACTGTCCAGAAGTTTTTGCTAACCGTTATTAAAAAGATATAAAAATATGGTGAATTTTGTTGATTTTTAATAGGTTCAGAGTTCACAATATTATTTATTTAGGTTTTTGTTCACCAGCAGCAGCTTTTCAATGACTATAACACACATATGACTAGTGTAGTTCTGCTCGATAATGCTTGTGTTACTGTTACAAGAAAAACCATTGAGGAAGAACAACCTGTAGGGGATTTGGTAACATGCTGATGTCCATGAGCACGTTACTTAGAAAACTCTGGACAATAAACGTAAAAGATGAAGTGAATGCCATTCACAATGTTATACTGCACCCAAACTGATTCGAAACATATCATTTAGATAACCAAAAATAAACCAAAATTAAAGTTTATAATACCAAAAACAATATATTCCTTAATTTATTCTAATAAAAAAAAATCATTTGATTATATATACTAACATATGTGATTTGCACCTTATTAGCCAACGTTGCGTTTTCGCAACAGTCTGCCTCGGCTAACATAGACTATCGATTTTTTCTTTTTACTCTTTTAGTAATCGGGAGGATGCTAAGAGCAACCACACCAAAATTTACATAGATATCTACACGATTTCGGGTAGGGGTACAAGATGGGTTAAAAGGTATGTCTAATTAAACAGGTAATTTTTAATTAAATGGTTGACTTTTGAAAAAGCTAGCCTTTTGAAAAAGGTGCACTTTTGAACCAGGAAATTTTTTGAAAACGTCATACTTTTTTATTAAAAAGATTAATTTTATTGAAATTTTTTAAGAAGGAATTTATTAAAAAGGTAATTTTTATACTAAATAGTTACTTTTTATTAAAAAAGTTACTTATCATAAAAAATTAATAGTAATTATTAAAACTTTGTTCGTCTGAAGTTCACTTTATCTAAAGTTGTTTCACTTCCTTAAAATCCTACTCAAACTCAAGTGATATTATTGAAAATATCGAAGAAAATTGAAAAAAATAATGAGACTCACCTATGTTATAGGTATAAACGAAAGTTTTTAGCATGGTATCAAGCACGAAATTTGAAATTTTATAAAACAGGTTCTACAGAATCATTGATAGAAAGTTTTAGAATTATTTTTTTTTATATAAAACAAACTTCTAGCTAATTTTTTAAACTTAGTTGAAAACGTTATGAGAAAGTCTTCAATCAATACTTAGTGACAAGTCAGAGCAACTGCTAAAACCTTGCATAAAAGCAGAGTTCAGAAAATAAAACACACACTGAACAAAAAAACTGGTACAAATATGTAAACAAACATAGCTCAGACCAACAAACACATATTCTTGTTTTCATATCAATTATGTGTGTTTCTAAAGTTTGTAGGGTGCCTAACACAATCATGACTGTGTTTCGTTTTAATATTTCGTTATGTACACGAACATGTTTCTATCACGTATTTTTTGTTTCGAACACACATAAACCATACAGATTCGAGTGTAATTTTATTTTAAGTTCGTGTTCTTGCACGTGTACTGCTAAAAAAAAAACAGAACATGTTCTTGAACTCGTACATCAAATATTAAAACATTAACCATTATCCACTAATACACAGAATTCACGGTGTCACCCACCAGGATGTTCTGAAGATTCTCTAAAAATGGCATCAAGATCGGTCGAGCCATTTTGGAGGCCATACGAAATATACACACATACATACATACATACATACACACATATGTATATACAGATGCATTTTTATATATAAAGAAGAATATGTAATAAAAGAATAAAGTTATCTGATCCGCTTCGAAATTATACAAAATATGTAAAAATGTTACAACTTTTTTAGCCATAACTTTAGTCATCATTTTTTTAATCTTAAAATAAGTTTTACAAGTTTAAGATTTTTTAAAAATATTAACTTATGATGTCTTGTTGTTGCCCATCCCTGCATTAGCCACTACATTAAGTTATTGTTAGCAATTAAAATTTTATCTTTTGTTTGCTGATTTCTTCTTCATTTTGTTATTGTTTTAATCCAAGACTTAAATCACATTTAATGCTTTTTCTAATTGAAATTGGCACAACGAATATTACCACTTCTTTTTTTACTTTGTGAGTTTTAATTGCAAACGAAATGCTTTATTCTTAAAATATATTAATTATATAGGATGGCATGCAGTGAAGGGAAAACATATAAACAAAACAATAAATAAATAGTTTAAAACAACAAAGATGCAGAAGACTGCAATGTATTTCTTTATGCAAGCAATTGCAGATAATGCCAATTACCAGAAGTAGCAAATTAAAGAAGCAAGAATTATTGGATTTGTAATGAAATTGATTTAAAGTTAATTTTATTTTAAATGATAAATTAATTAAGCTTAAACATATAACACAGGACATTAATAACTACAATTGAGACATAATAATGAAATCAATAAGAAACTTAAAATGAGTAGAATGATTACAACTAATAAAAATGCATCCGTACGCTTTTAAATTTCATTGTGTACTAGTTATTGCTAATTCATATATTTTTTTATAATGTGTCGCTACTTTTGGGCAGAATTATAAGTGTCGAATTTGTAATTAATTCTCCTCTCTTTAGGTATGCTTATGATGTGTACTATTCGAAGCGTGTACCATTTCTTGTATTTGTGTTAGGTAATGCCAAGTAAAGTATACGGTTCCCTAAACAAAATATTGGAAAATTTATATATAAAATTACTTAATCAACTTATAAAACAAACCCATGAAGTTGAGAAAAGTAACAAAGCCTCGGTAGAAGAAATAGAAATAAAAATTAACCAACTTTTAACAGCAGAACAACAATAACAATTTTGGACCAGTGAAAAGACACTATCGAAGAAGAGAATTATAAGTACTTATAAGAAATAGACATAAAGCGAAAGTTTAAAACACGAACAAAGAAAAGAATTAAATATTATACATAATGGCAAGTGGCTTACCAACTTAACTAAAAGTAACATTTTTTTTTCAAATTTTTTCAATATATTTTCCTTTATTTACATATTTTAGCAAATTTGATATTTACATATGAGATCTTGTCTTTACATATACATAGATATTGCAGCAAATAATAATATGTAGGATCTAAAGATATTAAATAGTTTTTTTTTATTTTTAATGATTTTTAAAGGAAAATGGGAGGAAAAAAACCTTTATATTATTTAATATATTCAAATACTATCTGGAAATATTTATATATTTATAGGAGGTTTGTTTTAAATAATAGACCTCTATAAGCATATAATTTTCAATTTGGTGATTTCTTTTTTAATTTTACGTTATTTCTCTACATTCTGTTATCAGTGGGTAAGAGGAATTTTTAATTTCAGCAAAGTAATTGTTATTAATCCTTGATATGAAATCGATAATTTTTTCATAACCGATTGCTTCATAAAGAAGATTTGTAGGATACGTATAGAGCTTTTTATATATCATTTTAAGACATTTGTTTAGTATAATTTTTAAGCGTTTTAGGTGACAGTTGGCAGTGTCACTCCAAATTGGACACGCGTATGTTAATGTTAGCCTTATAACACTTTTGAAGAGTAGATTTTTGTTTTGGTGGTTTAGAAATGACCTTATATTTAGTAGTGGCCATAGCGCTTTAAACGATTTTGTAGCTTTTTGGCACGTACCCATAATATGTTGTTTAAATGTAAGCTTTTTGTCCAAGACAACTTCGAGATATTTGACATCGTTAAGTACATTTATGGTATTATTTCCAGTAAGAAGATGACGTCTTGGCAGTCTTTTGGGAGATTTGTTGAATGGAAAAATTATTGCTTTTGTCTTGTTTGGATTCATTTTGATTTTCCATTTGTGGAAATATTTACTGCAATTTACAAGTCCCTTTTCCAATTTCTTCAGGGGTGCACTTGTAAGTTTGCTTGAAGAAATTAACGCAGTATCATCTGCGTAATAAGCAATTTTCATATATTTTGGGACTTTAAAATTGGATGTATATATCGAGTAAAGCAATGGCGACAAGACTGATCATTGAGGTAACCATGAGGTAATGGCTTTTGAAGTTGATATTTCATTATTAATCGCAACTTTATAGCTTCTGTCGTGAATGAAATCTGAAATAAGTTTACACAAATATTTTGGTTTATTTGCATCAAGAATACACAGAAAAAAATCATTGTAAAATCAACTAAAACAAGGTAGATTCAACATTTTTTAATAATGATTTTGCTTCATTAGCGTTTCATGTTGATTTAACATGATTTTATAATAAAAGAAAAATAAAATTTTTTAATTTTAAAACAACGAGAAATCATGTTAAATTAATTTTGTAGTTTTAGTTGAATCAAAGTGATACTCATAATGTGAGGTTCATATTATATCAACATTGTGAAAATTTAAAATAACATGAATTTCAGTTGAATCAATACGAATTTAATGTTGAATTAGCAATGAAATCGTTTAAAATGAATATGACGGTCATATTAAAATAACATGAAAATATATTGAAATAACATGAAACTCCATGTTAATTTGAAATGTTTCCTACATTCCTACAGTAGATGCCAAAATTATTATATATGGACCATATATATCCATATCTAAAATTTGAGGATATATGGAGCACATATATTCACATATATCCTCAATTTCTAATATGTATTATGTGGTCCAAATAGAACTACTTTAGCAGGCATGTTGCTTTATAAAAAAAAACAATTAGTTTTTTATTTATTTATCCATTTGTATAAAAACCCATATATGTATATATATGGGGGATTTCATGTCAAGTGCACCAACTTTTGAAACCGATCTCCGGGATGAAATTTGCACCAAGGTTAGTCCTATTGGATAGTAGTTCAGACGTAATTTTTCAACAAGATCGGTCCAGATCTCTCTGAATTAGAGGGGATCAAAATTTGACATTTTGGCCAAACAGGTGTTTTTTCCCATCTATGTAACTTAGTACCTATTGTTCTTAGAAAATTTTCTCCCAAAGAGTTTAGATAGCTATATCTTCAGTATTTCGGAAAAAAATACTTAAAAAAAAAAAAAATTTTTAGACTTTTTTTTGCTAAATTAAAGCATTTTTTTGCCTTTTTTTCAAAAAAGACATTTTTTTTTTTTTTTCATAAGAAAGCTTAGGATTTTTCCTTTAAGAGTTTTTGGGTCGCTTAGTGGGATGGGAGTGGGATATCTATCAAAATAAATGTTTTGTAACTCAAGACAACGGTTTTTCAATTTTTCACAAATGCACTATTTTGAATTTTTTCCGATTTGTGTCTAAAACCTTACAAATAAAACTTATACTGAGAAACTAGACAAACTAAACTTTCCGAAGGTACATATGTAACATACCTTCATAACATAACAGAAGAGAATGGTTATCTGTAACCTGAAAGAGTTATTTGCAATATTTCAATCTGAACACGAGGATATTAGAATTGGCTTCACGAAATTAACCCAAATGAGGCTAAAACACAGTATACGTTTGCATTTACCATGAAAATGTTAAACTGATGTTGAAGGAAATCAACTTAAAGTATTTAACAGATGATTCGCTAGAAGATTTACACGATTACCGCGATTGCCTTAAATTGACAATGTGTCCTAATGCAACAACTTCTTGCCACTTAGGTGAACGTAACAATTGCCCGAAAACCACATTCATCAAAGAAAATTGAATCAACTCTTTAGATCGAGAATATATAGAGGAGGTCAAATTTGATTCTTGGATTCAGACTGACAGATGCACATTGAAAACAATCATTTTAAATGTGGATGATTTTGTGGAAGAAATGTGTACAGGATTGCTAAACTTGAGAACCCATGACTTTTTAGTCAAAGAGCAATGGTCAGTCTTTAAGGCTTTGAAGATACATTTGAAGTCTGGTGAATTCGTTATTTCATATGATTTCGCAGAAAACTATAAATATGTTCTTCAGGATGCCATACAAGCACTCCACTTCAATAACGACCAAGCAACTATATTCACAGTAGTTATTTACTACATGAAAGATGAAAAACTGGAACACAAAAGTATGGCAATCATATCCGACGATTTAAATCATGATACCGCTGCAGTTTATGAGTGCCAGAAGAGAATACTAAAATTCCTAAAATCTAAATTTACAGAAATGAAGGTATACTACGTTTCCGACGGAGCTCCTCAATATTTTAAAAACAAAAGTAGCTTGGCAAATCTTATGGCCCGTGAAAAAGATTTTGGAATGCCAGCTGAGTGGCATTTTCATCCTACTGCTACATGGTAAAGGAGCATGTGATGGTATTGGAGCAAACCTTAAAAGAAATGCAGCGAAGTATAGCCTCCAGTGCTTTCATCAAGATCGCATCTTAGATGCGACTGCTTTATTCCATTGGGCACAGCATTATTGTAAAGAAACTAAAATAGTTTTTAGTAGCAAAGAGGATCATCAGGAAATATTGAAAACACTGAAGAGCAGATTCGATGCTGCGGTAACAATCGATGGCACCGCTCAATACCATGCTTTTATACCGATTATCGATGGAAGACTCAAGTTGAAAAAGTTTTCTGCCTCTATTCAATGCGATTTCTTTCCAAAGACAACAAATAAACCAGCAGCAAAATCAACAGCTGAACCTAGTACCGCCAAGAAAGGACTGACAAAAGAATGCAGTAAATAAAGGTGACAAAAAAGCTGGATGAAAGACAGGGTATTTAAAAATTTACAACACTTAAATACTTCATCAGCTACAATAAATTAAGTATAAAAATAGTTATGATATAAATGGATCTAGTGCAATTAAGACTAAATTTTAATAAATTATTTATCTTTTTATTTTTAATATTACTATTATTATACATTAATTTAATTATTATTAAAAATAATAATTTTTCAACATTTCTATAGAAAAAAAGCGATTTTTTTCCTGAGGTTAACATATTCTGGGTATTACAGTATCGAGGGTATAAAATTTTAGTTAGGTATGTTATATACCTTCGGAAAGTTTAGTTTATCTAGTTTCTCAGTATAAGTTTTATTTGTAAGGTTTTAGACACAAATAGGAAAAAATTCAAAATAGTGCATTTGTGAAAAATTGAAAAACCGTTGTCTTGAGTTACAAAACATTTATTTTGATAGATATCCCACTCCCATCACACTAAGCGACCAAAAAGCTCTTAAAGGAAAAATCCTAAGCTTTCTTATGAAAAAAAAAAAAAAAAAAAAAATGCCCTTTTTGAAAAAAAGGCAAAAAATGTTTTAATTTAGCAAAAAAAAAGTTTACAAAATTTTTTTTTTTTTTAAGTATTTTTTTCCGAAATACTGAAGAAATAGCTATCTAAACTCTTTGGGAGAAAATTTTCTAAGAACAATAGGTAATAAGTTACATGGATGAGAAAAAACACCTGTTTGGCTAAAATGTCAAATTTTGATCCCCTCTTGTTGAAAAATTGTGTCTGAACTACTATCGATCGGAAGACATCGGTTTCAAAAGTTGGTGCACTTGACATGAAATCCCCCATATATATATATATATATATATATAACTTAAGTTTAGTAAAGTTTACAAAAATTTATTTCTTAAATATATTTTGCCATTATTAATTGGGAAAAGATGTAAAGGTGGACTTGTAAATTCATATAGTTCTTTTAAAATTATTTCCTCCCTTAACTTGCCTACTGCATATGATTGGAAATGCTCGCCAAAGTTGGGGATTTCAACTTCATAACATAGAACATCCATTTTTGAATGAACTTTTGTAATATATGAAATTTTATACAAACTTAGAAATTCACTTTTGATTGTTATATAACAATCTTTTTTATAAATTCTGACGAAAAATTAAATACGTACTCTTATTTCACAAGGAAAGTTATCTATTATTTCATCCACTATTGTTGGCAAATCTTTTAATGATAATTTTACATCGAGATAAAAAATGAATCAGTTAATTGGCAATTTTTTTCATAAAAGCTATGAATGGATTTTCCTTTTAGACTGTCTTCTTAAATAAGTTTAAGGCTCTAAAAATAGAATGGACAATAATAAGTAGTTACAAAAAAATTTTATGATTATTAAGTTTAGCTTAGACAGCTTAGAATTGCCAAGTGATGTTGATAAGGATAAAGTCGGTGTTGTTGTTGTGCTAACATTAGATTGACTTTGTAACCAAGATACTACTTTATTCGCAATCGTTTCAGACAACGTATCGTCATCAATTCCATACTGTAGGAAAAATGACGAAAAAAGGATGTCAAAAATCGAGTAAATACATAATTAAACATTTTTTGCCTTTACCCCAACAGAACAACTTTTCACGAAAATAAGCACGAAGGCCAATAGGTGGTATAGCTTCCTTTATGTCCTCCTTTGATAGATATTTCAAGCTTTCAAATGTAATTTCAGCTCCTAATCAATTGTTTAGTTTATGTTAGAGAAATTAACATAAATATATTAGATAAATGTCATTTGCCACAACTGATTTCCGTCCAACTGAATAGTTTTTTTTTTTGCGGCAACCGAACATTTTGGTTGTAACAACAGACTCCGTAGAGTTAACCAATAATTGAGGGAATCTTTGAATTTACAAATGCCTCTACTGAAATTTTGTTGTTTAGTAACCACAGAATCAGTTCTCTTTGTATACAAATTTATGTAAGTTGTTATTATATACTTACGTGTCAAATAAGGTTTTACTTCAATTAAATCAAAAGTTTTTAACAGCTCGTCTAATTGGGAACTTTGACTCGTATCTTGAACTACTGGAATGTTTAATATAATATTTCCTGCTTTGTCAGTGAAGAAATTAATATTATCTTGTGCAAAATTTTGTACAGCAGTTCCTTAATTTATGTTATTATTGTTGCCCTCAGACATAATTATATTTTTAACAATTAAATTCACTTACTGTGTGTAACACTGCACTTTATATATAAACCACGCACTATACGTCTTCAAGCTGTAATAATCGCAATAATAATGTTTTTTGTTATTCTAAAATAGCGGTACTTTTTTTAGAATTCAACATGAATTCATTTTATTTCAACATTTTTTCATGTGGTTTTAACACTCCGCAACTTTATTTCAATCTTGCTTCAATGTTAATTTTACAATGGCCAATGTTGCTTCAACTTGACCCAATGTGAAATTAACAAGAAGAACTTTTATTTTTACTAGAAAAATTCAGTTTTAGTAATTCAACAATGAATCATGTTATTTTTGCTTTGGAAAAGGTTAAAATTATAATGTACAATTCTATTTCAACATGAACAATTTTAAATCAACAATGTTTAATATTAAATTAACAAATTCAACTATTGATTTAATATTAAACAACGTTAAAATAACATTTTATCCAGAAATTTACAACGACTTCAAATCAAAATTTCTTCCTGTTGATTTTACATTCAGGTTTTTTCTGTGTCAGTTTAAATACTAGGCCGTTATGCCAAATCAATATAAATATCTAACAATATTAGACCCCTTGAACATTTATTGTTTTTATTGGTGATTATTTGATTTTTAATCCTGTGTATTTGGTGAGTTGTCTATACTCTTTTTTAAATCCAAATTGTTATTTAGCAACAATAGAATTGGTCATTACAAATTCATTAAGACGAGAATGTAGTATTTTTCAAATATTTTACCTAACTTACTTAATAGACTAAATGGTCTATAGCTTTTTGGGTTATTTTTTGTCTTATTAGGTTTGTTGATAGCTTTAACCTTAGCATTCTTGCCATGGTTTGGGAATTAGTTGAGTCTGATGGAGCTGTTAAATATTATAACCAGTAATTTTAGGGCTTCGAGTGGTAGTTTCTTTAAGAGCAGTTTGGGAACATTGTCAAATCCAGGAGATTTGGAGGGTTTTATTGATGAGACAATATTCATTACTTCTTCAAGAGATATATAAATTGCAGGTTCAGGACTGGGATTTTCCTTCTTAAAATTATTTGCTGTTGTATTTATTAGTGTATCTGCTGAGTGGTTGTAGTTCGAAGTGGGGTTATTTGCTTGGACAAATGTATTTGCCAGGACCTCAGCCTTGTCCTTATCAAATGTTACTTTTGTATTTCCAACTTTAAAATGAGAGATTTGATTTTGCCCTTTTCCTCGCAAGTTCCTGCTTTTTTTCCAAAATGATTTATCACCTGTTTGTAAATTGGTTAATAATTGACACCATTTCTTATTCCAGGAGGATATAACGTATAATAACGATTGTGATCGAGTGTTTTTATAAAATTTAACATTAAATGTCAATCAAGAAAATTCGGTAACAAAAAAAATCCAAAAATTTTGTTAGAAAGAAATTACTTATATACAAAAATTTGGGGGTGAAGAAAAAAACATTGCTTGAGTGAAAACAATGGTTTTTAAGTTATTTGAAAATTAAACCAGAAAATATAACTTAACAATTTTCTTTTAAATTTAAAGGTAGTAATTCGGAGAAAGAACGAATAAAATCCTGACTCGCATCACGGAGGGAAAAAAGAGCTCAAGTGACAAGGAAATTCATATTCTAGGGATCAAAATAAGAAACTTTGCCCAAGGAACCATACCTCAAAACGAATTCTGATGTCCCGAATTTTGACCTGTCTGTCTGCCATGGAGCAACCCCATTCCCCCTCATGCAATTGATCTGAAACTTGGCCCATAGTCTTGTTGTGACTACAGATTAATTTTGGGGTAGTCACGCAGAGTCATGCATAGTCACGGGGTGATCTAAAAGTTATTTACCCTCATCCGATCGATCTTCTTGAATAACTAACATAGTCAAGGCGTATGATTATTATTTATTAGCAGAGTAGAAAATACGTATAGGTATGATTTCTAATTTTAATATTAAATCAAATATAGTCAGCCAAATTCTAAAAAAAAAAATGGTGATTTTTATGGGGAACCCACCGGGGTGGTTCCAGGGGGTGTGCCGCTGGCATGGGTGGGTCGGCCCTCTAAAGTAAGGGGGTCGATCATACATTAGGGCACTCTAAATGGGTCAAAGTGAAACAGACAGACAGACAGGTCAAAAGTCGGGACGTCAGAATTCGTTTTAGAGGTATGGTTCCCTAGAATACGATTTTCCTCGCCACTTGGGCGATTTTTTGATATTCAAAGAAGGTGTGTAAAGTAGGAAAGGTAAAAAATTTTTCAACGGGCTTTAGTTCAGAAATTTAACGATTGATCATAAATAAACCAAACTAAGAGAGTTGTACAATTGTCTCTTTCATCAACCATCTCATACACCCGCATATCTGGAAGGCCTTTCAAGTAAGTGAATTATCTTTATTTTGAATGTACTCTCCAACAATAATACTTATGTTTATTTAACATTACGAGGTAACAACAACACAAAATCAAAAGAAATAAAACAAGATTTTAGACAAGAAATCCAAAATAATAATAAATATATTGATTGCTTTTCTTCAATTTATCCAGTAATTGAAAAGTCGTTTTGTTAAAATTGTCCAAAATAGTACTGTTGGGAAACAATCTATGATCATCTAAAAAGAAAAAAAAAACAAAAACATAATATACCTTATAATTGCTTTTTATTTAGATTTGCCATAAAAAAAAGTAATTTGCATTGCACTAACACTTAAATTTTGATTGAAAAACTTCGTTTCTAAAGAAATGAATAGAACGTCAGTATCTTCCACTTATAATGTAATATCAGTTGGTATAAATATTGGTTATGAAAATTAAGAGTCAGAATCCTAAAGGAATAAAATCTGCCATTAATAAATAATGATTTTTTTTTAATAAATTTTTTTTTTTTTTTTTGAAGAAAAAGCAATTATAAACTTTATTTATCGATCTGAAAACAATAACAAGAAGAAAAATTTTTTCTTTCTAAAAAAGGCTACTTTGGCGAACATATATTTTCTGGTTACTTTATAAATATGCAAATTAACTGAAAATATTTACAAAAAAACGTTTTTTTTCTTCAAAAAAATTAATAATACAAAAAAAAACAAGAAAAAATTATATATCATATCTGGGCGCGCTACGATCAGTACGGTCGGTTTTTTGATTTATATAAGGGGCGTTCCAAGTCAAGTGATCCAACTTTTGAAACCGCTGTCTTCCGATCGGTATGCAATTTGCACCAACGCACAGTGGCGCCATTTGAGTTTTTTCGTTGCAAAAATCATATTTTTTGAACCGAATAACGTAACTGAACAGCTTAAACAGCATATGATAGATAGCTGTTCAGCCTATGAAATGAAAGGGTGCTACGCTTTGTAGGGGCCTACTTATGGGTTATCAAACTTAAAATTTGTAGAAAAATCAATTTTATGGTAACTAAAAAAATTATTTTTACATTTTTCGATTGTTTTTATTTTTTTCTTTAAAAAAAAATTACTTCTTTTTTAAATTAATTTTTTCAATTTTCTGTAAAATATTCATTACAATTCGTAAGAGAAGGTATATCTAAAAGACTAATCATTTCTAAGCTATAATTATTTTCTAACTCTATTCGTGACTTCACATGCCGCAGGGAAGGAATAATTGGATCGGGAGATGCTGCCAACATGTTGAAGAGGTCCTCATTTTGCCTTACCCTTGATGCTTTGAATGTGTTCTGCAATCTATATTTTTTATAAAATTTGTTAAGAGACTCCTGTGCTTCTTCAGAAAGCTCTCCAATTGGCAAAGACTGGTACTCAATTATATTTTTGCCATGCGCTAATATTTTATGGACGGTCGTGGTCAACTTCTTCTGTGGATACATTTCTGCTAAAAGAGTTGCAGTTTTTGATGCATATTCTCCATATTTTGTAGAACTGTCATTTTCTTTGCAGTTTAAAATATTCAAGATCGTTCCCAATCTTTTCACGATTTGATTGTCAATTCCAGTGATTCTAGTTACTGCCACATCATTTTCAAAAAATCTCCTAGAAGTGTTTCCATCGTTTGAGTTACCGTATCCGTGCTTGGGACAGTCTACTTTTAGTCCAACTTGTTTAAAAAAGCATCCTGTATTTGCTTCTTTCTTATATTTTCCTTATCCTTTATTGATGTATTTTCATCGAAGTTTTCCTCCTCTTGTGGTAGGGTATACGCCAGTTTTAGCAAGAACTCCATACACCTTAACCTTGCGTGCAATGGTGACATTCCATATTCGTAACTCTCCTCGTTTGTAGAATCGTTTAAATTACCAAAGTTCTTCTGACTGCAACTCGGGCATGACAATGTTGAGGTTGGTCCTGTCAGTTCGTTTACGACTTTTCCATCAACCATGGTCAGGCGGAACACGTAATTGCATTCAATATAT
This sequence comes from Cordilura impudica, assembly GCA_963682025.1. Taxonomy (NCBI): domain Eukaryota; kingdom Metazoa; phylum Arthropoda; class Insecta; order Diptera; family Scathophagidae; genus Cordilura; species Cordilura impudica. Next base: position 107,670,215 of record OY821518.1, read on the forward strand.
TTTCCTTCTCCAATTTGCAGCTTTGTGGGCTTAATCTTGCTTAGTTGTTCTTCAATGTCCTTCACCGTGGTCCTTATGAGTTTTGCCGATTCCCTTGCAAACTGAAACATTATTGGTCGCCAATAATGCACTGATGATGGACGTGGATTTTTTCAGTGTAGGGAAACATCAGATTTTAGCCGCAAAGGAACAACAGATGCCATAAACATATTTCCGTTCGCTATTGTAGCGTCATCGGAAGATATCCTTTGCTTATAAACGCTTTGTCCGGATGATCAATCGCAGCCCCATTTGCTGATCAATGTCAGTTTCTCAGGAAGAATTTTCACTTCATTTTTAGGAAGACTCTCCAACAACCGTTTTGCTGTATGGCCCATGAGCTCCTGCAGATTGGCTTTCACAGAGACTTCCGTAAACTCCGTATGCAGTGGTCGTGAATTTATTTTGGCTTTTGTAATATGCTTGTATCCTGGTAAAACGTCAGCCCCGTGTCGCATCAAGGATGCCCGTAGTATCTCATATTTTTCTTTGGAAAGTTGTAAGGCCATAAGCAAGGCCAAGGCTTCTTCGGAACCATACTTTTTAATGTGTGCATTTGTGGGCGTGGGAATGCTTTCCTTAATCCTTTTTAGTCGCAGTGGGCTTGCATCAGCAACAGATTTTTTAATCTGCGACCTAACTCTTTCACTATCCTTTGTATATTTAATAGACAGCACGTCCGATAAATGCTTCGTGGTCAAGTCATTGGTGGCATCGGCAAGTTTCCTCTTTCTTGTGAAAATTGAACACTCCTCAGTACTTTTTTGGCCTTCCCTTTGCTCCTCTGGTGGGTTTATCTACTGCCAATATATCCAGGATGGTGTCTTCATTAAGCCAGTCCTCGTATTTGGAGTTGAAGTTCTGAATGGTTCGATTAGATTTCACCCATTTTGCCTTAATATTTGCATATATCAGATAAAAATTATTTTTTATAATTTCGCTTCTCTCAATATTCCCGTATAAGCTATCAAGTTCTTCTAAAGCAACTTCCGTGAAAAACTTTGGTGTGGTTGACCTTCTAAACAGTTCAAATAATTTTAAATTATTTAACGCCATGGTTCCAGTACTTGTTGCGCCAACTTTCAGTCGTAGACTAATCCAGGCATTATGCTTATTTTGCAATATATAGGCTTATGCTACCATGCCTAAAAATTTACCTGTTCCCTGCATACCTATGGATTTAAGCTGAATTATGCAATTTTGATATTATGCTGGTGTCTAAATAAGATTTGTGCCTGCCTGGAGGGACCATAAGTCATTATTGTTCTTGACCATTTGTACTCCAAACTAATTTTTAAGTGAGGTGCGTACCTGCGAATTTCCATGAGTAGTTTTTTGTGCATCCTATGTCTGCAACAGAATATTGGGAGTAGACTTTGGCAGAGGCTCATAGGTAGACAACCGACTTAAAATGCAATTTTCAAACTATTAGATCAAACTACTGTCAGTCAAAACATGTAAGGGATGCACGCCATACAATTTCTGCAACCATGTCTTTTTAACGTTTTTACCTCTAGAAGCCAAACGTGCACGTACAGGCAGATAAAATCTTTTGAATTATGTAAAGAAATAATCAAAAAACATGTTTTGCAAATATGGCAAATATAGAAAAATATGGATTTTTTTTATTTTCCGTCAAATTTGAAAAAGAGTGAAAAAACGGATAGTTTTTAAATAGTGATTTACCAGGAGAAACACAAAGCAAACAGTTAATTTTTTTTTATCATTACACATTTAATAAATACGTCAATCAACACAAACAAAAAGTAAGGCGATTCCTTACCTATTTTTCGTGATATTACATCTGAAATCGCAACAAATTGACTAAAAATTGTGTGTTTTTTTGAAAACCGAAAGTCGGTCAACTTTGAACGGTTATATCTTCTAAACTAAAACTGTGATATTATTAAGAGTAGCATATTTGAAATCGTTGAAAAGTTTCCTATAACATGGGCTTATTCAAAACTTCGTCGGCGCACATGAAAATTTAGATTTTTGCAACCTCGTTTGCTCTACGGGCGCCACTGTGCAACGTTAGTCCCATCGGATAGTAGTTTAGACACAATTTTTCAACAAGATTGCTGCAGAACTCTCTGAGTTAAATGGGATCAAAATTTGACTTTTTGACCAAAGAAGTGTTTTTCCCCATCCATGTAACTCTTTACCTATTGGTCTTATTAAAATTTGTCCCAAATAGTCTAGATAGCTATTTCTTCAGTCTTTTGGAAAAAAAAAAATTAAAATAATAAAAAATTTTAGAATTTTTTTTGCATAATCAAAAATTTTCGACTTTTTTTTTTCAAAAAAAGATTTTTTTTGTGCTCAATAGAAAGCTTAGGTTTCTTTCTTTAAGACCATTTTAGTCGTTAAGTGGGACAACGGTTTTTCCATTTTTACCATATGCACTAATTTGAATTTATCCCTATTAGTGTGTAACTGTTTCTAAAACCTTAAAAATAAAGCATATACTGAGAAACTAGACAAATTAACCTTTCCGACGGTATCTTATTTCCTAACTAAAATTTCTTACCCTTAATACCCACAATATGTTAACCTCATGGAAAATTCACTTTTTACACCCTATACCACTATGTGGTTTGCGTATAATGACTTTGTGCTGCTGATTATAACTACCAAAAAAAATTAACCTAGACCCATCTTTTATTGTACCGATCGACTCAGAATCACCTTCTGTCGATTTATCGATGTCCGTCCGTTCCGATCCAGTGTTCAGAGCACCGTGAGGTTATGTCAACGAGACAGGTACTCACGTAAAACACAAGAGACTTCTGTCCGTCCGTCTGTCCGTCCGTCTGTGTATCCATCTAAAATTTTTAATCAAACTACAGGTCGCAAATATAAACACATTTTGATAAAGTTTGGTATATAAGCTTCTATCGGCCATAGGATGAAGTCTGTTGAAATTGATGAAATTCGGTCCATGTTCAGACCTTGTCCCCATACAAATGACCCTATGAAACCGACATAAATTGTCATAAGATGCAAATTATCATATAGATCCTAGACATATTTTGTTTATGTTATTATATTATATCATTAATCAATAGTCCAAAAATAACCCTAATTCTTAGTCATAGGCCCTGTATTGAGCTGCTTCCCGATCTTCTCTTAAATCTATCAAAAAGCAAAAATATTGCGCAGATTTTTCTCAAATTGGGTTTGTACAAGTTTTTGCAAAAAATAAGTGAACTTACCAAATGTGGTCTAAATCGGTCCATTTTTCGACCTAGTCCCCATATAAATATACCAAACGATATAAACTTTTTCATATCTGCAGCCAAAAAAAAATAATAACAATGCCACTCAAATTTGGTTTATGCTTATTTTCTATATCCAATTAGTTGGACCGAAGAGATAGGATCTAGACCGGCTATAATTTTCTGTTATACCTAATTTTTTGTAGCTGATGAAGTATTTAAGTCTGTCACTTTTTAAAAATCCAGTCTTTCATCCAGCTTATTTGTCGCATTTATTTGCCGCTTTTTAGCCAGTCCTTTTTTGGCATCACTAGGTTCAGCTGTTGATTTCGCTGCTGGTTTTTTGGCTTTGGAAAGAAATTGCATTGAGTAGAAGCAGAAAACTTTTTCATCTTGAGTCTTCCATCGACAGGCGGTACAAAAGCATGGTATTGAGCGGTGCCATCGATTGTTACCGCATCATCGAATCTGCTCTTCAGTGTTTTCAAGTTTCTTCTACTAAAAACTATTTTCGTTTCTTTACAATAATTTTTTGCCCAATGGAATAAAGCAGTTGCAACTAAGTTGCGATCTTGATGGAGGCTATACATATATATAATGAAGTACATATTTTAACCAAATGTTACCAATGATAATCAAAATAAACTACCTTTTAATTTTTTTCCCATTTCAACATATTATTACAATAGGTAGTTACCTGTTAACTTCTACCTCTCCACCCACTCGTATTTGTATTTGCATTTGTTTATTAAATGCGATTTTCCATTACAACAAGACACAGTATCTTATAAATTACAGTAATGGAATCAGATAAGTTATTCACTATATATTTAATATCAGTAACTCTTAATCTAAATTTAAAATATTATAAATTACAATTAACAAACATTAAAAAAAAATTAAATAAAATCAATTAAAGTATTGGTGTAGTAATTTTCTAAACCCTATTGCGTTGCTTGTATTTTGCATGACATTAGGAAACTGATTCAATAGACGAATAGTTAGAATAAAAAATTGATATTCAGAGGCATGGTCCCGGTATTTAAATTGAATTATTCGATTCCCTCTGGAAGATGTTGCGAACTTTAATCGTTCAAAAAGATATTTTGGAGCCTTTGTTATAATAATTTTATGTAGGAATATAATGTTCTTGAATTTAATATAGTTGTCAAATGACATGTGTAAGACATGACACGAGTATTGGGACACATGATCAAATTTTCTTAATCCAAAGATAAAGCGAATAATGTTGTTGAAAGTTACAGTAAGTTTTCTGTTATTCCTAGAGTTTCAACCTGTGAAAACCTCAGATGCATATAGTAGTGTTGGTAAAAGATATGTTTTAGCAAGTAGCAATCTTATTTTCAGTGGAGTAAAGTGCTGTGTTAACCATAAACTTCTTATCATAGTATAAATTCTGCCACAGTATTGATTAAAATGATCTGACCAAGTCAGAGTTCCATTAAACACAACTCCTAGATTTCGTACAGGGTCGACGATGTCAATTTTAGAGCCCCCAAGGGCGACATTAATCTCACTCTCCAAATGCATCACTTTCTTCTTTATTATAATGCACTTAGAGTTATTTGGATTAAGTCGTAGGCCATTTGCCGTTGCCCAATTTAGAATTCGTTTGATACCATAATTTAGTTCTTGAGTTTTGGAAATAATTGAATCTTTGGTACTACTTAAATATAGCTGAATGTCATCAGCGTACATCTTAACCTTAGAGAATTTAATTTTTTGTGGAAGATCATTGGCATATATCGAATAAAGAAGTGTTCCAAGGATTGAACTCTGTGGTACCCCTCATATAACTTGCAGTGAGTTTGAGATGGAGCTACCATTAGCAACAGATTGGGATCTGTTTGTGAGATATGAAAACATGAGTCTAACCGCTAATGTAGAAAAGTTAAAAAACCTTTTCAGTTTGAGGCATAGAATTGAGTGGTGCACCGTGTCAGATGCCTTTGAGTGATCCAATAAAATCAAAAAAGATATTTTTACATCATCAATGTTACTTCTTAACTCCTTAACTACATCAGATAAAGCTGTTATACAGCTATGTTGTGGCCTGAAACCAGATTGACGCTCTGTAAGTAAGTTGTTGTCGTTTAAATACCTAAAGATTTGTCTGTGTAAAAGGTGCTCGAAAACTTTTGAGAGATATGGAAGAACTGCAATCGGTCAGTATTCGTTGCCCGTTTTTGGTATTGGTACAATTTTGGCATGTTTCCACTCCATTGGAAAGATGCTGGTAGTGATTTGGAGTTAAACAAGTACATTATGAAACGGACAATCCATGGTAAAATCATTTTTATAAATCTGGGGTGTATATTATCAAGGCCCACTGCATTCGATTTAATAGCATTGAAACTTTCAACTACCTCTGTTAGTGTTACACACTGAAAGCTAAATTTGGGAATGTTTAAATTATAACAGGAAAAATCATCTTAAAATTCGTTATTTTTTTAAGTCAAGTGTCAAAAAATAATAAATAAACAGGTATTTCGAAGCAAGGCCATAAAACATTTAAACCTGCTACAAACACTTTGCTCTGGGGTAACTGATATTTTGACAATAAAAATCACATTCAATATTACGTGCGCTCAAAACTGCCTATAGGATTGACAAAAAAGCCGCTATGAAAAGCAGATACAAGACTCAGAAAAAATATTGGAGGTTTAACATATTGCGGATATTACAGTATCGAAGGTATGAAATTTTAGTTACGTATGTTACATACCATCGGAAGGGTTAATTTGTCCTGTTTCTCAGTACATGTTTTATTTTCTAGGAACACTTACACACTAATAGGAAAAAAAATCAAATTAGTGCATATGCTAAAAATTTAAAAACAGTTGTCTTGAGTTACAACACATTTTTTTAAAAAATCTCCCACTCCCATGCCACGAAGCTACCTAAAAGACCTTAAAGGAAAAAACCTAGCTTTCTTTTGAGCAAAAAAAAAAATCCTTTTTTGAAAAAAAAATTTCTGATTTTGCAAAAAAAGTAAAAACAAAATTTGTTATTTTTTTTAATTTCTTTTTCCGAAAGACTGAACAAATAGCTATCTAAACTATTTGGCATAAATTTTGCTAGGAACAATAGGTAAAAAGTTACATGGATGAGAAGAAAAACACCTGTCTGGTCAAAATGTCAATTTTTGACCGCCTCTAACTCAGAGAGTTCTGAACCGATCTTGTTGAGAAATTGTGCCTAAACTACCATCCAATAGGACTAACCTTGATGTAAATTTCATCCCTGTGTAATTTCGTTTTTCGTTAATTATTCAAAGTGCAAAATAAGAAATCATATTAGTTTAGGTTAAGACAAGAAACCATTACCAAATACAATGAACTATGGGAATTCTTAATTTCGTTGGATTTTCAAAATTGTGAAATAAAATCTGCGGTATGCACTGCTAAGTCTGTAAGACTTTCCCTTTGGGTTAATGTTAGAATAACTCCGCTTTAGGGTTTCTGCAATATTCATTCCACTCAGGACCATGGTTGGGAGTGTTAAGGAGCACAGGGCCTTACATCTGGTCCAGACCACTTTAAATATTTTACGGAAACATAGAATCAATAGTATATTAGTTAATTATTTCACCCTTTTAGTAGGTTTCATTTTAGAGACTCTGTTAAATATAAAGTTGTAGTGTGGTTTGGTAAGGTAATAGTCAAGAACCTCCCCGGCCACTGAAGCTAGCCTTCCTGTAGGGTCCCGCCGAATCAAACCTTCCAAACTAAAGCATGAGGAACACAATCGGTTAGGTAGTGAATTATAAAGAATTTTGGTAATTTTTTGTATGTTTACATATGTTTTGCTGGATATATATTCACCGCTTTATGTTGTTAAGTTAAGCATTTTTCAGTAAATGGTGGCGACTTTAAATTATACAAACTTCCCCTATCTACTCTCATTCAATTAACCATCCAAATTTTAATCACACATTACATATCGTATATAACATCGTGTTCTTAAATGATTTATGAGTAAAAATTACTTTTCAAATAAAGCTACACATCCTTGTGGCTATTTCTATAGAAAGCCATCTGGGTGGAGCTACCATCGAAATTTCTCTTAATCAACTTATATATCTTGTTATACCATATTTGCTTTACTGAAGAATTATATGAGTAATTATTATGAGTTTCTGTGACCAACAAATTCGTATTTAGAGGAAAGTTGTTTAATTAAGTTCAAGTTTGTGAAAAGAATAAACAAACAAGTAAGAAAATTATAGTGGGTCTAGACCGACTATACGATACCCTATACCATGCGTTTAGAAACCCTATCTCTTAGGCCCAACTAAATGGACATAGAAAATAAGCAAAAACCAAATCTGAGTGGGATTTTTATTAATTTTTTTGGCTGCAGATATGAAAAAGTTCATATCGGATGCTATATCTATATGGGGACTAGGTCCAAAAATGGACCAATCCTGATCATGTTTGGTAAAGTCTCTTGTATTTTGCAAAAATATATACAAACAAAATTTGAGAAGAATCAGTGCATTATTTTTGTTTTTGATAGATTTAAGTGAAGATCGGGAAGCAGTCTATATGGGGCTAAAGGGATCATTTTTGGACTACTCATTAATGGATGTAATGAACGTATACAAACCCAATTTCAGTAAGATCTATATGACAATTTGGATCTTATGGCAATTTATGTCGATTTCATAGGGGTAATTTGTATGGGGGCTAGGTCTGAACATGGACCGCTTCTCACCAATTTCAATATCGTTCATCAGATGGCCGATAAAAGCTTATATACCAAATTTCGTCAAAATATATTCATATTTGCGACCTGCAGTTTGATTAAAAGGTTTACATGGACACACAGACGGACGGACGGACGGACGGATGGACATTGTTAAATCAACTCAAAAAGTGATTCTGATTCGATCGGTATAATTAAAGATGGGTCTAGGTCAAATATTTTTGGTTGTTACAAACAGCAGCACAAAGTCATTATACCCAAACCACATAGTGGTATAGGGTATAAAAACTTTATTTTAACGCTTATTTTTGTTTTTTGAAAGATGATAAATGAAAAAATTCGATTTTAGATAGGTGGAAGCGCGAAAAGCGCTAATTTGATATCGCGATGAAAACCAGAAGCGATGAGAAATTCTGGAATTAAGTATGTAAAATAATTTTATAAGCGTCTAATTTAGTCCTAGTCAATTTTTTTTTTTTTTCAAATTATAAAAACTAAATTTCGATACTGTTTAGGTGCAAAATTCTTTGTTTAAGCACTGAAAAGAAATAAACAAAAAATTTTATTTTTTTGTTTTTTGTTTTTTGAAGGATGATAAATGAAAAAAAATCGATTTTAGGTAGAAATTATAACTCGTTTCAACTACTTAGCATAAATTTGTTAAGCTGGTCCCCACGTGAAAAGGTAAAAACCCGATCATAAATAAAATAGAATATTAACACTAATTAATTTACTGTGTGTTTATTTGTACACAAATTTGAATAAAATATTTGCGCCCCAAGTAAACAGATACCAAATAAAATTTCCTTAAAGTTTAAAAGGTAATGCATGTTTTTATCTCCATCTTATGTTCAATTAGTATGATGTTTTGCTTTTTTCCAATTTTTTAACCCAGATATACAAAATTCCTTAAGCTCTGAAAAACAACATAGAAGAAAAACCAGATTAAAAGGAACATGGACAATATCAAGAGAATGAAAAAAAGTTGAAATGTCAAAGAAAAAAAACATTGCTAACATGAAAAAATGAATTTTCAAAAGGTCATCATCATCAATGAGAAAATGAATGGACAAAAAAATAACCAAAACTGGGCATGGAAAACGTATTTATGGGATTTAATTTCCTGTTTAATTCTTTTTCTTTTTAAGCTGTCAATGATTGTCGTTGTCTATTTTTCTTTCTTAATTAATACCAAAACTGAATGTTTTTGAATTGTAAAGCAACTTAGTGAGGAACCATCATATATATATTTTTAGTTTTAATATACTTAAAACTACAAAAAGTTGTTCTTCTGAATACAAAATTTTCAGAAATTTTATTGTGGTTCTATGTTTACTTAGCACATCCGATTAAATTGTTGAAAAAGTCATTTGTTTTTGTTATTTACCAAAATAGAACACATGGTATATCTTTTATTGCGCTCCCTTGAGGATTTTTGTTATTCAAAGAATAGGAAATGTTCATTAGTTTGGCTTTGTACAAATATTTTGTCCCTTATTTTAATATTTTAGACGATATTGATAAAAGTAGATAGTAAACATTGGTATTTTGACTAGTGGCAACTTACGAGCCTGGAATTTTGGAAATGATATGAAACCGAAATGTGGAAAAGGTTCTAAAGCTAAATCGATTTGTTTTTTTGATTGGAATAAATTTATTTATTTATTTATTTATTTACTTATTTATTTATTTATTTATTCAACTCCATTTCCTGTACAACAAAAAAGAGTCTTTTATTTAAAGTACAGGAACCTATTGCGTTACAAAGAAAACATTTTACAATATAATTAATTATTAACATAACATTTTTAGTATAATATAACAATATTGATAGAAAATATGCTATTTAAAAAAGGCATATAAGAAAGTTTCGAAACTTTTAACATTGCTCTTTTGTTGTTGACTTAGTGGAAGATTGTTCCAAAGACGAGCGGCATGTACATAAAACTGCCATTCAGATACTAGGCATTGATGTCTTGGAATTACAATATTTCGGTTTCTAGGCAATTGGAAAAAACGGATTTTGTCAAATATATATTTGGGTGTTTGTCTGTTTATTATTTTATGCAAAAATGTAGGAGTGCGGATTTTCAACATATTATCAAGAGAGACCCAGTAAAGATTACTGGAGACAGAGGAAACATGATCAAATCTTCTTAATCCAAACACATATCTTATTATTAAACATTACATTTAAACAAGACATTTAGTTTACTATTACTAACTGCATCACAGCTCCCAAATAGCTCACACCCATATAACAGGGAAGGGATCAGATACGTCTTGGCAAGTAAGGCCCTTATTCTTAAAGGGGTGAAATACTGTGTGGACTAGACAGCTCGTAGTTTTGCATAAGTTTGACCAACCAGTGAATTTATACGATCAGTCCATGTCAAATTGCTATTGAAAGTTAATTTTCAATTTTCAATTGTCTGGTGATAAGATTCTGGTGATAAGCTTCTTGAATACATCCTGGATCTGGCCAGATCATTCAATATATCTTGGAACTGTTAATGTGAATAATCTAACACAAAAATTGATTTTATTCGGTCGCAGAACATTGCGATTAATCATACCTGAGTAAAACTGGGTGTGCTGACCACAACTCGCTGACAAGGTTTTATGTTAAATATATCCTCACAGACATTTGTAGCGCTAATACAGGCGTTGGAGGAATTTTCATATACTTCACCGAAATAAAATCCTGACTACGTTCTGATTATCTGTACATGTGTATATTTGACGCCCTTGATTCGCAGATAGGTTTTCTAAACTATAGCCATGAATTCCAGGAAATAACACATGGCATGGGGACTGAATAACATCTACAGATACAATCATAATGATTATTTCTTTTATATTCTTCGAGCATCCATTTTAAGCAATAATTTAGCACTCTTTGACACTTTATGATTATCTATCTATATAAAAATGAATCGTGGTCTGTTCGTCCGATTAAAACTTGAAAACTACAGGACCAAAAGGGATACTTTCTTCTGCGAGTTTGTATGTAACTGCCACGCGAAGGCTTAGGAAAAAAGAGAGGTACAAAAAGTCTCAACAGATGGCGCTGTACGCAGTTATTCCATTTTAACATCATATATATTGGGTACTATGAGAGGGAGAGCTTTGTAATTTTATGCTAGGACACCTACTATTAATATGGATAGTCATACCCAAAATGGTCAGTATGGGATAAGTGGGCGTGGTACCTCCCATACAAAATTAATTTTTAGCATCATATATCTTGAGTACTGTTTTAGGGAGAGCTTTGCAACTTTGTATGAGGTCATCTATTGTTGGTGTGAGTAGCCGTTGGAAGAAATAGCGTTATCGGAAAAGTGGGCGTGGTACCTACAAAAAAATATAATCACTCAATATCAGACTCAATATCATGACAGGGAGAGCTTTGATACTTTATGTGACGTCATTTGTTATGACTGTAAATACACCTGACGAAAATAGGCTGGATCGGATAAGTGGGCGGCGTACATCCCCTACAAAGTGCTGATTAAATATTATGTACATATACCGAGTATACTGATAGGGAGAGCTTTGCAAGTTTGTATGAGTTCATTCATTATTTCTGCGATTAACCCTGGCGAAAATGGGCGGGATTGGAAAAGTGGACGTGTCACCAACTGTGTAAAATAAATTTTCAAAATAATAGTGAAGATAATTTGTGTGAGTTCATTGGCCGGCGTTCTTAGGAACGTGCTATTAGAAAGTAATCAGTTCGACCAGAAAGGTTGGAAATCGTGCGCAACAGTCGGAAGAGATCAACGAGGCACACAATGAGCAACAATGATTGAGAAGAAGAGAAATTCGTACTCGGCAAAGTGATGAAGCCAGATCACAATGTGAGATTTTTGAATGACAACGTAGGCTACAACAAATTATTCAGGTGAAAATTGAGCATAAACCCTTCCGATATGGGTCCAACATTCAATATAGTTCGCACACATCAGTTCAATTCGGCCAGATGTCTGTTGTTTGTGAGCATTGCAATGCAGTTAAATTTGAGAAAGAACCGCCTGGATTGTGTTGCGTGGGCGGAAAGGTGATATTGCCAAATTGCTTCCACCACCAGAGCCATTATGTACGCTGCTTTACGTTGAATCTCCTAATTCGAATTAAAGTTGGATCTGTCATCGTTATGCCACGAAACTATGCAATGGAACGCGACTGATTGCGACGAAACTAATGAGTAATTTAATAGTGGCAAGGATTTTGAAAGGGCGATTCAAGGGAGATGCTTAATTCCACGAATTTCCTTGACTTCAACCGATTAGACCTTCCAGTTCAAAGGTGTTCAGTTCCCAGTGAAACTTGCATTTGCGATGACATTAAACAAGTCACAACGACAGTCCCTGGAAGTGTGAGGCATAATTTTGAAAATGACATGCTTTTCACATGGCCACCTACATGTTGCGTGTTCCCGAGTTGGGAAGCTACCCTCAATATTAATTTATGGTCCAGAGCAGAAGCAAAAAATGTTGTACATCGTTCAGCATTAAATTGATTACAATCATTGTTCTATTCTTTTTTTAATTAATACTTGATTTTATTTTATTTTTGCCAAATGTTGGACGGAACGAAGACCGTCGGGTCAGCTATCCGTATACTTATAAGATATTGAATTCAACTGAATTCGAAAAGTGTTGTATTCAAATTATATTATTGCGTCATCTGTTAAGGTCGATAATTTTCGATATAAAAAAATTTCGAAATTATTTCAATCAAAAATCTCTTTTGGACAAAGCGAAGTTTGCCGGCTCAGCTAGTAAATTATAAAGTTAAATTATCAAAATATATCTGTTAGTCCTTCTCTATTTTCTTTTACTTGATATATGACAAATTTAATCAACAATTCGGTCTGGCTGATTACATTTTTATCTTTTTTTTTTGGTATTTACCGCATAGATTTATTCATAGAATTTTCTTTCGGTTAGAAATCCCAAAAGAGGTAACCAATTTGGGTTTCTATTATTACAACCGAAAAACCATTCTTAAAACAAATTCTATATATGGTACTCTAACCAAATATTTGATCCAATATTTGTTAAAACATTTTCGGTTTGCAAAATATTGTTATAATTGAATTAGTAGTTGCCTCAACTAAACTAGTTTTGAAATTTACACAAAGACATTGATTGGTATACGTAACTAATATTGTTGTTGTAGATATCTTAATTTTAAACGAATTGTGATTAGGTGATAATTTGAATAGAATACCTATTTTATTTTTAAATATTCAAGAATTACAATAAAAGTTCTAATTACTTTAAAAAAAAATCTAGTTGTAACCGAATTCCAACCAACCTTACTTCTGTGTGTGCTTGAGCGTTTTATTTGACTTGTTTAATTTCTATGTGTTTAGTGATGGACAATTATGCGTCATAGATCGTGAAGCATATCAAAAATTAGGATTGCTTGAACACGAAACACATTGGGAAAATACAATAACTGATGCGTCCGTCCGTATCAGCATATCCACAACAAATTGGAATTTTATTTTTACCAATATCTCAACTCGCAATCCGGTTAATCTTTCTGATTTATGGATGAAATATCGTGGTTATATGACGGTAGATATTTTACATCTTAACTTTCAATTGAATATTACAGAGGAAATGTATAACGAGGCATTACTATTGATTGAGGATATGAGTTTAGGAATGACGAGTGTGGCTTTGGTTCACTTGGGTATACCATCATCAAATTGATCAGGAAATTATATTTTTAATTATATTTATTCTTCTAGAAATTAAATCGACAACAAAAATTGGCTTATAAAACAATAATGCAAGAAATTGATAATGGTAGAGATGACATATATTTATACCCATACCACTATGTGGTTTGGGTATAATGACTTTGTGCTTCTGTTTGTAACTACTAAAAATATTTGACCTAGACCAATCTTTTATTATGCCGACCGACTCACAATCTTTCTCCGAGTCGATTTAGCGATGTCCGTCCGTCCGTCTGTGTGTCCATGTAAACCTTGTAATCAAACTACAGGTCGCAAATATAACATATTTTCATGAAATTTGGTATGTAAGCTTTCATCGGCCATGGGATGAATTCTATTGAAATTGGTGGAATTCAGTCCATGTTCATGCCTAGTCCCCATACAAAGGACCCCTATGAAATCGACATAAAATGCCAAAAGATCCAAACTATCACATAGATCTTAGCCAAATTGGGTTTGTATGTGTTTATTGTATTCGTTAATCAGTAGTCCAAAAAGATCCCTATGGGACAACTCTTGGTCATAGGCCCCATATAGAGCTGCTTCCCGCTCTTCACTTAAATCTATCAAAAAACAAAAATATTGCACTCATTCCTCTCAAATTTTGTTTGTATATATTTTTGCAAAATACAAGAGAGTTTACCAAACAGAGTCAGGATTGGTCCAATTTTGTGCCTAGTCGACATATAGATACAGCATCCGATATGAACTTTTTCATATCTGCAGTCAAAAAAATTAATAACAATGCCACTCAAATTTGGTTTATGTTTATTTCCTATATCCAATTACTTGGACCAAGGAGATAGGATCTCTAAGCCATGATATAGGGTATCGAATAGTAGGTCTAGACCGACTATAATTTTCTTACTTGTTTTTGAATGCATTTGGTGGTACTGGCAAAACTTTTTTCATAAGTTTAATTCTAGCAACTGTACGAACACGTGGTAGAACTGCTTTGAAACTTGCATCTTCTGGAATTTCAGCCACTTTATTGGAAGGTGGTAGTACATATTTCTTTTGCGCTTATAATGATAAATGAAGCACTGTCATGCAATTTATACAAAACCTCTGGAATTGCTAGAGTTTTAAAACAAATTGATATTTTGTTGTGCGATGAATGCACAATGCTACACAAGAAATCAACTGAAGCTTTTGATTGAATAATGAGAGATATCCGTGGAAATCAAAGTTTATTTGGTGGTGCTATGGCATTATTAGTTGGTGCTTTTACCTGATATCTCAAGATCAACACTAGCTGATGAAACAAGTGCTACCAAATCTATGGAGATACGTTAAAAAGTTAAAACTCGCCACCAACGTACGCGTGCAATTGCAAAATGATTTATCAGCTGCAATATTTTCAAATCAATTGCTTACAATGCATATTTGCATATTCACACAATTAAAGGAAGAATTAATGGAAAAAGTTTTCCCCAATATACAACAGCAATACAAAAATCATGCTTGGTTGAGTGAAGGACTTGTATTCAAACTCAAATAGTTGGCGAATTGATAATATATAAATCTGCCGATACTGTGCAGAATAAAGAAGACGTAGTACGTTATCCAACAGAATTTTTGAATTCTCTTGGTTTGCCTGGAACGCCACCATACAATATATAATTGAAAATCGGATTTCCATTCATTATGCTCACGCATCCCCATGATTGCCACTGATATTCCATTCGAATTCCTTTTCGCCTGGCATTTGCAATAACTACTAATAAATCTCAAGGTCAGTTGTTGAAAGTTTTAGAAGTTCCTGCATTTTCACACGGTCACCTGTGTGTTGCATTTTCACGTGTTGGGAAGTCGTCGTTTTTATACCCTCCACACGTCAGTGGCAGAGGGTATATATAGGTTTTGTCATTCCATTTGTAACGCATCGAAAAATTAATTGCCGACCCCATAAAGTATATATATCGCAGCTCGAGTCGATATAGCGATGTCCGTCTGTCCGTCTGTCCGTCTGTCTGTTGAAATCACGCTCATTCATAAAAAAAAAGCCATCTAACTGGATAAGGTTACAACAATATCATTTGCCATAATCCCCAGCAGGTGATATTGAAAATTGGCTAAATCGGGCATCACTGTGATTAGATACGAGCAAAAATATGTAGATACCTCTAAAAAGAACATAAAACCCAATGTGTTTGTTGTAACAGTTTAGTGGTTGAATTGTACAACAACAAAAAAAAAAAGCCACAAAAAAATTATGCATATCTCAACAATACCAAGAACATAATAACATAGCTCATATTAGTAGTATTGTCATCATATTTTTTTTCGTTATCACGTTATAATAAAAAAAATCGCCAATATAAAAGAAAAAATGAAAATGAAAAATGGAAAATGAAAAATTGAAAATGGAAAATATAAAATGAAAATGGAAAATGGAGAATGGAAAATGCAAATTGGAAAATGAAAAACGTAAAATGGAAAATGTTAAATAGAAAATGAAAAATGGAGAATAAAAATTCGAAAATAAAAAATGTAAAATTGAAAATGGAAAATGAAAGAAGAAAATTGAAAAATGAAAAATAAAAATGGAAAATAAAAAATGAAAAATAGAAAATAGAAAATAGAAAACGAGATATGGAGAATGGAAAATGGAAAATGAAAAATGGAAAATGGAAAATGAAAAACGGAAAATGGAAAACGAAAAATGTAAAATGGAAAATAGGAAATGAAAAATGGAGAATAGAAAATAGAAAATGAAAAATGGAAAATGAAAAAGAAAATTGAAAAATGGAAAATGCAAAATAGAAAATGGAAAATGAAAATTGAAAAATGAAAATCGAAAAATGAAAAATAAAAAATGAAAAACGAAAAATGGAAAATGAAAATTGAAAAATGAAAAATGGGAAATGGAAAACGCAAACTGGAAAATGAAAAATTAGAAATGGAAAATGAAAATTAAAAATGGAAAATGAAAATTGAAAAAGAAAATTAAAATTGAAAAGTGGAATATGGAAAATGCAAAATGGAAAATGGAAAATGAGAATTGGAAAAGGGAAAATGAAAAAATGAAGAAAGCAAAATGAAAATTGAAAAACGAAAAATGGAAAATGAAAATTAAGAGAGGAAAATTGAAAATTGAAAAATGAAAAACGGAAAACGGAAAATGGAAAATGGAAAATGAAAAATGAAAAATGGAAAATGAAAATTGAAAAATGGAAAACGGAAAATGAAAATGAAAATTGAAAAATGGAATATGGAAAATGCAAAATGGAAAATGAAGAAAGGAAAATGAAAATTGAAAAATGGAAAACGGAAAATGAAAATGAAAATTGAAAAATGGAATATGGAAAATGCAAAAAAATGAGAATTGAAAAATGGAAAATGGAAAAATTAAGAAAGGAAAATGAAAAATGGAAAATGAAAATTAAAAAAGGAAAAATGAAAAACGAAAAATGAAAAATGGAAATGGAAAATGAAAATTCAAAAATGAAAAACGGAAAATGAAAAATGGAAAATGAAAACTGAAAACTGAAAAACAGAAAATGAAAATTGAAAAATGAAAAATGGAAAAAGAAAATTGAAAAATGAAAAATCGAAAATTAAAATTTAAAATGGAAAATAAAAATTGAAAATTGAAAAATTAAAAATGGAAAATGAAAATTGAGCAATGAAAAATGGCAAATGGAAAATGAATATTGAAAATAACAAATGGAAAATGAAAATTTAAAAATTAATAATAATAATTTTTAGCCAAGAATCATTTGAATTTTGGTATTCGGATTTAATGTTTCAGTATCGGCAAAAGTTTAAAGTGGTAGCCATACTCAACATTGGGTGTAATATAGAGATTAAGGCTCAGGTGGAGGGTATCAAAAAATTCGGCACAGCCGAATTTAACTTACTTGTTATTCATTTTTTTGAAAATGGCACTACAATAATTTACATTCAAAACTCTCAAAATAAACCCTGTAAGATCATTCTTAGTCATAGTCCTTACTAAGTGCTTGTCCTAATCTTCAATTAACTCTATCGAGAAGCAAAAATTTTTCAATTTTTCTTTGCACATTTTTATGGATTATGGTTATGATCGGAACATTCTTGACAATGCCACTCAAATTTGTGTTACGTTTACTCTCCATATTCAATTAGTTGGACCTACAACCCTGTCTCAAAACTCGTGATATAGGCTATAATATAGTCGGTCTAGACCAACTGTAACTTTATTACTTTTTTTAAATTTGAATTTTAGTCGAAAATTCAATATTTTCATAATTTTGATAATTTGAAAGTAACGCTCACAATTTCCGTAGTATTTTTCCTTTTTTACATTCACTGCAATTAATTTAATGATGGGATCACTTCAAGGTGTAGCAGGAGACAAAGCAACGATATCTTGGGTTTACTGAGGTTTCTTTTAAAATAAAAACAGCATTGTAGAGAAGAAAGATTCTTGAATTATTCGAAGAATTTGCTAAGGAAATTTGCAATTTTTTACCTGACGTATAATCATTTTTACTGGAATGATGCTTATTCGTGTGGATACCCAAGTTCCTACATATAAGTATTAACAGATTGCACAATTTACACTTAATGCCTACATTAACAAAATAATAATATTTTCCCTGCATAATTTATTAAATGGTTTAGTTTGCTTTTTTTTTTTTTTTTGTATTGTTTATAATATTTTATCACTCCACTATCTACGTCAGCTGGAATAATGTGAATGCATAATATACTCTAGCTATAATCCTAGCCATTCAACAAGAAACCACTAGAACTGATGAATGATATCTCATCAGCATTTTTATGTCCGTTTTATGTACTGGAAATGTTACTCTCTGTCGCTTTGCCAAAGGCTGTTAAAAACAAAAACTGAATAAAAAATGTTGTTCATATGCTTTGCAATTACGGATGGAAAAAATCAGCATAAAAAGTAACTGTATTTTTCATTGCCGTGACAGTTTGTTGTACATCTTCCTTTCAGTTACTCAATGATGGTTCTATATTGTTCTTATAAGGTCATTATAAATGTTTTTTTATTTTTAATTAAAAACAAAGTTATATGAAAAAAAATCTCTGCTAAACCCGGTAAGTATTCAATAAAATTATTTAAAAAAGATGTTGTTCAGGAAAGCAAAAAAAATCGTTTTACTATCAACGTTTTGTTTAAACCTATAATGTCGAGCATAGAAATTTCTTAATATTCACTAAAACGTTTCTTGTACAAAAAAAAAAAAAAAGAAAAAACTGTATTTGGCGCCGAAGTCGTTGTCGAATAAATCATTACACTTTACTAGTACAAAGACCTTCAATAATTCACACCATTTAGCTGAAAAAAGGACCTATTTCATATATTAGTAACTTGGGATTAATTAATGGTTGGATTTAGTTTATATATCATTATAAGGTTATCCTTATAAACGTGGCTAAAAGACATATACGTCCATTGTATCTTTTTTATATTGGCGATGGGTATACCAATATGGGCATTACCAACCGAGTTATACGGGGATAGTAAAGAAGATGACAAATCTATAAATGATTCGACATATATGATTAGCCAATGATGGTCTTGAATGAATATGACACCTATGACCAATTGCTTGCAAACTCCAAAACAAAACTCATAATTTCAAATGCAGATATAGCAAAATTTTGTGAAAAAATCAAGAGCTTCATCTCTCAACGGAAACTTTAGAGTTCACGTGAAAGTATTCCTTTGCCAATTCTTAAAATTTTTTCTAACAATAAGGAAAATTCTTTATTTCAATCGAAGTTCTAAAAATATACCACGTGATAACAAAAAGCATATTCGAACTTCAAAATACGTCCTATTGTTGATGCTCTGCCGAATGGATTTGCAACAGTCACTATCGAAAAAAATCTTTCTGTATACCAAAAAGGGTGTTCAACAAAAGCCAAAAGTTAAAGCAAAACATGCCAATGTAACCCATAAATGGGGATAGGCTCTTCATTTTGAGTGGTGTCTCAGGTTCAGGAGAGTAATGTTAGGATGAGTTTCGAAAACAATTTGGGATCTGCTGGAAACGTAGTCATTCAGCTTTTACGAGGTGTTCTAAGAAATATCAATTGTCGTGTTTTGCCATTAGTTGTGGAATTGCTTAAAATCGGCACACTAAGCATCGGCACGATACGACGGGAAATACTACCATCATGTAAAGTTCCAACAGAATGATGCATGCAAACACAGAGGAAATTCTCATGCATTTACGTGTACCATAGATGGTGTTGATGTTGGTTCGGTAGTTTAAAAAGACACGAAATTGGTTCATTTGCTTTCGACCTATCCTTGAAAGTTGCCAGTTCATGGTCCTCAAGGATATGATAGGAAAAATAAAAGAATGCTTGAAATAGAATGTCTAATGTAACAAAGATGTACAGCATAACATGAGTGGTATTAATTCAGTTGACAGCCTAATTTCATGTCATAAAATTAAGCTCCGGCCCAACAAATGGTATATTCGAATATCCTACTATTCACTGGATATTACAACAATCAACTAGTTTCTACTGTACAAACGCATTTCAACAGATCTTTGCCGGATTTCCTTATTGAAACTGGAGTGAGTTTGTATGGAGCCGGTCAAACATTAAGAACCCTTGGAAGTCTTTCAAGTCACGTGTTTCATGAAATAGAAGCTAAGAAGAAAAAGCATAACGATAATAATGTATTTCATTTTCTAGTATGCACGAAAGATCGGCAGCGATATAAGCTGGCTAGATGTTCGAGCTTATCTCATATGTTTCGTGAAAAATGTAAGGTACATGTATGCCTACACAAGGATCGTAACAGTTTTTCAGTTTTCCATGGCCATGACTAAACACGATATTAATAACTTATAAAAAAAAGAGTAAAATACTTTCTATTTTATTCATTTTTTATACATTTATTAATTTTTTCCTTAATTTTTTAAATTATTATTGAAATTTATATTACTTAAATCAAGAAAATTTCAATACTATAATTTGTTTGAAAATATGTGTTAAATTTGTATACAAATGTCCATGATGTCTCTTATGTGATACTATCAGCTTCTAAAATTAAAATGAAATATTTTATAGATAATCCACGATTTACTCAAATAAAAGTTTTTGTTTTTTATAAAAAAAAAAACTCATACATGGAAGGGATAAATTTACTGACGCAAATAAATCTATACGATTTGTAAGATTTTTCAGGGGTGAACTTTTTCAGGTTTTAAGCTATTAAAATATTGATTTGTCCCCCATACATGAATCCCCACTGCAGTATGCAGTATGCCTTAAAATGCTGAAAGCCCCGTAATTTATTTTGCCCGATGATGTGTACAAGTTTATGAAGTATTCAATAGATATTAAATAATATAATACAATTAGTTTTAATTAGCATATCAATTTGTGGTATCTTGTTGCAAGTAACTGCAAATTCTGTATAATTTTCGCTTTAATTATCGGATTAAATAAATATATTAATTGAATACATAAAAATAATTTAAAACACAATATTTTCAAATGACTGAATTCATTTTGTATGCATTAAAATTAATTAATTATATTTAGTATATATAATAGCGAAAGTTTGTTTGTTTGTGGTTTATGGGAGGCTACAACTGGACTTTTTAAGCGTCAATTGGGCACGTGACCTTCCATACAAAGTGTGATGTTAATATAAAATATCTAGAATATTATGAGAGGGTTGAAAAATTGATATAAACCACGAGTCATTCCCCAAAAAAGAATATATTTATGATGATATATGTGGAAAGTATAATACAAGGAGTCTGAACTTCGCGTGAATTGATTGAATGTAAATGAAGGTGGGCATTATGAAACTGGACTGCATCTGATCAGTGATCATACAGAGTAAAATAATATGAATCTTTATATCCGTCAAAATGTTATTGATGTCAGTAGTCGACATCATGGCACCTCCTGTACAGATAGATATTTATCTTTATATATAGACTACTATGTTACTGAGTTATTGATATAAGAAGAAAAGTGGACGGGATCGAGGTTAGCTGCACAATTGTATAACAAATAACAATTATTTTGTGTTTTCAACAGAAAACCGAACATTTTTGCCCATTGATCCACGAAAAATACCTAACTTATTATACTGTGTCGTTTACTCTGATACACACATCATTCGTATTGAGATATGAGCAGCTTAGTTACTTTCTTTATAACCTTTATTCTAACAACAACAACAAAAACTCTGAGTTTTCTTTGTGCAAAGAAACAAAATACATAAACCGTCTAACTAAACAAAATTATGCAAAACAACCACATACAAAGTACTTTTCAATTGCACGCATTTACAAGTCTATATGATAATAGGATTATTGAGTTTCTAAATTGTCCTTGCCCTATGGATGGGCCGATCAAACATATCTCTCAGAATGAAGAAATAAACGGTAAAAAGTCTCCTGGTTACGACTATGTAAAAGTTATTAAATCTCTGCCAAAAAATGGTATTATACATCTCGTATACATATAAATGGTGATTTTTTAGCTATTATCTTTTTGGCAACACTGGTTTAAACAGCTGACGCACGTTTCGTGTTTTGTTTCGTTGTCAAACATCTTCAGTTTGGTCTACAATTTAACCATGAATCGTCTCACAAACGAACAACGCAAGTTATTGAATTTTATTATCAAAATGCGTGCTCTGTTAAGAAAGCTACCAATGCATCCAGAAAAAGTCACAGTTTCGTGCGGTTTATGGGCTGGTGGTATCATTGGACCGTACTTCTTTAAAGATGATGCGAATCGTAACGTAACTGTGAATGGTGAGCGCTACCGAGAGATGATATCCAACTTTTTTTTGCCCAAAATGCAATAGCTTGACTTGCATGACATGTGGATTCAACAAGACGGTGCCATATGCCACACAGCACGCGCAACAATGGACTTATTGAGATGCGAGTTCGGTGAACATTTTATTTCACGTTCGGGACCGGTCAATTGGCCGCCTAGATCGTGCGATTTAACGCCTTTAGACTATTTTTTGTGGGGCTATGTTAAAGCTCATGTCTATACAGACAATCCCGCTTCAATTGACGCATTGGAAGACAACATTGAAGCATTTATTCGTGAGATACCGGCCGAAATGTTGGAAAGAGTATGCCAAAATTCGACTAAGCCGATGGACCATTTGAGGCGCAGTCACGATCAATATTTGCATGAAATAATCTTCAAGCATTAAATTATATGGACCGTACTATCGATTCAAATAAAGATTTCATGCATTTTTCTGAATTTTATGTGTTCTTTTTTTTTGGAAAACTTTCCTATAGCTCTTAAAAAATTACCTTTTATATAACGCAATTCTAAGCTTAACCCGCCAATGGTGACCTACTGGTCGGTGAGACCGGGTATGCTAAAAAATTCAAATATTTTTATTCTCCGTTATTGTTTTTTGTTGCAATTACGAGTAGCTGCCGCATTGCACGTCCAATACCACCAGTTCATTAAGAAACTGCTCAGTGAGCACGCATTGATTATTTTGTTTACTAACCTGGTGCGTGAGACCATATGTCACCGTGTATGTAATAAAAATAATCAAGCATTAATTTTCTACTATTCGCGTATTTTACCTAGTCTATTGTTTTTTATTGTTTTATTGTGTTATGTACACGTATGATCAGAGCTAAGACGGACCTGGACAGGAAAAACATATTATCACAGAAACATGAAACGAACATAAGATATAGATTTGAAAATAACGAAAATTTTAGCACCAGTAAGCCAAATTGCACGGTAGAAATGCGACAACATGGTTTTGGTGTCACATGTTCCAAAGAAAAAATGTTCTTCTTAATAGTAGCATGCACAATGATGCTAAAGTCGATGCCAAAACTCAAAAACCCGATACAATTTTGAGCTACAATGACACCAAGGGCGGCGTCGCACTGTGGCTGAAATTTTGATTTCATTTGCCAAAAGTCTAATTTTTTTGTCACTGATTCTTTAAATTTTAACGCCTTTTAGTAGCTAATATATCCAGATTAAGGCAGCCAAAAAATTAGCTTAAACTATTGCTAATTGTGGGCGTGGCATGCTGTCAAACTCAACTGTTTCTTAATTTCAGAAAAAGGTTATTTTTTTTTTGTTTTTTATCAAAAATAAATGGTCACTACTCGCAAGCTATCATCGATAATGACATGCGGTCTTTTTTATAATGTTAGGAGGATTATAGTCTTTAGTTGTTGTAAGCGGTCACAGTTCTGTCGTTTAATATTAAGGACGTTATGAAATATTTATGAAATTACTATATTTTTCTCAAATTTCAAATTTAGTGGAATAGAGCTTCTAGGGAACAAAAGCGAAAAAGAAACTATAATACCTGGAGAAAGATGAGGGTGTCCTCTTTAGTTCTATATATACTTTTGCACCCGTGACGACCCGTGGGTAGAACACTTATTTCATTTTAATGAAATTGCGCTAAAAAAAATTCAAATTACGATAATTTAAATAGCCCTATAAATATTCGTATACTCAAATATATATCCAGCATATCATCATATAACAGCTGCTAAAGTGGACTGCTTGCCATCAAAGAAAAATATTACAATCCCACCAATTTTGGCAGATGTACAACTACAACTTCTACAGCCGAACGTTTGCTTCAATCAATAAAAGGAAATGAGTTAAAGAAATATAGAAACACAAAGTTAATTCTTTTTTGTAAATGGGGATATGATGGTTCTTCGGGACAGAAACAACACAAACAAGTAGTAACGGGTGATTTTTTTGAGGTTAGGATTTTCATGCATTAGTATTTGACAGATCACGTGGGATTTCAGACATGGTGTCAAAGAGAAAGATGCTCAGTATGCTTTGACATTTCATCATGAATAGACTTACTAACGAGCAACGCTTGCAAATCATTGAATTTTATTACCAAAATCAGTGTTCGGTTCGAAATGTGTTTCGCGCTTTACGTCCGATTTATGGTCTACATAATCGACCAAGTGAGCAAACAATTAATGCGATTGTGACCAAGTTTCGCACTCAGTTTACTTTATTGGACATTAAACCAACCACACGAATGCGTACAGTGCGTACAGAAGAGAATATTGCGTCTGTTTCTGAGAGTGTTACTGAAGACCGTGAAATGTCGATTCGTCGCCGTTCGCAGCAATTGGGTTTGTGTTATTCGACCACATGGAAGATTTTACGCAAAGATCTTTGTGTAAAACCGTATAAAATACAGCTCGTGCAAGAACTGAAGCCGAACGATCTGCCACAACGTCTAATTTTCAGTGAATGGGCCCTAGAAAAGTTGGCAGAAAATCCGCTTTTTTATCGACAAATTTTGTTCAGCGATGAGGCTCATTTCTGGTTGAATGGCTTCGTAAATAAGCAAAATTGCCGTATTTGGAGTGAAGAGCAACCAGAAGCCGTTCAAGAACTGCCCATGCATCCCGAAAAATGCACTGTTTGGTGTGGTTTGTACGCTGGTGGAATCATTGGACCGTATTTTTTCAAAGATGCTGTTGGACGCAACGTTACGGTGAATGGCGATCGCTATCGTTCGATGCTAACAAACTTTTTGTTGCCAAAAATGGAAGAACTGAACTTGGTTGACATGTGGTTTCAACAAGATGGCGCTACATGCCACACAGCTCGCGATTCTATGGCCATTTTGAGGGAAAACTTCGGAGAACAATTCATCTCAAGAAATGGACCGGTAAGTTGGCCACCAAGATCATGCGATTTGACGCCTTTAGACTATTTTTTGTGGGGCTACGTCAAGTCTAAAGTCTACAGAAATAAGCCAGCAACTATTCCAGCTTTGGAAGACAACATTTCCGAAGAAATTCGGGCTATTCCGGCCGAAATGCTCGAAAAAGTTGCCCAAAATTGGACTTTCCGAATGGACCACCTAAGACGCAGCCGCGGTCAACATTTAAATGAAATTATCTTCAAAAAGTAAATGTCATGGACCAATCTAACGTTTCAAATAAAGAACCGATGAGATTTTGCAAATTTTATGCGTTTTTTTTTAAAAAAAAGTTATCAAGCTCTTAAAAAATCACCCGTTATTTGAAAATATTTCGGACTCATATATGTTCATGGTATCTTTTGCCCATTGCGATTGAAAAAGAAATTGGAAGATTCAGAGCCTTCGACTTGTACAACGCAAACAATGGATATTTGGAAAAATGAGACACTTCTATGAAATACTACAGGCCAATCAAATTTGAATTCAAAAAACAAACTCATGATGCCATTAACAAAGAAGTTAATGATATCAAGGCCCAAATTGCAACACTAAACCTATTACAATTACAGGTAGATGGGCAGCAAATTGCAGTAAGCTACCAATTAGTGCTGACAATGATAGACGGAAAAGTAGGCCAGGCTTTGAGTAACACGAAGGCTGCATGCAGCTGCATTCTATGCCAAGCAACATCAAGCCAATTAAACCAAATCCCGACAAAATCATTAAATAATACCGATGCATATGAATTCGGATTATCACCACTACATGCAAGAATACGACTTATGGATTCTGGGTCTTCAGGATCAATAAGAAACAACGAAACCAACAAAGAGTTAAAAAGTTCAAAAAAGAAACATGTTCAAGATTAATATTGCAAATTTGGATTGACTATAGATCGGCCAGAACAAGGGTCAAGCAATACAAATGATGGAAATATCGCAAGTAGATTCCTTTCGGATCCAGAAACAGCATCTGAAATAACAGGAGTGGATTTAAACCATATTTTCATATTTAAAATAATCGTAGAAGTACTTGCGTGCAATGAAGAAATTGACTCTAGAAAATTTGGAGATTATGCTAAGAAAACTGCAAAAATAATTACAACCAACTACCCATGGAGAAATATGTCTGCAACAGTTCACAAAATCCTTTGTCATGGAGAAGATGTCATTAAATATCATTTGGTGCCACTTGGAGATCTATCAGAGGAGGCTCAGGAAAAAAGGAATATGGATTACAGATTTTATAGAGAGCACAATACTAGAAAAATTTCACGAAATTCCACAAATGAAGATCTATTTAATATACTATTGGCAACGTCAGATGCGTTCATCTCCAGTATTCGAAATCAATGGAAAGTGGAACATCGGGATTTAGATGACGAAATCAAAAAACAACTAAAGAACAGAAATAACACAGAACAAAATATGGAATATTTGCAATCAATATTTGAGTCAAATGAATAATAATTATAATTGCCTTTCATTGTTATTTATGTATGAAAAACATAGTTTTAGTAAAAAATAATAATAAACAGAACCTTCCATTGTAACAAATGCAACTAAAATCTATTGGAGTTTTTATTTTTAAAATGTTTTTTTAAATTATGAAATTTGACAGCAAAAAATAAAAAATTTTTCTGTAGTAATAGCAAGATTTTTAGATAATATTATTAACTTTTTTTTTAAGTGTAAATATTCTTTGAGTGTAAACAAATTTGCAAATTTTACAACAAAATATTTTTGATTTTTCAGTAATAAAAGCAAAATCTGCAGTTGTTTTTACTATTTTTTTTTATTTGAGTGTAAAAATTTTTTTGAGTGTTACATTAAAAAAATCCCATTATTACAAAAAATGTTTATAATTATTATTAAAATCCAAATATTAAATTTTTTTAATAAATAAAAAATAAACACATATTTCACTCTAAAAGTTAAAAAAAATCAAAAGTTAAATTTTGACCTAGAATTCCTTAAAAAGACCTCAATCAATTTTAATGTAATTAAAACTGAGTCAAGCTGAACTAAATATCTATCCATGAAAAAAAAATTACTTAAATATTTTGATCAGTTCAAAAGTTACAGAATTTTGGCCAATGAAAAACGATTTTCAGCCACTGTGCGCCCCTATTAGAGTAAGTCTCAGAATTGTTTAAAGACTTCTCACTCCAACAGGCGGCAACGATTTTGAGTTGAGGCTCACTGTATCTAACGAATTTATTCCAAAATTTAAAAAAAAAAATGCAAACTCAGATTATTCTGAGATATTTTGTTTTTATTTTTTGACGTAACTGTTATTTAGAATGCAACAACAAAATACTCTTCCAGAATTTTTGTCCTTTCTACTATATCCTGCTCTGCCTGAAAACATTTGAGAAAAATTTTTTCTCAATCTTTTCAACCGTATAGAATTTTTAAATATTTTTTCTACGATTCTTTAATCTTATTTGAGAGTGGAGAAAATAGATGACTTTCTAAAATTATCACCAAAATAAATGTTTCTCTTTTTTTTAGTATTCACCCGTTAACTTTAAAAATTTGCACACAACTCAGTTTATGTATAAAGTAAACAATAAACTTTTTTTTAAATAATTTTTTTCATTGTATTATGGATATTTAAAAGGAACCACAAAATAGTTTCTTTGATATTAAAACTTCTAAAATTTTCAATATAACTTGTGATGTTATTTTTTGATTGTGGATAAAAAAACCAGGGGTATTAAATGTTATGCCGTTTTCTTTTCTAACAAAAAATGTCGCATTTTATTTGCACTTTTTTCGAAAAGCGAATTTTTTATATATTCTAAATTAAGAGTAACCTAATTTTATATATCAATCGAAAGGTCTCAAATTGCTTTGTTCACAATATGCATAAAATTGTGATTATTATCCTCTTTGAAGTCATGGGGCGAAAATATTCAAAAAAATGGGGAACAATGTGGAAATATTCGCACACTATGACCTGAAAGATGTCAATGGCTACAATTTATTGCGATTTACGAGCGCTCGACTTTGAGACGTTTCGATTGATGTATAAAATAAAGTTGCTCTTAATTTAGAATATATAAAAAATACACTTTTCGAAAAAGGTGCAAATAAAATGCGACATTTTTTGTCAGAAAAGAAAACGGCATTGAATATACAAAGTGAAGTGTATAGAAAGTGAAGTATAGTCTAGAGTTTATTCAAGTTTTTTATTGGGCGAATACGGATTAAGCAATGCCTTATTTGGGTTGTATTTTCTATTCAGATCGCTTGAATATAAGAATATAGGAAGTAAAGAGAACTCTGCTGAAACTAAAGAAGTAACTAATGGCAGTATATATCTATTCTGTGGAGGATGATATAAAACATACTGTCATTGTTGCTTGTCAGTTGTACACACATAAATTCAAACATTCCTGTGTACGTTGCATAATTTATAAGTTTCGTTGCGATTTATTAAATAAATGTTATTATTTGCTTTTTTTGGGACTAAAGAAGTGAGCACAAAAATAGCACATTAATAACCAATTTGTATAGCTGAAGGCGAAAAATTTATCTCTGCTTATCTTAGTATTTTTCTAAAGATCATAAATTGTTATGGATTATGACAATATCTTTCCACGTCACTTACATAATTTGAATATATATACAATAGAAATGTTGATAATACCTTTGTTATACATATGTTTTATGTAGATTTTGGGTATATCGGGAAGCTACCTTGTATGTGATTTATGACTTAAAATTATCTAATGATATTTCCTTGTTTTGTCTATGGGATTTGATTTTTCTTGGCCCAAAGATATTTCAAAGAAAATATCATTATTCACACATTTGAAATTTAAGTTAAAAATATTTACTTGTTTGCATTAAGTTCACACAAATGTGTTAATATATATCTACCATTCTTTTAATGTTAACAATCAGCTGTGTGTACATGTATATATATGTATATATATATACATATGTTTCCTGAAATATACTTACCCTTTTCTAACAACGCAGAACCTTTATTAAGGCCTTTTTGAAATGTTTTAATGATTTATTGTTTCTTTTATTTATTACACTAAGCAATGTAGATCCAACAACAGTGAACATTTGTGGACATTTTGTGAAACAATACGTATTAAAAATATATAATTTATTTTAAATTTTTTGCGTAAAATTAAATTATTTATTAAAGGGATGGAGCGACAGTAGTTGCTCGAATTTGTTTTGGCTTTAAAAATATCTAGATTTAATAACACTGTGGAACAAATTCAGGTTAGCAAAAGTTAGGTCGATTCTGAGAGTGAGGGGTGAAAGTTAGAAGACCCGTATCGCGGCGTTTGTTTATGTTAGTTCGAATTTTATTTTAATGGACCTTCGAACTTTGCGTAAAATTAAATTATTTATTAAAGGGATGGAGCGACAGTAGTTGCTCGAATTTGTTTTGGCTTTAAAAATATCTAGATTTAATAACACTGTGGAACAAATTCAGGTTAGCAAAAGTTAGGTCGATTCTGAGAGTGAGGGGTGAAAGTTAGAAGACCCGTATCGCGGCGTTTGTTTATGTTAGTTCGAATTTTATTTTAATGGACCTTCGAACTTTGCAGTCAAATGCCGATTTTCAGCATATTGTTTATATGGTTTTTTGGCTATAACTCGTCGACTGATTAATATTTTTTCAATCTGTAAAAGCCAAATTATTTATAGAGACCTGTGCAAGAATCAAAATTTCTTAAAAAATTGATTTAGAAAATTTTTGTGGTGCTTATGAAGCAAAAGGTTCGAAAAAAATTTTTTTTCGTGCTTTTTGAAAATATTTTCCAAAAAAACTTAGTCTTTTTTGCTTTCTGTTTGATCTATAATATGCTTCTCAGTTTCTTCAATAAATTTCATTTGAAAAGAAAACAATCATAATACAAAACTTGCGTTTTACAGCTTAATATTAATTTATTTCTCATTTTTTATGTACCAATTTTGTTCAGTGTTGGTTTTGAAGAAACATTGAAAAAGAAATTATAAAAATACCAGCTGTTTTTACCCGGTCTTGCCCGGGATAAAAAGGCCTTTGACTTGAAAAATGGTTCACTATGCTTACCAGGTGCTAAGAACTTAGTCCCCAATAAACAAATTCCCCAATAAAATGACTTTTTCCCCAAAAATTTGTATGGGCAGTAAATTCATTTTTTATTTCAATTAAAAATTTTTTGATTTTTTAATTTAGAAGTTTTTTATAAGATGTTGAATTAATTCATTCAATAAGTGATCATCATTGAGCAGAGACGTCAAATTCAAGTTTCAGAAATGAAAGACTAATGCGACGTTTAATATTGTGTCGCAAGGTGTCTTTAAGCAACTGCTTATAGTATATGTGTGGCCTATTTTGATTAACAGGTAATTATTTCACATACGTAGCTAAAATTAATCATTCAACATTTCACTAAGCTGTGTTCCGCGAGCGAGTCGCGTCCGCTTCCGCGCATTTGGTGGGCACACCCGTGCTGCAGCGCAGTTGTTGTCAATTTATTTTAATCGCCAAAAGATATTTTTCAGATCATTGCGATATTTTAGCTGAGCTGTGTTCCGCGAGCGCGTCGCGTCCGCGTCCGCGCGCCTTGCGCCGCTTCCTCGCAGCTACTACCCGTGCTGCCGCTTAGTTCTCGTTAACTTATTTTAATTCCTAAAACATATTTTTTAGAGCATTGCGATATTTTAGGTGAGATGTGCTTCCGCACGTTTGGCGGCCACACCCGTGCTGCTGGGCAGTTGCTTTCAACTTATTTTAATCGCCAAAATATATTTTTCAGATCATTGCGATATTTTAGCTGAGCTGTGTTCCCCGTGCGCGTAGCTTCCGCGCAACGAAATGATGCTATTGAAAAGAATACTCATTTTAAATGCATTTATTGTAGGACATATATTGAGAGTAGTATGCAAATGTTTACTAAAATAAATATTTAACAAAATTCATTAAATAAAAATATGTAAAAATTTGACAATGAATTTGGGGAGTAAGTTAATTTTTTTCTTTCGATTGAAAAAAATGTGGAATTTGTTCATTTCTTTGTTCACCGTGTAGTTATTTCCGTGTAAACCAAATTTCAGAGAAATCCGTTGAAAAGTACAAATTTGTATAGGGAAGAAATATACCACACAACAAAATGTGAATTTTATATGAAAATTGGGCGTAAAAGTAGGCGTGGTCGGTAAAAATCATACGGCGACCTTCACTGGAATATGTACTAAATTTCGGAGAAAGCCATTGAAAAATAAAAGTTTGTATAGCAATCAAATAAAGAAACAAATAAAAGGAAAAAAATAAGTTTTATATACATAGTAGTTGGCGCAAAGTAGGCGTGGCCTGTAAGAAATCGGTTGAAAAATAAAAATTTGTATAGGGAACAAATAACAAAAAAAAAACAAAATGAATTGTATACAAAAAGTGGGCGTTAAAGTAGGCGTGGCCGGTACGAAGCATATGTCGACCTTTCCTGGAGTATAGAGATCGTGTGTACCAAATTTCAGAGAAATGCGTTGAAAAATAAAAATTTTGTATAGCGAAAAAATATACCAAAAAACAGAAAATGAATTGTATACAAAAAGTGGGGGTAAAAATAGGTGTGGCCGGTAGGAATCATATGGCGACCTTTCCTGGAGTACGGAGATCGTGTGTAGCAAAATTTAGAGAATCGGACATCGTGTGTACAAAATTTCAGGAAAATCCCTTGAAAAATAAAAATTTGTATAGCGGTCAAACAAACAAACAAATAAATAAACAGAAAATGAATTTTATATATACAGATTATTTATTTATTTATTTAGGATTTTGAAAGGCCCCAACTCAATAAGGTTATATAGGCCATACATTATGAAGTACTTATATTACATTATTTACACAGTATATTTATTTCCAGATTTAAATCGAATTATAAATACCTATATATGTTAAGAATTTCTTAACATTTTTATAAACATCTTCATTTGCAAGGGTTTCTATATTATGTATGCCATATTTTAATCGTTTTTCCGAAAGAAATCTACACTCATTAAATACATGATATACTTTTAGCGGTTGACCGCATATACAAATAAGAGGCGGACTTTTCTCAATAATATGTTTATGGGAAAATAACCAATGGCCAATTTTAAGTCTAGTAAGTTTAATAAAATCAGCTTTAGGTAAATTTTGTTTTGTAAACTTAGGATGTACATTCGTTTGAACTTTATACAATTTTGTTTCATTATTATTCCATCATTCCAGAGGTCAAAAACATATTTGTTAATTGATTGTCTATAGTCTGAGAATTGATATTTAAATTCTGTAGACATTAGGTCATTTAAAGAATTTTTTGCAAATTGGTCTACTTTTTCATTTCCATATATATTTAAATGGCTTGGAATCCATAGAAACTTTATCTTGTTATTAAATAGTGATGTGAATCATGTTGTTGGACGAGTATGTTCTTATTAAATGGGTCATTTGACCTTCTAATGGACTCTTACTATCAGATATAATAAGGGTTTTTGATCGATATTTTCAAGGTTTTCAACACAGGTTTTGACTGCTAGTATCTCACTGGTATATATTGAAGAAAAATTGTAAATTCGTTTTTTTATTACTAGATGTTCACTAAAGACTGTGAACCCAGACTGTTCGTTAATGACAGAACCATTAGTAAAAAAGAGGATATGATTATGATATGTGGTATTAATTAATTCTAAGAATTTCTGTTGTATCCCTACAGGGTTCATATCTCGTTTGTTACTGTAAGCAAGTGAAAAATCTATATTTATTTCTGTTTGGACTCAGGGTTCAATAAGTGAAGGAAGTTCGTTCTCTATGGTATCAGTATTGATGGTGTATTTTGATATGATTTTATTGAATTCATCAAGGGCCATTAGATATAAAGGAGTATATTTTGTGTTTTTTGATCTTATTTGGTTTATCCTTGTAGTATTTGTGATCTTATCATAGAGAGGATGACTATGTAAGGCGAAAATTTTTAAAATATATCTAGTAGATGTTTTAGTCTTCTTCGATAAAGAGGTGGACATGACGATATTACTTGCTGACTTTTAACCGGGCTGATTTTAAAAGCTCCTATAGAGAGTCTTATGCCTGTATTCAATATAGGTTCCAAAGCAGTTGTCTCTTTGATTTGCAGAAAAATATATTATTGATGCACAGTCTATAGTTGGGAGTACAATTGAGCGTAATATATTTAGAAGGGATTGCGGATCTGAACCGTATTGGGAGCATCTTAGCATTTTAATGATATTTAGTTTAGAGTTAGCCTTTGCTTTGATATTTTTAATGTGTTTCTTAAATGTAAGTTTTTTGTCAAAAGTTACTCCTAAGAATTTATAGTCACCTTCAAATTTTATATTTTTTCCGTATAGGTTTAGATTAGTTATGTTTTTTGGTGTTTTCTATCGTCTTGAGAATCTAATTGCTACTGTTTTTTCTTCATTAAATTGGAATCCACTTGTGTTATTCCAAGTTTCAAGGTTATTAATAGTTTTTTGAAGTTTATTAAGTATAGCTGACACCTTTTTACCAGAACAGTAAATAACAAGATCGTCAGCATTTTACGTCTTTATAACAATTGTTTAAAATATCATTTATAGCCAGGAGAAAAAGTGTAACACTGAGCACTGATCCCTGAGGTACACCCATTTCGAGTGAATAATAGCTTGCTGGTGTATTTCCAATCATACAACACAAGTTTCTTTCATGTAAACAATTTGAAACGAATGCAGCCATATTTCCACAAATTCCATTTAAATTAAGGTTTTTAAAAATTAATTGTTTCCAGACACAGTCATAAGCCTTCCGAATATCAAAAAATACTACAATTAAATCTTTTTTGTCAGGAAAACTTTCCATAATTTCGGAATGTAATATTGCCAAGTTGTCTATATATAGATTATATATACAATAATTATTAATAGTATTTGTTTGCTAACTAAAAAAATTCTCCAATAACAACTAACATCTTTCACATAAAAAAAATCAGATTAAAATACAAAATAGTATCTTTATAATGGAACAGAATTATTTTTTCTTATACAAAATGTATTAACTAAACATCTTAATTTAAAAAGTCCATTATAAGTTGATTGGAAAACAAAAATATTTACGTTATAATAATTAGAATTGTTTTTTAGTGTTATTTTTTTTTATAATATGCATTCGCTAATCAGAAAATTTTAATATGGAATGCCCAATTTATTGATTTCATATTCAGTTTATTTATGCTCGCGTCTGGTAACGTAGTTAAAGTGTTAAATATTGAGTTTTGGAGTATTTTAAATTATCCGTTTTTTTGCAGAAACACAAAAAACTTCGAAAATAATATTCTATATTTTTAGTGTGTTGTGCAGGTATATTAGAAAAAATCTTTGTATTAAAAGCAATATTCAAAATTTGTATTGATTATTAAAAAAATAGCCTACTATAGTGTCTAACGGACCAAATAAATAATGGAATCATTTTTTATGTACGAAAACTGGCGATTCACCTATATGCAATGCATAGAATGTTCTGGCGGAAGCACAAGTGGTTTGCATTATCACTTTATCAGAAAACATAACATTAATCTTCTAAAAAGAGTTCAAGATGATAATTCAGAAGCTAGCTGCTCTAATATCGTTTCTGTAACTTCCGTTACGAATAATACGAATTCCCAATCCAAAATTTCTGACTATTTCAATATTAATAAAACGATTGACGACTCATTTCCAGCTATTTTAGCTCAGCTGGCAGCAATAGATTGCTTTTCATTTTGAAAGATTTGCACGTCATACGATCTTCAGCAATTGTTTATGTCCAAAATATATGATTGCCCAAAATCTCCAAATACAACTAAGAAAATGGTATTGCAGTATGGTGACAAAATCTGCAAACAAACCGTTACAGAATTATGATGAAATATTCAGCTTGACTTTTAATGAATGTGAATGTGAATGTCCACTCGTATGATAATGTATTTTGGAATCTGGGATTGGTTAGTATTGAAGGATCGATGCCTGCTGAAAAATGTATTTCATATCTTGAAAATAAACTTAAAGAATTCCGTATTACGATTGGCAATATAATTTCTATTACTACTGATGACGCCGCCGCAATGAAAAAGGTTGGCAGATTACGTAAATCATCAACAATGTTTAGCCCATGGCATATAGTTATCACTAATTATGGTACTGTATAAAAGATGTATAGTCAAAAATCGAGAAGTGGCTGTTACAGAATTTGAACATAGTGAGGAGGAAGAAGTAACGGAAGATAATGAGTTTTTCGACGTTATTGTGGGTACATCAACTGCTGATATTGGTCCAATAATTACAAAAATTCGGAAAATTGTTGTCATTATCCGTAGATCACCAACAAAAATTAACATCCTTCAAAAATATGTTAAGGATGAATTTAAAATAGAACTTTCGCTAATCCTTGACACAAAAACACGGTGGAGCAGCTTGTTAATAAAGTTGGAAAGAATTTATGAAATGAAATATTGCGTCCGTAAGAGTCTAATCGATATTAAATTCGACATAGATCTATCAGAAAATTACCTCAATGTTGTATCAGATATTATAACTGCTTTGCAACCTGTTAAAATAGTAGTGGAAGCTCTCTATTCAAGGGACGCAAATTTATATGTTGCAGATTTGACACCTAAGTTCATGTTGGATGAACTAAGCCATCAAAATAATGTCTTAAGTAACGAATTGAAGCAAGATTTAAAACTTCTAATAAGAGATAGTGAATAACCGTATATTCTGATATATATTCTTATCTTCATGAACGACGTACAACTTCAAATAGTGAAAACATTTATGACGTGTTTAATACAACAAGTAAAGCGGCTATGGAAAAAAATTGTTGAAATTATTGAACAATTTAACAAAAAAACAAGTGAGAAAATTATAGTCGGTCTAGACCGACTATACGATACCCTATACCATGTGTTTTGAGACCCTATCTCTTAAACCCAACTAACTGGGTATAGAAAATAAGCATAAAACAAATTTGAGTGGTATTTTCATTAATTTTTTTGGCTGCAGATATGAAAAAGTTCATATCGGGTGCTAAATTTATATGGGGATCAGATCGAAAAATGGACCGATCCTAACTACATTTGGTAAAGTCTCTTATATTTTGAAAAACTATACACAAACCATATTTGAGAAAAATCTGCGCAATATTTTTGTTTTTGATAGATTTAAGTGAAGATCGTGAAGCAGCTTTATCTGATGCCTATGACCAAAATTGTCCTATAGCGATTATTTTTGGGCTGCTGATTAATGGATATAATGAACATATACAAACCCAATTTGACTAAGATCTATGTGATAGTTTGGATCTTATGGCAATTTGTGTCGATTTCAAAGGGGTCATTTTTGTGGGGGCTAGGTCTGAACATGGACGGATTCTCACCAATTTCAATAGCGTTCATGGCCGAGAAAAGCTTATATACTAATTTTTATCAAAATTTATTCATATTTGCAATCTATAGTTTGATTACAATGCTTACATGGACACACAGACGGAAGGACGGATGGACGGACATCGCTAAATCGACCCAG
The DNA here is from genome assembly GCA_963682025.1 of Cordilura impudica. Classification (NCBI taxonomy): domain Eukaryota; kingdom Metazoa; phylum Arthropoda; class Insecta; order Diptera; family Scathophagidae; genus Cordilura; species Cordilura impudica. Next base: position 107,707,202 of record OY821518.1, read on the forward strand.
AAAGTGATTCTGAGCCGATCGGTATAAGAAAAGATGGTTTTTGGTAGTTAAACCAGCAGCACAAAGACATTATACCCAAACCACATAGTGGTATAGGGTATAAAGATTTCGAAACTACAGAACTTGAAGATGTTGAAGTCTGTGAAATAAAGTCGACTATTGAATCTACGGTTCCATCAGTAGAAGCGACATTAGGTCAAGATATGTCAATATTAAAAATAAAATGAAAACTATACGAAGAGATTAGTGATCCGAAGACATCATCCGGTCTCTTACATATAGTTAGGAAAGAAATGGCATATTTCAAGGAGCAAAATATTAAAGGAAAATATTTCAACCAGCTACAAAATTCCAACAGTTCGCCCAACCAGCGTAGAGTCGGAAAGAGCTTTTTCGTCAGCAGGTTTTATTGCCACAAAATACCGAAGCAGTTTGAACGACGAAACATTAAGCGTAATGTGTTTTTAAGAGCATATTTTAATAAACAATTTATGTTCCACGAAAAGTGAGGTTTGAGGCGATAGTGTAAGACAATCTATTTCTATTTTATATGTGAAGTATTTAGGTTTTTGTTTTTAAATGGATTTTAATTTATTTCATAGAAAAATATTTTTTATTGTTTTATTTATTTATTTTTAGTGAGTCAAGAAATTAACGGATAAACTATGCTGTAACCGACCCTGTTTTACAAATATATTCACTACTAATGATTTTTCGCTACTCGCAGTCAATAGATTCTTAGTATTTAGTATTTTATCAGAAAACCCGGTAATTTATCGGTAAACCGGTAAAAAAAATTATTTTACCGAATTTCCGGTTTTTTTTAAATAACGGTAAATTTGCAACCCCTAAGCACATACAATATTTACATTCGATACAAATTAAGAAACAAGCTAACGTATGAGTAATATTGAGAGCTTATAGAATAATAATCATTCGAAGTATATCCATAATATTAATAGGCTAGGCGATTTCTTGTGACCCATGTGTTGTTCTACCGTTTTATCCCGATTTTGACCAAACGTATATTATTTTAAATGTATTTCCTTTTAGCCATTTCGCAGATTTACAGATTTTGAATTTTTTCCTTTATTTTGAGAAAATTGCATTTAAAGTTGCTACTAACACATGCATAAAATTATACATATGCTATGTATGATTTATTAAATTTGTTAATGTGTTTGTTAATGAGTTACTTATCTTCATTCACAATACTAATAAACCATAAAAGTGTTGGTTTGTGTATTGGCTAAGTTGAAAATAAAGTTGCCTAGAAATTGCACTCGAATTTCGAGTGACTAATATTATTTATGTTTTTTTTTTTATTTTTCGGGGTAAGATGATAATAAAAAAAATTCAAATTATTTCAACCTTTTCACTCGAAGTTTCGTTGACGGTATTTCAACTTCTTCTGGAGTGTGAACTTTATTGATTTTTAATGACAAAATATATAAACGACAACATAAATTTAATTTAATATTAAAATCTTAAATTCTAGTATCACAGGTTAACTTACGATTTTACTTTATTATATTGTCAAGTATTAAATTTGTATAAAAAACTGGACATCACGACACAAAATTTTGATAAATTTAATAAATAATTACAATTTAAAATAAATCACAGTTTAACCGAATAACTAGTATCACAGAACGTTTTTATTATTAGACTACTGCTATATAATATTGTAGTTTAATATTATCCTGGTCTTCTTTGGTGTTTAATGTTTTTTGTATTTTTTGTTGTATACGTAAACTTTCTAGTGTATATCGTTTTTGTTCGTTTTTCCCCTTATCTAGTATGCGATTATTATTATGATTATAAAAAATACCCAGAATGCAATGTATTTTTTTGTACCAAGTATTTGTTTAATTTGTATTCATCAATCAATAAATAGGTGAGCAATTAAAATATAAGAATTTTGGATATCAAATATTTTTGTATTTTGACTCTAACTCTCGAATCAGGTTTTTTTCAACGACTAACCCGCTTGACGGAAAAAAGTCTCCGTTTAGAGCAAAGTGTAATTACTTTTCGGCCTTTGTTGCTATGTAACAGTATCAAAACAAAATTGGAAGAGTACAAAAAATAAAATAGAAGAACAACTGTCAAAGTTTATGGCATAAACAAACTACATTGGTGTTCTGTTAGTGGTATTATCGAAGTATTATTTCTAAAAGAAATTTTATTGTAAACTTTTTGAAGACACACGCATTCTGTGCAGTGTGTTATACAAGGTAGAAAAGGTATTGCCACTAACTTTTAGTTAATACATATACATATACCAACTGCAAAGGAAATATCCGTTTGTGGATTATCATTGATGCTAACATAGAAACGTGAAGTTGTATGGATGTGTGTGCGTGTGTGTGTATATTTTACTAACGACATTTGAGACTATCTCGGCTACCACTACTACTCTTATTCATCCATTAAACCATTGAGTTGTTGTGTATAAAACGAGTGTCGGCTACATGAAAGTTAACCTTAATTGAAATTTGCTGTTTGCAACATTTATTGACAATCGAAGTGGTGTAAATTTTGTCTTTGAAATGAAATGAGTTAATAGATAGGCCTTTGATAACAGGGACTTTAAATTTAACTTATGTAGAATTGCTCTAGGTAATTCCTTAGAAAAATTCATTGAAAATCGATGCGGTTAGCATTTCTATTAACTTTTTAAACTCTTTCTTTCAACTCATACTCTCTGTCTGTGTGTCGTGGGGCAACCCCATTGTCCCTTACAAAATTGATGTGAAACATGGCCCATAGTCTTCTTGTGAAGACCTAAGGGGTAGTCAAGCTCAGTCACGAAGTGATCTAAATGTCATTTCCCTTCATCCGATCGATCTGAAATTTGGTTCAAACACTTGCTGTGAGGATTATCTTTGACTTAGTCATACACAGTCACGGAGAGATTTAAAACGATTTCCTCTCATCCAATCAATCTCAAACTTTGTCGACATACTTGCTGCAAAGAAGGATTGACTTCGACAAAATCACGCATAATCGCGCACAGTTGACATAGGCACGCGTAGGAGATCACATATTTTTCTTAAATTGGGTTTCTATATAATTTTTCAAAATATAAGTGACTTTACCAAATATGTTCAGGATCGGTCCATTTTTCGACCTAGTCCACATATAAATATAGCACCCGATATGAACTTTTTCATATCTGCAGCCCAAAAATTAATAACAATGCCACTCAAATTTGGTTTATGCTTATTTTCTATATCCAATTACTTGGACCGAAGAGATAGGATCTCCGAGCCATGATATAGGGTATCGAATAGTCCGTCTAGACCGACTATAATGTTCTTACTTGTTCTAAGTGAGACATTCCTAGTTAAGTTTAAAACATTTATTTTTAAATTTACTACCTTTTGTACCAAACCTACGATATTGAATTAATATCTTGGACTTGTAAGTTACTTAAGTTGATGAGGTTTCTCTGTAGTTTCTGTTATTTGATATTTTTGTTTGTTTCCAGAAGCATTTGCATTGTTGACTTTAATATGTTCACGTAGCAGTATTTTGCCCTTAAAATATCTGTGCTATTTCTGCTTATACATTTGTGTTTACAAAAATGTTTTTTTTTTTTAATATTATTCTATTTTACTCTTTTTTCAAAACTTTTTCAACTTATTTTGCATTTTTTTGGTATTGTTTCCGGTCTATTAAATTGAGTTTTGGGTTTTGACTTAAAAATTGACAATATGTTGACTTAAACGACCCTAAATAGAACAAAAAAAAATATAAATAATCAAGGAAACACGTATTTCAAATAAAACGTGTCTTCCATAAGAAAACACTTTGTAGTTACTTACGATAATTCAACAAATAGAAAAAATAAACAAAAATATTTGTATATCCGTCTATAAATATACAGAAGAGGTAAATTTATAATAGATGGCGGTGGGTAGATTAAGCAAATAACAATCAAAGGACAACTGAACGCTTAAGTATTAGACACTTCAGGTTTCAATAAATATACACAGACATTCAATTTAGTAGCGCGTATACATATCTACATGTTGTTTATTCAAGTAAATCGCTTTATGAGATATATTTTCTTTGCTATAATTCGGCAGTACGATTTCAAGTAGATTCACCAGTATTGAATTAAATTAAAATCTAATTTAAATCTAATCATTTTTTTTCAACTTATCTAACATACTAAAGAGGATGTATGACACGTTAGAAAATTATGATCAACTTGAGATGATTATTAAGTCTATTTCAGATTCCTTCCATTAAGCATTTGCCTTGAGCTTTTAACTATTAATATATCTGGCACTACATTCATTCCAAGAGTCAATACCTGTTTTTGTTAAGGGATAGCGCAACTATTGTTATGCCATAGTTTAATCTACGTCAATATTTAATTTATTATTTAGGAAACTTTAGCATATGAAAATTTTTATTTTTATACCATACATCATTATATATGTGGGGAGGGTATAACGATTTACTAGATTTAGGTCCACCTTTTATTATACCGATCGTCTGTATCTGCATCCATATGTGTATCCATGTAAATTTTCTAATCAAACTACAAATTGCAACTATGAGTGCATTTTAATGAAATGTAGTGTATCAGCTTTAATCAATAAAAGCATTTAAAATAGGTGAAAATCGATGCATGTTCTCAAGTAAGCGCCTTATAATGGTCCCCTGCCAGACCGACTAAAATTGTCATAAGATTCAAATTATCATCTACGAATTGATAAAATTTGGTGGCTTGAGCCGATGGCCTTAGCAGCTAGTGCTTATAATTAATATAATTTTGTAATAATTTATTATTATATAGTTATCAAATAAATAGACAAATAAATAATTTAATAAATAAATTTCATGGTCCAAAAATAATCTGTGTAGGACCATTTTTAATGATAGTGCCCATATAAAGCCGATATCCGCTCTTCATTTAAATCTATCAAAAGCCAAAATTATTTAATAGATTTTTTTAAATTTAGCTAATAGATGTTTTTGCGAAAATCAAGTGACTTTATTGATATAAAATGCTACTCGATATGAACATTTTATAACATTTTTATAAGTGACTTACAAATTATTTACAATGTCATTGAAATTTGGTTAGTTCTTAACACTCAATTATTTGGACCTAAGACATTTTCTCTTAACTCATGATATAGCGTATCGGATCTGTACATCCCGATTATAATTGTCCTAAGCATACGTATTTAAATCAAATTAGTTATCTTAAATTATATTTGTAATGAAAATCACTTGTTATTTATTCAACACTGATTTGTTTAATATTTAATACGTAAACAAGAGCAATCCAATAAATTCCTACATCAATATAATTGGCTTGTTTACACACAAACAAATAATTTGTGTGGAAACTCATAACTGGCATTGACCTATTGAATTCCTAAATTATAATTTGATACACAAATAAGATTATGTATCTATGCCAAATACCTACTATTAATTAACCCATTGGGGAAGAGTAAAATAAAATATTTAAAATATTATAATTTTAATGCATTTTAGAGTGAAAAAGGAAAACGGAGTATCCTTAATCTTATATAGATTGCTTCAGATTTACTTTTTTGAAGAAATTGTTCTAAAATTGAAAAAAAAATAATTCTGGGTATAAGCCCTTTTTAATACTTTTGTTTTGTTTGTTAATTACTTGATTTATTTATTATAATTATTCTCAAATATTAAAAAAAAATCTAACAAGTTTTATAAACAACATCACATACATTCAACTCTATGCGAAATTGCATTTATAGTAATTTAATTATTTATGAAACGTTTTTTTAAAACTTTTATACATTGTAATTTAACTAATAAAAAAGTCAATTAAGTTCTCAATATTACATATTCATGAAAATGTAGAAACTTTTTTTTATATAGTTTTAAAATTTTTTAAATTATTTATAATTATTTTAAATTCTGGCCGCACAAAACTAGTTATGACTTTCTACTAAAACAAGACATCTTAAAAAAAACCCATTGAGCTTTGAATAAAAGTAAAAGTAAAGTTAAATTTTCGATATTATGAATAAATGACAGAACAGGGAACTGAATACGTTTGAACTGGAACGTCAAATCGGTTGAATTCAAGGGAATTCGCGGAATTAAGAATCTCCCTTGAACAGCCCCTTTCAAAATCTTGCCACTATCACATTACTCATTAACTTCGTCACAATCATTCGGGTTCCATTGCATATATTCGGTGCATAGGGATGACAGATCCAACTTTAATTCGAATTTGGAGATTCACCATAAAGCAGCGTGCTTAATGGCTCTGGTGCTGGAAGCAATTTGAAAATTTCACCTTTCCGTTCACGCAACACAATGCAGGCGGTTTTTCAAATTTAACTGCATTGCAATGCTCACAAATGACAGACATCTGGCCGAATGGAACCGATGTGTGCGAACTGTATTGAATGTTGGGCTCATATCGAAAGGGTGCATGCTCAATGTTCACTTAAATAATTTGTTGTAGCCTACGTTGTCATTCAAAAATCGCACATTGTGATCTGGCCTCATCACTTTGCCGAGTACGAACTTTTCTTCTTCTCAATCATTGTTGCTCATTGTGTGCTTCGTTGATCTCTTGTGACTGTCGCGCACGATTTCCAACCTTTCTGGTCGAACTGATTCCCTTCCAATATCACGTTCCTCTTCCGTTCGACGTGCTGCGACATTTCGGTGCTGCGTTGCATCCTAAGAACGCCGGCCAATGTTATCATGAACTCTTCTTGGCATCGTAATAAAAATGATAAAATTATCCGAAAGTCAAAAAGAATATATATTTTTAAAGAAACCGTTAATTCAATAATACACTAAGTTTTTGAAATTAATTTTTTGAATGTAAGCTTAAATTTAAATATATTATTTTAATATCCAACTTTGTTATCAAATTATGCGATGGAAGACCTGACAAATGAATTAAATTAAAAAGTCTTTTGATATATTCACTCCTTCATCTTATACTACCGCGGCAGCAATTAACTTGAATGAAAATTCCGGAAATTTCAATTTTTGTTATGCTGCTGAAATTGCAATTTCTCTTAAACATTTTCCTTCAAAACGATACAATATATTAAAGTTCAATAATTACTTTTATGGAAATAACCCCACCCATATATCCGATACCGCCCATTTTCACACTCACACTAATAACTCACAATAATAACATATGAACTCACACAAATTATTTATTTATTTATTTATTTATTTATTTATTTAAATTTGGTATCCTGTTCAACAAGACATGAAATCTTCAAAACAGAACAGGTTTAAATATGTTAGTTGGAGTTTGATTTACAATACAACTTAACATTACTGTGACAAAATATTAATAATAAAATATTGATTTATATACAAATAATAGATATTTATAAGTGGCATATAGAATTTAAAAAACAAATAAAAAGTATACAGTAAAAATTTTCAATATATATTTGTTAACAGCAAGTTAGTATATGTGCATTGTAAAAAAAATAAAAATTTTCTAAATGTATTGTTGTAAAATTTTCTTTTTGAAAATTGAGCCGTTGCTGATTCCTTTAATTGTAGAAGGTAAACCATTCCAAGGACGTGCTGCATGTATGAAAAACTGCCATTCAGATACCAACGTATGGTGCCGAAATTGAATTAAATTGTTATTTCTCCGAAGCCTACTAAAACGCAATCGGTTATAAAGATATTCTGGTATCTGGTTACTAATTATTTTGTGTAAAAAAGTAAGATATCTTATTTTTAATAAGTCATCAAAATTGACACCGAAAATTTGCTTTGAATAAGATGAAATTTGATCGAACCTTCTGAGCCCGTAAACGTATCTTGCGATATTGTTAAACGTTATATTTAGCCTGGACTTACTTTTAGTATCGCAACTTGCAAATATTTCACATGCATATAGTAGTGTTGGTATTAAGTATGTCTTTACAAGTAGCAAGCGTATATTAATTGGTGCACAATATTGGGTAGGCCAAAGTGTTCGTAACATCGAATACGTTTTACCACAGGCAGCAGCGACATGGTCTGACCAAGTCAATGTTTTATTAAAGAAAGCACCCAAATTTTTTGCTCGTTCAACGATTTCGATTTGTTGATCATTTATATATATGTTTAGATTGTCTGAGATTCTTGTCAATCTGTTACGCAGCAAAATACACTTTGTTTTTTGTGGATTGAGACTCAGTCCATTTGCAGCTGCCCAACGAGAAACACGTCATCATTCAAATTTCTACTGCATTCTTCAATTTTTTCTTTCTTGCTGCTAATATATAGCTGTACGTCATCAGCATACATTCTTATATTGCAGTGAATTAACTGTTTAGGTCGATCAGAAGCATAATTCAGTTCAATTCATTTATTTACAACAATAATATTTACATACTTATTTTATTTTATATATCATTTACATATAATGAGTTTAAGAGTATATCTTTTTCAACATAAAAATTTTTGTAACTTGGAATATGAAATATATACAAAGTTTGGAAAGAAAAATTTTTTACAAAAACCTATTTGAATTTTTATCAGAAGCATAAATTGAGAAAAGGAGGGGACCAAGGATAGAACCCTGTGGTACACCTCTTACCACAGGAAGGAACGTCGATGCAATTTTATTAGTTTTTATGCATTGCGAACGATTTACTAGGTAAGACTTCATAAGTGCAACAGAAGTTGGTGAAAAGTGCATCATATTCTTAAGCTTTTGTAGCAAAACTGTGTGATCCACCGTATCGAAAGTTTTTGAATGGTCTAACAACACTAATATTACCACGCGGCCATCATCAATATCTCTCCTCATATCTTCTGTTACATCAGCTAAAGCTGTAATACAGCTATGTTTGGCACGAAACCCAGATTGACGGTCGGTAAGCAGGTTATTATCATTTATGAAGGACGTTATTTGACAATGAAGGAGCCGTTCAAATGCCTTCGACAGATATGGTAATATAGCTATGGGACGATATTCAGTTGCCGACTTTGGTACAGGTAAGATCTTAGCTTGTTTCCATCGTTGGGGAAAATCACTCACCGTAATTATTTTATTAAAAATGTGCGTGATATACGGCAAAATGAACGGAAGCAGCATTTTTAGAAAAGTAGGGTGAATACCGTCAATTCCTATTGCATTAGACTTTATAGATTGACAGCTCTTAAGTACATCGAAGGGACTAACGCAGTCAAATGAAAAAGGGTTTGTGGGACATAATTAGGGGTACAGTTGCCATAATATGAGTGATCAGCTTGAGGCATTGGAATATTAATAAAATTCTCGTTAATTTCATTAGGGTTTGATATGAAATTTTCTTCTATACCCTTCCTCTTTCCAACCCCAATTTCTCTAATTGTTTTCCATGTTTTTTTTGCATTAATTGATGTTGAAAACTTTTCAGCATAGTATGTGGCCTTAGCTTTCCTTATGCTTTTATTGACAATTTTTCTGGTTGTGCGATAAAGTTCATGAAGTGCGCTTGTTTTAAACCACTTCCATCGGAAAAAGGCTTTACACGATTTTCTATAAGTTTTTTAATTTCCGCTGTAAACCATGGTGTTTGTCGCTTGATCGGAACAATAATATTATATAAGGCTGAGACATGGTGTTCCAAGAAGGCCAGCTGATCATCTACAGATAACATAAAGTATATCGAGTTCCAATCGATTTGGCAACACGCTTCCTCCAACTGAGTGAAATTTGTGTTTTTGAAGTCTCTGAATTCTATTGTTTTCTTAGGAACTTCTAAAGGAATATCATAGGTTATAAAGATTAGGTCGTGTTTAGAAAAACCAGGTGCAGATAGTTGGTCATACATCAGTGTGTTTGCTTCATCAGGGACGAATAATAAATCTAGTAATGAGTTGTTAACGGTAGTGAAATGTGTTGGTATATGCGTGTTCACGGGCGTAAGACCAAGAGATTTCATATTTTCGACCATGCTACAGTTTTCCAGCAGGTTTGAATTATAGTCCCCAGTTAATATAATATTATCATAAAAAGGTATAAAATCTTCCGCCAACATTTTATAGAAATTCCCAAGGTCTATATTACGATTTGGTCTATAAACACTACCAATAAGAATCTTGCCTCCAGCTGCACACAATTCTAAAAATAATTGTTCTACTTTATAATTTTCATTACCAATTCTGCGTTTAACTTTGCTAATTAATCCACTTCTGACATAAATGCCTACTCCTCCGTACCCATCTGCTCTGTCAGCTCTATAAAGATTGTAGCCGTCTACTGATACCAAAGTATCTGTGATAGATTCGTCAAACCAGGTTTCAGATACACATACAGTATCCACACCAGAATTTTCAAAACTGTGCCGAAACTCGTCAATTTTCCTTGCGAGACTCTGTGCGTTTATGTGGCAAATTTTTAAGACCATTTTTTTGTTTAGCCAATATTTTAACCATATTTGCAGTACTGTCTTTGGAAAATGTTATATTATTACGTAACAAAGTCATACAGATCATTAAAGAAATACGTACCAACAGCAACGCTTAATTGTACACGATTTATTTTAGTGTTTAATAAGAAAATAGTTGAATCATATAAGTTAAGTTTGATTGAAAATATGTTTAAATTAAAAATTATATAATTAAGAAAATAATGAATTGAATTAATTGAAACGAAGCACAAATTAATAGAAGCAATTATATAAAAAAATGGTAAAAAATTAGGATTATAGCAAGATAGTAATATTAAAGTATACATCATTTGGCTAACGAAAAACTGGTTTAGTTGTTCAATAAATTCAATTAGTACTGGTTCCTCCGAATCAAACTTCCTTACGAATACAAGTCCACGTTCAGTAAATGTAGTTTTAATTTTTTTTTTTTTTTTTTTTGAAATTCAAGGCGGATTGTAGTATTTTGTGTTTATAAGGCGTTAAATTTTCATTTACGTATATCGGATCATCACAATTAAAACCAGCATGTTTTTGGCACAACGTAATTTTATTTTCTCGTCTAAACTTAGCAATTGTTCTTAGAAGAAAGTTTTTTTCGTACGGAGAATGTAATTTAGCAACTTTAACTTCATCACTAGGTGGGTATGGTTTATTTTCTCTATATATTTTTTTTAGTCTATATATATTTTCTAGTTGAGGTGTATCGATTTTTAAATTATCACATATAGAACTAAAAATGTCAATAAGATTTCATTATCATAGTAGGGTACACCACGAATTCGTATACCGCCGGCCACTACCGAGTTCTCTTGTTTTAATATTTTTCGTTTTAAATCAAGTATATCGTCTTTCATATGTTTCATTTCAGCGTTCTCTGTTTCAAGTTTATTTACTCTACTTCTAATTGCATTTAAATCACTCTTTATTTCATCGAATCTCTTACCGAGCTCACATAAGAGTTCGTTTTTATATTCCACAAATTTTGTTTGCATTATTGTTTGTATTTGTTCTGTTAATTTGTCAAATCGCTTGTCCATTATTGTTATGAATTTAAGTGGTGATTCTGTATCGGTTAGTCTTGGTGTTTTTGTTACATTGTAGAACATCTCTCATTCTCTTTTGCGCGGGAGTAGTAATATTTGGTAAACTTGTTGTTGGTATATTATTTTGATCAAGAATACCCTGAGCTGTTGCACTGTTTTGTTCTTTTGTATTCATTTTGCTGATTTTATTTTGATTTATTTTGTTTGATTTTGCTTTGGATTTTGTTTTGTATGTAGACATTAGCTTATTCGTTTATTCAAATTGGTTCTGTTTAACTCTTAAAGAGATTGTGGTTTCTCGTTTGTTTTGATGATAAAGTTTGTGTTTATTTGGTATATTATTGTTTGATATAAGTTCAATAAATGTAAATTTAGCAAAATAATAAGTTTATTTGTTTGTTTCAATTACTGTATTGCTCCCTTTGTTTATATATTTATATGTGCACATAACAAGAAATTGCAATAATTAGGTTTTTATTATTTATTTCCACTTTAAATCACTAAATTTTTGTTTTTAGTGGAGAACAACGATTAAACGTCCGTACGCAGAGAGAGGCTTACGTGGTGGTCACTTTCCCTTTTATATTATTCAAGCTACTTTTATTATTTTGAAAATTTATTTTACACGGTTGGCGACACGCCCACTTGTCCAATCCCGCCCATTTTCGCTAGGGCTAATCGCAGATATAATAGATGAACTCACAAAAATTTGCAAAGCTCTCCCTATCGTTATACTCGGTATATGTACATAATATTTAATCAGTACTTTGTAGGGGATGTAGCCCGCCCACTTATCCGATCCAGGCTATTTTCGTCAGGTGTATTTACACTAATAACAAATTACGTCACATAAAGTATCAAAGCTCTCCCTGTCATGATATTGAGTCTGATATTGAAATTCAAAAGATTTCAATTTCCGATCAGATTGGGCTTTGCCATGACCATTAATAAATCTCAAGGACAATCATTGCAAGTATGTGGTTTGGAACTCAAAAACAGTTGTTTTTCCCACGAGCAACTATATGTGGCATGTTCCCGTATCGGAAAGCCAGCAAATTTATTCATTTACTGCGAGAATAATGAACTAAAAATATTGTTCACTCTTTTTAGCACTACAATAATAGTAATATATTGGGCATTCTTACGTGTTACAATAAATATTTATTTTAATTTTCATAAATAAACAAGTAAGAAAATTATAGTCGGTCTAGACCGACCATATGATACCCTATACCATGGTTCAGTTACCCCATCTTTCGGTCCAACTAATTCGATATAGAAAATAAGCATAAACCAAATTTGAGTGGCATTGCTATTAATTTTTTTGACTGCAGATATAGAAAAGTTCATATCGAACGTTATTTTTATATGGGAATTATGTCAAAATATGGACCAATCCTGACCATATTTGGTAAAGTATATTCTGAAAGAAGAAATACAAACCAAATGTGAGAAATATCTGTGCAATATTTTTTGTTTTTTGATAGATTTAATTGAGGATCGGGAAGCAGTTCTATATGGGGCATATGACTAAGAATTGTCCTATAGGCATTATTTTTGGACTACTGATTAATTGATATAATAAACACATACAAACCCAATTTGATCTTATGGCACTTCATGTCGTTTTCATAGGGGTCATTTGTATGGGGGCTAGGTCCGAACATGGACCGAATTTCACCAAATCAATTAGCGTCCATCCTATGGCCGATAAAATCTCATATACCAAATTTTATCAAAATATATTCATATTTGCGACCTGTAGTTTGATTACAAGCTTTATATGGACATACAGACGGACATTGTTGAATCGAATCAGATAGTGATTCTGATTCGATCGGTATAATAAAAGATGGGTCTAGGCCAAATATTTTTGGTAGTTACAAACAGCAGCACAAAGTCATTATAACCGCTCGACTCAGAATCACTTTCTGAGTCGAATTATCAATGTCCGTCCGTCCGTCCGTCCGTCTGTGTGTCCATGTAAAGCTTGTAATCAAACTATAGGTCGCAAATATGAATATATTTTGATAAAATTTGGCATATGAGCTTCTATCGGCCATAGGATGGACGCTAATTGATTTGGTGCAATTCGTTCCGTGTTCAGACCTAGCCCCCATACAAATTACCCCTATGATACCGACATGAAGTGCCATAAGATCCAAATTATCATATAGATCTCAGTCAAATTGGGTTTGTATGTGTTTATTTTATCCGTTAATCGGTAGTCCAAAAATAATTCCTATAGGACAAATCTTAGTCATAGGTCCCATATAAGCTGCTTCCCAATCTTCACTTAAATCTATCAAAAAACAAAAATGTTGCACAGATTTTTCTCCAATTTGGTCTGTGTATATTTTTGCAAAACATAAGTGGTTTTATGAAATATGGTCAAGATCGGTCGATTTTTGGACCCAGTCGCCATATAAATATAGCACCCGATATGAACTTTTTCATATTTGCAGCAAAAAAATTAATAACAATGCCACTCAAATTTGGTTTATGCTTATTTTCTATATCAAATTAGTTGGACCGAAAGATTGGGTCTCTAAACCATGGTATATGTTATCTAGACCGACTATAATTTTCTTACTTGTTATACCCTATACCACTATGTGGTTTGGGTATAATGACTTTGTGCTGCTGTTTGTAACAACCAAAAATATTTGACCTACACCCACCTTTAATTATACCGATCGAATCAGAATCACTATCTGATTCGATTTAACGATGTCCGTCCGTCCGTCCGTCCGTCTGTGTGTCCATGGAAAGCTTGTAATCAAACTATAGGTCGCAAATATGAATATATTTTGATAAAATTTGGTATATGTGCTTTTGTCGGCCATGGGATGAATGCTATTGAAACTGGTGAGAATCGGTCCATGTTCAGACCTAGCCCCCATACAAATGACCCCTATGAAATCAACATATATTGCCATAAGATCCAAATAATTATACAAATCTTAGTCAAATTGGGTTTGTATGTATATATTATACAAATTAATCAGTAGTCCAAAAATGATCCCTATTGGACAACTCTTAGTCATAAGCCCCATATAGAGCTGCTTCCCGATCTTCACTTAAATCTATCAAAAAACAAAAATATTGCACTGATTCTTCTCAAATTTTGTTTGTATATATTTTTGCAAAATACAAGAGACTTTACCAAACATGGTCAGGATCGGTACATTTTTGGGCCTAGTCCCCATATAGATATAGCATCCGATATGAACTTTTTCATATCTGCAGCCGAAAAAATTAATAAAAATCCCACTCAAATTTGGTTTATGCTTATTTTCTATATTATAGTGATTTATTCTTTCTATTAGTTTAAATTTTAAAGAAAACTCCAGCTAATTTAAGCTAGTTGTTGTTCTGATCACAAAACCAGAACTTGTTTTATTTTCTAAAAATCTCGCTTATAAATACCCTATGAGAAGTTCTAGACTTCTACTCTATGAGTGACTTTCTAAAGTACACTCAATATCTTATAATTCTAAGAGCGATTTTCTAAAATACGCTCGATAATATTAAATGTAACCAATGCATTTTGTGGTAGGGCGGAGCTTCTCTCCATTTCAGTTTTCATTTATGGAGTTTCATAATCCACTTCAAATTATTCAAATATTGTCCAAATAGAAACTGCATTTATAGCAATTACATTTACTCAAAACAAAATTAAAAATAAATATTAATGGGTCAGTAGTATCAATTGCATTAGTCAATAGTAGTGGTTGTTTACCCCACAAACTATATGTGTAATAATTATGTTTACTAGAATAGAAAAAGTGGAAAGAAACTCAACCGCAGAACAAAGCATTGTCTTAAGCATGTAAGTCAATGTTTACATTATATCACACGCTATAGCATGCATACATCACACCCCTACCCTTAAGAAAATCATATAATTGTTCTTTAGTACACTTGTATGATTTTCAAGTACGTTGTAGTGTGAAGTGCATTCTTATATTGGTAGCAAAAACATTCAATGTTCATTTGTAATGTGACACATTTGTATAATTGTTCTAAAAATAAAAATAAAATTCGTTTACTTTGTAATTTGATTTTTCACTTATAGTATTTTATAGTATTTTAGGTGTGAGAAAAAAATATTGTGACGTATTTATAGTACATTTATTTTATGATATAGTTATTTATTTATTTATTTATTTACATATTATACTTATAAGTAAATTATTAGTATAATAATAGAGAGGAGAGCTATGGCAACGATGGCCCTAAGCTCAATATTTTTATCAGTATTAAATGGAATTATAAAGGTTGCAATTCTTTAAAAAATTTAAAAAGGTTTTAATGTTGCCGTCGGTCATAGTAGCGTCTATTAGATGTGAAAGGTCGTTGTTACTGAGGTTAGCGTTTTTAAATTTATTAGTGTGGGGACAGTTTAAAAAAAGGTGATCAAGGCTTATTGGGTTAAATCCACAGAATGGACAGTGCTTTGGCAAGTTATTATCCATTAGATGAGCATTGGAGATTCTAGTGTGACCTAGTCTTAGTCTTATTATTTTAATTTGGTCTCTTCTTGATAGTAGATTGTGGTTTATGTTTTTAAATAGTTTGTAGGCGTTGACTTTGTTGGGGTTAATTTTTCTGTACCAGTCAGAGGTATTGTTCCAATTGTCGTTAATTTTATTTTTGAAAGAGTTCTTTATAAATTTTTTTATGTCGTCAGCAAATAGATTTGGTGTAGTTATGAGGGGGGCAGTTAAAGCTCCTTTTGCGGCTTCGTCCGCCGCCTCATTGCCCTTTATTCCAGAGTGGCCTGGGATCCAGATAAGTTTAATGTTAGGCTGTCTTTCAATAATGGACTGTCTAATCATGTTTGGGTAAAATTGATCATTGTTGCAGTTTCTTATGGCATCGAGAGCAGAGAGAGAGTCTGTACAAATTGCGAATTTACCCATGAATCCCCTAATATATTTGACAGACTCGTGTATTGCTATTATTTCAGCAGAGAAATTAGTGCTGAATTCGGGTAGAATAGAATTAATTAATGTTTTGTGTTTGTCTACAACGCTAAAGCTAGTGCCTTTGGCACTTTTAGAGCCATCTGTGAAGATGAATTCGTGGTCGTTAAGGTTATGTTGGATTTCTTGGAATCTTTGTTGATATATTTCTGTATTAGTTGAGGATTTTTTCAGTTCATTGAGGGATGTGTTAATTGTAATTGGGTTGATGTGCCAGTTAGGAAATTTATTCGGATATTGTTGTTTGATGTTGTATGGTATGTTAAAGTTTTCACATAATTGTACAACGCGAGTAAGTGTTGATGGTATTTTGTGGAAGTATTTTTGATTGATAGATTTTTTTAAAATCTTGGATAGTGGAGATCGGTCGCTGAACATTATAGATTTAAAAAGTTTAGTTGTTACAAAGTCACGATATTGTTCGATTGACATTACATTTGCTTCAAATAACATGTTTCTAATTGGAGTCGTTCTAAAGGCTCCTAGGCACAGTCGTATGGCTGCATTAAATATTGTTATACCCTATACCACTATGTGGTTTGGGTATAATGACTTTGTGCTGCTGTTTGTAACAACCAAAAATATTTGACCTACACCCATCTTTAATTATACCGATCGAATCAGAATCACTTTCTGAGTTGATTTAACAATGTCCGTCCGTCCGTCCGTCCGTCCGTCCGTCCGTCCGTCCGTCCGTCCGTCCGTCCGTCCGTCTGTGTGTCCATGTAAAGCTTGTAATCAAACTGCAGGTCGCAAATATGAATATATTTTGACGAAATTTGGTATTTGATCTTTTACCGGCCATGGGATGAACGCTATTGAAATTGGTGAGAATCGGTCCATGTTCAGACCTAGCCCCCATACAAATTACCCATATGAAATCGACATAAATTGCCATAAGATCCAAATTGTCATATAGATCTTACTCAAATTGGGTTTGTATGCGTTCATTACATCCATTAATGAGTAGTCCAAAAATGATCCCTTTGACCCCATATAGAGCTGCTTCCCGATCTTCACTTAAATCTATTAAAAAACAAAAATATTGCACTGATTCTTCTCAAATTTTGTTTGTATATATTTTTGCAAAATACAAGAGACTTTACCAAACATAATCAGGATCGGTCCATTATTCGACCTAGTCCCTATATAGATATAGCATCCGATATGAGCTTTTTCATATCTGCAGCCAAAAAAATAATAAAAATCCCACTCAAATTTGGTTTTTGCTTATTTTCTATGTCCAGTTAGTTGGGCCTAAGAGATAGGGTTTCTAAACGCATGGTATAGGGTATCGTATAGTCGGTCTAGACCGACTATAATTTTCTTACTTGTTTTTATTTTATTTAAGTTGCTCTTAGGGGAAAACCCATATAAATAGATGCCGTAGTTAATTTTGGATATAATGATCGAATTGAGGATATTTAAGAGGGATGCTGTGTTACAGCCAAACTTACTGGACGGGAGGCATTTAATGATATTTAATCGTTTGGAAAGTGTAGAGTTAAGGTTAGCGATGTGTGAATTCCATCTGTATCGGTTGTTGAAGGTAATTCCAAGTATTTTCAGTTCATTGATTGTTTCAATTGAAGTATTACCACAATGTAAATTAGGGTTGCAATTTTGTTTTCTACATATATGTAGATGTTTACATTTGTTTATAGATAGCTGTGCTCCTGAGAATATGCACCAATTAGTTATATTTGAGATCAAATCGTTTAAGTCAATGTTTTGGTTTTTAATTTTGCTAAGTTTTTTTATTATAACGTAATCATCTGCGTATGCCACAAAGTCTAGTTCCTTGTGTAATGATATAATGTTCGAAAGTTTGTTGTACGCTATCAAGAAAAGAATAACCGAGAGCGGTGAACCCTGAGGAATGCCATTTTCTAGAGGTTTAGTCTTTGAGTGGTAGGAGTTATTCCTTACTAGTATTTTTCTTTCGGTTAAATAGTTTTTTATATAATTATATATTTTTGGGCCTATTTTCCATTCCTCAAGTTGATTTAGAATTGTATGCATTCCTACTTTATCAAACGCTTTGGCAAAGTCCAATGAGATTAGCGATAAATGATTTTTGTTTCGTAGAGCTTGATTGATTTTGAAATCTAAAAGGAGTAAGGGGTCAGAAATTGATTTTCCCTTTATGAAACCATATTGATTACTGTTAAGCAATTTGTTTGTGGTGACGAACCACCAGAGCCTGTTTGCTATTATTTTGTCTAGAACTTTTGAGCAGCATGGATTGAGAGAAATAGGCCTATAAGATGGTATTTTGGTTTTGTCACTATTTGGTTTAAGTATTGGTATAATAAGACTAGTTTTATATATTTGGGGAATGTAGTTATCGAGGATATTATTATAAAGTAGAATTAGTCTCGTGTGTACTTGTTTTGATAGATTTTTTATCATGGGGTATGATATACGATCCATACCAGGAGTTTTACCAGTTAGTCTGTTTAGTGCAATGGAGAGCTCCACCATGGTTATTTTTTCTTCTATATAAGCAGCGTTTTTACTTGGAATAAGATGTTTTTCCCTAGTTGCTACTGATTGTTTAAATTGTTGAAAAGTATCAGAAAATTTATTATCGCTAGATTCGTTTGACCAGTAATCACAGAAAATGTTGGCAATAAGACCTGAGTCCGTGGTAGTATTGCTGGTATTATAACCGTTTTGTATGCAATGTATTGGAATTTTTGGTTTTAAACCACAAAATCTTCGAATATTTGACCATATTTTTTCTGAAGGTGTTTGAGGGTTAATATCGGATGTAAAGTCATTAATTGATTTTCTTTTTGCAATTTTTATTTCCCTTTTGTATATTGCATTTGCCTTTTTAAATTTTAATTCGTTTTCGGTTGAAATATTATTTCTAAATTTGTAAAAAAGGCGATTTTTATTTGTCTTTAATTTTTCTAATGTTCTTGACCACCAAGGGACTGAAGGGTTGTGGGCAGATATTTTGTGCTGTGGTATACTTTCGTTGGCACATTGTAATATTATTTTGTGTATATTGGCAGCTTCTTTATTAATGTTGTGGCTTACTGGTCGGCTACTGCTGTATCTGTCCGATAGATTACTATAATTGATCCAATTTGCACGTTTAAGATTGAAGCGGGGTCTACTTATTGAATTCGTTTGGATTGCGTCGTTTGGAAAGAGTGTTGTGAGTATTGGAAAGTGGTCACTGCCATACAGGTCTGAATCGATTGACCATTGTGTGTAAATGGTAAGCGTTGAGGAGACAATTGAAAGATCTATATTCGTAAAAGTTTTGTGTGTAGAAAGATGTGTTGGAGAACCGTTATTTAAAATAGTAAGTCTTGATTGAGTTATATATTTTGCTAATGTTTCACCTCTTTTGTTATTTACTCGTGAACCCCAGTTAGTGTGCCAGCTGTTAAAGTCGCCTGTAATTAATATTGGGTGTCTGGTATTGTATAAGTGTAAAAGGTTATTATAATTGAATGATTTTGTTGGAGGAATGTATGTGGAGAAGATTACAAAATTTTTTTTTGAGTGAATAAGTATTGCAGTAGAGTCGAAATTACTTTGTATGTCTATTGTTTCATGATGAATGGAGCTATGTATTAGAAGGGCTGAGCCTCCGAAGGCATTGTGAGTTGAGTTTGATAAGTACATCTTGAAGGATATAGGTATTATGATATTATTTATATTTTGTAAGTGTGTTTCCTGTAAGGATATTATTTTGGGATTGTATTTTTTTATGAGGATTTGTAGTTCGTTATAGTTGTTTATGTAACCTTTTATATTCCACTGTAGAATTTTTAGTGACATATTAGTAATATATAAAAATGGATGTTAGTGTTGTAATTGTTTTTGAGTTACTTAATATATTAAGAACTACAGTATTAGTGTTGTTGGCTTAAAAATGATGTTTACAAAATTTGTTACAATAAATGTATATAATATAAATATGTAATATAATTTTTTAATTGGAAGGCCGTTCATAGAGAGGAATTATCCGCCAATCGAACCAGACTTGTCCTCAATATCGGCAGCGGAGGGCGTCAATAATGCGTTGTACATTAAAGTAATACGTCATTACCCTCAGCGTATCAATGCAAGGCTTTTGCCTGGCTCGAACAGTCGGGTCACCCTCCCTATCAACGGCCCCCAAGGTGTTAGTTTAATGTTTATTATTCCATTACATTACTATCATCACTCTGTTGGCTCTCCTGACTCTCCTTTGCAGTTTTTTTCCTCTTTGCGTTAGCTTGAAATTGACTTCTTGTACGGCGTGTTGTTTTTATAGGTAGAATTTTTATTTTCGTTGCTGTATTTGCTGGGTTAGTTGTTGTTTTCTCGATTGTAGT
The DNA here is from genome assembly GCA_963682025.1 of Cordilura impudica. Classification (NCBI taxonomy): domain Eukaryota; kingdom Metazoa; phylum Arthropoda; class Insecta; order Diptera; family Scathophagidae; genus Cordilura; species Cordilura impudica. The sequence continues at coordinate 107,727,988 of OY821518.1, forward strand.
TTTGGTGTCATCTTTTTGTTTATTATTTGTTGTTGGGTTCGATGTGGGGTTTGTTGTTATTGTAGTATTACTATAGTTGGTAGTTGTTTTGGGAATGTTGTTGTTTGATGTGAATGGTGTTACAGTTGTTGGTGTATCGTAGACTACGGCTGGTCTTACTGTATTTGAGTAGCTGGCTTGTGAGTGTCTCTCGTTGTATTTTTTGACGGCAGTTTTGTTGTCTACTTTTTCTAGTGTTTTTATTGCTTGGATTTCTTTGTGTTTTATAAAAATTGGACAACTTTTGCTGATAACTGAGTGCATAGTATTGCTTAGCTTGTTTTCTTCACAGTTATTGCATGTTTTTATTTTTTCACAAATTTCATTTTCAGCTAAGTGATCAATGTTTCCACAGTTTATGCATAGTTTGTCATTTTGACAAAATTTAGAAATGTGACCAAAGCGAAAACAATTGTGACATCTAAGAGGAAGTGGGATGTAGGGTCTTACACGAGTAATTTGGTAACCAATATTAATAGATTCTGGGAGGTCTATTGAGGCAAATGTTAATATAACTAGGCCTGTTTCCACCAAATTATCGTTTTCTTTTTTTAGAATTTTTTTAACTTCGGTGACTTTTTGAGTTTTTAGTTCCTCTTGAATTTCATTTTCCGTAATATTTCTTAGGTCGTTACAGTAAATTACTCCTTTGGAGTAATTAAGTGTGTTGTGTTCCTTTACTTCCACATTAATGGTGGGGGAGAGGGATACAAGTTTTACCAATTTGTTTGCTTGAGCGAAGTTTTTGGTTTTCATCAAGATGGTTCCAGATTGTAGTTTTTTGCACATATCAATTTCCCCACAGACATTATCAATGACTTTTTTGATCAAAAAGGGTGATACATTGGTTAAACTTTCCAAACATTTAGTATCATTTTCGTAGCTTTTTGTTGTTTTTTTGTCACTATTTTCGGTAGGGTTTGTACTGATTCTGGTCATTAGTAGGTATTTTGGTCCAATTGTGGGGTTTTTGAGATATCTTTCCTTATCCAGCATAAAGCTGGGTTGGGGAAGAGAAATTTTGTTCCCAATATTGGGAGGTTCATTCATTGTAGTTGATTTTATTCAACAGTCAATGTTTTATTTTTTCTATTTTTATTATGAAAGAAGAATACGTATTAAAGAGAGTTCTTAATTGTTTTGAGTTTTGTTGTTTTTAACTGTTTTTTTTTTAAATAGTTATTGCTATGTAAATGCACTATGGATTTTACTTTTAAGCTAAAGAAGAAACACGCGATAGAGATGTTGTCACTTTGATTGCTCAATCTAGACTGTGATGATATAGTTATATGTATGCATTTTTTTTTTTTTTTTTGTATATTTATATTTATATATATATTTTTTTTTTTTTTTATCTTGCTATGAATGGATTTGTCGGATTATTAATTTTAATGACATAATTAGATTTCGATTTTCTCTTTTGTTTATGTTATACTTGTTAAAAAAATGTGTTTACATATATAAAAAAAAATTTGGTGTTTTATTTACAATTTCTTATTATATTTCTTTAGTAAATTCTTATGTACAATTTTTGTTTTATTGTTAGTTTTAATGGTCACATTCAAATCTTCAATACTAATGACCTCGTACGGTCCTTGGTATGGTGACTCATTCTTTTTTCTATTTGTTATTTTGACTAAAACTAAATCTCCTATTTTTAATTCTATACTATTAGAATTTTTATATGAATCTAATTTTCTTTTTAACTTTACTTCTTCTGTCATTCTTTTTACATTTTGTAATGAATATTTTAGTCTAGTTTTTAACTCGTTAAGGTAATTCTCAAAATCATATACTTTATTGTTGTCTTGAATTATATCATCTCCAGGTATACTGGGTAATTTACCAAAAATCAATTCAAATGGTGAATAGTCAGTGTCAATATGTGGAGTAGTATTATACGCGAAGGTATAATATGGAATCCAAGCACACCAATTATCATCTTCAACGAAGGATAAGAAATATTCATTTAATACCCTATGATTTCGTTCAACCGTCCCTAGAGTTTCATGATGATAAGGTGTGGAGAATTTTTGCTCCACTTTCAACAATTCACATATTCCTTTTAATAGTTTGTTCGTAAATTCGGTACCATTATCTGATTTTAATGTTTCAAATGTTCCATGTTTTAATATTACGTTTTCAACTAGCGCTTTCTCTATTGATTTAGCTTCCTTTGTCTCTAATGGACCAGCTATTACATATTTGGTGAGCTCGAATTGCATCGTAAGTATGTACCTATATCCTTCCGATAGTCTTAATGGACCCACTGTATCTATTACAATTGTCTCAAAACTTTTACTTGGTGTGTCAGTCTTATTCAATGGTTCTTTAGTGTGTTTTATTTGCTTATTTCTCTGGCAAAGATCACACGTTCCTATAAATTCCTTAACCATTTTGTTCATATTCTTCCAAATATATTTTTGTTTCAATCGGAGTAGTGTCTTCCTTACCCCAAAATGTCCTCCGCATGGTGTATTATGATAACATTCTATTAGTTCCTTTTTTCTATCTTCATTTTCTATTCTTTGAGGATTTCTATATAACTTTATTCTGACGTCAGTTTTCTTTTCTCTATTTATGATTTCTTTAAATCTCTCATGGGTGACTATGTTGAATATGTTATCACTCTTCTCGAGAGCGTAACTTCTATAATTCAATCTCTCTAATGTAGATATTAGTTTCTCCAATATATTATCTAAATAATATGGATTGTCGCTAAATCTTACGGCCGTTACATTGAGACTATTATCGTCCTCAATTTTTATTTCCTTAGTGCACCTCTTATCTAATACAAATTTTAATTTCCTCGCGCGTTTTATACCATTTATCGATGTACAGTCCCAGACTATGAGTTGATCAGACTCACCTTTGGTCGTCCCATCTGTTACTTCATTTACTATCTTGTTGTGAGTTTTCTTCTCACTCATTCCTCTTGTTATCACCAAAGCCTTTTTTATTGATTCGTCAATCTTAGGAGGTATCATGTTCTTTAGTATATTAGAGTCTAAGTTTATTCTCGAAAGTGCATCTGCATTAGTATTGTTAATGCCTTTCTTGTATACAATCTGAAAGTCATAATCAGATAGTTCTAATCGGATCCTTGTTAATTTTGAACTTGGATTTCGGTGAGAAAATAATGCCACTAAAGGTCTATGGTCAGTTACGACAACAAATTTTCTACCATACAAAAACGGTCTAAAAAAATTGTATACCCCAATATATGCCAAGTAATTCTTTTTCTATTACTGCTTTATTTTTTTCGTGTTTATTCAATGAACGACTAGCATAAGATATTGGTCTGTCCTCACCAATTTCACCTTGTGATAATATAGCTCCTAAAGCAAATTCGGACGCATCGGTCGTCAAGATAAAGGGTTTTTCAAAATTTGGATATTGCAAAATAGGTGGACTTATCAATTTTTGTTTTAACAACTCAAAAGCAGATTGATGTTGTCCTGTCCATTCAAATTTTGCTTTCTTTCTCAATAATCCATTCAGGCAATTTGCTATGTCAGCGAAGTTAGCGATGAACCTTCTGTAATAGTTACAGAATGCCACGAATCTTCTCACTTCATCCGCGTTTTTAGGTATTGGATATCTTTCTATTGTCCCAAATTTTCCCGGATCTGGCTTAATACCGTTCGGAGTTATCAAATGACCAAGATATATTACCTCAGGCCTTAAAAAACAACATTTACTCGCATTAAGTTTCAAATTATACCTTGTCAACCTGTCCAGAACCTTTGTTAAATTCGCGTTATGATGTTTTAAACTACATCCGAAAACGATTATGTCATCAACATATAGAAAAGCTTCGGATTCTAGGCCAGACAAAGCTATCGTCAACATACGTTGAAAGCTGTTTGATGATATTTTCAAACCAAAAGGTAGTCTTGTATATTGATAATGACCGTCAGGTGTTGAGAATGCAGTATATGGACGTGATTGTCGATCAAGTTCTATTTGGTGGAACGAACTCGTCATATCCAAAGTTGAGAAATATTTGGCTCTGCCAAGTTTGTCCAAAACATCGTCTAATCTCGTCAAAGGAAATTTATCGTTCACAATCTTGTCATTTAATTTTCTAAAATCAACTACCAGTCTCCATTTCTTCAAATCAGTCTGTCCCTTTTTTGGAACTAATAACAATGGAGCATTGTATGGACTAATAGATGGTTCTATTATACCCTTTTTTAACAAATCTTGCACCTGAGAATTTATTTCTGCAGTTTGTGCATGTGGTAAACGGTAGTTCTTTATATACACTGGTTTACCATCGTGTAAATCTATCGTCTGCTCATAGAAATTATTGGTCGTCAAATCCTCACCCTCTAGATGGAATACGGACTGATATCTTCTCAAAATATCTTTTAGTTCTTGTGTTTCCACATCATCCATATTGCTTAATTTTAAATCCTCAAGTAGCCTTGCAAATCTTGCTGAAGCATTTTCATTCTTTCCTTTATAAATCCTGGATGAAAAAATTTCATAGTTTTTCAATGGTGTTGTTTGTACTCTAAGATTTTCTACTATAGTGGTTTTATCCGTCACGTTCAATAGTTTTATATGTTGATTACCTTCCTTTGGCACTATAATGTTAGCTAAATACACACCTTCCATAATCTCTCTATTCAAAATCAAGCTATCCTCATTTAATTTTATCGGAAAAGGTATTATAATTTGACTCCTTGGTGGTATCTCTACATAATTGACGTTAAATGTGTTATCATTGATTGTAATTATAATGTCCTCACCATTCAACTCAAACGTCAATATATATCTATCGTAGTCAATTTTGCACCTTAATTTTGATAGAAAATCTCTACCCAAAATCCCATCCGTGTTTATGGGAAAATTATCCCTAACTAATTGCACTTTATGTCTAATAGTATTGTCATTTATTTCTATCCCCATAACAGCTGAACCAAAGGACTTCACCTGTCCGTCTGATATCCCACTCAAATTACATATATCATCCAAATTTATATCATATTGGTCTAATAAATTTTCCTTGCACAGTGATATATCTGCACCTGTGTCTATTAAAAAAGTTAGAATGCGTTCGGTGTTCAGCACATTCAACTTAATGTAATTTCTAAGATTTGATGATATACTATATAATTTCTCGTTATTTATTGGGTTCTCGGAGATACTCGTCGAGTAGTCTCCGGCCCTAGGGAGTTTCCCTGGTCACTAATCTGATTTATATTGTATCTTCTGTTACCATTATAAGAATTTCTATTATTATTATCACGATATCTATTGAAACTGTTGTTGCCTCTATTTCCATTATTATTGTTGTAGTTGTTCCTATTACTGTTGTTGTTTCTATTGGCATTAAAATTTCTATTCCCATTATTATTGTTCATCACGTTAGATCGGCATATTCTCGCAAAGTGACCCAATTTGCCACATTTATTGCATTTCATACCATCAGCAGGACATCTACCATTAAAATGGTTTTGACCACATTTTCCGCATTTTGTCCGTCCTTGTTGATTGTTCGTGAAATTACCAGTAGAATAGAATACTTGGTGCTGTCTCAAATTAGCCTCAGACTCTTCAGCGATTTCCAGTGCCTCGGTGAAAGTCGAAACTCTACTAGCGTTAATGGTCGATAGTACCTGTTGGTCTCTCAAGCCGCTTTTGAATATATTGAACGCTGTTAAATTATTCGTTCGGACTATTGATGCCCTATCATTTTCCCCGATTTGTGAAATCTGGATCTCATTGACTTCTGCAACTAATTCCTGAACACGGTCTGCAAATTGTCTCACTGATTCACCTTTCTGAGTCAATTTTGATATTTTATTCAGGACAACACTTGTGATCCCAACTGTTCTATATGATTTTTTCAATGCCCTCATTAATTCTGAAATATTGGTTGGAACAGTTTCCTGTCTCACCATATTCTGTAGTTTTGTTTCTAAGCAAGTCTTAAATATGTATTCAAAAAAAACAATTTTGTTTGGCTTCAGTAATTGTACCATTTGCCAATTCTAATCTTGTTATAAAATTGTCTAATTCTCCTTTTTTGCCTGTAAATACTGGCACAAGTTTGCTAATGCCATTAAGCTCATGTATATCCATCGTTTCCATTATGATACCTTGTCTTTTTACCTTGTTAATTTTCTTTTCTATATGTAGGTTTAGTATATCTAACGCCTCTTTCTGTAAGTTCTTAAACTCTTGTGTTAGCAAAGTTTTCTCTTCCTTTGATATAATTTTTAATAGATTATCTACAAATTCTTTTTCTATATTTTCTAGCTCTAGCTCTTTCGCTGTAATCGTATCTTCCGAGTACGAACGTCCTAAGCTCTTCCTTGCATTGACTATTAATGTCTTTAAATTTTCCAAGGCATCCATACGAAGCTATTGTATTAAATCTATGTAATTCTATAATTTATGTAAATTATTTTTTTTTTTTTTGTTTTCATAAAAAAAAATATGTTTTATTTTATAACATTTTCTTTTCTTATTTCTATTAATTTTTCTTTTTCTTAAAAATATTTTTTAATGAAAATAATCTTTCTACAATATTTAAATTTTCTATTTCATCAGCAACTAATTCTCCCAAATGTCTGGTTTCTTCTTTAGCTATGTCTGTTATACAACTTTTTATTATTTTCTTTATCATTAGTATGACTATTATTAAAATAACGATGATTATAATCATTCGTATACTACACATTTTTATAGTGTTTTGTAAAAAAAAAAATTATTATTTTTATATTTATTTATTTTTTTTTTTTTTTTTTTTTACGGATTATTTTGATTAAGATTTTAGGTGCTAATTATAAATTAAAGCACACTTAGATTTTTTTTTGTGTTCCCTATTTTTGCCACGAGCGAGTTATCGCTTACTGGCCCTACGAGTGCGGATTAGACGCACTTCGTTTATAAGCTAAGTTTTTTTTTTTTTATATATTTATTTTTTTTATTTCATTTAATTGTTACGATTTTTTAAATATTCTTCGATAAGGAACTCCGTCTCGTCAATCTGCTTCCATATCCTAGATGACTGGCTCCAAGTTGGTGGTGGATTTGAGTTGATTTGCCTTAATAAAATTGCCTCTTCGTTTTTTTTTTAACACGCTCGGTATAGTTGGTTCATCTGAGGTAGTCTTATTCTTCTGTTGACGTTGCCTGTATTGCTCCAACGTCAAGGGTTGTGGGCCTTCTTTCTTCATCTACGCAGCTGGCGGATTTTTGGCTATCCACGCCAGGACTATTTCAATTTATTTTTTTTAAGTGCAATTAAGCACAGTTAGGTTGCTGCAGAATCAAACTCTTCAATCAGTGCAGATAAGCACTATTGTTTCAAGTCCATTTAAGCACAGTCTGACAGGATTTATTGGTTCTATTATCCTTTCTTTTTCTTTTTGCCAAGTGCACCTAAGCACAGTTTGGCAGGATCGCCATATAGTGATTTATTCTTTCTATTAGTTTAAATTTTAAAGAAAACTCCAGCTAATTTAAGCTAGTTGTTGTTCTGATCACAAAACCAGAACTTGTTTTATTTTCTAAAAATCTCGCTTATAAATACCCTATGAGAAGTTCTAGACTTCTACTCTATGAGTGACTTTCTAAAGTACACTCAATATCTTATAATTCTAAGAGCGATTTTCTAAAATACGCTCGATAATATTAAATGTAACCAATGCATTTTGTGGTAGGGCGGAGCTTCTCTCCATTTCAGTTTTCATTTATGGAGTTTCATAATCCACTTCAAATTATTCAAATATTGTCCAAATAGAAACTGCATGTATAGCAATTACATTTACTCAAAACAAAATTAAAAATAAATATTAATGGGTCAGTAGTATCAATTGCATTAGTCAATAGTACTGGTTGTTTACCCCACAAACTATATGTGTAATAATTATGTTTACTAGAATAGAAAAAGTGGAAAGAAACTCAACCGCAGAACAAAGCATTGTCTTAAGCATGTTGTCAATGTTTACATTATATCACACGCTATAGCATGCATACATCACAATATCCAGTTAGTTGGGCCTGAGAAATAGGGTCTCTAAACGCATGGTATAGGATATCTATATATCGACTATAATTTTCTTAATTGTTTTTTTTTTTTTTTTGTTTCAATTTTCCAATTGACTAAGTAAAATTGTAATCGTCAATTTTACACAACAATAAAAAGGAAACTATTTTCACCTGTTTCTTGTTGAAAAGAGAGGCGCCTAATTTTTTTTTCATATTTCGATTGGTCCGTTCCAGATATCTACTCAATTAGCCCTCGTCGTTGATGAACAGAAATATTCAATTGGAATTTTTCAAAATGTTTTCCAATAACATTAAAAAAAGATCACAAATAATTCTGCAAATACGTATGCAAATATATGTTGGCTGCTATCTTTGTATTATTTTGTGCTCTTATTGCACATCCGTGTGTTGCGTACAATATTTGCTACAAATAGAAAACAACGATATAACAACAATGTTAAAGTGGTTTAATACTTTAATTACCCACACAACCGCAAAGAATTAATTCGTGTCCTTTACCATTTATTTTTGTTTTATGGTTTTTGTTTTCATTTTTGTTTTATGTTTCTAGGAAAGTATTTGCCACATTAATTTAACTTCACTTAGAGAAGGATAGTTTTTTTTTTTTTTTGTACAAATCGCATAAAATAAATTTGTTAACACCACAAAACTAACCGCTAAAAGACAGTTGGTGCTGTGTATAAAAAACAAGAGACATAAAAAATTACACACGAAAAGCTAATACGGCTAAAACATTTACGTTATTAAAAATAATATGTATGTACTTGCTGCTTTTTAATAATTTACACTTGACTGGGGCAGAGATTCATAGTACATACAAGACTGAGATGAAATATGTGAAAAGTTGAAAATAACATACCATGATATTGCGAAATCTATAATATTTAATAGAAAGGTGATTTCTTCTGATATATTTTACACCTACAATTACTAACCGACTTGGACAAAAAATATAGCATTTGAAAGGTATTTCTTTGCAGATATACACCATCTTTACACCTGTGCACCATATGTAATTTTTTTTTTTTTTTTTTTTTTTGTAAAATTCATTTAAAGTTGTTACTAACACATACATAAAACACATATTTAAGCTTTAGATAAAAAACTATACAATGCTGTGAATGTGTTTATTAAATTTGTGTTAAATTGAGAATTGGATAAAATAGACCGACTATAAATTTCTTACTTGTTAAACATACTTTGGTTATTTTCAAAATTGTTTTTCCAAAGACTATTTTAGGACTATTTAATGTTGCTCAGAATTAAATTGGGTACCGACATGAATGATGTTAGGCCACTATATTGACGAATTTCTAAATTGGTTGTAGAAAAGGAAGTCGTTAAATTTTTTTGAGCGGCATAGATATCGTCTGATGAACAATGTGGTTAATGATAGAGTTATCTAAAAAGCATTCGAAGTATTTAAATGGTCTATCCAGCTTGTTGCAATCTTCTCCCATTTTGAAATCACAGTTGCAGGTTTATACAATACTAAGTTTTTTTGTCGCCAGCATTTTTGTGAAGATCTGCCATTTTGGATCTATATCCAAAATGGATCTGGTAGCTGCTCCAGCATCATCTGTGGATCGGCCATTAGGTTGAATGGCTGTTTGCTCAGCAGGCACTTTGATACTGGAGGAGTATATGAAACAATCGATGTTGATGGAGATGACGTATGGAACGACACGGTTCATACTCTTGAAAGAATCTCTGGGAAGAGGACTGACTCTGAAATATTCGATTCGTTCATCGAGAAGTCTTACTTGCAACCACCATTTAAACCATCATCTTCTCCATCTGTATCGCCATCGAAATCTGTCATATCCAAAATTTTGTTTATCACCACATCCGAAAGCGATGATAATTTGCATGATTGCCGACGTTCCATTTTTATAGAAAGAAATTTTTAGGCTAAAAAATATCCAATTCAAATTTACTTCAAATTTTTGTTACGTATTATTTCAGGACCGCCTCTAGGCGGATTGAGGAAAAGGAAAAAAGCTTACTGAATTCATCTCTACAAGTGTAAAGATTTTGGTCTATTAAATGTTAGCAGTAACACACTAGTAATTGTTATTTTTAACTACGAACGCTAATTATATTTTATTTAATATTTTGTTTTCCACACTATTTTCAAAGTAATTATTTCGACTAAACTGCACAAATATCAAAATTGAAATGAATGTTGCTGCTGACACCAGCACTTGCTGAAAATACTATCAAATTAAGTTTTGGAATTTCCCAAAACAAATCAGAAAAGAAGAAGCAAATGCAATTGTATTAAATTAAGACAGCTTAAGCGCGTGGGATCTGAAAACTGCTTTATAAATTTATTCGCCGTAATTACAATAAATAAAGCGGATATTTTTGTATGAACATTTTTCTATAGCTTAATTTTTTCATAAAAAATACAATTTTGTTTACTGAGATATATGAATCCATGTATGTGCATTTTAATGGCTGTATCGTGCTGGTACATTAAGCTATAAAGCACACAATAAACAAAAGTGTTTTAAACACAAATCAAAAAATGAATATTTTTACAATATATTTAATTCGAAAACGATTTCTTTTTTATTTTTATCACTGCATTTTTTTGACCCACTAATGGTGAATGAAAAATAAACAAAACATTTTTAATTCAATCACAATAATCGTAAATGGAAATAAAAGCCATAAAAGAATATTTAATTTAACAACTAAGAAAATTATAGTCGGTCTAGACCGACTATACGATACCCTATACCATGCGTTTAAGTCCAACTAACTCAGATATAGAAAATAAGCATAAACCAAATTTGAGTGGCATTGTTATTAAATTTTTGGCTGCAGATATGAAAAAGTTCATATCGGTTGCCATATAAATATGGGGACTAGGTCGAAAAATCGACCGACCCTGACCATATTTGACAAAGTCACTTATATTTTGAACAAATATATACAAACCAAATTTGAGAAAAATATGTGCAATATTTTTGTTTTTGATAGATTTTAGTGAAGATCGGAAAGCAGCTCCATATGGGGCTTATGAATAAGAATTGTCCTATAGGTATTATTTTTGGACTACTGATTAATGGATATAATAAACACATAAAAACCCAATTTGATTGAGATATGTATGATAATTTGGACCTTATGACAATTTTGTGTCGATTTCGTAGGGGTCATTTGTATGGGGACTACGTCTGAACATAGACCGCTTTTTACCAATCTCAATAGCGTTCATCCTATGGCCGATGAAAGCTTATATACCAGATTTCATCAAAAGATATTCATATTTGCGACCTGTAGTTTGATTAAAAGGTTTACATGGACACACAGACGGACGGACGGACGGACGGGCGGACGGACCGATATCGCTAAATCGACTCAGAAAGTGATTCTGAGTCGATCGGTATAATAAAAGATGGGTCTAGGTCAAATATTTTTGGTAGTTACAAACAGCAGCACAAAGTCATTATACCCAAACCACATAGTGGTATAGGGTATAAAAATGTGTACCAAACTACGCATTGCAACTATACGTATAATACCGTGTCCCGAATTATAGATTAAACCATAAGACAAAAAAAATAATACTAAAAATATTCCAATATTTCTTACGGAATGCCTCTATATCTGTATATAAAATAATTGATCTTAAGCCATATTAACTTCCATCTAATCTGTTATATATACCCTATACCACTATGTGTTTGAAGCTACTAAATTTTTGACCTAGACCCATCTTTTATTATACCGATGAGCTCATAATCAGTTGCTGAGACGTTTAAACGATGTCCGTCCGTCCGTCCGTCCATACGTCTGTCCGTCTGTGTATCCATGTAAATTTTGTAATCAAACTGCAGGTCGCAAATATGAATATATTTTGACGAAATTTGGTAAATAGGCTTCTGTTAGCTATAGGATGAACACCATTGACATCTGTGAACGTCGGTCCATGTTCAGACTTAGTCCCCATACAAATGACCCCTATGAAATCGACATAAATTGACATAAGATCCAAATTATCATATAGATCTTAGTAAAATTGGGTTTGTATGTGTTTATTGTATCCACTAAAGTAGTCCAAAAATAATCCCTATTGGACAATTCTTAGAAGAGATAGGGTTTCCAAGCCATGGTATAGGGTATCGTATGGTCGGTCTGGACCGACTATAATTTTCTATCTTGTTTTAAATGATCGTATTATTCTTAAATACTGTTGTCTTTATTACATACTGCTTCAACATTGCATTCATTTCATCCTAATTTCTTATTAATTATTGTGTACATAAAAAGTAGCATCATAACTTTTCTTGCACTATCTGGCAAATGTATAACTAAAAAATTTAAGGAAAATAAAATTCGAGAAAATTTGCAAAATTCTGTTGCTGGTTTGCAGTACCATCTATATAGAAAATAAAATCCTCCAACCGAATTGGTCTAAAATTAATCAACTGCTTTATCGTTTGTATCATCAGGAATTTAAGAGACAGAGATAAACAGATTTGTAAACTTAATCTGTTATTAAAATTATCGCAATTCTGTTGGCAATAAACTCGGGAGCTACAGTAAATCTCTTTTTCATATGCCAGAAACTAATAAAGTAGTTGGCTACACTCGAAAAATAATACCCTATTAATGTTTTTAATAAAAGATCTCGTAAATCAACTTAGAACCGTAAATTGATTTATTTGTTTCTAATAATAATAATAATAAAGTTTAGAAATTAATTTCTTAATTTTAAAACTTTTTTAGCAGAGCACCTTTTGTTAAAAAAGCACCTTTTTTCCGAAATACGTCATATATTAGAAAAGGTCGTTTTGTTAAAAAGTGCCTTTTATTAAGGTGATAAAAACAATAACGTAATAAAAAATTAGTTTAGTCAAAAAAATACCTTTTTTTAACATTTTGTTAAATAAGTGCCTTTTGTTAACTAAAAAAAAATACCTTTTGCTAAAAAAGTATCTGTTAAAAAAATACCTTTTGTTAAAAAAGTGCCTTTTGTTAAAAAGTAACTTTTTTTAAACAGTAGTTTTTGTTATAAAAGTGCATCAAAAACACCTCTTTTAACTTTTTTTAAGAGTATCTTTTGTCAAAAAGGCACATTTAGTTAAAAAAGTATTTTTTGCTAAAAAAAAAGTACCTTTTGTTAAAAAGGTTTGTTAAAAAAAATTCTAAATTTTATAAGAAAGTAGTTTTTGTCAAATAAATACCATTTTGTCAAAAGTAACTTTTTTTAACAGTATTTTTTGTTAAAAAAATATCTTTTGCTACAAAAAATACTAAATATTTCACAAGCAGAAATGGGGGTTGGTTTTCCGAGAACTGTGGAACCAACAAGCAAGCTATGGCTACCAAAAAATAGTAAAATAAAACACAAAAATTAAGGTTTTTCTACAAAATTCAAAGTCATATCAAGATTACTCTCCTTTTAATTTTTTCCAATATGGCGATACAAGATACATGTAGATACAAAATAAATTTATTACAATTTAGCACCAAAAACACGATTCTTAAGGTTGAAGAGTCAAAAAACGATTAAAAAAACGAATACATTGTCGCGGTTAGAAATTTAGAATTTAGAACGAATTTGAAAGCGAATGTCACTAAGGAAAGACTTAAATAATCACAGCGCACTCTGGTTGTCAACATCCATTTTAGTTCGACATCAGCTGAATACGGTGGGTCCCCTTTAACGCTCACGTAAACATCCCGGCCGCCTTGCAGTACTGCAACAAGAATTTTAAATACCGCTCCATCTAGGAAAACAATCAAATTAAAAACAAAAAAGAAGGGAAATACCCCTGCAATTAAAAATTTTGAACACCAAATTATTTTGAAAAACAATTAAAAATTTAAATACAATAGAGCAGGGAAACTATTTGTCCATAATTAAAGGCTTGAACTCCCAAACACCACCAAGATAGCCAAAAGTGATTTAAGATTCAATCCAACAACTCAAAATAAAAAAAATTAAAAAGTAGAAAAAAAAAATTAACCAGTTTATGTATCATGGTAAAATTTGCAACCAAAATCCATTGATAATAATTCACCTGTAGTGCGAGATTTTGATTGTTCCTAGAACGACTTGGAACAAAAGCTTGGGACGTACGAGGTCCCTCACTTTCCTGACCATTGGACGAACGAGGTCCCCTGGCTGAGATTTGGGACGAACGAGGTCCTCTTCTCTTCGGGCGGGTAGACGAACTAGGTCCCCATTGCAAACATTTTAAATTGCTGTCCTCTTTTTGGGAGGACGAACGAGGTCTCGAACCCGGTTTATGGAGCAGCGTGTGATGTATACACACGTAGCGATTGCACTCCCCAGTACTCTCACAAGTACGCCAGGTATGGTCATGGCTGATAAATCCCGCACAATATGTATAAATTAATACCAGTTGCATCCGTTCTGGGTAATCAACTTGCAGGAACTTTTAGCGAAAGCGAAAGGGGTGGTCACTCAGACATATTCTGCAAACAATTTTACCGCTAGTGACCTTCAGCATATTTTCTAGCGGATATCATGATACTTTAAACAAATAATTAGTAGATATAGTAGACCCTAATACGTCGGAAGAGCTACAAGCTTCACGACTGGTCTTATAACTAAGCCACGCTCTGTTCCCAACTCCACAACTCTAACGTGACCATCTTTACCTTTGAGCAATATGATAACTCGGCCTAGTAGACATCTATTCGTCGGCACGAATGACAACCATATCTCCAAACTCGACATTTTTTCTCATAAATTTTCAGTTTCTTTTTTGTGCCGATCAACCTTTGTGTAACAGGACAAACATATATGGTTTTTTCTCAGATAGGTGCCCTGTCAAAATCCAAACAACATAATGGAAAAGTTCTATCGAAACAAGAACTTTGTTTAAAAATTAATTTGTGGTACTAGTAAATACTTTTTGTTGCGATTAAATATCAGAAAACCACACGAATCTGTGGCAAAAATTTAGCTTGTCAAACGAAATCCAAAATAAAGTGAAAATTCTATCGAAACGAGAATTTTACCGATGAAAGATTTACAAATTAGTGTTCCGCACTACTCAGAATCAGGCATTACGAATTAATACCAGAGACCAAATCTGAGGTTTTTGATAATTTTTTATCAACAAAAAAAGAAAAAAAAATACAAAAAAAGTCAAATATTCCATCAAAACAAGAATATATATAAGATTAAAAAATCAGTAAAATATTCTATCGAAACAAGAATATAAATACTTAAGAGATTTAAAAATCCGTCCTCAGCACTAATCAAAACTTGATATTCCGATTAAATATCAAAAAGAAAACGGAACTAAATTTTCCACAGTTTGTTGTTGTGTCAAATGAAATAATGAATATCAAAAGTAAAAATTCTATCAAAACAAGAATATTTTTTACTTTAAGATTCAAAAATTTATTCACAATATGATATTACGATTTAATATCAACAATTCAACAACTTCGAGATAGAAAAAAACAATCCAATGTTTCTAAACTTTGAACTTCATCAGAGACCAAAGGGCAACTATCTTTTTGAAAAACTTTCTAAACTTTGTCCACAATTCGTCAAAAATCCTCTGATTAACCAAAAATCAGAAGTAAATTGTAATAATCAAAATTAACAATATTTACTCACTTCAATTGGTTGGTTGATGATGACAATCGTACAATAAAAAATAATGCAAAAATGCTTTTATTCTGAACACAAAAAATATCAAGTTCGCCAGTGAAATAATTAAAGAAAAATGTATCTTTTCGATCTGAGTTACAACAAACGTACATCTTCAATCCGGGATAAATTCAATATCAACTTAAATTTGTGAAAAGAATTAATTCTTTCTCAACTCTGTCGTTGATTTTACTCCAATTCTAGTCTAAACTCTCAAAATTCAGTAGAGGATTTCCGACCATGAAATCACTCTTTCACAGCAGTGCAAATCTTAAGCAAAGTTTTCAAACTTAAGTGTGGAATTTAGTTTCAGCATTTTTCCAGTACCAGATTACTATAATTTTCGAGTTTCTATATTCACAACTTGATAAGTACAAATGGTATGATTTTTAAAGAAATGATAGCTTTGCAGCTCTGCACTATGTATCCACAAAATTTTAATTATTCCAAAAGGAGTCGTCCTCTTACATGAGCTCTCCCAAAAAAAATAAAATGAAAAAAAAAACACAAATTTTATTTGTTCGACAAATATACAGTGCAACGTACCTATTTTTTTTACAC
The DNA here is from genome assembly GCA_963682025.1 of Cordilura impudica. NCBI lineage: Eukaryota > Metazoa > Arthropoda > Insecta > Diptera > Scathophagidae > Cordilura > Cordilura impudica. The sequence continues at coordinate 107,744,264 of OY821518.1, forward strand.
ACTGCTGCATAAAGAGACAAAACACACACTCGTTGATCTATGCAATTTTTATTCTCTGGTTTATGTGGTGGTTGTTGATAGGAATATGTACACTCTTTATTTTAAGTTGACCGTACGTTGTTGTTTTTATATGTTATGTATTTTTTTTAATAAACACGAAACACGAAATAATATTAAAGGAATCACAATATTAAAATAAAAAATCACTGCACTAAGTACTTGAACCATGTACTTGTAAATATTTAAAAAAAAACAAAAACTGTGGCGAATTGAACTGACAGACGGTCGTAGGTACACAACACGGTGTTGGTAAGAGTTGAGAAAAAGCAAAGTGGCTTAGATTAATTACTACTTTTTCCTTTATATTAAGTAGTATATCCGAACTACATTTTTACTTCTTAATTACCCAATAATTTTTAAAGAACCTTTTTTAAAAATTATTTGGAAATTATTTGAAGTAATACGAGAAAAATTAAAAGGAAATTTACCTTAATTTTCATGTTGTTTTTTTACCAAATGCTTAGCGTTCCACCAACAAAATCCGGTTCGAAGGACCAATAAATATTTCACAAGCAGAAATGGGGGTTGGTTTTCCGAGAACTGTGGAACCAACAAGCAAGCTATGGCTACCAAAAAATAGTAAAATAAAACACAAAAATTAAGGTTTTTCTACAAAATTCAAAGTCATATCAAGATTACTCTCCTTTTAATTTTTTCCAATATGGCGATACAAGATACATGTAGATACAAAATAAATTTATTACAATTTAACACCAAAAACACGATTCTTAAGGTTGAAGAGTCAAAAAACGATTAAAAAAACGAATACATTGTCGCGGTTAGAAATTTAGAATTTAGAACGAATTTGAAAGCGAATGTCACTAAGGAAAGACTTAAATAATCACAGCGCACTATGGTTGTCAACATCCATTTTAGTTCGACATCGGCTGAATACGGTGGGTCCCCTTTAACGCTCACGTAAACAAATACCTTAAATAAAAAAGTACATTTTGCTAAAAAAAAAAGTACCTCCGGTTAACATAAAACACCTTTTCTTAGAAAAATAAGTATCCTTTGCTGAAAAATTCCTTTTGTTGAAAAAAAAAACTTTTGTTAACAAAAAGTACATTTTGGTAAAAAGTACCTTTTGTTAAAAAAGTGCATTAAAAAAATACCTTTTGTAGCCTTTTTTTAACAGAATCTTTTTTTAAAAAAGTATCGTTTGTTGGAAAAGTACCCATATTTAAAAAAGTGCCTTTTTGCTAAAAAGTTCATTTTGTTAAAAAAAAGTACTTTTTGTTAATAAAACACGCTTTGCTAAGAAAGTATCTTTCGTTAAAAAATGTTTTTTTTTAAGTACGTTTTGTTAAAAAGTAACTTGTTATACTACAGTACCTTTTTGCCTTTTGTTAAAAAAGTAGCCTTTGGTAAAAAAGTATATTTTGTTTAAAAAAGTTGCTTTTGTAAAAAAAAAACCCTTTGGTAAAAATTAAATTTTTTTATATAAGTAAATTCTGTTCAAAAAGTATGCTTTGTCTAAAACGTACCCTTTGTTAAAAAAAGTGCTACATTTTATGAAAAAGTACCTTTTGTTCCAAAGGTACTTTTTGCCGAAAGAATATCTTTTTTTAAAAATAAAATTTTTTAGTGCCTGTTTTTTAAAGAATAACTTTTTTTAAAAAATACCTATTTTTGAATAAAAAGTTACCCCTTGTTAAAAATTTATCTTTTGTTTAAAAATTACCTTTTTTAACAAAAGTAGCTTTTGGTAAAAAGTAATCTTTTCTTTAAAAAAAAACCAACTTTTTTTAAAAAACTGTTTTTTGTAAACATCTACACCTTTTCCAATTTTATTTCAGAAAGTATCAATTGATTTTCAGAAAGTATGAATTGTCTTTCAGAAAACATCAATTGAAATTCAGAAAGTGTCAACTGTTTTTCAGAAGTTATCAATTGTATTTTAGAAAGTATCAATTTTATTGCAGAAAGTATCAAGTGTATTTCAGAAAAAAAAACGTATTTCAGAAATTATCAAATGTGTTTCAGAAAATATGAATTTAATTTCAGAAAATATCAATTGAAATTCAGAATTAAAAAGTAGCTTACCCTACAATACCGAAAAGTGATTATTATTGTAGCGGAAAATATTTACCAATATTTGGACTTACATTTTATGCACTGGAAAACAAATTATCAAGAGCGGACTTTTAATGGAAAGAAGATGAGGAATTCGATTGTTAATCACCTTCAATATAAACACCAGGATAGAATTTTGACCGATTTTAAAGTCAGCATTTTGAATACTTTTATGCAGCGTTCTTACTATTTTTCTGAACTCAATTGATATTTTATGAAATTTAATTGATATATTTCTGAAATACATTTGATAATTTCTGATGTACATTTCTTCTGAAATACACGTGATATTTTCTGAAATACATGGATAATTTCTGTAATACATTTTATGTTTTCTGAAATACATTTGATACATTTGATTGCTTCTGAAATACATTTGATATTTTCTGAAACACATTTGATATTTTCTGAAATTTATTTGATATTTTCTCTTGTTTTCTGAAATACAGTGACTTGATTTTGAATGACCAGTTGGATTTTGGATGGCTCTCTATGTTGAGAACTTAAATTTTATTTTAATAAAAATAGTATTTTTTCAAAATGTCTGGGATTTATTGAACAGGCCTCGTAATTATAAAATATACTATGAAATTGTTTGCCATATTTATCAATTTAAATTTATAAAATAAAATAGAGAAAAATAAGATTAATATGAAAGAAAAAGAGAGAAAAATTTTAGAGAAATAAGTTATAATTCAAATGAGCCATTTAATTACTTAATAATAACAAAATCAGTATTTAACTTAAAACTCCACCAAACTTCAAAACAAACTACTAAATAAAGAAAATTTTTAGTTCCTTATATTTCCTATAGGCAGATTGTAACTTGTGAAACTTCTTTTGCCAATAATCTTTGATTAACTATGTTTGTATGCATGCATACTCATTCAAGGCGATAACTTACTTGCAAACGTAGTTTGCCGGAAACTTGTGAACTTCTCAATTTGTTAAGAAAACTAAAAAAAGGCCAAAGTTTCAAAAGATTTTCTATTTAAGTAAGTAAAAATAAACTAACGAATATTAAATGTACATTGTAGTTCTTGTTTGCATAAATTTAGTTTGCATACAAAATGCTGCGCTTTTGAAATATTTTCTGGGCCAAAGTAGTACAAACTGGTCATGGAATTAAATATCGATTGTTTAGTATTCTATGAAAATTTCATTAAACGATTCTCGTTGCTTTATGAGGAAATATTGTAAATGTAAAAAATAAAAAATATAGCAACATATGTTTCCAGTTAACCACAATTACAGTTTATTAAATTTTCAGTAATACTAAAAAAATATTGTGAAGTAACGACTTAACAGCAGCAGCTGCAGGGCAAACTCAATTGTGTATGAAGCAGAAGGGAACATTTTAATAGAATAAATATTTTTGCCTAAAACAAACAAACAAACAAATATTTTGTTTAAATTTAGGAAGAAATACTGACAAAAAATTTACAATGCTAGAGTGATATATCAAGTCTTACATTTAAACATTTTTTTAAATCATTTACACACAAGCAAAACTTTATGAAAATTTGTTGCGGCATTCTAAAATAACAGATACTAAAACCTTTCAAAAAATTACATTTAATAAGTTTTAATTAATATTTTTTTGTTTATTTTTTTATTTAATAATTTCTTTTTAATTACAGTATGGAACAAATTCTGGTTAGAAAAATGTTAGGTCGATTTTGAGAGTGAGGGGTGAAAATAGAGGCTTAATTAGAAGACCCGTATCGCGGCGTTTGTTTATGTTAGTTCGAATTTTTTTTTTAATCGACCTTCGAACTTTGCAGTCAAATGCCGATTTTCAGCATATGGTTTATATGGCTTTTTGGCTATGATTCGTCGACTAATTGATATTTTTTCAATCTGTAAAAGCCAAATTATTGCTAGAGACATGTGCAACAATCAAAATTTTTTATAAAATTGATTTAGAAAATTTTTGTGGTGCTTATGAAGCACAATGTTGGAAAAATTATTTTTTTCATGCTTTTTGAAAATATTTTCCGCAAAACTAAGTCTTTTTTGCTTTCTGTTTGATCTATAATATGCTTCTCAGTTTCTTCAATAAATTTCATTTGAAAAGAAAATGGTCTTAGTCGATAATTTGCGTTAAAAATCCCAAAACCATTAAATAAATAGCGATTTAGGTAGAAGTAATTAAAAAGGAAAGTTCCAAGAATTAGGAATTAGTAAAACAACTTTTTTGTTTTCAATGAAGATTCAGTTAAGACTCGAAACTCAGCCGAAGCTGATGTCTTTTAATTTGCACTCGGTCGTGATAAAATTCGCTATTAATTTTTTTGGAACTTATTTCATTTTGTGAGTGATTTAAGTTAAGTGCATCGGTTTCATAAAAATAACAAAAAAAAAAAAACATTGTATAATATATATTGTATTACAAATGTCGGAACCAAAATGTAAAATGGACCATTTTTGTAATGTTTGTGGACGTTTCATAACAAGCGATTAAAAATGTGGCAATGCGAGTGATTTTTTTTTGGAAGCCTATAAACAATATTTCTCGCAAGAGTTTATCACTGACGTAAATTATGCCCCTAAAAAAAGTTTGCTTTGATTGCTATTCAACTCTTATGCAATGGAAAAGTGAAAAAAGAAGGCTATGCCTTTTGGTATACCAATGATGTGGTTAGACAACAGCCCGCATCAAAAAGAAAATTTATATGGATTAAACAACTACCATAAAACTTTGAATAAAAGGAAAGCAAAGAATAAAACTTATGTAGCAGTGCCAAGTGTCCAATTACCATAACCGCACTCAGAATTCGTTCCAGTACCAACATACCGAAGTATTGATCTTTAAACAGATATCAGTACTACAACCGCCGCTGCTATATCCATGGATTTCTTCTCAGAATACGACCCTGGTGAAGGTACATTCTATGAAACATCAAAGGACCCAATCCTAGTCACACAAAACCAATTGGATGCAAATTTGTGTTTGACTCAGAAAAAATCAGAACTACTGACTTCAATTTTGAAAGGAAATAATTTGCTGGCCAAAGGTACCAAAGTAACAGCATATCGAAAACATCAAAAAGAGTTAGAAAAGCTCTTCAATGTGAATGATGCAAAAAATGTCGCTTATTGCAACGATATTGAAAAGATAATGGAGACGATAGGGTTAACCTATAAAAAAGATGATTGCCGTTTATTCATCGATAGTTCACCAGTCAGCCTAAAAGTTGTGCTTTTGCACAAGACAAATAGAATGCATTCTGTTCCGATTGTATCTAGCACTGACACTAGTGAAAATTTCGATAATTTGAAATACATTCTGGAAGTAGTCAAATATAATGAAGACCAGTGGCGCATTTGCTGCGACCTCAAAATAGCTTCATTGATTACAGGCTTAACAGCATCTAGCCATCCCAGATATCCGTGTTTTTTGTGTGATTGGGATTCACGATACGGAGAAGGTATTAAAGGAAGAAACCAGTACAAACAGAATAACTGTAATAGTCGCATTGGACGGAAATGGCCTAAAGACAATATGCTACACGAAAGTCTTGTTCCTGAAATGAAAATTTTATTGCCGTTGCTCCACATTAAATTTGGAATTGCTAAAAATTTTTTGAAATGTATCGCAAAAAGACGAGCAGTATTCAACCGCTTAAAAGACATTTTCCCCAGACTAAGTAACGCCAAAATTTAGGTAGTGGTTGCTAATGGTCCCGACATACGGAAACTAAGAAGTCGTCAAGATTTTGACCAAGTTCTGACAGACCGAGAATTAAATACATGGCTCGCATTGAAAGCAGTCATTAAACGACTTTTGGGTATAGAACGCAAAGACAACTACAGGCAATCTGTTGAAAACATGTCGGCAGATTTCGATGAAATTGGGGTTAATATGTCGTACAAAATTCATCTCTTGCATCAGCATCTTGATCAACTCGGTCAACAGTTGCCAACTGAATTTGATGAGCAAGGCGAACGTTATCACCAAACTGCGCTTCCATTTGGAATAAGGTAACTATAGAGTGTGCTTATTTTGAGCTCCTAGATTTTTCTAATATCTTTGTCAGAGTGCACAATTTAAACATGTTAACGATTGAAGACTATTTTCGTTTCAGGTACAGTGGAAAGAAATCTCCAGATGCAGTACTCGCTGAAATTTGTTGGTGGCATAAAAAAACACCTTTGAAGAAGAGGAAGACGAGGAAAAAGAGGAACAAGGGGAAGACAAAGATGAAATTCCAGAATATCTGTTGGACGAAATTATCGACCTTCCTGATGATGATGACGATGACCAAGATATTAGAGAGAGCAGTGATGTTGATCCACAGCCGCCTGCTAAACGGCAACTGGCAAAATCATTAATTTAATTTATTTATTTTTTTACTTAAAACTTTTCATAACTAACATTTCAAAAATATTTTTTTTCCATATTTTTATAATTTCTTTTTCAATGTTTCTTCAAAACCAACACTGAACAAAATTGGTACGTTAAAAATGAGAAGTAAATTAATATTAAGCTGGAAAACGCAAGTTTTGTATTATGATTGTTTTCTTTTTAAATGAAATTTATTGAAGAAACTGAGAAGCATATTACAGATCAAACAGAAAGCAAAAAAACTTAGTTTTTTGGAAAATATTTTCAAAAAGCATGAAAAAAACTAATTTTTACAACATTTTGCTTCATAAATACCACAAAAATTTTCTAAATAAATTTTTTAAAAAATTGTGATTGTTGCACAGGTCTCTAGCAATAATTCGGCTTTTACAGGTTGACAAAATATCAATTAGTCGACGAGTTATAGCCAAAAAACCATATAAACAACATGCTCAAAATCGGCATTTGACTGCAAAGTTCGAAGGTCGATCAAAAAAAAAAATTCGAACTAACATAAACAAACCCCGCGAAACGGGTCTTCTAATTTAGCCTCTATTTTCACCCCTCACTCTCAGAATCGACCTAACTTTTGCTGACCTGAATTTGTTCCACAGTGTTATTAGAAGCTTAAGAATATAATAAAGTCATTACTTAGAAAAAATAAATAAATAGATAATTTTATCAATAGAAAAGTAAAAGGCAATAACTATAAATAAACAAAATGATAAAGTTAATTAATCAGGTGGCCATACAGAGAGAAATTTAAAAAAATATACGTATTAAAAAAAGAGGTAGTTGTTGGAAGTTATATTTTCAAATAGGATTTTCTTGGAACTCTTTATTCCCCTTATAAGTATAATATTCATGGAAAGGGCATTCCATAACTTAATTGCGTTAACGAAAAAATAAATTACTTGCATTAGGAAAGTTGTGTTTGGGTATTATTAAAGAAATGGATCTTGTAAATCTAGTAAATATAAGTTTTGAGAACAAATACGCAGAAGTTTTATGATATCGAAGCATGTGCAAAAATTTTTAGTTACGCATACTAAGGTAGTCATCCAAACCACAAACAAGGAACATTTTTAACCAGGAAAGTCGGACGGTGAATAAGAAAGAGCTGGAACTAAGTCAAATGTGCTTAGTAGATACAGACATCAGTACAAATGTGTTGTTCCCTGAACACATATTTGTGCAAATTTGTATATTGAACAAATTAGTAAAATACACAATTCTGGGATTTTTATTCATTTTTCAACAAAGCTAAAAGAATGTGATTGACATCATGACGTATTTCAAATTAGCAAATGCAACTTCATATATGTAATAAATTTTACTTCTGATATGAATTTTTCAAGTGCCTGTAAAAATGTTAAACTCCGATGCTGATAATAGATTTGACGTAGCTATATCGGTGCTGCGTTTCTGAAAACATAAATTCAAACACTGTTTTATGAAACGTGACACTAATTAAATATGTATATTCTTAACTAAAAACGGGGAAACGTTGGCAAGCATAGCCTTGTTCTAATTTTACCCAATAGAGTTGTGCGACCACAGCATAATACGACTATCTGAACATTTATATATTTTTCTTCTACCGCGCGATTTACTGAAATGGACTTGGTGGTTTAAGTGTGGAAGTTGATTCCACATATAAGCAGCTTAATTAAAAATACACAATATTATAAACCTCAACTTAAAGTGACGTGACTAACTAAATATAACTTTGTTAGCTATTTTAAATGTTATTGTTGAATATGCTTTTTTCCCAATATCCATATTAATAGCAAATAAACTTATAAAAATATCATTCTAATTATGAACAAGAAAAACAAATGGAAAAATATTAAAATATATGGGCAAACCATTAATGAAAATTGAACATTACATACTGTGCTATGCTCAAAGAATGAATTTTGTGTAAATAGGCCACTGGGCGGCATATTTTTATTATTTTTATTTAAAAAAAAAAAAAGTTGTTTGGGTTAGATAAAAAAAAAACTAATTGACTAATATTTTTAAATACTTTTACAATTGTACCCTTTATTTGTGCAATTTGTGTTTGTCTATTGTTAGCTAATTTATCGTAATAAATATATAAGCGAAAGATATTAATAAAAAAATTTAAATTTTTCCCATTAAAATTGTTTTCGTTCACCATGTTGTTATTTTATATCTATATATATAAAAATGAATCGTGGTTTGTGCGTCCGCATAAAACTTGAAAACTGCAGTACCAAAAGTGATACTTTCTTCTGCGACTTTGTTTGTAACTGTCACGCGAAGGTTTAGGAAAAAAGAAAGGTACAAAAAGTTTTAACAGATGGCGCTGTATGCAGTTATTTCATTTTAACATCTTATATATTGAGTACTATGAGAGGGAGAGTTTTGTAAATTTGTGTGAGGCCACCTATTATTAATATGGATGGTCATACCGTTATGGAATAAGTGGGCATTGTACCTCCCATAAAAAATTTATTTTTAGCATTATATATCTTGAGTACTGTTTTAGGGAGAGCTTTGCAACTTTGTATGAGGTCATCTATTATTGCAGTGAGTTCCTTTTAGTAGCCGTTGTAAAAATTAGCGTTATCGGAAAAGTGGGCTCGGCACCTACAAAAAAAACAAGTAAGAAAATTATACTCGGTCTAGACCGACTATACGATACCCTATACCATGCCTTTAGAGACCCTATCTCTTAGGCGCAACTAACTGGACATAGAAAAAAAGCAAAAACCAAATTTGAGTGGGATTTTTATTAATTTTTTTGGCTGCAGATATGAAAAAGTTCATATCGGATGCTATATCTATATAGGGACTTGGTCCAAAAATGGACCGATTCTGATCATGTTTGGTAAAGTCTCTTGTATTTTGCAAAAATATATACAAACAAAATTTGAGAAGAATCAGTGCAATATTTTTGTTTTTTAATAGATTTAAGTGAAAATCGGGAAGCAGCTCTATATGGGGCCACAGGTATAATTTTTGGACTACTCCTTAATGGATGTAATGAACGCATACAAACCCAATTTGAGTAAGATCTATATGACAATTTGGATCTTATGGCAATTTATGTCGATTTCAATAACGTTCATCCCATGGCCGATAAAAGCTTATGTACCAAATTTCATCAAAATGCATTCATATTTGCGACCTGCAGTTTGATTACAAACTTTACATGGACACAGAGACGGACGGACGGACGGACGGACATTGTTAAATCAACTCAGAAAGTGATTCTGATTCGATCGGTATAATTAAAGATGGGTCTAGGTCAAATATTTTTGATTGTTACAAACAGCAGCACAAAGTCATTATACCCAAACCACATAGTGGTATAGAGTATAATTAATCGCTCAATATCAGTCTCAATATCATGACAAGGAGAGTTTTAATACTTTATGTGACGTCATTTGTTATTAGTGTAAATACACCTGACGAAAATAGGTTGGATCGGATAAGTGGGCGGGGTACATCCCCTACAAAGTACTGGTTAAATATTATGTAAATATACCGAGTATAATGATATGGAGAGCTTGGCAAGTTTTTGTGAGTTCATCTAATATTTCTGCAATTAGCCCTGGCGAAAATGGGTGGGATTGGATAAGTGGGCGTGTCACCAACCGTGTAAAATAAATTTTCAAAATAATAAAAGTCTTGAATAATATAAAATGAAAGCGAAGATAATTTGTGTGAGTTCATATGTTATAAGTGTGAGTTATTAGGGTGAGTGTGAAAATGGGTGGTATCGGATATATGGGTGGGGTTATTTCCATAAAAGTAATTATTGAACTTTAATATATTGTATGGGTTGAAGAAAAATGTTTAAGAGAAATGGCAATTTCAGCAGCATAACAAAAATTGAAATTTCCGCAATTTTCATTCAAGTTATCAAAAGACTTATTAATTTACTTCATTTGTCAGGTCTTCCATCACATAATTTGATAACAAAGTTGGATCTTAAAACAGTATACTTAAATATAAGCTTACATAAGCGCTTCAATTGGTTTATTATTGAATAACTGTTTCTATAAAAATATATATTTTTTTGACTTTCGGATAATTTTATCATTTTTATTACGATGCCAAGAAGAGTTCATGGTTACATTGGCCGGCGATCTCTGGATTCAACGCAGCACCGAAATGTCGCAACACGCCGAACGGAAGAGGAACGTGCTATTAGAAGGGAATCAGTTCGATCAGAAAGGTTGGAAACCGTGCGCGACAGTCAGAATAGATCAACGAAGCACACAGTCACCAACAATGATTGAGAAGAAGAGAAGTTCGTACTCGGCAAAGTGATGAAGCCAGATCGCAATGTGCGATTTTTCAATGACAACGTAGGCTACAAAAAATTATTCAGGTGAACATTGAGCACGCACCATTCCGATATGAGCCCAACATTCAATATGGTTCGCACACATCGGTTCAATTCGGCCAGATGTCTGTTTCAATGCAGTTAAATCTGAAAAAGGACCGCCTGGATTGTGTTGCGTGGCCGAAAAGGTGATATTGCCAAATTGCTTCCACCACCAGAGCCATTATGCACGCTGCTTTACGGTGAGTCTGGTAATTCGAATTAAAGTTTGATCTTTCATCACTATGCCCCGAAACTATGCAATGGAACCCGACTGATTGTGACGAAATTAATTAGTAATATAATAGTGGCAAGGATTTTGAAAAGGCGGTTCAAGGGAGATGCTTAATTTTGCGAATTCCCTTGACTTCAATCGATTAGACCTTCCATTTCAAAGGTGTTCATTTCCCAGTGAAACTTGTATTTGCGGTGACGATAAACAAGTCACAAGGACAGTCCCTGGAAGTGTGCTGCATAAATCTGAAAATGACATGCTTTTCACATGGCCACCTACATGTTGCGTGTTCCCGAGTTGGGAAACTATCCTCACTATTCATTTATGGTCCAGAGCAGAAGACAAAGAATGTTGTACATCGTGCAGCATTAAATTGATTACAATCATTGTTCTATTCTTTTTTTAATTAATACTTGATTTTATTCTATTTTTGCCAAATGTTGGACGGGACGAAGACCGTCAGGTCAGCTATCCATATAATTATAATACATTGAAGTCAACTGAATTCGAAAAGTGTTATTCAAGTTAAATTATTGCGTCATCTGTTAATGGTCGATAATTTTCGATAAAAAAAATTTCGAAATTATTTCAATCAAAAAATCTCTTTTTTTTGACAAAGCGAAGTTTGCCGGGTCAGCTGTTATATGTCAGTCTGTTAGTTGCTTATTTTTTTTTTTTTATCGAAAAATCTATTTTTAAGCCTCGGTTTTCTTTTATATGTTTTGTTGGACAAGTTTCGTTTTTTTGTATTCAAATATGCATTTTGAGAATTTTAGCTTAGTTTTTTTTTGTAGTTTTTTATATAAGAAATAACGGGTATGTGGTGTTTATTTATATCGAATTCATTTCCTTTAATATTTGTTTTAATACTGTTAATATAGAATTATCCACAGCATTTTAGGTATTATCATCTGGCAACCAAAAATATAATCAGTGTTTTGTTCAAGCGAGCTATTGTGACTAGGGTGCAAAATTACAACCATGTTTCTCTACCACGCTTGGGTTTTGAAATATAAACCTTTTTATCTTCCTCACCAAAATCATTGCGTTTTTAGATGTGGTAACCTTAAAAACAGCTTTTAAAAAGGGCAACAATTTATCAATTTTGTTCAACGATGCTTAGTTTTCAATTTTAAGGTTCCAGTAAAAACTGATGCGTAGACGTATGAGTTATAATTTTTTATACGAACATGTACTTACAGTTATACAGAATCAGCAGATCAGAATAGCAGCATAGCGCTATAATTAAGAATACGATATGAATAAAAACTCAGAACCCAAATTTTTAAAAGAAGTCAAAAATATATTAAAAAAATTTTGCAAATAACCCACCTCTTTGAACGCACCAAATTCGTGTTCAGAATCGACCACCCTACATTGTGCTAATGAAACGTTTGTCACTTAAACGGGTTTACCAAAGAAATTATCGACCATTTTTTTCATTCGCAAACAACTTTTGTTTTAATTGGCTAATTAACGGAGACCCATGATCTGTTCGTCAAAGCTTTTGAAACAGCGGTGTCTATTTTCTCATCATTTTCTTGTACCAATCGATATGAAAACTGCTTGAAAAAATTGCAAAATATTATGACATCCCCAGCAAAAAAATATATTCGTGGAATGTTGACAGTTCGCTGGTGAACATTGAATGCAACTGCATATTTTTTATGCAAAATAGTCGATTTTGAACATCTGTCAGGGAAATCATCATTGAACCAACGACTATCACAGTTAAATTCAGCAGTGCATGGTGGACTAGGGTTGAGCTTTTCCACTAGAAGTTTAGGCAATTCTATGAGCCCACTGATATTAAGTTGATCAAAAGTAGTAAATTTATTAGCCAAGATGAAATTTTCCAGTATATTTAAGTAACACAAATAGCCCTGGTAAACGGTAAGCTTTGTATACATGATTATCTTGGTCACATTATGATTTAGGAATTCCACAGATATTCCCCCATTCTATGGGGAAACATAGTGCTAAGTGTTTCATTGAGCTGGTCGGAGCTTGGTTGTCAATTATTATCAAAATAATTTTATATTTGTTTCCCATTTTGAAAAAAGTTAATAAGCAGTAAAGGTTTTCTTTAAAACCAAAATGCATTCCTTGCATTTTGAAGAAGGGCTTTATTTTTAGTTCCTAACCACAAAAAGTTCCTATTCATAAATAAATTTCGAGTTCTTAATACAAACTTAGCTTGGACGAGCTATGGCATAGCGTTAATACTGCCATAAATTATTTTAAATATCTTGACACGAAAAGTAGGGTAATTTTTCTCAAAATTAAATAAAAAATTGCGAACGTTTCAATTTGTGATCAATTTTTATATGTATTTATCAACATTCAAGACTATTTTAGTAATGAAATAATAATGCTAAAAGACTTCTTGACGCCTTTTAGGGCCACCTACTGTTAAAACTTTTGAACCTTAGAACTTGCTATTCGTCTCTGTAAGCTTAATGACACAGTATATTCAGTGGTCCTCTCAATATCGTAGTTTGTTATTTTTTTCTTTCATATTTTGTTATAATTAAAACTTGCTTACTACTAACTTTTTATAATGTTATTTGTGTGTGTGTGTTTTTTTGTCCTTTTGGTATTCCCCACATTATTCAGACCAGTGTTGACGTGCAAATTAGAGGAGCTGTTGTTTACTTTTTTATTATTGTTCGTAAAAAAATAACATTCTACTTAAATTTTGTCATTTTTCTGTTTCAACCTCAACAGTTTGACAGGAATATAATTTCCATTTAATAGTTTTTTTTATCTTCCTTAAGTAAAAAAAAGGAAATACTACAAGCAGACAGGATAATAAAAATGTTATAAAAAAACAATTAAAACATAAAAGAATATTTAAAAAGAAATTTGTATTAAAGAGTGAGATTATTTGATTTATATATAAAACAGTTTCCTCGTTATGACTCAGAGCGGTTTAAAAGTATTTTATAACTGGGAATCGCAGGCCGTATGGTGAACAACTTTTATAACATTAAATAATACTCATGCAACACAAACATCGAATGAATGCAGTTGGGCGGTTTTTCATCCATGTGGTAGAAAGTAATATGAATAATAACACTATTGAACAAATTCAGGTTCGATTCTGAGAGTGAGGGGTGAAAATAGAGGCTAAATTAAATTAGAAGACCCGTATCGCGGCGTTTGTTTATGTTAGTTCGAATTTTTTTTTAATCGACCTTCGAACTTTGAAGTCAAATGCCGAAACAGCTTTTTTTTCAACTTATCCAATTCACAAGCCAACACTTTATTGCTTTATTATTATTGCGTATGAAGATAACAAACTCATTAAGAAATACATTAGAAAATTTAATTAGCACACACATAGCATACGTATAATTTTAAATATGTGTTAGCAGCAATTTTAAATGCAATTTACTCAAAATAAAAGAAAAAATTGAAAAATCTGAAAAGTCTGGTGAACAGCTAAAAATAAATATCTTTCAAATAATATACGTTTGGTTAAAGTCGGGATAAAACGGTAGAACAAAACATCGGTAACAAAAAATCGCCTAAGCTTAATATTATAGATAATTAGTCAATACTTAGTACTAGTACTTTTACAATCTTTGAAACAAAACAGTCTTATTTTTATCCAAATGCTGTTACTAAGCTTGCAGCAAAAACATAGTATCAATTTATTTTTGGTTTGTTCATCTCTGCATATATTTGCCAACAACAATGCCATGTTTGTTCGTTTAAAAGCCTCCAATGGCAATACTTAACAACCACCAATTATCGAACAGGAACACAGCAGCATTAATGTAAAGAGAAAGGCAAGTGCAATTTCATTTTCATTTAAAAAAAGAATGAAACCCCTTTTGAAAAAAATTTACTACGAAAATATTAAATGCGATTTGTATCCTGCTCCAAACTCCTAGTGTAAGTTGATGCTCTTTTCTTTCACTTTACAAATCATTGTACAGGGTCTGTCACAAGAGAACTGCGGCTATATTTAATACAAAAAAGTTACAATGAAAGTAGTTGCCACTCAATGTAATTGTTTGAGGCAACTTATATGTTCCACTGTAACACCAAAACTGCTGACTGCAACAATATAAACTTGGTTGAGAAAATGGTCTTTAATACCGGAAAAAATCAGCTACTTGAAGTGAAAATTAAAGAATTAAATTGGCATAATATTTATTCTGTGAACACTATAATGAAAATTACCTACATTGTATTCTCTGATTTGCTACAATGATTTCTGCACTATTTTTAAATACTCGATGTACAATATTTATATATTAACAGTCGCTCTGACTTTGGTACACACTTTTCCTTTGCAACTAAGAAGGTCAACCAAGAGATGATACGCTTTGTATATTAAGTGCAATTCCAATTTATACAATTTATTCCACGGTAGATGTAGTTTTGTTTATTCGCTAACGACTAAACACGTTGTACATGGAACGCTAAATGTTATTCGAAATAGGAAATAAACACAAGAAACAAAAATTATAGAATCCTTAATGGGATTTAAATAAATACAAATGGAAACAGACCATCAGACTCTAAAAAAAAAAACAACAGTAAGAGGATTATCTATTGCCGTAGAATGTTTTATACAAACATGTATTTCCAAATGGCCAATTGTTATTTAATTTTTATAAATGAATTCAAAACTAAAGATTAAGAATATTTGTAAACATAAAAGACTACATCATTTTAACAATGTATTTTGTAATAAACTGTTTTTTCTCCGATTAATTTATACTTCGATAAATCTGTGTAATTTCTTGCGCAAAATTGAGTGTCTTGACGTATGAGTATTAAAAGTATATTTGAAATTAATATTAAGTTTACTCTCATGAATAACGCTGCGGAACAAATTCAGGTTAGCAAAAGTTAGGTCGATTCTGAGAGTGAGAGGTGAAAATGGAGGCTAAAGTAGAAGACCCGAATCGCGGCGTTTGTTTATGCTAGTTCGAATTTTTATTTAATCGACCTTCGAACCTTACAGTCAAATGCCGATTTTCAGCATATTGTTTATATGTTCTTTTGGCTATAAATCGTCGACTACTTGATATTTTTTCAATCTGTAAAAGCCAAATTATTGCTAGAGACCTGTGCAACAATTAAAATTTTTTTAAAAAATTGATTTAGAAAATTATTGTGGTGCATATGAAGCAAAAGTTTGGAAAAATTATTTTTTTTTCATGCTTTTTGAAAATATTTTCCACAAAACTAAGTCTATTATAGATCATAATATGCTTCTCAGTTTCTTCAATAAATTTCATTTGAAAAGAAAATGGTCTTAGTCGACAATTTGCGTTAAAAATCCCAAAACCATTAAAAAAATACCGATTTAGGTAGAAGTAATTAAAAAGGGAAGTTCCAAGGATTAAGAATTAGTAAAATAACTTTTTTGTTTTCAACCACCGCACAGGTAGCGATTTTTTTTTATTTCATACAAGCGAACTAATTTCAAAAATGAAGATTCAGTTAAGACTCAAAACTTAGCCGAAGCTGATGTCTTTTAATTTTCGCTCGGTAGTGATAAAATTCGCTATTAATTTTTTTTTGAACTTTTTCATTTTGTGAGTGATTTAAGTTAAGTGTAGCGGTTTCATTAAAAATGTCGGAACCAAAATGTAAAATGGACCATTTGTGTAATATTTGTAGACGTTTCATAGCAAGCGCTGAAAAATGTGGCAATGCGAGTGATTTTTTTTTGGAAGCCTATAAACAATATTTTTCGCAAGAGTTTATCACTGACGTAAATTATGCCCCTAAAAAAAGTTTGCTTTGATTGCTATTTAACTCTTATGCAATGGAAAAGAGAAAAGAAGAAGGCTATGCCTTTTCGTATACCAATGATGTGGTTAGACAACAGCCCTCATCAAGAGGAAAATTGCTATGGATTAATCAACTACCATTAAACTTTAAATAAAAAGAAAGCAAAGAATAAAACTTATGTAGCAGTGCCAAGTGTCCAATTACTATTACCGCGCTCAGAATTCGTTCCACTACCAACATACCGAAGTATTGATCTTCAAACAGATATCAGTACTACAACCGCCGCTGCTATATCCATGGATTTCTTCTCAGAATACGACCCTGGTGAAGGTACATTCAATGAAACATCAAAGGACCCAATCCTAGTCACACAAAACCAATTGGGTGCAAATCTGTGTTTGACTCAGAAAAAATCAGAACTACTGGCTTCATTTTTGAAAGGAAATAATTTGCTGGCGAAAGGTACCAAAGTAACAGCAAATCGAAAACGCCAAAAAGAGTTAGAAAAGTTCTTCAATGTGAATGATGCAAAAAATTTCGCTTATTGCAACGATATTGAAAAGTTAATGGAGACGATAGGGTTAACCTACAAAAAAGATGATTGGCTTTTATTCATCGATAGTTCACTAATCAGCTTAAAGTTGTCGTTTTGCACAAGACAAATAGAACGCCTTCTGTTCCGATTGCATATAGCACTGACACTAATGAAAATCTCGATAATTTGAAACACATTCTGGAAGTAGTCAAATATAACGAACACCAGTGGCGCATTTGCTGCGACCTCAAAATAGCTTCATTGATTACAGGCTTAACAGCATCTGGCCCTCCCAAATATGCGTGTTTTTTGTGCGAATGCGATTCACGATACGGAGAAGGTATTTAAGGAAGAAACCAGTACAAACAGAATAACTGGAATAGTCACATTGGAGGGAAATGGACTAAAGACAATATTCTACACGCAAATCTTGTTCCTGAAATGAAAATTTTGTTGCCGTTGCTCCACATTAAACTTGGCATTGCTAAAAATTTTTTGAAATGTATCGCAAAAAGACGAGCAGTATTCAACCGCTTAAAAGACATTTTCCCAAGACTAAGTAACGCCAAAATTTAGGTAGTGGTTGCTAATGGTCCCGACATACGGAAACGAATGAGTCGTCAAGATTTTGACCAAGTTCTGACAGACCGAGAATTAAATACATGGCTCGCATTGAAAGCAGTCATTAAACGACTTTTGGGTAAAGAACGCAAAGACAACTACAGGCAATCTGTTGCAAACATGTTG
Organism: Cordilura impudica; assembly: GCA_963682025.1. NCBI lineage: Eukaryota > Metazoa > Arthropoda > Insecta > Diptera > Scathophagidae > Cordilura > Cordilura impudica. Next base: position 107,762,382 of record OY821518.1, read on the forward strand.
GCAGCTTTCGATGAAAGTGAGGTTAATATGTCGTACAAAATTCATCCCCTGCATCAACATCTTGACCCACTCACTCAACAGTTACCAACTGAATCTGATGAGCAAGGCGAACGTTATCACCAAAGTGCGCTTCCATTTGAAATAAGGTGACTATAGTGTGCATATTTTTAATTCCTAGATCTTTCTAATATCTTTGTCAGAGTGCACAATTTAAACATGTTAACGATTGAAAACCATTTTCGGTACAGAGGAAAGAAATCTCCAGATGCAATACTCGCTGAAATTTGTTGGTGGTATAAAAACACCTTTTAAAAAGAGTGATATGAGGAAAAAAAGGAAGAAGTGGAAGACAAAAATGAAATTCCAGAATATCTGTTGGACGAAATTATGGACCTTTCTGATGATGATGACGATGACCAATATTTTAGAGAGAGCAGTGATGTTGATCCACAGCCGCCTGCTAAACGGCAACTGGCCAAATCATTAACTTATTTTTTTACTTAAACTTTTCATAACTAACATTTCAAAAATATATTTTTTTCCATATTTTTCTAATTTCTTTTTCAATGTTTCTTCAAAACCAACACTGAACAAAATTGGTACATAAAAAATGAGAAATAAATTAATATTAAGCTGGAAAACGCAAGTTTTGTATTATGATTGTTTTCTTTTCAAATGAAATTTATTGAAGAAATTGAGGAGCATATTATAGATCAAAGAGAAAGCAAAAAAGCCTTAGTTTTTTTGGAAAATATTTTCAAAAAGCATGAAAAAAATTTTTTTTTCCAAAATTTTGCTTCATAAGCACCACAAAACTTTTCTAAATCAATTTTTCCAAAAATTTTGATTGTAGCACAGGTCTTTAGCAATAATTTGGCTTTTACAGATTGAAAAAATATCAACTAATAGACGAGTTATAGCCAAAAAAAACCATATAAACAATATGCTGAAAATCGGCATTGTTGACTACTTCCAGAATGTGTTGCAAAGTTCGAAGGTCGATTAAAAAAAAAAATCGAACCAACATAAACAAGAATCGACTCTAAGAATCAACCTAACTTTTGCTAACCTGAATTTGTTCCACAGTGTAATGGAATAAAATAAAATAAAATAAAATAAAATGGAACAAGTCTAGTTTAGTGGCTATACCCCGATTTTTTTAATTTTTTTCGGAGAGGATAGGGGCTTTTGATGTGATTTAGGAGAAATAGTATTTTTTTTTTTTCGATCGGACCTATTTTCGGAGTTATGGACCGACAAACTAAGTTTACTTTGTATGGGAGGTTCCACGCCCACTAAAAATATCAAAAAATGCATGGCCTATGTCCATCCTTAAGGACCATTCTAAATATCGGACCAACAATTTTAAAATCCGATGATTAATTACGGAGATTAGTTCATACAAACAGACAATCAAACAAACAAGCAAACACACATTACGTTTTTAAAGGTGAGTTTTTAGCTAATATATTTTTGGCAACACTGGGTTAAACAGCTGACGCACGTTTCGTGTTTTGTTTCGTTGCTACATGCCACACAGCTCGTGCAACAATGGACTTATTGAGAGGCGAGTTCGGTGAACATTTTATTTCACGTTCGGGGCCGGTCAATTGGCCGCATAGATCGTGCGATTTAACGCCTTTAGACTATCTTTTGTGGGGCTATGTTAAAGCTCATGTCTATACAGACAATCCCGCTTCAACTGACGCATTGGAAGACAACATTGAAGCATTTATTTGTGAGATACCGGCCGAAATGTTAGAAAGAGTATGCCAAAATTGGACTAAGCGGATAAACCATTTGAGGCGCAGTCACGGTCAACATTTGCATGAAATAATCTTCAAACATTAAATTATATGGACCGAACTATCGATTCAAATAAAGATTTCATCTTTATCTTTATGAATTTTATATGTTTTTTTTTTTGGAAAACTTTCCTATAGCTCTTAAAAAATCACCCTTTACTATATTAGTATAGATTTAATTTACAAGAGTCTATTCGTCTGTGTGTCTACGTTAATTTTATATTAAAACTGTAGATAGAAAATCTGAATATATTTTAAACATATGTTTGTATGTAAGTTCTTATAGACCATAGGACGAACGCTACTCAAACTGATGAAAATCTCTAAATATACGAATAATCACTACCAGACCGACTGAAGTGGTCGTAAGTTGCAGATTATCTAATATGTATACATATATATATTCATATATATATTCATCGACAATATTCGGTGCACGTGTGTTAATTATACCCAATAATCAGAAGTCCTAAGATAGAAATAGTGTATATAAAATTTTAATTCCCAATTTTGGATACTCAAAATTTGTATTTGGTATTTTTTTTAGCATATTTGGTATTTGTTTTGTATTACATGTAAAGAAGTTCTGTCTTTGGAATCTATAGTAACGTGATTCCGTTATAATGAATTCAATGCACCACAAAATTTTGATCATATGAATATAACCTTCTAACTTTCGGAAATAATATGTGAATTTTAATATGACATAAATTGATATTAAAGCTCAACAAATTTTGGAGACAAATTCAGTTGTTATAAAAATTCTACTGTGAGTTTTTGGTTTCTAATGAGATGAGAATAATCAAATTCAATCAAGTTCATATCATATCGACCCTTAAAACCTATTTCAGAATATAGCTCAGTAATCTGGGATCCCTACTATAACATCATATTCAACGAATAGCGTCTGTACAAAAACAATTTCTGCTCTTTTGCTTACGTGGCTTACCTTGGAATCCCTTCAGTAATCTACCTTCATACGTTGGTAGACTTAAATTAATAAAATTACCAACTTTGGAAAGCCGCAGGACTATGCTATATGTAATATTGATGATCAAACTATTTAATTTGGAAATCTGTTCTGACCCTCTTGTTAACAGTGTAGCTTTTAATATTTTTCGATGGATATCACGTCAATTCAAGCCACTTTTTGTTAAATTTTGTTACACGCAACTTAGCTCATAAGGAACAAAAGAACAAAATTCTCCAGCAAACGTTCGTAGCATTAGTACTCATTTAGGTTCCGGCCTCTATCTCGTCGTCAATTGGGGTGGGATTATTGGACTACAATGCTTGCGGCTATCGACTATTATGCTAACAGAAAAAGATTTTAAAGAATGCGTGCATTGTTAAAAGGAAAAAGGGGAAATAAAGAAAAAAATAATATGAGAGAAAAGAAATTCATTTAGAGGGGAAAAACAGGCATCCATGTTGCTCGAATATGTGCTGATGTTATACATATTTTTACCCGCCCAACCATGATCAAATAACAAAATATCCGTAGAAATTTATATGATCCCAAATACATTACCCTATCCGAACAACTAGCTAGAAATCACAACGAAAGATTTTTATAGATCCATTTTAATCAATTACTTTATTATAAATTAAAGAAAATCTTAAAATTTAACATTAAACCAAGATTTAATTTATATAAAATGTTATTAACATATATCGAAATTTACAAACGATTTCAAATTAAAAATATTTGGATTTAAAACTAACAAACTTTTATCACCAGCAAAAATTTTCATTTAAAAATTCAAGAAAACAAGCATTTGTGCAGAAATCAACAAAAAAAAAAAAAAATGCTGAATAAACTAAAAAGGTATATGCCGTTCCGATATCAAGGTGTGAAATCAATTTAAATTTAAACATAAACAAATAAAAATAAAAAAATAAATAAAAAGGATTTTATTAGGTATCGGCAGAATTCGATTAAGTGACCACGAAATTAAAGTTTATTCAAAATTATCGAATGCATTCTTTTATAAAATGCATACATAATATTTTTAAATGCGGAACGCGTGGAATTGAAACAATTGAAAGAATCCCGTTAGTTGTATTATCGTCTTATTTAATAATTAAACACATTAAAAGCCATTTAAATCGTGTTTTAACATATTACACCAACATATTGGGTATCAAAATAATTTAATTTTTATTTCGGATTGATATTTTTTAATGTTTTTAATGTTGGATTATTTAATAAGTTCATGAGTTGTATGCATCACTGTTGGCTTAACATGACCAAATAATACACTTGTTCGCTGTTATTAACAAACCATAAAAATGTTAACAAGTTGTTTTAGCGGTGATGCATACAAGTATGCTAACTAAAATAAATGTTATAAAAGGCAATATATGACTTACATTGATCGAATTAATCCCACGATGAAAGATCTTTCATAGCTGGTTGCAGTGTGTTGATGATGGTTTTAATAATTTTTCCTTAATAATTGTTCAAAATTTTTATAATTTTTGGTTAATTATATGATTTTTTGTTTATGATTCAATAAAAAAAAAACAACCGCTGTACTCAGAACCCGGGTTTTAACGATATGGCACTTATCCTCGTTATTTTTAGATATTGTTTATTCTTTTATTTTGGCATATGTTTAATTTTAGTACAATCAAGTAACAAGTGTTTTTCTTAAGGTGTTTTAATCGATATTAAATTTTTTTTTTTTTTTCAATTTGCACAATATCACTAAAGAAATCACTGTTTCTGTATGTATTTTTATATAGAAAAACGCGTTTTTATGTTGATTTTTGCACTTTGAAAATGAAAATTATAGTGTTGCTTAAAAAGAAAAGATATACTGGACATTATTACACTGGTGATAAATATAACTTTAACGAAAATGAAAAATCAAAAAAAAAAAAATTAACACTAAATGTATTTAACAACTCATTTTTTTCTTTTTTTTTAGAATTTAATTATGAAGAGCTAGTTATAGTTACCTATTAATATTATAGATTTGTCTTAAACTACTCTAATGTCTGATTAGCATAATGTATTGTAGCCATATCCGGCCAAAAAAATGGAGGTACTATATGCTGCTTATAAAGAGGTAATATACGTATAAGTAAACATTCTTTTATGTACAAATTAGTGTTTAAAATCAACGTAGGATGAACGGCTTTGTGTATAGCACACAACTGCATATGGCCTGCCATACTAAAAATAAAAACGAAAAATGACACGATTTTTTTGTTGATCTTACTCGAAGTTAGATATTTACATTAAAAAATGTAAGCATTTTTTCATAAGCATTCTTTACAAGTTCCGTTAAGAGTTGTGCTTAGCATAACAACTTTTATAAAAAAGATCATAGAACAAACTTGTCATTAAACAAACTTGTAAAACACATATATATCTTTTGGGATTCTACCATATATGTGAATGTTCCGAATTATTTGCATTTTGCATTTTCTTATGTGCGAGTTTTATGCCGCAATATTTATTTTATATGTTGACCCTTAAAATATTTAACTTTATGTGGAAACCATTTTTTGCTAATTACTCTTACAAAGCTTGTGATATTTACATGAATAAACCATGTCAAAATGCAGCTACATTGTTGGTTTGGCCATGAGAAGGAACAAACATAAAACTTTTTTTGCATTTATTTAGCATATGCAAAGGCATATGCTAAACAAAACAATATACCGGCACTAACACACATGCAGATTTGAGTTTGTTTAAAAAGATGAATGTTAAATGTTTTTCACACTTCTTTTGAAGATAAATAAGGTGGGAAGTTTATCGTTGACAAAGACTAAATAAAGCCTTCCCGAAAGTCAACTGGGTAATAAGTCAACATTCGTTATAATGATAATATACGAGAACCAGTTAGGAATTTTAATTAAAAAGTCATTTTCAACAAACTTTTTTAAAACCAAAAAAACTAATAAAGACAGGGAATCAAACTGCTTACATGGTTTTAATAAAACAAGCAGATTCCAGCTCTCGAAATTCGAGTGCAAATCCTAGGAAATTTTATTTTTTCATTAAATAAAGACCCTAAAGGTATGCTAATAAATTGCAGCCAATTCACAAATCAACACCAAAAACAAACTCATTTTTATTACAAACACATTCACAAATTTAATAAACACACACATAGCATTGTATAATTTTATGTATGTGTTAGTAGCAATTTTAAATGCAATTTACTCAAAATAAAGGAAAAAATTTAATAATCTGTAAATCCGCAAAACGGCTAAAAAGAAATATCTTTCAAATAATATACATTTGGTCAAAATCGGGATAAAACAGCAGAACAAAACATCGGTCACAAGAAATCGCATAGCCTATTAATATTATAGATAACAAGAAACTAAAAAAAATTTAAGAAAAAAATATTTTTTAAAAAACTTAAATGAAATTTTAGTATATGGGGGGTTTCATGTCAAATGCACCAACTTTTGAAACCGATGTTTTCCGATCGAGATGAAATTTGCATCAAGGTTAGTCTTATTGGGTAGTAGCTTAGCCACAATTTCTCAATAAGATCGGTCCAGATCTCTCTGAGTTAGAGGGGATCAAAATTTGACATTTTGGCCAAACAGGTGTTTTTCTCATCCGTGTAACTTATTACCTATTGTTCTTAGAAAATTTTCTCCCAAATAGTTTAGATAGCTATTTCTTCAATATTTCGGAAAAAATACTTTAAAAAAAAAAAAATTTAGACTTTTTTTGCTAAATTAAAGCATTTTTTGCATTTTTTCAAAAAGGGCATTTTTTTTCATAAGAAAGCTTAGGATTTCTCCTTTAAGAGCTTTTTGATCGCTTAGTGGGATGGGAGTGGGATATCCATCAAAATAAATGTTTTATAACTCAAGACAACGGTTTTTAAATTTTTCACAAATGCACTATTTTGAATTTTTTCCTATTTTTGTATAAAACCTTTCAAAAAAAACTTATACTGAGAAACTAGACAAATTAACCTTTCCGAAGGTATGTAACATACCTTCATAACATAACAGAAACGAATGGTTCTCTGTAACCTGAAAGAGTTATTTGCAACATTTCACTGAACACGAGGATGTTAAAATTGGCTTCACGAAATTTACTCAAATGAGGCCAAAACATTGCGTTTTGGCAGGAAGCAGCGGAACTCACACAGTATGCGTTTGCATTTACCATGAAAATGATAAACTGATGTTGAAGGAAATCAACTTAAAGTATTTAACAGATGATTCGGCAGAAGATTTACACGATTACCGCGATTGCCTTAAATTGACTATGTGTCCTAATGCAACAACTTCTTGCCACTTAGGTCAATGTACCAATTGCCCGAAAACCACATTCATCAAAGAAAATGTAATCAACTCTTTAGATCGAGAATATATAGAGGAGGTCAAATTTGATTGTTGGATTCAGACTGGCAGATGCACATTGAAAACAATAATTTTAAATGTGGATGATTTTGTGGAAGAAATGTGTACAGGATTGCTAAACTTGAGAACCCATGACTTTTTAGTCAAAGAGCAATGGTCATTCTTCAAGGATTTGAAGATACATTTGAAGTCTGGTGAATTCGTTATTTCATATAATTTCGCAGAAAACTATAAAATTGTTCTTCAGGATGCCATACAAGCATTCCACTTCAATAAGGACCAAGCAACTATATTCACAGTAGTTATTTACTACATGAAAGATGAAAAACTGGAACACAAAAGTATGGCAATCATATCCGACGATTTAAAACATGATACCGTTGCAGTTTATGAGTACCAGAAGATGATACTAAAATAACTAAAATCTAAATTTACTGTAAAGAAGGTATACTATGTTTCGGACGGAGCTCGTCAACATTTTAAAAACAAAAGTAGCTTCGCAAATCTTATGGCTCATGAAAAAGATTTTGGAATGCCAGCTGAGTGGCATTTTCATCCTACTGCTCATGATAAAGGAGCATGTGATGGTATTGGAGCAAAACTTAAAAGAAATGCAGCGAAGTATAGCCTCCAGTGCTCTCATCAAGATCGCATCTTAGATGCGACTGCTTTATTCCATTGGGCAAAGAATTATTGTAAAGAAACTAAAATAGTTTTTAGTAGCAAAGAGGATCATCAGGAAACATTGAAAACACTGAAGAGCAGATTCGATGCTGCGGTAACAATCGATGGCACCGCTAAATACCATGCTTTTATACCGCTTGTCGATGGAAGACTCAAGTTGAAAAAGTTTTCTGCCTCTATTCAATGCGATTTCTTTCCAAAGACAACAAATAAACCAGAAGCAAAATCAACAGCTGAACCTAGTAACGCCAAGAAAGGATTGACAAAAAAAACGCAGTAAATAAGGGCGTCAAAAAAGCTGGATGAAAGACTGGGTATTTAAAAATTTAGAAGACTTAAATACTTCATCAGCTACAATAAATTAAGTATAAAAATAGTTATGATATAAATGGATCTAATGCAATTAAGATTAAATTTTAATAAATTATTTATCTTTTTATTTTTAATATTATTATTATTATACATTAATTTAATTATTATTAAAAATAAATAAAAAAATAATAATTTTTCAACATTTCTATAGAAGAAAAGCGATTTTTTCCTGAGGTTAACATATTCTGGGTATTACAGTATCGAGGGTATAAAATTTTAGTTAGGTATGTTATATACCTCCGGAAAGTTTGGTTTGTCTAGTTTCTCAGTATAAGTTTTATTTATAAGGTTTTAGACACAAATAGTAAAAAAATTCAAAATAGTGCATTTGTGAAAAATTGAAAAAACGTTGTCTTGAGTTACAAAACATTTATTTTGATAGATATCCCACTCTCATCCCACTAAGCGACCAAAAAGCTCTTAAAGGAAAAATCCTAAGCTTTTTTATGAAAAAAAATGACCTTTTTAAAAAAAAAGGCAAAAAATGATTTAATATAGCAAAAAAAAAAGTCTAAAAAATTTTTTTTTTAAAGTATTTTTTTCCGAAATATTGAAGAAATATCTATCTAAACTCTTTGGGAGAAAATTTTCTAAGAACAATAGGTAATAATTTACATGGATGAGAAAAAACACCTGTTTGGCCAAAATGTCAAATTTTGATCCCCTCTAACTCAGAGAGATCTTGACCGATCTCGTTGAAAAATTGTGTCTAAACTACTATCCAATAGGACTAACGTTGGTGTAAATTTCATCCCGATCGGAAGACATCGGTTTCAAGAGTTGGTGCACTTGACATGAAATCCCCCATATATGTTAATATTTTTCATTTTTAAACATTGTAAAGAAGAGAATGTTACAATTTTTTGCAATACCTATAATAGACTATGCTTAACTTTTCTGTTGAACTAAATTAATATTCACTCTAATTATTTATTACTTCAGCATTAAATTAGTTTTCATACTATTAGCAGCGTACAACATAAAACCTTCCTAAAATGTTTGTTTAAAGCAGATTGTTCTGTGTACAGATAAAATTAACTGCCAACAACATGCAGCTTAACCATTTAATGAAAACCCTACCTCTTTTCTTTAAATACGAATATCTCAAAAGGTAAACGTTTTAATAGATTTTGTTTGTGTGAATGATTTAAACAATGAGATTAAAGCAAACGAAGTCAAATTCACTTTTAAAAATGCTGCTCATCTGAGAAACTTTTTTAATTAAAAATTTAAGCAGAGTACAAAGTGGTAGCCATAAATATATTTTTCTGCGCTTTGAAATTATGTTTATAAATTGAATAAGAAAAAAATCTTGTACCATCGTGACAATGTAACGGTGCATTCGCCTATTTTGGCTTCAAAAAAAATTTAAGTCTTTACATTACGAATTGCTGCCTCACCCCGTATTTTTCAGACCTGGCCCCCTGCGATTGTTTTTTTGTTCCCAAACTTGAAAAGTTGGCTCCAGGGACAGAGATTTTCCACAAATGATAAAGTCATATCAGAGTTTGACAAAACGCATTTTTACAAGGGTTTCAAGATGTTATAGCATCGTTGGAACAAGCGCATTTCACTTAACGGAGATCTCGTTGCAGAATAAAATTGTTCTCACATTCATATGTCAGTAGTCCAAAAATAAATCCTATATGACAATTCTTGGTCATAGCCCCCATATGGAGCTAAATCCCATCTTCACCAACCAAACCAAACCAAAAATTATTGCACAGATTTTTCTCAAATTTGCTTTGTATATATTTTTGCAAAATATTCGACCTTACCAAATATAGTCACGATCAGTCCATTTTGCGACCTAGTCCCCATATAAATATAACATCTAGTATGAACTTTTTCATATCCGAAGGCAGAAAAATAATAATAATGCCACTCAAATTTAATTTAACATATTTTCTATATCTAATTAGTTGGACCTAAAGGAGAGGATGTCTAAACGCAAGATATAGGGTATCGTATAATCGGTCTAGACCGACTATAATTTTCTTACTTTTTTTCTATTGCCAATTCTAGTTTACGTAATGATGCCTGATGATGCATATAATACTAAGCATGCATCTATCACTTCATTCATTGCCAAAACATTAGACACATGTTGATGGTTTTGTGTATTGTTTGCTTTAAATTTTACAATTTGCTGCCCCATTGCCATAATGATATTTGATCGAAATACACAATTCATGTATCTATGCAAAATTTCAACAAAAAAAATCAAACAGAAACACACATTGAATCATACCCCTATTATACTGTTAACGGCCAATGACGGTATGTGGCATTGTTGGTGGAACATTCCAAATATGTTAAAGCCGTCAATACTAGTTAGTTGTACCTCGAATAAGTGGTCCGTTTAAAAATTAAGAGAAAAAAAGTTACTTATTTAGGAAAAAGCTATTTTATAGATAGAAATGGCTCTCGCCCAAGGAGGTAGCTTTTAAAAAAAGTTAATATTTAAAGAGGTAAGAAAAGCAAATTTTTTAAGAAACGAACTTCAAATTAGTTATTCATTGTTCGGTTTAAGATCATGTATATATTTTTGTAATGAAAGAAAGATAACAATTTTGGTAATGTAAGAGAAATGTTGGAAAAAAATTAAAGACAGCGCTAGATGGAATAGCTACTTTCGAACAAAGCGGCCTGTTCATCTTCAGCATCCTTCTGCCTTTTACTTCAACTCATGCTTAATCAACATTTGAAAGAAAAGAACATGAGAAATGCTTTTTCTTTTTATATACGAGAGTTTGCACGAACAAGCTGAATTTTTCCAATTTTTAGGTTTCTCTACATTAACATAGAAACGTACTTCTTTAAGGAAATGTGTTCCTTTAAAAAGTTGTTTTTTAAGACATAGCAATTTTTTCAAAAAATGTTCTATAAAAACAAATTTATCTAAATTTAAAGAAAATTTAAAAAATTGCATTCTTGCAAAAAAAAAAATACTTTTATTAGAAAACTAGTTGATTGTGTGGCACCTAGGCGCCCGCTTAAAAATTATGAAGAAAACAAACATTTTAAATTTAAATACACGAAAAATTTATTATAAATTAAATTTCTTTTAATATAGTTGTAAATTGAAAACTATATTGTTACATATGTATATATGCAAAAAGATTGTGTTTGTAGAAATTGTATACATAAGTATTAAAACAGATAAGAAATATTTGGTCAGCGTTACAGAATCAGTCAGTCTCTCAGTCAGTCAGTGAGTCAGTGAGTCAGGGACCAGCGTAAATATATTTAAGATATCACCCGGCCTTCACACGTTAAATTTTTGGCTTTCAGGTTGTAATGCACTCATACTTTTTTACTCTTTTTTACTAAACAATCATACGTTTCAATTCTCTCTTTCAATTTTTCCATGGGACAGTTGCTTAGCAATTTTTTGACTATTGTATGTATGATCAATTTGACTTGAAAGTGGGAAGGCCGGGTAAAGTGAGGAGATTGGAGATTCCCAAAATTATTAAAAATTAATACAATGGAGTTCGCTTATAACGAACCCTGGTTGTAATAAATTTTTGTTTAGAGCGAAGAATTTCTTCGGTCCCAAGAGTTTTAATTACATTTTTCATACAAATTGCTTATCTTATAGCGAACAGTGGTTATATCAAACTTTTGACTTCAGCAAACATTTTTTTTCCATTTCAGAATTTTCCTATATTATATATTTTAAAAAAATTAATTTTAATTTATTTTAATTTTATTTGAATTAAATTTTAATACAAAACGAAAACTTCGATTTTCAAATGAAGTTTTGTAAAAGGTCCTTTTATGTATATTTTTGTAAAAGTTTGCATTTGCTTTGTACTTTCTGCTTCTATACATAAGGAGTTTTTAATATTATATGATTTAAAAAAAATTTATTTACAATGAAGATTGGTTCCACAATACAACAAATATACAATTCCCAGAGCAATGCAAATGGCTTTTGTCGCTCGGAGAAAAATTTGCAATACCAATAAATAAAGAAAATTTTTCACCAATTAAAATTATAGCGAACATCGAACAAGAAATCCTTTCACTAGAGACAGATAGAGAAAGAGAAGTGACGAGAGTAAGAACCAGCAACAGAGTTTCTACTTAAAAAAATAAAATAAGAAATTCGGAAAAGGAAAAATTTATATTAGCAGTGTACAAAAATACAATGGCATTTTTAAATAAAAATAAAGAAATTATTGTTGTTACAAAAGCAGATAAAGGAAACAAAACTGTGATACTTTACAAAGAAGACTATATGACAAAAATGAATCAACTACTGGATGACAAAAATGTATATAAGACGATGAGAGAGGATCCTACATGAAAATTACAAACTAAAAATAACAACATAATCAACGATTTACATAAATCAAAATTCATAAATACCCGGGAAAAAAACCAACTTCATAGTTCAGCAGCCCAAGCACCAAAATTATACGGACTTCCAAAAATACACAAGGATGGTACACCATTAAGGCCAATATCGGCGTCGCAGAAGGTCCCATGTTACAATTTAGCAAAGTATATAGGAAAGATTTTACAAAGTATGGTCTCCGATGAATACAATATTAAACATTAACAACTAAAAGAAAAACTTTCCAACATCACACTAGACGATAACGAGGTTTTTATATCTTATGATGTTATTGCGCTTTTCACCAACATTCCAATATACACGGCGATAAATATAATTATGAAAAAGTGGGACATTATAAAGGAGCATTCCAAAAACACAATTCCTTAAAATATTAAAATTTTGTCTAAAAGACAATAATTATTTCAAATTCGAAGATAAAATATACAATCGAACTTTTGGCATGCCTATGGGAAACCCACTATCACCAACAATTGCAAATATAGTATTAGATGATCTGGTAGATGAAAATAAAAAACAATTATATAAAGAAAACATAGAAGTAAAAATAATATTAAAATACGTAGATGACTTTTTCGCTATAATTAAAAAAGATGACAACACCAAAAGTCTAGAACTTCTCAACAGATATCACAACAAACTTAAATTCACTTCGGAAATGGAGAAAAATAATCATTTACCATTCTTAGACGTAAAACTTCACCGAAAAGACAACAAAATTGCTTTTGACTGGTACAAAAAACATTTAGCTTCAGGGTGAATTATCAACTTCCATTCCACACAACCTAAGAAAATGGTTGTTAACACTGCCAACAACTTTATAGAAAAAATTTTAATAATCAGCGATCCTGAGTTTAAAAGTAAAAATATTGAAATAATAAAAGAAACTTTATCTAAAAACAGTTTTCCAAAACAAACAATTAACACACTTATACAAAATTACACCTGCCCGATAAATAAAAATCAAACAAAAAATCAACAAAATGACAACCCTGAATTAAAAAGTTATTTCTCAGTTAACTTTATTCCTTCGCTCACAGACACAAAAACAATGAGAGCGATCATACCAAATACAAACACACAATTTGCCCACAAATCAAACACCACACTGCGAACTCTTTTCTCCAACACAAAAGGGAAAACAGCGAAAATGGAACAGAGCAGCGTTGTGTATCAAATTTCGTGTAAGGGGAATGAAGAAAACTGGGAGCAGTGCAATATCTTTTATATTGGACAAACAAAAAGAACATTAAACACACGGATAGCAGAGCACGAAGCTGATATAAAGAGAAAAAAACAAACAACTGGATTGGCACAACACATGTATGAGAATAACCACGGAGCGGATTTCAACAACATAAAAATTTTAGATATTGAGAGGAGGGAAAATACAAGACTGACGTTGGAAAGCCTTAGGATACAACAAAAACGAGAGTTTTCTATGATCACAAAAGAAGATAAAAAAAAAATTCTGTTTATACTTTAGTATTGTAGCAACTGTGATATTAGTGTAGTAATTATTTGTGCAAGTTTTATTTATTATTATATATTTTTTAATTTTACAACCTTGACAACCGCCTTTTGGGATATTTATTTAATTAATACTGGATGACCATTTCCGATGTCAATTATAATGGGAAGGTTTTAAAAGTTAAAAAAAGTCGTATATTCATAATTCTTTTTTGAAGATATGAATAATGTTGGATTATTTATTTCATATATATGTTACACCATAACATTTGAGGAATCGTTGAAAAATTTTTCAATTAAAAATTTTAATAAAGAAGTCGGTGACAGGGAATCTCCGGAGGCGTTGTTGTTTTGCGGTGAACATCATAACTCGCTACCGGATCATGTGAAATAAAAAAATCGAAATGCGTTTCAAAGGTGACATGTTTCCTGAGGTAGTGACGAAGAGTTTTTTTTACATTTTTTTGTTTGCAGCATTTTGAAGTGAAAAACGATTTTTGCTATACAATTTCGCGAATTTGTTGTTAAAAAATGAGGAAGAAAATGGAATTAAAAAAACTCTTCGTGGTTACCTGATGATTTATGTGTAAATATAGTGTCTAAAATTTCAAAAGAATCGGTCAAGTAGATTTTGAGTTATGATGTTCACGGACTTTGAACATTTATTTGCGAGAAAATCGGTTTAAAGTTTTTTAAAAACTGATTTATATAATATATACCGTATGAGGCCGGTCGCTGGAAACGCTGTATCTTCTTAAGTTTTGCTCTGATTTACTTCAAATTTTGACACAACACGTTCGACATGTTTTGCATTCAGAAAGAGAAATGCAAAAAAAGGTTTTATAACCTACCACCCCTTAAGGAAGTGCAAACACCAATAACCTACACAAAAGAGAAAAAATATTTCATACTTCATCATACATCCCAATTTTAGATGACATATATGAATATTTTACCTACACCAGTAAAAACCAGCGCCCTTATAAGGCCTTATTATTTGGTTTAGATAAAATTGACCCTAAAGCTCTGAAAGCCAAACTGACTGATCTAGGCCTTCAGTGTCAGGATGTTATACTAGTTCAAAGAACTGGTCAGTTTAATAAAGAACAAATTATTTATGTTGTTCACTTTAAACGTCAATCGATTACTGTAAAGGAACTTAGAAAAAGTTTTTCAAATATTGATTATATCAGAGTAAGTTGGGATTATATAAGATCCCATAAAAATAAAATCACTCAATGTTATAATTGCCAAATATTTGGCCATGGATCATCTCGATGCAAAGTCAAAACCTTCTGTTCCAAGTATGCAGGGCAACATAAGACAGAAGTTTGTACAGATGAAACAATTAAATGTGCCAACTGTAATGGGCCACATAAATAAAATTCACCTCTGTGTCGTAGCAGACAAAATTACATTCAAATTAAGAAACATTTTTCTCCTCAAAAAAGTAACTCTCGCAGACCAGTGCAGCATCAAGCTAACTACAATCAAAGCTTTCCGAATTCACTTCGCCAGGAACCGGCGCAACCCACTTTAAACTGGAACCAACAAAATTTCAATAATAGCCCAAAAAATAACAATCGCTTTTCATTAGAAGAAATTCAAAATCTAACTTTGGAGCTTATAGACAAATTAAAAAACTGTCAATCAAAAGCTGATCAATTTCAAGTGATCACTAGTTTGGCATGTAAATTTTTATATGAGTGAATCGCTAAATATAATATCATGGAATGCCAGGGGTATTCAAAATAAAAAGGAAGAGTTCTTCAATTTTTTAATCACTAATAATATCCATGTCTCTTTGCTAACTGAGACATGGTTAACTTCAAAAATATCAATTAAATATAATACATTCTACTGTTATCAATATGACAGACTTGGTTCAAAGGGGTGGTTTCGCTGTTGTTATAAGAAGAAATCTCAATCATCAAGTTTTGCCGGTAATAAATACTCAGCTTATTGAAAATGTTGGGATTAAACTGGTTACAAATAATGGCTTCGTTAATATATTTTCCTGCTACTTTCCCGGTGGAACTGCTGGCAGAGACAATTCAAGAAAAACTAAGTTTGCTTCAGACATAAACAAAGCTTACAAACAACAGCAACATGTATATATTAGGTGGTGATCTTAACTGTAGGCATCAAGAATGGGGTTGCAACAGATCAAATTGCTGGGGCAACATATTATTTGAAAAACTAACAACTCGAAATATTTTTATAAAATATCCAGCTGACCCAACACACATACCAACGTCATCAAGAAGTCAACCTTCCACTCTTGATTATTTTTTAACAAACACACCGCAAATATTATCGGCAGCAGTAGTATTAAATAATTGAAGCTCGGACCATCATCCCGTTAAAACTTATCTGAACTTCAGATTCAATAACCAGGAAAACTACAAGCTGGTTTATTCAAAAACTAACTGGAAAAGATACACAAAAAACATAAATGATTCCCTTAGAAATCTAAATTTTAATGTGACATCAGAAACAAATATTACTGACGAAATGATAACAACTTTAAACAATAATATTAAAAACGCCATAGATGTTAGTGTACCAAAAAAGATATAAAATTTTACCATAAATCGTTTCCAATACAAATTCAAAATTTGATTACGTCCAGAAATTATTTCAGATGAAATTGGATTCGTTATAGAAACCTAGCTGATAAAACTGAAATGAAACATCTTAATCAACTTATACAATACGAAATCATTAAATTTAGGAATTCGTCTTGGAATAATCATCTGGCAACTCTAGAAAAAGGTTCTTCCCCGTTTTGGAACATCGCAAAAGTTATAAAGAAGAAATCAAAACAAATACCAATAGTACTCAATATGCTTCATGTATAGGAAAATGCAACATACTAGTTGAAACATTCAAAATGAATAATTCATACTCAGTAAATTTAAGCGATTCTGAAACAATGCATGATGTTAACAACTGTATTCAGCATCTAGAAACTGACACCTATAATGACTACCCTAATCTTGAAATAGCAGAACCTGACTTAAAAAAATATTATTAAAAAACTAAAAAATAAAAAAGCACCAGGTATTGATAAAATTAATAATATGTGCATTAAAAATCTCCCTAATAATGGTATAAAATACTTAACTCGTGTTTAAAAAATGCTTATTTTCCAAACTGTTGGAAAGAAGCTATGGTTATACCTATCGCCAAACCTAATAAGCCTAGCAACTCTCCACAGTCTTATCGCCCAATTAGCTTTCTACCACCCGTTAGTAAGTTGCTAGAAAAAGTTATTAAAAATAAATTATGCTCATTTATTGATGATAATAATATATTTCCAAACCAACAGTTGGATTTAGAAATGGCCTCAACACATCTCATGCTTTACTTAGAATCAAAAACATAGTCAAATCAAATTTTATTAACGGAAAATCAACGGCTATGGTGTTATTAGATGTAAAAGCTCATTTGATTCTGTTTGGCATGATGCCCTTGTTTTTAAAATGACAAGTTTCAACTTCCCCACCCCTCTCATAAAAATAATAAAAAGTACAGAGTTCATATTGGCAAATGCCTCCCAATAAAGTGGGTGTTACAGCTGGTTGCCCACAGGGCTCCTGCTTATCACCCATTCTCTACAACATATACACATCAGATTTTCCAGTTTTTCAACACTGTACAACGTCTATATTTGCTGACGATACAGCCTTACTATGTTCGGGAGTCTTAGCGGAAGATATAATTATTAATCTTCAATCATCTTTAACTATTGTTCGAAATTATTTCATTATATGGAAAATCGTCATAAATAGCTCTAAAACCCAAGCTATTTATTTTACAAGAAAAAGAAAAGACTGTTATATTCCTCACCATTCTTTACGTTTTGAAACAAGGAATATTTCTTGGGAGCCTAAAGTTAAATATTTAGGTGTTATCTTAGATTCAAAACTTAACTTTAAAGAACATGTTGCTTATGTCATCGATAAAATAAATATAGCCAAGAGAATACTTTTTCCTTTTATCAATAAAAATCCAAACTTAGTCGAGAAAAAAAAATTATTATGCTTAAGGTCATATTTCATTCAATAATGTTTTACGGGGCTCCAGTTTGGGCAACCATAGCAAAATGTCATATAAAAAACTTACAAATCGCTCAAAATAAGTTACTAAAAATGATGCATGACCTGCCATGGCATTTCTCTACTAGAAGATTGCATAATATAAACAGCATCGAAATGGTGGACGTGAAGATACAACGGCTTAAACTTAATTTCGACCAAAGATGTCAAATATCACAATATCAGCATATCAGTAATATCATGGTAGCACCTTTAGACTAGTTTATTTTTAAGTTTATTTTATCTTTACAAATTTTCTTTTTTTTTTTCTTAAAGAGTTTTTTTGTACAATTTTTCTCTAGATCATAACTGTTAATTATTTTTAATTAATTTAATCAAAAAATTATTATATTTGAGTAGAAAAGATCATGCATATCTAAACTCTTTACATTATTTAAAACACATTTATAAATTCCTGTACATATTATCATAAATAAACGAATTGAATTGAATTGTTATCTATAAATCTAAAAAATAAGAAATAAGGGCGTATTAGTTTTGCTTAAAAAAAAACTTATTATTCCAAAACGCCCTTAATTCTTCCATGATAATTTCAACAAATTTTTCAAATTAAAATCTTTAATATACCTATTTACGTAATTTATGTTTATCTAAATTTTTTGAAAGCAAATTATGCAAAAAGTAATGTTATGAGTGAAAAAAAATTATTTTCCCACCTCTCGTCTGAAATTACAATGTAATTTAATTATGCAAAGTTACAATAATTTAAATTTTAAACTTAATATTTTTTCAAGCGCTTTTCAATGCAGAGCTTTAAACGAAATCATATGTTGGACACCAACAAAATCCACATTGAAGATCTCTTTTTTCTCAAATATATATCAAAAAAGCATACTCTTTGGTAAGTGCTGGCCATCAGAGAACCTGAGCGAAAGCACTCATGATGATTTTGGCGATTTAGTTTCCAAAATTGTCGATTTTCATAAGATTTTAGTAGCAGCACTGGTCGGTAACAAAGAAGAGAGAAAATTGTGTGTGGGTTTGTATAAGATGATAGAGATTAAATTTTGTTTGTGTATTTCGCATAGCTTTGTATGGAGTGCTATGTGTGTGTATTATTTCAGCGTTACAGAATCAGTCAGTCAGTCAGTGAGTCAGGGATCAGCGTAAATATATTTAAGAAAGAAAAGATATGATAAGTATTTGTTAGAAAAAGTGCATTGTTTAGGATTATATTTTTAAGAAAATGTGATTTTCTAAATAAAAGTAACTTACTTTAGGCAAATACTTATTTAAGAAAAGTAATTTTTCTGCGCAAAAAAGGTACATATAAAAAAAGGCAGGTACCTTTTAAGAAAAAATTGCTTATAAGAAAAGGCAATCCCTTAACCCTTTCATGACCCAACCTAAACTATTGCAAAATTTTTATTTTTTTTTTTTAGATTCGTACTAACGACCCAACATTTCTAAACAAAGATAAGATAAGATAAAATAAGATAAGGAAGGCTAAACGCACTGCGACCAATTTGATCTTTTATGCAGCCCATGGTTGTCCTAAAGATTAAGGCTTCTTATGAAGCCAATTACCCTATTTGGCATTAGTTTCCATATGTCCCGGGGGGATACAATGTATCCTCCAAGTGCAAGGATTCTCTTACCACTTAATCTTGGACATTCACAGAGAATATGTTCTGCTGTTTCCACCTCCTGCTCGCAGAACCTACATGTGTCTATAGCAGATTGTCCTTTCATTCGTAGATGATATCTAAGATTGCAGTGTCCTGTAAAGAATCCCGTTAAGGTCCTTAAGTCCTTTTTATCAAGGGCAAGTAGTCTTTCCGATTGAACACTGGATGGAGTTATGAATCTCTTGGCCTGCCGTTGACCTGGACTTTTGTCCCAGTGTTCGGCAATTTGTGATTTTCTCCACTCCCTCATTTTTTCCTTTGTGTGTTCCATTGGAACACCACAGAAAGGTTCCGGACCGATGAAAGGACGACGGGCCCCTCGATTGGCTAGGCAATCGGCCCTTTCGTTCCCTGCATGTCCTTCATGTCCCGGAATCCAGCATAGAGTTAATTTGTTGCATCTACCTAATTCGTTTAGCTTTTCGATGCACTCCCGCACCAGTTTGGACGTCACTTTGTAGGCCATTATTGCCTTAAGTGCAGCCTGACTGTCGGATAGTATATAAATGAGTGTCCTTTTTGTCTTTCTTCTGAGACATTCAGTCACGCATGTAAGAATAGCGAAGACCTCCGCTTGGAAAATGGATGGGTATTTACCCATGGATAAGGCACGTTGAAAGTTGGGACCAAATATGCCCGCGCCCGTGTCCCCATTTGTTTGTTTTGAGCCATCTGTGAACCACACATGAGAACCTTGCTCTGGTTCCCAGGTCCCACTGGTCCATATGCTCCGCTCCAATATCATGGTTTCAAATTCCCTGATGAATATATTTTTTGGTAACATTCTGTCCGTGACTCTCGCCACCGGGTCGTGGATGAAGAGCCTCGCGACTCTCATGTGACCCTTTAGGTCACCGTCCTTCATGCTACCAAAATCCTGAAGTCGTACGGCACCGCTCCATGTGAGGGATTTATCCAGGGTGACCCCAAGATATTTGACCTCGTCCGAGAACCCTATTTTCAAGCCATTCAAAGTTGGTTCCATGAGGTTGCATCTTCTTCGTTTAGTGAAGGGTATCAGTATGGTTTTTGATGGGTTCATAGATAGCCCCTTTCTCTGACACCAATTGAGGGTATAATTCAGAGCCTGTTGCATACGCTCCGATATTGTCCTCTCGTCAAATCCGGAGACAGAGATAACAAGATCATCTGCGTTGCCCAAGGCCCTGAATCCTAACTCATTAAGTTCCCCCAGCAGCTCATCTATGACCAAGGTCCAAAGCAGTGGCGATAGAACGCCTCCCTGAGGACAGCCCCTAGTGGCACTTATGGTCCTAAATGTGCTGCCTATATTCAGTGTGATGACCCTAGGGTTGAGCATCTCTAGCGTCCAGTTAATTATGATTGGAGAAAAATCCTTTCTCAACATGGCCTCTTCAATTGCCCTATATGACGTATTATCGAAGGCGCCTTGTATATCAATGAAGGCACAGAGAGATATTTGTTTGGCATCGAATGCCTTTTCTATCATTGTGACAACATTATGGACAGCTGATCCTGTGGATTTACCCTGTTGGTACGCAAACCGTAGTTCGTGAATAGGTTTGCGTGCCAGGTAAGTGTCCCTGATATGATGGTCCAGAACTTTTTCCATTGTTTTAGGAAAAAGAGCTTAGACTAATCGGTCTATACGATTTAGGTAACTGTTCAGATTTTCTGCCTACCTTGGGTATAAATACTACCTTTACTTCTCTCCATGTCGATGGCACAAAGCCATGTAGAAGACAAGATTTAAAAAGTCTAGTCAGTTGTGGGATGATGATATCCATCCCTTCCTGTAGTAGACATGGATATATACCGTCCGGCCTAGGCGATTTTAGTGGAGAGAAACCATTTATCGCCCATTTAACCCGGTTCTTCTGAAAAATGTTGTCCGCCAAACGTATGTTCCCTTTAGTCAGGGAGGGTATCCCGATGACTGGTGGAGACCTGTTAATGGGGACACATCCTGGAAAGTGTGTTTCCAATAGAAGTTCACAGGTTTCTTCCGGAGATTCAGTGTATGAACCATTTGGTCTCTTTAAAGTACATAGACCATTTGTGTGATGCTGAGAGAGGGCCTTTTGAAGTCGCACAGCTTCCGGAAGGTCATTGATCTTCTCACAGTAGCTCTGCCACGTGGTCCTTTTGGATTTGCGTAGTGTCTTGTTGTATTCAGTGAGGGCTATTTTATAGGCGTTCCAGTCACCATTAATTTTAGCCTTATTGAATAATCTTCGAGCGTTACGTTTGAGCCCTTCTAGTCCATCAGTCCACCATGGAACATCTCTTCTAGTCTTCCTGGTCTTTAATGGACAGCTCTCTGTGTACGCTGATGATATGTTGGATTGTAATTCAGATGCTTCATTATCAATTACCCTAGTGCTTTCTATTAGCCCTTCCGAATAATTAGCATTGTTACCTAAATGGTATCGAAATTTATCCCAATTAGTCTTTTTAGGATTTCGATAGTGTTGATCAGTGTTCATAGAACTAGCTATGTCAAAAACTATATGTTGATGATCTGACATAGAGAGTTCACTACAAACATGCCAGTTTGAGATGGCGAAAGATAGATTAGAACTAGTCAAAGTAAGATCTAAAACCTCTGTTCTGATTGCGTTCCTAAATGTCGGTTCGTCACCCCTGTTTGCAATACTTAAATTATATTTACAGATAAATTCAAGAAGAGAGTCACCACGTTTGTTAACATTACCACTTCCCCAGGTTGTATGATGGGCATTGGCATCGCAGCATATGATGCAGCTGAGGCTACGTGCCTGGCAATATTCCACGAGGGCCGCCACTTCTGTGGTGGGTGCTGTTTCCGCCTCGCCCGGTAAATAGGCAGAGGCCAGCACTACCTCATGTTCGCCAGCAAGAGAGGGCACTTCAGCCCGGATGGCGACGAGATCACCTGAGACGAATTCTGAAATTGGAAGAAAAGTTATACCACTTCAAATAATCAGGGCCGCTCTGGGTCTTGGTTGTCGATAATCGTATATGAGCTTACCTTGGTTGGCGTTGAGCCCCTTAATGACTCCGGCATTTACCCATGGTTCCTGAATAAATAATATACCCAGGATGTCAGTGGTGAACCTTCGGCTGACCACATGGGATGCAGCCTTTGCGTGGTGAAGGTTCACTTGTAGGCACTTAAGGTACCTTTTTTGATTGCCTCCGTAGGAAGGCATTATGACCGCGACTGTTTTGAGGCACGTTTCGCCACTTTTCTGCTTCGGCTGGAAGTAAGCAGAACTGCTTCCTCGGCTGATCTCTCACATTTTTTAGGTTTGCTGGTCAGCTGCCTGTCGTGTGTTCTATCAGCTTTCGTCGTGAGCGGGGGCCTGAATGTTCGAGACGTGACAGCATCTTTCGAACAACCGGGCGTCGCATCCAGTTTGGAGTTCTGGGAAGCTCCCGTTTATTGTTTGGCCGTAGTTGTTGATGTAGCCGTCTTCGTCTCTTTGGGTATGACGTGCCTTGCCTCATTTTGTGGACGGGTGGGTCTTATAAGCACTGATCCATACCCATAGTTTGCCGAGTGTTCCAATCGTTTGAGCACTTCTGCCGATATTGGGTCGATAGATAGGGTGAGTTCTATTACACCTCCTTTTATCGCCCTTTTAAGCACTTTCCAGTACTCAACCGAAAGGTCACTGTTTTGGCCCTCGATCAGTCCAAAGATGGTTTCCGTGGACGTGTCCGCCTTTTCGGGGAAATAACCCACAAAAATCTGTGTCTTGGGAACTTCGTCTTCTGTGACCACTTTGAGTACGGCATTGCTCCTTGGCTTTAAATCCGGGACGTGAGTCCTGAGCCATTGTGCCGTATCGTTGTCCCGACAGACGAAATTAAGCCATCCTAGTGTAAAGGAGCAGCCAGAGAAACTGGGCTTAACAGACCCTTTCTTTAGCTCCACTATCTTGTTAAGAACAGCTTTTTGTATGGTCTTTAGTTGTTCGTTTGACCATCTGGTGTGTGGGAAGTCGGGCGGTATTACGCCAATTTTCACCAATTTTAATGCATCTTTAAAAGATGCAGCTGTCTGTTGCTGTGGATCGATTGGCAGCGCAGTGACACTTACAGCAGTGCAGGTGTTGCCACTATTTGACAATTCGGTAGTGCGTTTTGGTGGGTGCCTAGTATCAGGTGGAGTGGATCCATCCGATCGCGCCCTTTGGCGCTTTGATGAAAGCTCGCGCACCTCAACACGGGCTTCACGCATAGGCATCTTGCAAAGCCTGCGAGCCACTTCGATGTCGATGCCTTCATCAATGGACATCTTTAGGCGCTTCCGAGCGGCTCCAGACAGCTTTATCTTCTCAGAAATAGGCTTGCTATTTACGCGAGGTGTTTTTGGTTCTACGGACTCTTCAGGCTGAGATCTTAAAAGCTCGTCCTCTTCATCCGTCAGGATATTAGTAGTAGCAACGTTTGGACCTGCGTCCATTTGTTGCTCTACCACATCCATTTTTTCGGATTTGCTTTTGAGACCTTGAACCTCATTAGCCACATCCGAATGGTCCATATTGACCATGTCTGTTGGGGTGGTTATTTTTAAATTAAAATTTTCCATCTGCAAATAAGGAAGAAAAAGGGGTTAAAGAGATACGCACAGGTAGCAGAGCCCTTTTGCTACCGGCGGGCTATATACAACCAGCTTTCGCCACAACCTGGAGGCTACCGTTAGAAAACACGCTAACGTAGTGCTATTCATCCCATAGGCACGGTTCAGATAACACCGGGGATTACGGGTGTTTATCGAGTGTCCGCTCTAGATCCGCCATGTTCTGTTATAATTAGCAGAGACACCTCTTGCAGGGTATGACTCTTCGCCATGCATGGACGGTCTTTGAAAACTGAGAGGCTAATGCATAATGGAAATATGCTATGTGAACGCACCAGGTTCCCTGTAGCACTACTACTACTTATCTCTAAACAAAAGTGCCGCCAAAAATATTTTTTTTTAATTCCTTCAAGGAACAAGTAAGAGTGTTAAATTCGGCTGTGCCGAATCTTTGATACCCTCGACCTCGGTTTGAGTATTGATAATAAATGTAAACAAAATATTGGAAAAATATGCATGCGTTTCCTATATGCATGCGTTTCCGGTTATATGACACAACTTCTCGTTTAATTTAGTTTTTGCTAATTAAATAGCTCGCCTTAACCTCCATTGCAAAGGTAATGGTTGTGTAGGGTTAAATCGAGCTAATTGGAGATGGCTGTATAGTTCCTTTTAACTGGCGAAATATTTTTTCATTGCGGCCATATAGGTCGGATGGACTAACAAAATAATAACCAAAAAAAAGCTCTCTCAATTTTTTTATTAAAATATTGCCATATTTGGAAAACATAGAGTATAAATTTATTTATTTATTTATTTTTTTTTTTTGTAAGCCTAGTTACGCGAAGCCGAGCGCCTTGTCTGCAGCTTCTAATTTGGCTAGTTTTTTTTTTTTGCAGCGACAGACCAAAGCCTCTGACGGGAATCGAACCCACGAACCCCGCATGATAGGCGAGCACGCTACCTACTCACTTACCGGGGCGCTCAAAATCATAAATAATAAATAATAAATAGGGATGCCAAACGCAAAAAACCAAATGTCCCAAACATTTTAAATAAAATACTTTGTTATCTTTATTTTCTGAAAAACTTCAAATATTCATCCAAAAAAAATTGTGAAAAATAATATATGTATAAATAACATTCTCATCAAATTGCGTTTATTTATGTAACAATATTTATGTTCGCAATTCTTAAATATCATTTGAGGTTTTCTAAAATTCATTGAATTTAAATTAATGTTTTCTGTAGTGCAAATTCAACGATCCGACAGAATTTCAACGATCCGACAATCGCAAAATATATCGACATCTATTGTTGTTTGTACTGAGGATTAAGTGATTCACTAAGTACACACAACTTAACGAAAGTCGACAAATCTATTTTTCTATTTATTTAAATTGTAAACGAGTGGCATCTCTGTTAAAATAAGCGAAAAACACAAAGAAGAATAGAAAAAAACAAATTACTTCGTGTTTGACCGGATGATTTATTGTTTATGTTTAATATCTCCATTTTTTTTACTAATAATTCTGTGTATTTATTTGAAAATGAAATAATGAATTAAATATGCTATTTAATTTTTTTATTTATATAAAAAAAAGTTTTTTAACAGAAGCAAAAGTATTTTCATTGTTTTGTGATTTTTATTTATGTATGACGACATTTCAACCTAAAAATTTAAGTTTTTATCGATTGAATAAACAACACAAAAATGGTTGTCGTTTAGATAACAACAACAGCTGACTTTAACAATAGCGAATATCGTTTAAAAATTTTACTGATAATTTTGCTTTTCTCTTTTAACGATTCGACAATCGTTAAAAGAAATTGCTGAAAAGCTATTAATTTCTCCTGAATGCCAATATTTTTTTTTAATGTAAACATTTTTTAAATGTAAACATATTTGGTGTTTGATTTGGAATTTCAATTTGTGTTTAACGAATAAAATTTATATGTATATTAAAGATGTAATTGGTGTCTTCTAAACTTAAAATTATTATTTCCGACGTTTTGATATGATTTTTTGAAATTCAGTTAATATTTTCTAATATATAATTGAAAATTTTAATTCCAGTTTTTAGAATTGATATTTTCTTAAATTTGAATGGAAAATTAAAAAGTGCAATTTTGTATTTATGTGAATAATAATGCTTTAGTAATTATAAACAATTTTTAAAAATTAGATGTAATCGCAATCAGATATTCTGTAGGTAAAGCAGAATAATAATTCTATATAACTATGTAGAACTTTTTTGAAAGCAAAAAACTCATTGATAACTCGGTAGCTCTATTTTGTAACGACAACAAAAAGTTAATATGAAAAAGTTATGTTCATATTTGTAAAAGAATAATGAAAAGACGTATGAAATAAAAGACCAGCCCGTGTATACTCTTAACATTGTTATGTATAATATCTATTTGAAAATATTGACATTCATGTTAAAATAGAAATAACTATTGCAACGCTAATTAGAACCAAAAATTGTGGCGCCATCTATTGTGGCATAGTCACGCTGACCAAAATGAAGTGACACTCTGTTAATGCAAAAGAAATGTATTTTCCCCACAACAAAATATTTCAGAATTTTATGTAAATAAAATAATATACCGATTTATTTCTAACATGCAGTTATTATGGATATACATATATAGAATATATGTATATTATTTGTATTATTTAATATGTGTATGAATGTATATGTAAATATTACACACCAAAAATACAACATCAAATGTTATTTTTGTGTTTTTCTCTTTAAATAAATTAATATATAAAATTTTTTTTTGCTAAATTTACATTGTTTTTTTTTTATTAACAACTAGGTTCATATTTAGCATTATTTGCTTTAGATGCTGGTGAATTTTTACTCCCTTTATATTAACTCGTAGTGTCTGCTTGTCGAAAAAATTTTGGATCGATTTGAACCCCTTTCCCGTAACCCAATCGATCTGAAATGATCTAGAAATGAAATGAGAGAAATGATCTAGTAAATTTTTTTAGTGATGCCAAAACAATGGAAACTTTTAAATTTTTCTACCAGAGTTGATAAAAAAGTGTACAAAGGGTTAGTTTTTATTATATTATTACCACAACGACCACAAAAACAACAAGTCCAGCTATAACAACAACACAACATTTAGAATAACAACAAGAACACTTTAGAAACATCATATTTTTCATTTTTTTACTTTTTTAGAGATTTCCCTGGACCTGTTCCACCGATTTTAATAATTTTTGACACATAAATCTTCCCATGAACTTGGTGAATCATTCTCACTAAAAGTGATCACTGTAGCTGCACTATTCAGGGCGGGATCGTGACAAGAACAACATAGAAAATTATATTTTTTCAAGACTTTTTTTAGTTCTTTATTCAAATCTCGGGCCCTAATTAACCGATTTGAACGATTTCAAATAGCAAACTTCTCAGGATGTCAGTGAATAATTTTTTATGTCAACGAGTACCCTGGCTGCTCGATGATGTCGTCATCGTGATTTCCACAGACGGACAGACGGACATCGCTATATCAACTCCGGTTGTTATAAGGATCACAAATATATATTTTTTATGGGGTCCAAAATTTTTTTTCTAATTATTACAAACGGAATGTTAAACTTATATATACCCTCTGCACACTGGAGTGGAGGGACATATATACACCATTGATCGTCAACGGTCAAAATTAGCACCTAATGTATTCCGCTCAAAGCAAGACAGAAATTTTTGTTTTTATTTTTACATAAATAACTGTAGCTTTAATTTTGTATTTGTTGTAAATTTTTAAATATAAGTCACAGAGAATCGATTACTACTTTTTTAGTTTGTACTAAAAATGGAAAGGAAAATCGTTCCTTTTGTAAAAACAAAAACTTTAATTGTAATTGCTTCGAAGATTACCATAACTGATTTTGAATTTTGAGATATGTAAGTCTTATTATTTATAGTTTAATTAATTGTAGATTTAATATTATGAATTTTTTTGATTGAATAAAAATATAAACCTATAAAACATCTTTTTTGCCATTGACGACAAATTGTACATACATATATGTCCCGTACTGAATTTTGCTAAATATGAAAAAGATTCCAAATATTTTGGTGTTTCTGACAACCATAAATACTGGTGCATGCTATACCAAAATTTTAATTTTTTCAGTTTAATAACGTCCGAATTAATGACATCCAAATATTATTTATAAAAAACACACAATTTTCAAATTTTGGGGTCACCGTCTTGGGTCCTGAGAATAATTGTGCCAACTTCTTTGGTATGGGCTGAAAGCTAAAACTATCCTCTGTCGAAAAATATAAGAAAATAATAGAAATGGGACATATATATCCCACTGGTCGTGAAACGGTTAAAGTATCGTTTTAATGAAAATGCTGCATTTTAAGGAAATTTATTTTGTAAGAAAATTTACTTTTTCAAGAACGCAATTAAAAAAAATTTTTTTTATGAAAATTAGTTTTTTTAGGAATATTTATTTTTGGAGTGGTACTTTTTAGAATAGATATTTTTGAAGAAAATTTTTTTCAAAGAAAAGTTAATGTTTAAAAACAGGTACTTTCTTAACAAGAGAATTTATTTGAAAATAAGTGGACTGTATTTCAGATAAAATATGGTTTATTTTATTATTATTTTCTTTAGTTTTAATTACATTTTTTGTAAAAAAAAGATCATTTTGAAAAGGTACTTTTTTGAAGTTTTTTTTTTAGAATATGTGATTTTTCAAAATGTACTTTTTAAAGAGAGTATACCTTTTAAAAAGAATAACATTTCTAGAAAAAGATACATTTTCTAAGAAAAGGAACTTTGTCGAAACGGTTTTTGTTTAAGATTAGGTTATTTTCAAAAAGTTACGTTTTCAAAAAACATAAAACGAAAAGGCACATTTTAAAGACAGGTACTTTCTAAGAAAAGATGGATTTTTAAGAAGAGGTATGCTTCTATGAAAAAGTTTCTGCTTAAGAATATGTATTTTTTTTAAGGAATAGCACTTTTTTGATAAAAGTTATTTTTCAGAAGAGATACTTTATTAGAAAAATGCAATTTTTTAAGAAAAGGATTTGTATTATGAAGAAGAGATGCATCTTCTCACAATGATGTAAAACTTATATGATTCTAGTAATTTTATTAATACTTAGACATATGACTGGTCATTTTTAGATTTACTAAAATTAAGTAATAATCATACCATGATACAGAGAGTCATTGAGTTTGTGATGACCATTTGTACACGAGTATGTGTAGGGGATATTTTATAATAGAATCACCATATATAGCAGCAAATATGTGCTGCTACGTACAACAATACTGAACAACTATTTGTTGCATATACGATTTGATATTACCTTAATTTCTCATCGCACTGTACGTGGTTGTATTTCAATCTAGTCACATTCAAAATGTATTTGTAAAGTTTTTCTAAGATAACACATACGTACGCACACATGCACAAACATTCACGCCCAACTACGTGCACAATCTGATTCCATAGAATAGGTTAAGGGTCTTTGGTTTTGTTTGTTTTTTCTGATGGACATTGGTCGAAGTAAATTTGTGGAAGTTGTTAAGCTTTTGCTCAAGTTTAGCTGTAGCTATCGAGTATAATGTGATTGTTGGTAACAACTCAAATGATGTCCATGTCGTTCAAGCGCTACATAAAAGACACATCTATTTTTTATGTGTATATCTTATTGCTGGTGCCTTATCTTCATTTTCATTCTCTTCAGACATTTGTCAATTAGATAGAAT
The DNA here is from genome assembly GCA_963682025.1 of Cordilura impudica. Taxonomy (NCBI): domain Eukaryota; kingdom Metazoa; phylum Arthropoda; class Insecta; order Diptera; family Scathophagidae; genus Cordilura; species Cordilura impudica. The sequence continues at coordinate 107,792,483 of OY821518.1, forward strand.
TTTTCCGCCCAAGACATGTTCGTATAGTATTTCAAAATACACATGTTTTTTCAGCATTATTGTTTGTATTGCATGTACATTTCACTAAGAAAACTGCTTTATAAAAGCTTTAAGAATTTAAATTTAAGTAATTTTTAGTGCAGAGTCTTTTATGTCTCTTGTAGATAATTAAATATATTTCGTATAGCTTTTTAAGTTTGTTTATGAATTATTAATACAAAACTTTGTTATTTGAGCACTGATGATGCAAGATAAATGAGTTTTTGTTAAATGCGTTAGTATCAAAAATAGTATATCAAAAATTTAATTATAAAAAAAAACATTCTAAAAAATTTCATCAATTATGTGTGGCTCGATTAGAAATCTCCTTACATACACGAATGTTTGTTCAGCAATATAACTTTCAAAATATTTAATTTTCGGCCATTTCTGGAATATTTAACAAATGAACCTTTAAGTTTGACTTCACGAAATGAACATGGTTACTCTTACCGCAAATCTTCCAAAATCTGCTATAGCAGCAAATTTTCTACAAACTCAAGTAAAATTTGTAATAATCTCATTTTTGGCCATTTATTATACACACTGAAAACTGATTCATTCTGGCTATCTAATTTACTGTCAACTTAGTTGCGCAGAGTTTAGAAACCGCATTTCGAGTTCTTTAAGATCACAATTCTGTTGCCATAACAGTACTTATTTTATCATATAGAAATTGACTTTTTATTAGGAAGGAATTATTTTAAAGTAGGTTTTTTATTAAAAAGTGCCTTTTACTAAAAATTCCGTTTATTAAAAAGTACTTTTTATTGAGAAGTTTCTTTAATTGAGAAGCCCATCTATAATATTAATATTAAGTAACCTATCCTGACCAAACACGCCTCATTTGAAAGGTATTTCTTTTTAGCTTTCCACCAGATTTTCAAATTTGCACCATCTGGAAAATTTTTTTGGTATAATGTTAATTTAAAGTTGCTACTAACACATACATAAAATACATACTGTGTGTGTGTTTAGAATAAATATCTAATATAAACTGTGAATTGAATAAAATTGATTATCAGAACTTAAGACTCCTATAAAAAAAATAAAATCTCCTACAATCAGCACTCGAATTTCGAGGGCTGGACTCCACTACTTTTCTTAAAAAGGGCCACATTAGCACTTCTTTAACAATTGTAAATTGTTAAATACATATTGAGAATATCCAAGCTTAGTTTTGCAATTCGAAATTGAAGTCAAGAAATTAAAAGAACAAATAAAAAAAATTTTGAAATAAAAATGACATATTGCTTATGTCCGAATAATGTTTAGAGGTTATTGCTTGTTTCTACACCCAACTAGTTGATCCAAGAACCAATATTTTAAACGCATGGCATCGCAAAATCGGCCAAGACCGACTATAATTTTTTAACTTGTTTCTTATTGATTGGTTTTATCAGGGTTAGATCTTATTTATGAATAATTAAGTATTTAACTTTGGATGCTAAAAAATGTAGAACTGATATTGAGCTAATTATAATTAATGTTGTTAAGCAATATCCAGGAGTTTACATTTTAACTCTTCTGGTTTTGAGAAGGACCCTGGTGACCTCATTGATTTTCGAACTCTCACAACTCCGTGATGTTTTATGGGTTGATTACCCGAACTGTAATTGTATTCCAAGAAGAAAGTGTACTTAATTAAATAAAGAAGGAACCGCTAATGGTAGATTCAAATTTGGATATTGCGGAAATGGTGGTATGTCAAATTTCACGCTACCAGCAAACGATTGAAGAGAAGAGGCATCTTAGTGATGATAGATTTGCAGAATTTATGAATGACGAGGAGAGTGACAGTGATGATAATGCAGTTGCATTTGACGTCGAGATGAAGACAATGACGAGCTAACATATTAGTAATTTTGTTTTTGATAAAAAAAAAACAGCACATAATGCACTACGACCTAGTAGGAGTAACAAAGAGACAAAAAGTTTTTTATTTTTCTGAAATTAAGGTCGATCTCATAGAAGTCATTTGTGCAGGGGTAAGGCCTAAAAATTAATCAATTGTTTTCATTTTCAGTAGCTATCAAAAGCTTATATAAATAAATATAAATCTCACCCAAATATATGATGTATGACTTGTAGTTTGATTATAACGTTTAAATGGACACACAGGAAGACAGTCCTATAGATGGTTGGAAGGACAGACCCAAAAAGTGATTCGTAGTCGATCGCCATAATAAAAAGTGGGATTGCTCATATACTTTTTTACAACTAAAAACTCAAAACAAAAATGTAAATTTTTCAGAAATCATGATTTTTGTTCTGCGAATAAATATTATTATTATCAACTAAAAACCAATAAAAGCATTTCTCATTATAACATTTTAATCATGGCATTTCTGAAAAAAAAAAATACATTATTAGTTGTATGATTTTTTTATGCTTTATGAATTTATAGCTAGTTGCTGCCGCAGGAATTATAAATTGTATATATTGCACTAATTGGTGCTGAGCTTACACAGTTGCTAAGCAACATCTTAGATTATTTGTATCGGGCAGTATGACTAGCAGACATACAATGTTTTAGCAACCAAGAAATATAATAAGCCCACACGTAGTTGCAAAACTTTACATCTGAGTGTGGTAAAAGATATTGAAGCGCTATTACTGATGTACTTAGTATTTCAAAATGGTGATGTGTGTGAAGATTTTTATCTAAATGTAAAATTGTAAAATAATTATATTTGTTTAAAACATTGATACGATAATGTGCAGGAGAAGTATGATTACACTGTGGAACAAATTCAGGTTAGCAAAAGTTAGGTCGATTTTGAGAGTGAGGGGTGAAAATAGAGGGTAAATTAGAAGACCCGTATCGCGGCGTTTGTTTATGTTAGTTCGAATTTTTTTTTAATCAACCTTCGAACTTTGCAGTCAAATGCCGATTTTCAGCACATTGTTTATATGGTATTTTAGCTATAACTCGTCAACTAATTGATATTTTTTCAATCTGTAACAGCCAAATTATTGCTAGAGAGCTGTGCAACAATAAAAATTTAAAAAAAAAATTGATTTAGAAATTTTTTGTGATGCTTATGAAGAAAAATATTGGAAAAACTATTTTTTTTTTCATGCTTTTTGAAAATACTTTCCACAAAACTTAGTCTTTTTATACCCTCCACTCCAGTGTGCAGAGGGTATATGTAAGTTTGTCATTCCGTTTGTAATAATTAGAAAAAAATTTTTGGATGCCATAAAATATATATATTTGTGATCCTTATAACAACCGGAGTTGATATAGCGATGTCCGTCTGTCCGTCTGTCCGTCTGTGGAAATCGCGATGACGGCATCAATCGGGCAGCGAGGGTGCTCGTTGGCATAAAAAATGATTCACTAACATCCTGAAAAGTTTGGTTTTTAAAATCGTCCAAATCGGTTGATTAGGGCCCGAGATTTGAATGAAGAAATAAAAAAGTCTTGAAAAAATATAATTTCCTTTGTTGTTCTTGTCAAGATCGCGCCCTGAATAGTGCAGCTACAGTGATCATTTTTAGTGAGAATGATTTAACAAATTCATGGGAAGATTTCTATTTCAAAAATCATTAAAATCGGTGGAACAGGTCCAGGGAAATCTCTGAAAAATAAAAAAAAAATGAAAAATATGATGTTTCTATATTGTTCTTGTTGTTATTCTAAATGTTGTGTTATTATCATAGCTGGACTTGTTGTTTTTGTTGTGGTAATAATATAATAAAAACTAACCCTTTGTAAATTTTTTTATTAACTCTGGTAGAAAAATTTAAAAGTTTCCATTGTTTTGGCATCACTCTAAAAATTTGTTAGATCATTTCTGTTATTACCACGAGCCTGCCTGCAAAAGTTCAGATCAAACGGCTCAAGGGAAATTGGTTAAAATCGATCCAAAATTTTTTCGACAAGCAGACACAACGAGTTAATATAAAGGGTGTAAAAATTCACCAATATCTAAAGCCAATAATGCTAAAATAAATAGTTGTTAATAAAAAAAAAAAAACAATGTAAATATAGCAAAAAAAAATTGTATGTATAAATTTATTTATAAATTTATAAAAACATATTAAATAATACAAATAATATACATATATTAAATATGTATATCCATAACAACTGCATGTTAGAAATAAGTCGGTATATTATTTTATTTACATAAAATTCTGCAATATTTTGTTATGGGGAAAATACATTTCTTTTAACAGTGTCACTTCATTTTGCTCAGCGTGACTATGCCACAGTAGATGGCGCCACAATTTTTTTTTTTGTTCCAATTAGCTTTGCAACAGTTATTTCTATTTTAACATGAATGTTAATATTTTCAACTGGATATCATAGAGAACAATGTTAAGAGTATACACGGGCTGGTCTTTTATTTCGTATGTATTTTCATTATTCTTTTACAAATATGAACATAAGTTTGGCATATTAACTTTCTGTTGTCTTTACAAAATAGAGTTACCGAGTTCATCAATGAGTTTTTTGCTTTCAAAACAGCTCTACATAGTTTTATAGAATTATTATTCCGCTTTACCTACAAAATATCTGATTGCGATTACATCTAATTTTTAAAAATTGTTTACAATTACTGAAGCATTATTATTCACATAAATACAAAATTGCACTTTTTAAATTTTCCATTCAATTTAAGAAATTATCAATTCTAAAAACTGAAATTAAAAATTTCCAATTGTAAATTACAATTAATTGAATTTCAGAAAATCATGTCAAAACGTCGGAAATTATAATTTTAAATTTAGAAGACATCAATTGCATCTTTAATATATAAATTTTATTCGTTAAACACAAATTGAAATTCCAAAAAAAAAACACCAAATACTTATGTTTACATTTAAAAAAATTTTACATTTAAAAAAAATCTTGACATTCAGGAGAAATTAATAGCTTTTCAGTACCGCGATTCAGTAAAAAAATAAAATTGCAAAATTATCAGTAAAATTTTTAAACGATATTCGCTATTGTTAAAATCAGCTGTTGTTGTTATCTAAACGACAACCATTTTTGTGTTGTTTATTCAATCGATAAAAACTTAAATTTTTAGGTTGAAATGTCGTCATACATATGTAAATAAAAATCATAAAATAGTGAAAATATTTTGCTTTAATTAAAAAACTTTTTTATATAAATAAAAAAATTAAATAGCATATTCAATTAATAATTTAATTTTAAAATATTTTTAAAAAAATTATTATTTCAAGCTCGAGGTCTGTATTTTAAATTATATTTATTATATTTATTTATTTTATTTTCGATATTTTAAAATAAATAGACAGAAATATTAGTAAAAAAAATAAAGATATTAAACATAAACATATAATCATCGTGTCAAACACGAAGTAATTTGTTTTTTTTCTATTCTTCTTTGTGTTTTTCGCTTATTTTGACAGAGATGCCACTCGTTTACAATTTAAATAAATAGAAAAATAGATTTGTTGACTGTCGTTAAGATGTACGTACTTAGTGAACCACTTAATCCTTAGTGCAAACAACAATAGCTGTCGATATATTTTGCGATTGTCGGATCGTTGAAATTTACAGAATCACACTACAGAAAACATTAATTTAAATTAAATGAAGTTTAGAAAACGTCAAATGATATTTAAGAATTGCGAACATAAAAGCTGTTACATAAATAAACGCAATTTGGTGAGAATGTTATTTTTTATATATAAATTTTCACAATTTTTTTTGGATGAAAATTTGAAGTTTTTCTGAAAATAAAGAAAACAAATTATTTTATTTAAAATGTTTGGGACATTTGGTTTTTTGCGTTTGGTATCCCTAATTTGAATATTTATTATTATAAATTTATTCTCTATGTTTTCCAAATATGGCAATATTTTAATAAAAAAGTTGAGAGAGTTTTTTTTGGTTATTATTTTGTTACTCCATCCGACCTATATGGCCGCAATGAAGAAATATTTGGCCAGTTAAGAGAAACTATACAGCCATCTCCAATTAGCATGATTTAATGCATGTAGCCACTCTACACAACCATTGCCTTTGCAATGGAGATTAGGGCGAGCTATTTAATTAGCAAAAACTAAATTAAACGAGAAGTTATATCATATAACCGGAAACGCATGCATATAGGTATATAACCTAAATGCATGCCGATCAGCAACCACGATGAAAAGACGAAAACCAACCCAAAGAATTTGCTGAAATAATTTGGTATTAAGTTTAACAAATTGTTTACTTTTTCATTTACATTTATTATCAAGACTCAAACCGAGGCGGAGGGTATCAAAGATTCGGCACAGCCGAATTTAACACTCTTACTTGTTTGCTTTCTGTTTGATCTTAATATGCTTCTCAGTTTCTTCAATAAATTTCATTTGAAAAGACAACAACCATAATACAAAACTTACGTTTTCCAGCTTAATATTAATTTACTTCTCATTTTATGTACAATGTTATGTACCAATTTTGTTCAGTGTTGGTTTTGAAGAAACATTGAAAAAGAAATTATAAAAATGTGGAAAAAAAATATATTTTTGAAATGTTAGTTATGAAAAGTTTTAAGTAAAAAAATTAAATTAATTAAATTAATGATTTGGCCAGTTGCCGTTTAGCAGGCGGCTGCGGAACAACATCTCTGCTCTCTCTAATATCTTGGTCATCGTCATCATCATCAGAAACGTCGATAGTTTCGTCCAACAGATATTCTGGAATTTCATCTTTGTCTTCCCCTTCTTCCTCTTTTTCCTCGTCTTCCTCTTCTTCAAAGGTGTTTTTATACCACCAACAAAATTTCCGCGTGAATTGCATCTGGAGATTTCTTTCCTCTGTACCTGAAACGAAAATAGTTTTCAATCGTTAATATGTTTAAATTGTGCACTCTGACAAAGATGTTAGAAAAATTTGGGAATTCAAAATTTGCACACTCTATAGTAACCTTATTTCAAATGGAAGCGCAGTTTGGTGATAACGTTCGCCTTGCTCATCAGATTCAGTTGGCAACTGTTGAGCGAGTTGATCAAGATGCTGATGCAAGAGAAGAATTTTGTACGACATATTAACCCCAATTTCATCGAAAGCTGCCTACATGTTTGCAACAGATTGCCTGTAGTTGTCTTTGCGTTCTTTACCCAAAAGAAGAAATCCATGGATGTAGCAACGGCGGTTGTAGTACTTATATCTGTTTAAGATCAATACTTCGGTATGTTGGTACTGGCACGAATTCTGAGTGCGGTTATGGTAATTGGACACTTGGCATTGCTACATTCAAAGTTTTATGGTAGTTGATTAATCCATATCAATTTTCTTCTTGATGCGGGCTGTTGTATAACCACATCATTGATATACCAAAAGGCATAGCCTTCTTCTTTTCACTTTTCCATTGCAGAAGAGTTGAATAGCAATTAAAGCAAACTTTCTTAGGGGCATAGTTTACGTCAGTGATAAACTCTTGCGAGAAATATTGTTTATAGGCTTCCAAAAAAAAAACATCACTCGCATTGCCACATTTTTCATCGCTTGCTATGAAACGTCCACAAACATTACAAAAATGGTCCATTTTACATTTTGGTTCCGACATTTTTAATAAAATATATATTATACAATTTTTTTTGTTATCTTTATGAAACCAATGCACTTAACTTAAATCACTCACAAAATGAAATAAGTTCCAAAAAAATTAATAGCGAATTTTATCACGACCGAGCGAAAATTAAAAGACAGCAGCTTCGGCTGAGTTTCGAGTCTTAACTGAATCTTCATTTTTTAAATTAGTTCGCTTGTACGAAATAAAAAAAAAAATCGCTACCTGTGCGGTGGTTGAAAACAAAAAAGTTGTTTTACTAATTCGTAATTCTTGGAACTTCTCTTTTTAGTTACTTCTACCTAAATGGCTATTTATTTAATGGTTTTGGGATTTTTAACGCAAATTATCGACTAAGGCCATTTTCTTTTCAAACGAAATTTATTGAAGAAACTGAGAAGCATATTGTAGATCATATAGAAAGCAAAAAAGACTTAGTTTTGTAGAAAATATTTTCAAAAAGCATGAAAAAAAATAAGTTCTCCAACATTTTGCTTCATAAGCAACACAAAAATTTTCTAAATCAATTTTTTAAAAAATTTTAATCCAGCAATAATTTGGCTTTTACAGATCGAAAAAATATCAATTAGTCGACGAGTTATGGCCCAAAAACCATATAAACAATATGCTGAAAACCGGGATTTGACTACAATGTTCGAAGGTCGATTAAAAAAAAATTCGAACTAACATAAACAAACGCCGCGATATGGGTCTTCTAATTTAGCCTCTATTTTCACCCCTCACTCTCAGAATCGACCTAACTTTTGCTAACCTGAATTTGTTCCACAGTGTTATTATAGTTTTAATTATATAAAAAAAATAGCAATCATACGCCACCACGCTAAAGAAATACTTTATTTACTCGTATTTCGGTATTCTTATTCCGCTTAATGATTTGAGTATTTTCAACTTAAGCAAGTTGTTGTGTGTTTGTTTTTTTTTTTTCTCATTACATTATTTTACAAGCAAAGTTTTGTAACTAAGTTTTAGAACATGGTCAAACATTGTTTTTAATATTTTCTCAGAGCACACACATATAAACGCAATAAAATAATACAAAATATGAGAAAAACTTTTTTAATTACAAATGCTACACAAGTAGTGAACAAATATTTCATATACTCGCAAAATTTCTGTTGTAAAACCATCTTGAACAAAAAAATATTAAAAATTACAAACAAAATAAAAACTGCAATATTGGAAATTATAATGATCACTCAAGTCTTCTTGCTGGCAATTCACAAATTGAGTTTATACAGAAGAATTTGAAGTACATTTCAATTAAATAATAAATTTTTTATTGAAGCTCACAAACAAAATGAAAAAGACAGTGTGACAGTGTCAGTCAAACCTTGCTAAAACAACTTATATGTATAACAAATTATAAAACGAACTTAAGTTTAATATAATTAAAAACATATTCAAGACCTAAGCAACATATTTTAACCTTGTTTGTTCTTCAATTTATCAGTCACTCTGTATAACAAAGCTTATAAGGAATCTGATAGAAAATAAAAAAAAACTTTTTTTTTTTTAAATTGTTGTTGACATTTGTTACACATTTTTGCTGAATTCTATATATACGAGCTGTAAATAAACAACACTGCAAAGTGGAATATTTATTATGTTGCTGTTTATTTCATTGGTTTTCTATCAAATAAAAAGAAACAAAAAACAAAAGAAGAAAGTTTGTACATAGGACGAAAAGGAAAACCATTTAATAAATCGAATTTTTTGGCAAGTATAAATAACTCTGCATAAGTAATAAAGCACACAAACTTGAGCCAATAAAAAACGTTTTTTTTTTTTAATTCTTATAATACTTAAGAATACAAATATATATGATGGCGACATGTTGTACGAATTTATAGTTTTGAGGGAAGAAATCGTGGGAGAGCAAACAAAGTTGTACGTTATGCTCAGATTATCGTAAATTTTGGTTATGATTAAGCCGAATAATTAGAAGTACTAAAATAATGTGAATTGCTTATTCTTGATTAAAGATTTTTATTTAATTTTAAACTCTTTCTTCTAACTCATAGTCTCTGTCTGTCTGTATGTCTGTCTCTCTGTCGTGGGTCAACCCCAATACCCCTTATCCAATTGATCTGAAACTTGGCCCATAGTCTTGTTGTGACTATAGATTAATGTTGGGATAGTCACGCACGGTCACGCACAGTCACGCACAGTCACGGAGTTATCTAAATGTCATTTCCCCTTTTACCATCGATCTAAAACTTGGTCAATACACTTGCTGTGAACAAAGATTAACTTCGACATAGTCACACACAGTCACGCACAGTCACGGAGTGACTTAAAACCCATTTCACTTTATCCGATCGATGTGAAACTGGACCAAGTTTCACATCGATCGGATAAAGTGAAATGGAGTTTCTTACCACCCCCCAGTTCACCCCCGGAGAGATTCAAAACTCATAAGCATAAGGAAAGAAACAGTTTTAGTAAAAACTGTGTTTTTATTGGTTGGATTATTACTACTTACTTATAAAGGGTGATTTTTTAGCTATTATCTTTTTGGCAACACTGGCTTAAACAGCTGACGCACGTTTTTTGTTTTGTTTCATTGTCAAACATCTTCAGTTTGGTATATAATTTAACCATGAATCGTCTGAATTTTGCGGAAGGATTTAGGTGTGAAGCCTTTCAAAATACAGCTGGTGCAAGTATTGAAGCAGAACAACCTACCGCAATGTAGAATTTTTGGTGAATGGGCGCTTGGAAAGTTGGCCGAATATCCACTTTTTTACCGAAAAATTGTGTTCAGCGACGAAGCTCATTTTTGGCTCAATGGGTACGTAAATAAGCAGAATTGTCAATTTTGGAGTGAATATCAGCCAGCAGTATTGTAAGAGCTACCAATGCATCCAGAAAAAGTCACAGTTTGGTGCGGTTTATGGGCTGGTGGCATCATTGGACCGTACTTCTTCAAAGATGATGCGAATCGTATCGTAACTGTGAATGGTGAGCGCTACCGAGAGATGATATCCAACTTTTTTTTTTGCCCAAAATGCAAGAGCTTGACTTGCATGACATGTGGATTCAACAAGACGGTACCACATGCCACACAGTACGCGGAAAAATGGACTTATTGAGAGGCGAGTTCGGTGAACATTTTATTTCACGTTCGGGACCGGTCAATTGTCCGCCTAGATCGGGCGATTTAACGCCTTTAGACTATTTTTTGTGGGGCTATGTTAAAGCTCATGTACATACAGACAATCCCACTTCAATTGACGCATTGGAAGACAACATTGAAGCATTTATTCGTGAGATACCGGCCGAAATGTTGGAAAGAGTATGCCAAAATTGGACTAAGCGGATGGACCATTTGAGGCGCAGTCACGGTCAACATTTGCATGAAATAATCTTCAAACATTAAATTATATGGACCGTACTATCGGCAGAATTGTCAATTTTGGAGTGAATATCAGCCAGCAGTATTGTAAGAGCTACCAATGCATCCAGAAAAAGTCACAGTTTGGTGCGGTTTATGGGCTGGTGGCATCATTGGACCGTACTTCTTCAAATATGATGCGAATCGTATCGTAACTGTGAATGGTGAGCGCTACCGAGAGATGATATCCAACTTTTTTTTTGCCCAAAATGCAAGAGCTTGACTTGCATGACATGTGGATTCAACAAGACGGTACCACATGCCACACAGTACGCGGAAAAATGGACTTATTGAGAGGCGAGTTCGGTGAACATTTTATTTCACGTTCGGGACCGGTCAATTGGCCGCCTAGATCGGGCGATTTAACGCCTTTAGACTATTTTTTGTGGGGCTATGTTAAAGCTCATGTATATACAGACAATCCCGCTTCAATTGACGCATTGGAAGACAACATTGAAGCATTTATTCGTGAGATACCGGCCGAAATGTTGGAAAGAGTATGCCAAAATTGGACTAAGCGGATGGACCATTTGAGGCGCAGTCACGGTCAACATTTGCATGAAATAATCTTCAAACATTAAATTATATGGACCGTACTATCGACTCAAATAAAGATTTCATGCATTTTTCTGAATTTTATGTGTTTTTTTTTTTTTTTTTGGAAGACTTTCCTATAGCTCTTGAAAAATCACCCTTTAAATATATAACACATATATAACAGAAATGTTGTAGCTGCTGGCTCCAAAGGGTTAATAAACACAACAACAGCAGTATTTGTTCTTTATTGTCAATTAATTTTTCTTTTAACAATTTTAAAATTTAACAGTTATACCGTTAATTCATATCAGCAGGAAGAAAGAGAGAATATACGACTATGGCATACTGTCCTCAGTCAATGGTATTTGCAATTATAAATTATTTATATTAACCCACTTCTTACCGCTGTATGTTTAAGCACAAGTTAATAATTTCTCAAATTTCAGTATATATAAAACTTAGATAAATGTATAAATTTAAGTGTGTGGGTTTTTTTATTGAGGTATAGTCTAATACCAAAAAACCAAAAACTTATTTTCGAAAATTTTCGCAATTTTCTTTCACTTTTAAAATGCTGTGCTTTAGGTTTTAATACTATATTTTCCCATGGAGTACACCAATCTTAACAGAATGTTCTTTGACTTTTAGTTCTTTTACTATAGTTCTAAATAAATGCTATAAGATCTTCTATTGTCATTTGCCAACTGCTTCTAACTTACACGTTTCCGATGCACTGTGGACCATATTTTGAGAAGGCGGCCAAAAACCTTTTTTTTATGGCTACCGATTTTAAAGTTATATTATTTATTTGAAAGTGAATACTGGTGACGGAAGTTCGCTGTTCACAGCGAACAGGGTCTTCAAAAATGGACTTTCTCAGTATTTTGCTAAAATTAAAAATTCCTTTCTAAATATTAATTTTTAATTTTAATTTTTTTGTTTAAATAGATTTTGAAGTAAATTTTTTATACTTTCGTAACTTCTATGCTACTAATATTTGAAATATAAAATAATTGAGCCGTTTAGACTACCAATGTATTTTTTGTGTAAGTTTATTTGTTTTTTATACTGACAGAAAAAGAAAACGGTAGAGTTGATACTAGGGTTGAGACTAATACTCTAAATTGTTAAATTATATTAATGGGTAAAATCTTTTTTTATTTTGACAGGTATGAACTTGAGCTATGTAGTTTAAATACATGAAAAAATGGGGAAAGACATTTAAATAACAGGTAAATGGCAAAAAACTATTTCGACACACCCTTTTAAAATATAAGCAGGTGTGATTCACCTTTTAAAAGGGGTTAGGGTCTGGATAATTCCGATTTTTTTCCGATTCAGAAACTGCAGCATCTATCACAGGTGTAGATCATAAATTAACAAGACGATTCAAAATCATATTACAAGTTCTAGTATGCAGCAGAAAGATAAATGAAAATAAAATGGAGAGTACGCCAATAAAACAGCTACTGTTTATAACGAGAAATACTCCAGGAGATATATGCTGTAGCGTGTTTGATCAGTGACTATTGCCATGTCGTAGACATGCAATAGTACACCCATGCATTCCAATGCATGTGTCCATGCTACAGCTCTCTAATCGTGAGAAAATGCTGTCTTCAGCATTCTCCACGATTAGTAAGTTATTAATGTTTATGTATGTGTACGCGTGTACAATATTTATGTATACGCGTACGATAAGATAAAATCTTTTTAGAAAAGTAAGAACAATCATAAAATAAACTTGAACATAAACGGTCGCACAAGCGGCCGTTCTAATACAAAAAACAAATAAAAAAAGGATTTTTAATTAAAACAAAATAAAATATAATAAAAACATTTCATGGCGATCCTGCCAGGCCACGTCCTGAGAAAAGGACATCAGGACGTGGCCCATAAACAAATATAATAAAAACATTTCATATAATATAATAAAATAAATTAAAACTGTGAGTGAACAATGCCAAAGCTAGTGTTTAACAAGAGAAAAAGTGTATGAATACAATGGAAATTCTCAAAGTAAAAATTCACATTGAAAAGAAGGTGCTTACAAGAGAAAAATTTGCACCCCTTAAATATTTTGCTTACGCTAAAGAATAAATGAATAGAGTTGTTATATGAAAAAAAAAAAATATAATAATCTTAAGCATAATTTATAACAGAAGCGAAAGAAAAAATGATCTTAGAAGATGCCAAAATACTAGATACAAAATAGTGTGGTTGATGGTGATAAAGCACAAAATATTCAAAATTTTGGCACAACTATATATTCTACAACTACTTCATCGTTATCATTTAATAACAGCCTTCTCCAAAGTTAATCCAAAAAAAAAGTTTTCATCATTTATTTCTATACATTAAATATGCTAGTAAAAAAGCAAGAGGCTCATCGTGCGCTTGAGCTATTAGAGGATTATCATTCCAGATTATCAAAACCTCAAGATCGTGCTCTTAGAATTGCAATTGAACGTGTCATACGTATATTTAAATCACGCCTTTTTCAAGCACTATTAGATATTCAAGAATTCTATGAACTTACATTATTAGATGATTCAAAAACAATACAGCAAAAAACTGTAGAAACATTACAAATTGCCAGTAAATGGGAACAAGATGGTCACACAGTAAAAATTGCTGATAATCAACCCATAAAAGTTGTTGATGCCGATGAAAATCTTGTTAAACAGGAGCAGCAACAGCAACAACATCTTACAGATGCCACTTCTGCCACAGAACAGCAACAACAACAACAGCAACAGAACAATGGCCGGCAAACATCGTCGGGAAATACAGATGTAAATATTGTAAGTCCATATGAAGTCTATATGTTTTACTAGTTGTTTTTATATTTTTTTATAAGTATATTTTTAAATGTAACAATCATTTAAGAACAATGAGAATGACGAATCAATGTACTTTTAGTTTTAACAAAACAAAATAATTCAGAAATGTTTAAACTAAAACAATTTTTTATTTCGTATATCTTTGTACTTAATTTTTATTTTTGTTTGTTTGATTTAATATTGCATATTTTCTTCTATTAACTTAATGCTATAATGCCAAATTTGTATTTTAAGTTATTCGTATGTAAGTTTTTATTATTTTTGAAAAACGGAATAGAACTGCTGTAAATACCTTAACATTTTTATTAAAATTAATAAATTCGTTGCTTGGGTTAAATATTTATAATTTATAATTTCCGTGAAATTTTTTAATGAAATTGAAAATTTTTTATTACGCTCCTTTCCCTTAAATTTATTCGGTCAATTTAATTTTCAGATCCACTTTTGGGACAACGTACTAACGTTAGATCAAGTCCTTTAATTTTTGAAAGGTTTTCTAGCCCGAAGAAAATTTTTCAGTAATTAAATTCTCGCGAAGATTATTTTTTTCCGATCCTTACTAGCGATTGAAAATTAATTAATTTCCGCGAAATCTTTAAGGACGATTTATTTAATTGGAACATGAAATTAATTTTTGATCATTGATGGGTTAAGGTATATTTTAACTACACCAAATGAATATTTTTATCATAAGAAATCTGGTTCTGTTTTCTTATCGTTTTTAATCAATGTTTAATGTTCGCGAAATACCCTTACGCGATGAAATTTTTCTTAATACTTAATCCTCTCGATTTTTTTTTTTTAATTCATTCTCAATTCTCAATTCAACTTATAATAAACAATAATAATTTTTTTTTTGGAAAATTTTTTTATAATAATGTTCCTTTCATTAATTCTGTAAGGGAGAAAAACATGATTTTGTGGAAGCAGAACTCTTACCTGGTCATAGATAATTTGAAATAGGAATAAGGTCAATCGAGATAGGAGGGAAACGAAAGATAAAGTGACATAAAGAACAAATAAATCTTACTAATATTTACTTGGAATTTTTTTTTTCTCTTTCTCAATCATTTATATTGCATTAATTTTGACCGCGTAATGCAGACGTGCTGATCGTGGTTTGAGTTAATGATTCTTTTTTAATAAATATACTAAATGCCCTAACTGATAATATGTTAACACTGGAAAATTTCTGTTGACATATTATAGAATTCTTTAAACTTTTAGTGCATCCTATAATTTTTACTCACTGAAACACTTTAATAAATTGGAAACACAATTAAAACAATTTAAATAGTGACTTTGTAATTGAATTTGATTTACATCCAGTTTCTTACACTTTTCTATTGATTTCCAAATACAATTTTTTCGGATTGTAATATACGACCTGGTAATTCAATTAGAATTCTTACACTTTTCTATTGATTTCCAAATACAATTTTTTCGGATTGTAATGTACGACCTGGTACTTCAAATGGATTTACATCCAGATACACTTTTCTTTTTTAGTAATTTAAATGATTACTTTTATAGTTTATAGAATAAATTCACAGTTTAATTAAATTTAAACTGAGTTTGAAATCAATTCTTATATTTTCACTATATTCACTATATGAAATAATTCAATGGTTAAACTTATATTGGAGGTATTCAAATTAGTAGAAAGTATCTTTTAGATGCAGAACAGAAAAGAACTTCATTTTTTTTCTGTATAAATTGGATACGTAAATTACCTTAGTTTGCTGAGCAACTCAACTCAAAATTATTACGGAATTTTTGGACTTCCAATAAATAAAGATTACATATTTTTCCCCTCCTAAGAATGGTCTCGATTGAGCCTATCAGAAAAATAATGGGCTAAAGAGGGCGATGCATAGCCCTAAAATGCCCAAGAGCACAGCAAAATGTTGCCAACATTTTGCAAGATAGAATAATAATAATAATTTATGAATTTATGGAAAAGGTGCTGACTTGGTTATTAATGGAAAGTGACTGAGGCCACTCTTTCTCAAGCTTGGAAAATAGCTGGTAACCATAGTCTGACACTAATAAGCAACTGTCACGATGACAAGTTAGCTAATAGCCCATGACCCCGGGGGATAGAAATAAAATAATGAAGATATATATATAAATAAAGGTAGATTCGAATCAATAAAATGTCCATGATGTTAATGGGAAATTGATTGAGGTCAATTATACTCTAGGTTGTGATATAACCGACATCAATTAATGGCATTAATAAAGTTGCAACTATATAAATAAAATATGAATATTGAATAATATGAAAATGGGTATAATAATAATGATAATAAAATGAAAGTGCTATACAATAATGACCAAGGGTAATAGAGATAATAGAAGCAATAGGATATTGATAACTAGTGCAATATAATTTTTATAAAATTTACAACAATAAATATTTGAAATGAAAATGAAAATTGAAAATGAGAATGAAAATTGAGAATGAAATGAAAATTGAGATAATGACAAGATCGTAAAATAATTTAAACTATTGAGAGTTAGTTCCGATATTGATACGGAAATTTTTATAATGTTTATAAGGTATTGAAAAGGGAAATTGAACGAAAAATTTATAATGAACATTTTTAATAATTTTGAAAGAAGATACTTATTTTTTTTAATAGAGAAAGAAGATCGAAGGAAATAAAATTATTGCATAATGAGATCCATTGAAATTGGTCTAAAATTTTAAAGCAACTAGATAAACATTTTTAACATTTTTGACAAGTAAAGGAAAATCTAAAAACTAAGATTAAATTTAAAAATCAAATTAAGAATTTAATAGTTGGAATTAAATTATACTTGGAATCGAAGATTACAAACAGAATTTAATTTGAAGCATGGGCTTGAAAAATTAACTAGAATTAAAAATCTGGAAATTAAAACTTAAGCTTTAAATTGAAAATTAGAACAACCCATACACATAAGCATAGGTTAAAACAAAATAGAATATAAAAATATAGAGTACTTAATATAATAAATATAATTTTTTATAAAATTCTACAAATTTCTAGGAATAGAGAAAAACCTAAAAATTACAATTAAATTAAATTTAAAAATTT
Organism: Cordilura impudica; assembly: GCA_963682025.1. Classification (NCBI taxonomy): domain Eukaryota; kingdom Metazoa; phylum Arthropoda; class Insecta; order Diptera; family Scathophagidae; genus Cordilura; species Cordilura impudica. The sequence goes on from OY821518.1 coordinate 107,809,944, forward strand.
AGAAAATAGAATTCAAAATAAACAAAACTAAAAGTAAAACTTAAATTAAAATTTAGAAATCAAAAATCTAAATAAATTTTATAATTGGAACAACATAAAATTCCAAATTAAAATTATTTTTATAGGTTATATAAAAATTTGAATAAATTCTATTACAAAAAAAAAATGAGAAACAAAGTTCTTTTTCAGACGATTACCTGGCCAGCGGTCGTTTGCAAAGGAAATTTGTAATTAAAATAATGTAACTTAAACCAAAAATTTGAAAATGGAGTAATTTTGATTTTGAATTATGATATATAAGGGTAATTTTTATAAGGAAAAATTAAAAATAAAATTAAACATTGTTATTCTAAAATTAATTTTAACTACGAAAAATTTTAATTATTACAGAAATAAAGTTTTATTAACAATATAGAATTTACAATGATAATTAAAATTAAAAATTTTTAAAATTAAATTAAATTCATTAAACATAAAACTAATACTAAAATTATTTCTTAGACTATTTTAAAATTATAATTATATCAGATTAAGTTTTATCATTATTAAAAATATAAAAATAAATATAAAAAAAAATAACAAATGGAATTAGAATTGTATCTAATGTTGAAAAATTTTTAAAATACAAAATTTTCTTAGTCTGTTAATATGTACAACCCTAATGAGACTACCCTGATGTGACTACCTGAGTTGACATATACATTTCTTAATGTTTACCATTATATGGAAAAACGAAAAATGTAATTAAAATTTAAATTAAAGTTAGATTTAAAAACATACAAATTAAATTAAATTAATATTAAAACTAAAGTTAACGTAAAATTAAAACTAAAATTAAAATCACACAAATAAAAATTCGTTTTGAAACTAAACATAAAATTTGATTACAACATTATAGAAATTAATTAAAATTAATTTAAAACAAAAGAGAAAAGGGAGGAATAATACCCTTCGAAAATAAAAATTTAATAATATAAGTAAAATTTTATTGTTAAGAGTAAATTAAAAAAAAAAAAAAAAAAAAAAAAAAAAAAAAAAATAATAATATATAAAAAAAATTGTAAGCCTATATAAAAGAATGATCAAGCAGTTATTGATCATTCTTTTTCTGAAAAAGGGAGGTGTAGCGTGTTTGATCAGTGACTATTGCCATGTCGTAGACATGCAATAGTACACCCATGCATTCCAATGCATGTGTCCATGCTACAGCTCTCTAATCGTGAGAAAATGCTGTCTTCAGCATTCTCCACGATTAGTAAGTTATTAATGTTTATGTATGTGTACGCGTGTACAATATTTATGTATACGCGTACGATAAGATAAAATCTTTTTAGAAAAGTAAGAACAATCATAAAATAAACTTGAACATAAACGGTCGCACAAGCGGCCGTTCTAATACAAAAAACAAATAAAAAAAGGATTTTTAATTAAAACAAAATAAAATAGGAATAAAAACATTTCAATGCCACCCACAGTTCATAAAATTTTGTACCATGGGGAACAAAACAATATGCTACCAATAGGAGATCTATCTGAAGAACCACAAGAAAAAAGAGCAAAGACTACAGATTCTTTCGCGATTACAACACAAGAAAAATGCCCAGATGTTGCACTAATGGAGACCTTATCACTATTTTGTTGTGCACTTGAGATCCATATATGTCCAACATTCGACAAAAATGGAAAACTACCTTTATTAAATTAGACGAAGAAGCTAAACAACTTCTAGAAGATGAAAATCAAGGTTATATAGAAGAAATATTTACTAAAATTGTTTGATTTAAGGTAGTTTTTCAGTACACTAAAACTAAGTTATACTCTTTTTTTTATACACAATTTTTCTTGATTTATAAATTTATGTAGTTGATGAATTTACAATAAAAATTGATATAGAAATATTTAAAAAGACAATAAAAAAAATTTGAACTAAAGTAAAAACATACGACTTTTTCATTGAAACTTCTTTATCTTGAACCAATATCAGGTAACTTTTACGTTCGCTGCTTAATAAATTATATTTTAACTCGGGCTGTTTAAAAAAAGCCAACATATGGCCCTTGTGGCCACTAGGACTAAAAAGTTTTCGGGGGCCAAGGTTTGGCATTTTCTGACAAATTTTAACTTACAAAATTTTTAAAAAGAATTATGCCTGGTTTTCATTATGTCATATAAACTGACAAGAGCCAATTACCTCAACTGACATTTAGTAATTTTCTATTAATTACGCTTGCATTACATCTTATAAACTAAAAAAAATCCGGCTGTCAAACAAAAACAAATTACCAACATGTTGGCAATTTAATTTTTAGATGTCAAATGTTGCCAGGGGTTTGTAAATGACAAGACATATGACCTGTTTTCATACAACTGACAATAATTGACTAATATTGACATTGAAAATGACATAGTGAAAACTAGGCATTAGTTGTAAAATTAACTGAAAAAATAAGACATTAAATAATAAAAAACATTTTTTAACCTTTTAATACTTCACTTTTGAACAAAAATTCAACTGAAAATGAAAATGTATATAAATCCTCCATAACTTTTATTTTTATTACCGGTCGATATTTACGTTGTATAGCAAAAATTAAAGACTAAAGTCCCACCTACCAAACAAAAACAAACCACATATCAAAATTTCAATCCAATCAAAAGTTATGGATTTTTTAGCGCCTTCTCGTGAAATGGTCCACTATGCGACGATTCATTAGAATTTAAATGTGAGTTATTTAAGATGCTGATTTACGTGATTCCGAAATATATTTAAAAGTTGTTGTCTACTTTTTGGCTGAACCGGCTAATGTCTGAAAGGTTATTATTATCTTTTTTACGTCTGACTTTTTCTTCTTCCAAATTCAACAGTAATCAATTCGCAATGAAAAAAGATTCATTGTGGCTACCAAATTTATTGCCAGCCCCATTTCAACAAATTTAATTAGCAAAGTACGTCTTATCTGGGTAACAAATGTGTGACTTTAAGAGTAAATATTTTATCACATTGAATAAAATCGAAAATACAGTTTGCAGGCGTTTTTCTCTGGCCAACTTTAGAAAAATTCGGTTGCCGATTTTTTTTTTTTTTTTAGAAGCAAATCGAATTAGACTAATAATAATTATAATTTTGTTTAATTAATGGTGTTCTTTATTTAAGTATTCTTCATATACTCATATTATTTGCTTTAGAGCTTCAGGACATTGAATCCCATAAAAGAACATGTAAAAGACATGTAAGTGTAGTTGGGTGAACTAGCTATAATTTGGAAATTGAAGTTCTGTCTAGGACAATTATTCGATACCCCAGACCATAAACTCGTAAAGCGAATACTTATAGGGTAAACACAGTGCTAATAATCATAGACCAAATTTCTTTAAGATTCATGTGTATTACCCCGAGTTATATTGAAGCAGCTTTTAAATACACAAGGTGTTTTTGGCAACGTCCACTTAATTACAATTGAAAGGTGTAACACTTTTTAATCGCTATTTTTATAGCTTATTAGAAATACATATAGCTATCGGAGACAATAGAACAATTTGAAATTTAAAATTTAATTCGAAAATGCAGTATACTTGGGTCTCTTGTGATTTATATTAAACGATCAATATCTGATAAAACTTCTTTTTTCTATTTATCTTTCTAATAAAATAAAAACCATTTAAAAAATGAATACTTATCTAACTAATATCCTCCGGAATTGTTTCCAAATTCTTTTTAACTAATAGCACACATTTTTCTAAATGATCTTTAGCCTTATATACAAATGAAGCAGTTGGTAGATTAATAACATTCTCACTAAGAGGAAAGGGCTCATCATGTATTCAAATTTGGATATCTTGTAGAATCTCACGTACTTTTCACATGAGTTCTAGACACAATATTATAACAAAGTTTGTCAAAAGTAAAAAACGAAAAAGACTAGATCTCAAATTATATACGCTTGATCTTTTAAAACGATGATTAAGATTAATAAAATAGTTTAAGACATTTTTGGTATGTTCATGCTTTCTTAATTGAAATAAGTTTTTAAATCCAATGAGTATAAATATGAATACATACCATTAAATATTTTTTGTGTGGGTTAATTTATTAAGTTTGATGCCGACTTAAGCTACGAGAATTTCTATTACATAGTTCCATGATAGGCTACTTTGAATCAGTTTTCCAACGATATATAATATTATTAGCCAAGTGTCTTCTTTAAAGTAAAAAAATAAGATTTTTTTCATGTGCCTCCCACCAGAAATTGGCATAAAATATTTTTAAACCCATGGTTTCGCCCATTGGTTTAAGTTTTCTAAGTTTACCATTTGTTAAAAAAGTAACTTTAGTAATTATAAAATTATAAAAAAGATAACTTTTATTGAAAATGTACCTGTCATTGGGAAATTACCTTTTATCAAAAAGTACCTTTTATTAAAAAGTACCTTTTATTACAAAGTACATTTTATTAAAAAGTACCTTTTATTAAAAGTAGCTTTTATTAATAAGTACCTTTTATTAAAAAGTACCTTTTATTAAAAAGTACCTTTTATTAAAAAGTACCTTTTATTAAAAAGTACCTTTTATTAAAAAGTACCTTTTATTAAAAAGTACCTTTTATTAAAAAGTACCTTTTATTAAAAAGTACCTTTTATTAAAAAGTACCTTTTATTAAAAAGTACCTTTTATTAAAAAGTACCTTTTGTTAAAAAGTACCTTTTATTAAAAAGTACCTTTTATTAAAAAGTACCTTTTATTAAAAAGTACCTTTTGTTATGAAGTACCTTTTATTAAAAAGTACCTTTTATTAAAAAGTACCATTTATTAAAAAGTACCTTTTATTAAAAAGTACCTTTTTATTAAAAAGTACCTTTTATTAAAAAGTACCTTTATTAAAAAGTACCTTTTATTAAAAAGTACCTTTTATTAAAAAGTACCTTTTATTAAAAAGTACCTTTTATTAAAAAGTACCTTTTATTAAAAAGTACCTTTTATTAAAAAGTGCCTTTTATTAAAAAGTACCTTTTATTAAAAATTGCCTTTTATTAAAAAGTACCTTTTATTAAAAAGTACCTTTTATTAAAAAGTACCTTTTATTAAAAAGTACCTTTTATTAAAAATTGCCTTTTATTATTAGGTACCTTTTGTTAAAAAAATTACCCTTTAATTATAAAGTACCTTTTATTAAGAAGTACGTTTTATGAATAAGTACGTTTTATTACAAAACATCTTTTCTTAAAAAAGTACTTTTTATAAAAAAAAAATTCTTTTTAGTGTAGCTATCTTCGCAAAAATATGAAAATTATTGTTCAGAAAAAAAAATTGTAATGAATTTCGTTTATAAAAGATACAACTTCCTGAAAAATTTGCATATAAAACATTTTAACTTGAAACTATTATTATTTCTAAAGGTTGTCCCAAAATTCATGTAAGACTTGAATTTACCGCTACTTGTTCAGTAAAGTGTTGGCTACCAAGGAAAAGATTAGAGCATTAGATGGTGTAGCAATGCATTTTCGTTGTTAAAAATTAAAAAAAAATAATGTAAGTTTGGCGGCTACCGTTCGAACAAAATCATTTTAAGCTACGGAGCACCCCTTTCATCTTGATGACTTCGTTAATTGTAAAAATTGCGGCTTTTGGGCTTCAGAGAACTTAAAAAATACACGCATTTTAAACGTGCCACAGATTGGTGCATATTTGAGGCTCGATTTATCAATGGACCATACTTCTTCGAAAATAAGGCCTCTCAGGTATTGAAAGTTACTCACGCTCGATATCGCGGCAATAGAACAGAGTTCTTTTTAAATAAATTGTAACTATTTGAAAAATTGTATGAAGATATTGTCACATGAAATAACTCCAGTGAAACTACGAGCAATTTCTTGGTCATGCACTTCCCGTGGACTACGCCAAGAAGACCACTAACAGACGTGCATTAAAGGAAGAAATTCAGCCAAATATATACCAAATGAAAAAAATAATATTATGTACGAAAATTTCTATCTCAATCAAATCATGTGTATTTTTAAAATTATTATTAACTTGCATGTTCTCTAGCGCTTCGCTGCAACTAACCGAGATTCACTAACGTGTTTATTTCATAATAATTTTCTCTACGAAGTTTGTATTCTGCAATTAAAGTATTTTATCATATTTGTTTTATATTGTTTTTTATTTCAATGCTTGTTGGTGTACAATAATTTTTGTTTTTTCATTCGGTATAACAATTGTCAATTTTTTTGATTTTTCTACTCTGGATCTTAGCAATTTTTGATTTCGCCCATTTTTGATTTTGAAGAATTTTGTTTTTGGCGAATTTTGTTTTTCGCAATTTTCAATTTTGTCGCTTTAGCAGTACAGTACTTTATATTTTTGTATAGGAGTTGACACGACCACTAATCCTATCTCGCCCATTTTTTTATCTGACTACTCATATTAGTATCTGATGGACTCGTACAAATTTTCAAGGGTTTTCCTTTTATACTAGATACTCCAGTACTATAGGCGGTTATGTTTTAAATTTAATTTAACAAAGTCTGTTCAGGTTTTAGAAAACCAAGGTAGAAAACCATACCAGCACACTTTCAATAAACATCTTCATAAACCATGAATGATAAAAACAAAATTGTATAATTTTACTTGTTCAGTTATTTTATTTTAACAGGGCAAAAAACAGAACATTTAAAAAATTTACCACAAAAAATTACATAAATTACTTGGTAAATCTTTTATGTTTTCCAATTTTCTAAAAAAAAATTTCAACACAAAAAATAGCTGGCATATTTTCACTACCATACAAAAAAAGTATAATTTGCTCCAACATTTTTTTCAGGAAAGTAATTTTCATCTACATTAGCCATGTGGTCGCTTGAAAACACCCACTCAAATAGAAACCATCATACATAACTCATTTGCACAGCTCAGTTGTATGTGTGGCTTTTAACGATTTAGAGGTGTATGATTGTTTTTTTTTTTTTAGAAAATATTAAAGCCATATTAAAAATTCACTGTTGACTACAGAGAAAAATTCTCTTTGTGGTTAACTTAAATTTTCATAAGTAACTTAAATGCAAATTAACTAAAGGTTATTGAATAAATAAACTGATGGTGACTGACGGCTAAATAATGATAGAAAGAAACTGGAATGTGTTTAAGTGAGCGTTACCGAGATCTCAATGTATTTAGAAGATGTCTTATGGAATTTGATGGTCACAATCGGGTACGGTGTAGTTATTTAAGCATTTATTTTTTACGACATTTTCCTATAAATTTTTGTGTAAAAATTCGTTGTACATCCGCGAAATGATAATCTTGATTGTGGTAAGCTGAAATTAAAATTTGTATATATTGTAATATACCGCTGTCTTGTAGGAGATATTTTAAAAGAAAATGCCCTAACTTTATTCTCTACTTTTTGCTTGTTTCTCCATCCCACACTCTCTGAAATAGAGCCCACTTCGTGACGAAAGTCTTTGAATTTACAAACCAAAGAAAAAGAGCCTTTCTTCATTATTCATACGCCAAATTATGACCACCTAAGAAACCCAATATTTTGAAATTATAAATTCAATATGGGAATCTATAACTCATAAAACTCATAAATTGAAAATACCAAGAAAATAACTGACGACTTATCCTTAATTTCACGATATGTTCGAGATTGTTCTATGAAATCGGAGATGAAATAATCGAATTTAGTCCATTGCGTTGAGGATGCATTAGAGGATTTAAAAAGAGTAAAAAAATAATGAGAAAGCATTCCAATTGCATGTGTGATTTCCTTTTTTCACTCGTTCTTTTGATTCATACTCTCTGTCTGTCTGTCGTGGGGCAACCCCATTCCCCCTTATCCAATTGATCTGAAACTTGGCCCATCATAGTCTTGTTGTGACTACAGATTAATTATGGGGTAGCCAGGCACAGTCACGCGTAGTGAATCACAGTCACGGAGTGATCTAAATGTCATTTCCCCTCATCCAATCGATCTGAAACTTGGTCGATACACTTGCCGTGAAAAAAGATTAACTTTGACATAGTCACACATAGTCACGCACAGACACGGAGAGATTAAAACCTCATTCCTCCTCATCCGAACGATCTAAAACTTTGTCCATAGACTTGTTGCGGCCAAAGATTAATTTTAAGATAGTCATACACAGTCACGCATAGTCACGCACAGTCACGGTGAGATTAAGACCTCACTTCCCCTCATCCGATCGATCTGAAACTTTGTCCATAGATCTATTGTGGCCAAACATTAATTTTAAAATAGTCGCGCAATATCACACACAGTCACGGAGAGACAGCTGGCAATGCTTTAATGATATTTGAACGAAACGAAACGAAACAAAAGGTCACTTTTGAAAGAACAAATAATAGATTCAAAATCAGTTAGTTAAAAAAAATAATAATCTATATATATAAAACTAGCTGTTTTTTACCCGGTCTTGACCGGGATAAAAAGGCCTTTGACTTGAAAATGGTTCACTATGCTTACCAGGCGCTGAGTACTTAGTCCCCAATTAACAAATTCCCCAATAAAATGAACTTTCTCCCCAAAAATTTGTATGGGCAGTAAATTCATTTTTTATTTCAATTAAAATTTTTTGATTTTTTAATTTAGAAGTTTTTTATAAGATGCTGCAGCAAAAATGCTTCAAAAATAAGTTGCGAAACCGCTTTAAGTTTTTTTTCAGTTTATTTATAAATATCAAATTTAACGGAATGGTTCGCAAATTAAAGGAACCTATAAAAATCTTTTAAAAATTGAATTTCTTCATTCAATAAGTGAATTTCTGAAAGTTGACGTCAAATTCAAGTTTCAGAAATGAAAGACTAATGCGACGTTTAATATTGTGTCGCAAGGTTTCTTTAAGAAACTACTTATAGTATATGTGTGGCCTATTTTGACCAACAGGTAATTACATCACATACGTTGATAAAATTTATCATACGACATTTCACTAAGCTGTATTCCGCGAGCGAGTCGCGTCCGCTTCCGCGCGTTTGGCAGCCACACCCGTGCTGCCGCGGAGTTGTTGTCAACTTTTTTTTTTAATCGCCAAAATATATTTTTCAGATCATTGCGATATTTTAGCTGACCTGTGTTCCGCGAGCGCGTCGCGTCCGCGTCCGCGAGCCGCACGCCGCTTCCTCGCAGCTACTACCCTTGCTGCCGCTAAGTTTTCGTTAACTTATTTTAATCCCTAAAACATATTTTTAGAGCATTGCGATATTTTAGCTGAGCTCTGTTCCGAGAGCGCGTCGCGCCCGCATTCGTCGCGTCCGCGTACGCGCGCGCGTGCCGCTTCCTTGCAGCTACTAACCTTACTGCCGCTTAGTTCTCGTTAACTTATTTTAATCCCTAAAACTTATTTTTCAGAGCATTGCGTCGCATCCGTCGCATCCCCGTCCGCGTCCGCGCACTGCGCGCCGCGCGCAGCTTCCGCGCATTTTGCAGCCACACCTGTGCTGCTGCGCAGCTGTTGCCAACTTATATTAGTTGTCAGAATATATTTTTCAGATCATTCCGATATTCTAGCCAAGCTGTATTCGCCGTGCGCGTAGCTTCCGCGCAACGAAATGATGCTGTTGGAAAGAATACTCATTTTAAATGCATTTACTGTAGGACATATATTGAGAGCAGTATGCACATGTTTACTAAAATAAATATTTAACAAAATTCATTAAATAAAAATGTGTAAAAATTTAAAATGAATTTGGGGGGTAAGTTCATTTTTTATTTCGATTAAAAAAAAAATGGGGAAATTGTTCATTTCTTTTGGGTACCTTTTTTAAGTTTGGGGAATTTGTTCGCCGTGTAGTTATTTCCGTGTAAACCAAATTTCAGAGAAATCCGTTAAAAAGTACAAATTTGTATAGGGAAGAAATTTACCACACAACAAAATATGAATTTTATATGAAATTCTGTACACACGATCTCTATACCCCAGGAAAGGTCGCCATATATTTTTTACTGGCCACGCCTACTTTTACGCCTACTTTTTATGTAAAATTCCTTTAAACTTTTATTCATATTTGTTCACTATACAAATTTTTATTTGTTAACAGATTACTCTGAAATTCGGTACACACGATCCCTGTACTCCAGCTAAGGTCACCATATAACTCTTATCGGCCACGCCTACTTTTACGCCCACTTTTTATATACAATTCATTTTCTACATTTTGGTATATTTGTTCGCTATACAAATTTTTATTTGTTAACGGATTTCTTTGAGATTCGGAACACACGATCCCTGTATTCCAGCGAAGGTCACCATATGCTTCTTATCGACCATGCCAACTTTTACGCCCGCTTTTTATACACAATTCGTTTTCTGCTTTTTGGTATATTTGTTCGCTATGCAAGTTTTTATTTGTTAACGATTTCGTCTCAAATTTGGTACACACGATCTCTGTAGTCACCATATGCTTCTTATCGGCCACGCCTACTTTCCCGACCACTTTTTTAATATTTTATGGCTTTCGCTCCAATTTACTGCACATTATTCTCAAATCCCAGGTAATGTCGTCATATGCGTTAATCGGCCACGCCCACTTTTTTTAATTTTCTATATACGCTTTTAGTGTTTGTTAACATATTTTAATTTTTCAATGGACTTCCCAAAAATTTTGTACATAAATCTCTTTACTTACTACTCTTGAGTTTACACCATTAAAAATGAAGGTTTTCAATCAACTTATCACAAATTTTTCCGTCTTATATTTTGTACTATATGAGTTGCAACACCCCAAAATTAGTGCAGATTTATTTCATAGGTTGGCTACCGCTGCAGGATTATTCCGATTATAAATATTTGTATCTCGCCTTTTTAAATACAATGGAAACAAAATATTACATTTATTTCCATCTTGCCCTTCGGCTACATTGGAAAGCAGCCTATTACAAATATTTCCATTTCATCTTTTTCACTATACAAATGAGTTGTAAAGGTGTAAAAATACTTGCAATTGTGCCTTGCACATGAAAGCATAGCATATAGGCCGTACTACCTCAAATGCAAAAAGGCTTAAACAAAACAGAACTCTAGAGAACCTGATCAAACCCAAATTCGTATCGAGTGTCAACGAGTTATACAATCTGAGTCGAGAAATGCTGAAACACCTAAGCAAACCCAATAACGTCTTGAAGCCCAAAGATCAAGACAATCTTTGTAAGAGAAGCGGAAATGCCTGAATCTACTCCAGTGCGTCTAGAAATCCAGCAGCTAAGCCAAGCTTAGTCGAGGGAATCTGAAACTCCGGAAACGACTCAACAATGTTTTCAGGCCCAACGAATAAGACAAGCTAACTCCAGGGAATGTGAAACTCTTGAAACGACTGTAATATCCCTACCAGAAGACTTTTGTAAGTTGGTTTTTCATTGCAAGAGATGGTACACAAAGTTGTTCCTAACATAACGTACTTTAGCAGGTATCAACTTAGATTCTCCCTGTTTTTCTCATAGACATTTGTCACCTGCTCCAGAGTTGGGAGCCAGAACAAGCTTTTCTTATATGCACCAGAAGGAAAAACTAGAATTGCTGTATATCCCCAAGCTCTAGAATAAATAAAATTCGTAACTTTTAGACATAATACACTCAAATTAATCCATGCTAAGTTGTAGTGGTAAGCATGCGCTCAGCACTTAGCCCCCAATGCACAAATTCCACAAAAAATGAACAAATTCCCCAAATTTTTAAATAAAGGTCCCCAAAAGAAATGAACAAAATCTCCATACTGCTCCCAATAAACGTATTTAAAATCTGTATTCTTTTCAATAGCATAATTTCGATATGCGAAAGCGGCGCGCGGACGCGACGCGATGCGCAATTAAAATAGGTTGACAACAAATGCGCGGCAGCGCTGGTATGGCTGCCAAACGCGCGGAAGCGGTGCGCGGACGCGGACGCGACGCGTTCGCGAACACAGCTCAGCTAAAATATTGCAATGATCTGAAAAATAGATTTTGGCGATTAAAATAAGTTGGCGACAACTGCGCGGAAGCACGGATGTAGCTGCCAAACACGCGGAAGGGGCGCGCGAAAGCGGATGCGACGTGCCCATGGAACACAGCTCAGCTTAAATATAGGAATGTTCTGAAAAATATATTTTGGGATTCAAATAAATTGACGACAACTGCGCGGCAGCACGGGTGTAGCTGCCAAACGCGCGGAAGCGGACACGACGCGCCCACGGAACACAGCTCAGCTTAAATATGGGAATGTTCTGAAAAATATATTTTGGCATTCAAATAAATTGACGACAACCGTTTAGTGAGTCAACCGTTGGCTTTAAAATAGTGAAGAGACCCAAGTACCTATAACAAATTGTATTGGTTGTTAATTTCAGATTATATAAAGTAACTAGCAGTATACCCGCTACGTAGTTAGCGTAATTATTATATTAATTATTTAAGCCATAATAATAGTTAAAAACAATAAGAACAAGTAAGAAAATTATAGTCGGTCTAGACCGACTATACGACACCCTATACCATGCGTTTAGAAACCATATCTCTTAGGCCCAACTAACTGGACATTGAAAATAAGCAAAAACCAAATTTGAGTGTAATTTTTATTAATTTTTTTGGCTGCAGATATGAAAAAGTTCATATCGGATGCTATATCTATAAAGGGACTAGGTCCAAAAATGGACCGATCCTGATCATGTTTGGTAAAGTCTCTTGTATTTTGCAAAAATATGTACAAACAAAATTTGAGAAGAATCAGTGCAATATTTTTGTTTTTTAATAGACTTAAGTGAAGATCGGGAAGCAGCTCTATATGGGGTCAAAGGTATCATTTTTGGACTACTCATTAGTGGATGTAATGCACGCATACAAACCCAATTTGAGTAAGATCTATATGACAATTTGGATCTTATGGCAATTTATGTCGATTTCATATGGGTAATTTGTATGGGGGCTAGGTCTGAACATGCACCGATTCTCACCAATTACAACAGCGTTCATCCCATGGCCGATAAAAGCTTATGTGCCAAATTTCATCAAAATATATCCATATTTGCGACCTGCAGTTTGATTAGAAGCTTTACATGGACACACAGACGGACGGACGGACGGACGGACGGACGGACGGACGGACATTGTTAAATCAACTCAGAAAGTGATTCTGATTCGATCGGTATAATTAAAGATGGGTCTAGGTCAAATATTTTTGGTTGTTACAAACAGCAGCACAAAGTCATTATACCCAAACCCCATATTAGTATAGGGTATAAATATGGTGTGAGTGACAATACGATGGAAACTTTTAACAAAATATATTTTTGACGACTTGGATGGAATCTTTTATTAGTTTAAACATTTGAACGTTTTATTTATTTAACAAAGAAGAAATATTAATATTACTTCATTAAAAATTAACAAAACTTATTAGTATTAATTTCTATGCTGTTGACAAAGCAATGGAAACCTTTACTATACAATAACACTGTGCAATAAAATGATGATCATGATCTTGAAGGGTGGATGATTTCTATACCGAACGATTATATTAATTTATTTTAGTAAAACTCCCGAAGTGTCTAAACGTTTTGGGTCCATTTAAATATATAAATTTTTGGTCAACACTATTCGCAAGATTAATGCTAGCCAGACGATTTTATGGATTTATTCATAGAATATTTCTCACAAATATTCTTTTGTCTGCGGCCATCACTAAAATCATCTATTATTCTAGATTTTAGCTCTTCATTAAACTTTATTCTTGCCATTATTTTATAATAATTGAAAGAAAACATCAGAATTTATAAATATTTAAATAACGGTTAAAATTTTTAAAATCTTTTTTCACTGGTTCTTCTTTTTTTTAGGATTTTATCAACTCTGGCATCACTTAAAAAACATACTTATTTTCGTTTATCTATTTTTTAGCTGTATTTTTTGCAACAAATGTGTTGTCTTCCAATATAGAATGCACCCAATAGTAATTTCGTAAAAGAAATACTAAGCGTAATTATTAAAAAAACAATATTGGCAAATTTTGAATTTTGTAAAAAATTTCCAATGTATTGCGCCCTACACTATTTAAGTACCACTTTTTTATTCATTACAGTTTCGAAAATTATTCAAAAATAATATTATTTGTAATATCGATGGCTTAGTTTGGAAAGAAGTAACTGAAGCCATAGGACAACCGCTATTGAAATTGGTGAAAATGAGTGCATTTTTATACCTTATCCCCTTCAAATGACCCCTATGATATCGACTTAACTTGCCATAAGATCCAAATTACCAAATAGATCTCAGTCAAATTGGGTTTGTGTATGTTTATTACATCCATTAATCCGTAGACCAAAAATAAATTATATATGTTGTTGCAAAATATAAGTGACTGTACCATGAATGTTCAGGATTGGTCCAATTTTCGACATATATTTGGTTTATGATTTTTTTAAACCCAATTAGTTGGACCTGAGACCAATTCTCTGAACGCGTGGTGTAGGGTATCGGTCTAGGCTATCATTTTCTGTCTTGGTTTCTTAAGAAAATGTACATTCAAAGGAAAATTCTCCAGTTGAAATGTATCAGTTTTCCAATTTTTGGCCGTTTTTACCCCCCCAAGTGATCGAATTAGAACAAAGTTTATTCTTCTCCGATGTATGTGACTCTGGTGGAATCTACATATCAAATTTCATATTCCCAAATTACTTTGTAAAGAGGATACAAAAAGGTACACTTTTACACTTCCGTTTTTGTCCACCCTCTTTTAACCTCCGAATTTTCAAAAGCTTCCGTTTCATTTGATGTTTCTATCTTTTGTGGAATCCACAAACTAAATTTTATATTTTTGTTTGCTTAGAAGATACCAGATATATAATTTTTACCTCTCTGGCCGTGTTTCTTCCCCCACACGTTAAAATTACCGATAAATTCATCCTTGACTGATACCCGCGTATTCAGTGGAGTCTGTATTCCAAAATTCATAAATATAGACTAATATGTTAAGAATTTCCAAAAGTTTCCCACTCATCGGGTGTTTATATCTCCAGTGGAATTCACGAACCTCATTCAATATTCGATTGTTTAGAAGATACCAAATGTACACTTATTAGTATTACCAATTAATTCATCCCTGATTGATGTCTGTATGACAAAATTCATGTATACAGATTAATATATTAAGAAGATACAAAAAGGTACCATTTCCTCTTTTTTGACCGTTTTCACCCCCCTTAAAATCCGAATTCCAAAGGTTTCATCGCATCTGAAGTATCTAGTGGAATACACATACTGTATTTCATATTCATAGATTCATTTGTTTAGAAGATACCAAATGTAAATTTTTTCCCCTTTTATTTTCCCCTTTTTAGCTCCTTAAGCGCGAATTTCTAAGAATCCCTATTTCGGTCCGAATCTGCCTCCCAAAAGGACCCCACATTCCAAATGTCATATTCCTGGGACCATTTTTAAAAATATTCCCCTTTGGGACGCTTCTACCCCTTTTTACCCCCCTAAAGTGCGAATTTCTATTTTGGTTCGAGTGTACGTCCTAAAAGGAACCTACATTCCAAATTTCATATTCCTGGGACCATGTTTAAAAATGTCCCTTTTTGGGCCGTTTTTATCCCTTTTTACCCCCTTAAAATGCGTATTTCCAAAAATACATATTTTGGTTCGAGTCTGCGCTGTAAAAGGAACCTACGTTCAAAATTTCATACTCCTAGGACATTTTTTAAAGATTTTTTAAAAATTCCATTTTTTCGGCAGTTTTTACCCTTTTTTTCCCCCTAAAATTTCGAATTTCCAAAAAGGCCGTCTTAGTGGAATTACACTCTCCAGGTTCACCGGTTTGGGCTGGGCGATGATGAATGTGTCAGTCAGTCAGTCAGTCACTCACGCAACTTTTTTATATATCTATAATATTAATAGGCTAGGCGATTTCTTGTGACTGATGTTTTGTTCTAATGTTTTTTCCCGATTTTGAAAGGTATTTCTTTTTAGCCGATTTCCAGATTTAAAGATTTTAAAACTTTTCCTCTATTTTGAGTAAATTGCATTTAAAGTTGCTACTAATACATACATAAAATGATGTAATGCTATGTGTATGTTTATTAAATTTGTTAATGTGTTTGTAATAAAACTGAGTTTGTTTTTTTTTTTTTTTTTTGTTTATTTGTGAATTGGCCATACTTTTAAGGTCTTTATTTAATGAAAAAAAAAAAAAAATTTCCTAAAATTCGCACTCGAACTTCGAGGGCTGGAATCTGCTAGTAAAGTAATAAAAAGGCTCAATCCCGGTTTCACTTAATGTTATTTAAAATTAAAATAAAACAGTGTTGTGATGCTTCTTGCTGATTTTCCAGTTCGAGTGATGCAGCAATGTTTAATGCTCAGTATAAACTACTTTGTTTCACTTAAAGCAATACGCCCTGGTTTATGCTGGTGTTTAACATAAATGGTATTACAGCCGATTTGAACGAGGCCCAAAAGAAGGTGCACTCTTGCTGTTATCTACAATAAGAAAATATTTAGTTTTTCCGCTTTTGTGGTTTTTGAATC
Organism: Cordilura impudica; assembly: GCA_963682025.1. NCBI lineage: Eukaryota > Metazoa > Arthropoda > Insecta > Diptera > Scathophagidae > Cordilura > Cordilura impudica. The sequence continues at coordinate 107,826,458 of OY821518.1, forward strand.
ATTCAAATCCTACAATATGAGGCAGAGTTAATTATGTCGTGAGTAATTGCAAAAATGAACGTCACTTATCGTTTATTTAAGTGACTTACTTTCATTATATATGATAAATGCAGGCAATGCAGCAATACGTACCATATTTTAGGACATTGCAAGTAGCCGGTTTGTTGATCGTTGGCAGGAACATTCTCTAAGCATTTGATCCATTGCGCTAGGCACCACAGTTCCCTAGCAGGCTTATTATTCGACCTAGACAGCCCAGAGTACAAAAGGATAGCCAAAAATTTTTAAACTCTTCTAGAGTGATTATTCTCCATTCCTTTTTCTTCATACGATTTGCCGAATTCCATACAGTTGTTGCTTCGCTGGCTCTTAGATTGGTTTCCCGGAATATGGTGTAGGGTTCATATGTGTCTTTCACTTTCCCTGGCATGAATGCAGGTATACGGTGATGCAACTTTGCTCCATTTCATGCCATTTATATACGAAAATAACTGTCAGAAGTTTCGGTAGTAGCAGGAGTAGTTTCTAATTCATCTTCATTGTCTTCATCTAGCTCATAATTGATTTCCACGTGCGGTTCAGTTTCAACTATTTTAGTTATAACTTTGTTAGTTATACATTTTTCATAGAATAAAAAAGGGCTGAAAACCATTTATATAATACTAGATATAACCCGGTGTGCTTCGCTACCCCCTGCCCCCACCGCATCGTTAAGAAAGAGCTCACGCTAAGTCAAAAATAGCCTATAGCACTTTCCATATCCGTATTAAGACTCCGTAAAAATTTCAGGAAGATTAGATTAGTATTTACGGACATTACCTCCTACAAACTAACAAAAAAAACAGATATTACCTCTACAAGTATATTATATTAATTAGTATAGATATGGAACAATACATGTATATCCATTCCTTTATCAGTGTTGACACTCTTATAGACCCACATATGGCATTTTCCGTGAGCTAAAATTTGGCATATAAGTTTATTCTAGGCGGAAACTTTACCTGTAAAAAGTTTAGCATGGAAATTCCATGAAAAACACTGAAAATCGGGACAAATAAAAAATAGAACATTTAATAATAATTTCGTGAAAGTATCACGCATATGGCTGCGTAATATATAAAAAAAACGCTAACAAATCTTAACTACGTAGAGCAAAATTGTTTTAAATAAATGTTTTATTTTATCATTTAAAACTAACTGATTTATGATGTGTTTACAAAATTTCAATTTCAAATAACAACAACATAACTTAGTAAAAGGGCAAAATGCTGAAAAGAAAAAATAAATAATGATTGAGTTAGAAATTAAATCACGTTCAAGATCACAAAAAAAAGTTGATAAAATTTTATTTGTTATCGCACTTAAAATCTAGTTACGAAGGTGGACTGAGACATTTTTATTCAAAATATTTACTTAAGTATGCATGAGGAAAAAGCCAAGAAATATATTCAAATCAGAAAAGCTAAGTACACCTCTTTGGCGGAATTAGAAGTGCGATGAAATTATTGTTTTCTGTTTTTTGTTTTCTTTTTTTATATACGTAAACTATGTTTAATTTTATATACATAATTTAATAAATAGCAACAAAAATCAACGTAAAAGCACAGGAATAGCTTTTCTTGATGTTGAGAAAGCTTTTGACTCCATATGGCACAATGGAATTATTTTTAAGCTCAATAAATTTGGTTACCCTATAGATTTACAAAAAATTATAAAAAGTTTTTTATCAGACAGATACTTTGCAGTCAATTTGGATAACGAAAAATCTACACAAAGGCACATTCCTGCAGGAGTTCCGAAAGGATCAATCTTATCACCAACGCTGTACTCTATATATACTTCAGACTTTAAAGCCCTAAGCCCAAACAGCGGCCTTCTATGCAGATGACACCGCATTAATAACGAGTGGAAAACTTTCAAATGCAATAGTGAAGAACATGAAAAAAGCTTTAAGCCATGCTGAAAAATACTTCAACAAATGGAAAATAAAGATAAATCATGGGAAAACACAAGCAATTATTTTCCCGTTTTACAAGTCACCAAAAAGAATTCCGCAAATAACACTTTGTATGCAAGGGACTGAAATTCCAATACTTGATTCAGTCAAATATTTGGGAGTTGTTTTCGATAAAAAAAACTAACATTCAAAAATCATGTCACACAAGCGGGTGATAAGGCATTAAAGTGCGGAAGAGCGCTTTTCCCTCTGCTTAACCGAAAATCTAAACTAAATTGCAAAAATAAGCTGTTATTATATAATATGTGTATACGACCAATAATGACATATGGCTGCCAGGTATGGTCAACGAGATGTGCCAACACTTATCTTAAAAAGCTACAAATTATCCAAAATAAAAACTTGAAGATTATATAAAACCTGCCTAGAAGATACTCAACTGCACTGCTACACAGAAATTCTAAACAAGATCTGTTTAAAACTGTCATTAGTAAAATAACAACAAGATTCGAAGACAGAAACAGGTCTTCAAGTTTTGATTTAATAAGAAATTTGTAAAATTAACTTTTTCTAACTTCTGAATAGAAGATGCAAGAAGGGGTTAAAGACAGAATTTCTTAGAAAACTTAAAGTTTTTTCCTTATCTTTTTACCTACATGTAAATATTTCCAAATGTTTTTTCACTTATTAAAAAAAAAAAAGTAAATTATTTGTTGCAATACTTTCAGTAAAATCTCAAAAACTGATATTAAATATATGTATAAATTATTTTAATTGTAATGATGATAGTTTTTTAAATAAATAAAAAATAAAAAAAAAATTTTATATACATAAGATAAATATTTAAAATAAAATGCTGCTGATTTAACCCTTTTTAATTTATTTTTTTAAATGTCCTCATATTTTTTTTTTATATGTGCTCTCGTTATAAAATTCAAAGAATAGAAACACATTGTTCTATAATAAAAATTATATAACTTATAAAACAAAGTTTTTACTAAAACTCTTTCTTTCTTTATGCATATGAGTCTTGAATTTTTCCGTGACTGTGCGTGACTGTGTGTGACTATCTTAAAATTAATCTTTGGCCATAACAAGTCTATGGACAAAGTTTCAGATCCATCGGATGAGGGGAACTGGGGTTTAGATCTCTCCTTTACTGTGCGTGACTACGTCAAAGTTAATCTTTTTTTACACTAAGTCTATCGACCAAGTTTTAGATCGATCGGATAAGGGAAAATGGGTTTTAAATCACTCCGTGACTGTGCGTGACTATGCGTGACTGCACGTAACTATGTTGAAGTTGATCTTTCTTTACAGCAAGTATATCTACCAAGTTTCAGATCAGTCGGATGAGGGTAAATGATATTTAGATCACTCCGTGAATGTGCGTGACCATGCGTGACTGTGCGTGACTAAGTCAAAGTTAAACTTTTTTTCACAGCAAGTGTATGGAGCACGTCTCAGATAGATAGGGTGAGGGGAAATGACATTTAGATCACCCCGCGACTTGCCTGACCATGCGTGACTGCGCGTGACTAACTCAAAGTTAATCTTTTTTTCACAGCAAGTGTATGGACCAAGTTTGAGATCGATCGGATGAGGGGCAATGACATTTATATCACTCCGTGACTGTGTGTGACCACGCGTGACTGTGCGTGACTACCACAAAATTAATCTTAAGTCACGACATGACTATGGGCTAAGTTTGTGATCAATTGAATAAGGAGGAATGGGGTCCACCCATTGCAGACAGACAGACAGGCAGATAGACAGAGAGTATGAGCTGAAAGAAAGGATTTAAGAAGGAAAACACTTCGACTTAAACTAAATACCATCATTGGTGTTTTATGGACTTTTTAGTAACTTAAAAGGTATCTTCGCGCAATGTTCTTAATCTGCTTAAAAATAACACTTGATGAGTTAAATAGCTCTTCACATTAAACAAGTAAGAAATTATAGTCGCTCTAGACCTACTATACGATACCCTATACCATGGTTTAGAGACCTTTTCTCTTCGGTCCAACTAATTGCATATAGAAAATAAGCATAAACCAAATTTGTGTGCCATTGTTATTAATTTTGTAGGCTGCAGATATGAAAAAGTTCATACCGGGTGCTATATTTGTATGGGTACTAGGTCGAAAAATACACCGATCCTGACCATACTTGGTAAAGTCACTTATATTTTGAAAAAATATACACAAACCAAATTTGAGAAAAATCTGTGCAATATTTTTGTTTTTTGATAGATTTAAGTGAAGATCGGGAAGCAGCTCTATATGAGGCCTATGACTGAGAATTGTCCTATAGGGATTTTTTTGGACTACTGATTAATGGATACAATAAACACATACAAACCCAATTTGGCTAAGATCTATATGATAATTTGCATCTTATGATAATTTCATAGGGGTCATTTGTATGGGGACTAGTTCCGAACATAGACCGATTTTCACCAATTTCAACAGCGTGCATCCTATGGCTGATAAAAGCTTATATACTAAATTTCATCGAAATATATTCATATTTGCGACCTATAGCTTGATTATTATTATTATATTGTTTTATTGAATCACAACAAGAACAAATCTTATAAATTACAGTGATAGCAAGTAACATCTGTAATATTAACATTAAGTTACAGTAAATTTCGAGATTAATAAAAATAAAGTGAATTAATCATAAAAATTAACATAATAATGAACATAATAAAGTTGGCATTTAACATAGATTCAAACAAAAATTTTTTTAAGTTCCTTTTTGAAAAGTAATGCGTTGCTTTGTACACGTGGTGTAGTTAAAAAATTGTCTTGTAGACATTAGATATTTGTATTTTTGTGATATAAAATTTCTTCCACGAGGCGATTGTGCAAAAATAATTTTTTTGAAAAGATATTCTGGGTTTTCCGATAAATAATCCTATGCATAATTAAAAGGTTTTTATATTTTAGTAAATCTTTACAACTTGTATTATGTAACTGATATGAATATGATGATATACTATCTCGTCTACCTCTGTTGAAAATGTATCTGGCTATATTATTATATGTGACCTCGAGGCGATTAAAGTCAATAGTGTCGCAATTTGCAAATATTTCACACCCGTACAGTAGAACTGGTATTAAACAGATTTTTGTCAAAAGCATTCTTATTTCAAACGGCGTCCATGATTGCACAGCCCACAAGTTTCTCAATATCCCATGAACTTTACCAGCTGATATAATTATACTAGTGGATTGTGTGGCGCCTAGGCGCCCGTTTATTTTGACTTTAACAAACAATTTTTTTTTCCATTTCAGAATTTCCCTATATTTTATATATTTAAAAAAAAATTAATTTTAACATTTTTAAAATTTCTTAAAAAAAAAAATCGAAAAACAGTTGTAAAAAATACAAACCAAAAACTTCGATTTTCAAATGAAGTTTTGTAAAAGGTCCTTTTATGTATATTTTCGCAAAAGTTTGCCAGTAGCCAACCTTTGCTCTATACTTTTGCGACGGTGATCTGTTTTGCTCTGCACTGTAGCAAAAAATTTCTGTTACAAGCAGAATAAGAAAGAAGAAAAAAAAAATTATAACCTTGATCTTGAAATTATTTTCAAGTTCAAGTGTGTACATATAAACAACACCTTATATGGTAATATGTTGATGGCATTTTTTTTTTTGGCAAACTGATTTATGGCGTTTTTTTTTCTCTTCACTGTGTTGTATTAAATCATGAACACATTCATAAGCAATCATGCTGGTCAAACCATGTATTTTCTTGTATTGATCTCACCTGCTCTCATAGTCATATATGAGTGGGAGTGTTATAAATACTAGAGAATATTATGAATGCATATGAATGTTCTCAATGAATTGGTGGTGATTTTGTTTTTTAATAAACAGGTTTTTATCTGCAGATGAATGAATGAAGATGAAAAGGTTTAATGTAATAAAGTTAAATTTAAAATTAAAGATTAAAAATGTAGATTTAAGAAAGTTAGTAAATTTTTAAATTAAGCCTAAGATTAAAGAAATTTAAATTTTAAAAAAACATTAAAGTGAAATTTTTCAGAAAAAAAAATAAGATATAAAAAAAAATATTATTTTAGTGACATTTGTACATAAATTTTTAAAGAAAACATACATATAACAACAAATAATAGAGCCTACCAAATAATATAACTTAATAATAATACTTAATCCATTAATGAACAATATTAATGTTGCGAAGAAAATCATGTGTGTTACGAAAATTTACCAAATAAATTAAAAAAAAAAAATGTTTGATTTTAAAAATAAAACAAAACTAAAGTGTAACTTTCTCTAGATCAAGATATAAACAATTTTTACTATTGTATTTTAATTTAAGAATAAATTCGACGGTGAACCAAGATGTATTGAATAAAATAAATTAATGAGATTAATTAATGAGAATAATGTAAAGTAAAAAAAATTATTTAAAAGTTGCCGATACAAACAGATTGGGGGATGGTGATAAAGCCCAATATATTAAAAATTTCGGCACAACTATATATTCTACAACTACTTCATCGTTATCAGCCTTCTCCAAAGTTAATTAAAAGAAAAAAAAGTTTTCATCATTTATTTCTATACATTAAATATGCCAAAAAAAAAAGCAAGCATATTGCGAGGCACAACCACGGCGTCCGGCGGCAGCAGCTTCATCGGTACCTCATCGGAATGCAACACCAGCGATATGGCGATATGAAAATTGTGCAAAAATTAAAAGTGAACTAATATTAAAATTGTTCTACCATTAAAAATTTTTTCTAATATTAAAAAATTTTTATTAAAATTTAAAAATTATCCTAAGAATTAAAAATTTTCCTAAAAATTAAAAAATTGTCCTAAAATTAAGTAGTGCTAAAAATCAACTTTTGTTAAAACTAAAAATTTCATAAATTAAAATAATTTTCCTAAATATGGATAAAATTAAGCTAAATTTAAAAATTCTCCTAAAATTAAAATTATGCTATACTTTAAAATTTTTCTAAAATTAACATTTTCCTAAATTTAAAATTTCCCTAAAATTAAATTTTGCTAGAAATAAAAATTTAAAATTAACCTAAATTTAAAATCATAGAAATTTAAGAGATTTTTTTTTAAGATTTTTCTAATTAGAATTTAAATGTTTTCTAAATGTGAGGTTTTCTAATTAAACCAAATTTTTGTCATTAAAATTTGCTAACTGTAAGGTATTCTAAATATAAAAATTTACCTAAATACAAAATTTTTCTAAAATTACATAAAAAAGTTTTCTAATTATAAAATTTAAATAAATATATAATTTTCGAAATGTCAAAATTCGCAAAATATAAAATATTCGAAATATAAAATTTGTATAAATATAAAAATTTTCTAATTATTAAACGAAAAAAAATTTTACTAAATATAAAATTTATCTAATCATAAAGTTAAAAATAGAAATGTTGCTAAAATTTTCCTAAAACAAAATTTAGCTAAAATTTAAAAATTCTTCTAAAATTAAAATTAAGCTAAATTTAAAATTTTTTCTAAAATTAAAATTTTCCTAAAATTAAAATTTGGCTATAAATAAAATTTTGCTAAACTTAAAATTTTTCTAAAAGGTAAAATTTTGCTAAAATATAAAAAAAATTAAATAAGTTTTGCTAAATATGTATAATTTAAATTTTGAAACCTTAAAATGAAGGGTAAATAAAAAAATTTTTTTTAACCCAATGTAGAAAGCCGAACCAAACCAAAATCTTATTATTTTGTGGGTTACCTCCAATTAAGATGGAGTCGAGGTAACATGGTAGGGAGGGCAAAAGGGGCAGAACACCTCGTCCCCAATCCCAAGTTAAGTATGGCCATCCGTTCCATTTAGTATCCGCTTTATTGACATTTTTTTTAATCGCACGTGAAAATCTGTAGTGCGGTTTCCCTGGGCCTGAGCAAGACCCCACCCATCCGGCGAGCTAGGCCCCTACGCCAGCACGTGCGACCAGCAAAGGCTCAGGGAAACGGAAGCGGATCTTCCCACCAACGCCGCACCATTACACTTTCTGCTTCTGTACATAAGGATTTTTAATATTATATGATTTTAAAAAAATATTTTATTTTGATAGAAACTCGGCAATTTTAGTCTTATTAAGACAAACTATTAATATGTATCTTTTTAATAATTTAATTTATGTTTTATAACTTTTTAAAATGCATCAAAATAAATAAACTTATTCAACTAAAAAACAAAACAAAAAAATACTACGGTTATAACGAACTTAGTCTACAACGAACTAAATTGATCGGTCCCGCCGAGTTCGTTATAACCAAACTGCATTTTATTGTAGAAATAAGGGAATAGCATAGGAAAAAAGTTTTAGAGCAAGGTTCCTAAAAGTTTCTTGGGGGGGTAAGGTTTTAAAAGTTAATAAAAGTCGTATTTTGCATAATTCTTTTTTGAAGACATGAATACACGTTATAGCGTAACATTTGAAGAATCTTTGAAAAAATGTTCAACTAAAAATTTTAATAAATAAGTCCGTGACAGCCAATATCCGGAGGCGTTGTTGTTTTGAGGTGAACATCATAACTCGTTACCGGACCATGTGAAATAAAAAGCCTAAATGCGTTTAAAAGGTGACATGTTTCCTGAAGTAGTGACGAAGAGTTTTTAATTTTTTGTTTGCAGCATTTTGAAGTGAAAAACGATTTTTGGTATACATTTTCGGGGAAAAAAATGGGGAAGAAAATGGAATTTAAAAAAACTTCGTGGTTACTTGATGATTTATGTGTAGATATAGTGTCTAAAATTTCAAAAGAATCGGTCAAGAAGATTTTGAGTTATGATGTTCACGGACTTAGAACAAAAATTTTTTAAAAACTGATTTATATACTACTAGATGTAATCCGGTGCGCTTCGCTACACCCTCCCCCTCCCCTCCCCCGCCCTTCCGAATTGTTATAAAAAAGGCTCACGCAAAGTCCCAAGGCTCTCACTAACACAGTTATTCAGATATATCACATTTAATATTAAGTTTGTAAAGGGTGCCATGCGCATTTGTCCAATCCCGCCCATTTTTTTGTCTGACTACTCACGTTAATAATAAATAACCTGAGATAAATTTTCAAAGCTCTCTCTATCATAGTACTTTATATTATATTAAAAATTTACTTTGTATGGGAGGTGCCACGTCCACTAAAAATATTAAAAAAAATACAGCCTGTAGCACTTCCGATATTCGCAGTAAGAATCTGTTAAAATTTCAGGAAGATCAGATAAGTCGTTACGGAGATTACGTCCTACAAACAAACAAACACATTACCTCTTTATTATGCTAAGTATAGATCATTAATATAGATTCATTTATTTTGATACTTGCTGATATAAAATATTTTTTGTTTTTTTTAATTCGGTACAACAATTATCAGATTTTTCGGCGTTCCTGTCCTGGAGGTACATGTAGCTGCCCATGAGAAGAACATGGATTTTCCAAATTAGATCTGGCACCACTCAACTATTGGCTTTGAACTTAAAATATCACTTGGCAATTTTTATTTTTTTTTTAGCGATTTTTGATTTTGAAGATTTTTGTTTTTTGGGCGATTTTAATTTTTCGCGATTTTTGGGTTTGGCGATTTTTGATTTTGACGATATATTTTCCACGACAAATCACATTGATAACTAATGTACTTGTCAAAAGACTGTTGCTTTCATATTTTTGATATAGGAGGTGCCACGCCCACTTATCCCATCCCGCCCAATTTTTATTGGACTACTCATATTAATATCTGAGGGACTCGTGCAAAATGTCGAGCCTTTCCCAGTTATATGATATTAGATATCTACTTTGCATGGGCGGTGCTACGCCCCCTGCTTCTATCACGCCCATTTTTTTGTTCGACTAATCACACAAAGAACCTATGGGCTCACGCAAAGCCACAAAGCTCTCTCTTTTACAGTACTCCAAATATTTGACATTTAATAGTTACTTTGCATGGGCAGCTCCACGCCCATTGGTGTGAACCCGCCAATTTTTTGTCTGACTACTCATACTAAGATCTGATGGTGTCGTGCAAAGTGTCAAAGCTTCCCTCTTTTAGTACACCAGTTATATGATATCATATATTTACTTTGTACGGGCGGTGCCACGCCCACTGCTCCGATCACGCCCATTTTTTGTCTAACTAATCATATGAATAACTTATGGGTTCACACAAAGTCCCAAGACTCTCACTATAACAGTACTCCAGATATATGGCATTTTATATTTTATTTGTATGGCAGGTGCCACGCCTATTGGTCCGATAGTGCCCATTTTTTGTCCGACTGCTCACATTAATAATAGGTGCCATCAGACAAATTTTAAAAGCTCTCTCTATCATAGTACTCGAGATATATAACATTGAATTATTACTTGTATGGGAGGTACCACGCCCACTTCTCCGATCCGGCCCATTTCCGGCGCGGATACTAATATTAACAATAGGTGACCTCACACAAATTTGCAAAGCTCTCCCTGTCATGGTACTCAATATATGTATATGATATTAAAAATTTACTTTGTGTGGGAGGTGCCACGCCCACTAAAAATATTAAAAAAATTATAGCCTATAGCACTTCCCATATCCGCAGTAAGACTCTGTGAAAATTTCAGGAAGATCAGATGGCTAGTTACGGAGATTACCCCCTAAAAACAAACAAACAAACAAACAAACAAACAAACACACACTACCTCTTTATTATATTAAGTATAGATAAGTATATAAGTATAGATGAGAAAGATTAAATTTTGTTTGTGTATTTCGCATAGCTTTGTATGAAGTTCTATGTAAGTGTATTATTTCAGCGTTACAGAATCAGTCAGTCAGTCAGTGAGTCAGGGATCAGCGTAAATATATTTAAGATGGTTAGACCAAGAAAGTTCAGCATTAAATGTGATTCCCAAGTTCGATGATAATTGAACAAAGTCGATTGTTGAGTTGTTAATATGTAAAAAAATTTTGTCATTCAGTCTTTTTTTATTACTTCTTGAAATGAAAATGCATTTTGATGTGTCAGGGTTTATACATAAGCCATTTGTACATGCCCATTTATGTATATTATCCAAGTCACTATTAATACAGTTAGTACAATGTTGAACATTTTATATTCTGCTGCTTAAGTACAACTGTACGTCATAAGCATACATTTGTACGCCACAGTAATTCAGAACCTCAGGCAAATCGTTAATATACATACAGAAAAGCAATGGACCAAGAATAGACCCCTGAGGTACACCTCTGTCAACATCCGCTGCTTTACAAGTCACTCCATTTAAAGAAACCACTTGTTTACGATTAATAAGGTAAGAGGAAATAAGTTTATTAGCCGAACTTGAGAAATTAAAGATTCTCTCAAGTTTAGTGAGTAGAATCGAGTGTTCAACAGTATCGAAGGCCTTACTGTGATCTAATAGCACAAGAAATGATACCATATTCTTATCCAGTTTTGATCTAATTTCTTCCACTGCATCGATCAAAACCGTAATGCAGCTTCTGTCCTGTCTAAACCCAGATTGTCTATCAGTAAGGAGATGTTGATTCTTTAAATACTCATTCATTTGCCCATATATAAGATTTTCCATAACCTTGGATAGAAATGGTAGTATCGCAATAGGTCTGAAGTCGCTGTTATTCTTTGGAATATGAATGTTTTTTGCTTTTTTCCACATATCAGGAAAAATTGATTTTATTAATATTGTATTAATTAAATACGTAAGAAATGGTAAAAGTTTAGGAACGATAATTTTTAAAAATCTTGGATTAATTTCATCTAAGCCCACAGCATTTGACTTAATTGATGTAATACTTTTAAGAACTTTAGATTGATCCACACATCGAAAATCAAAACAGTTCTCAATAGGCACAGTATGAATTTTTTCGTACTCTTTTTCAGTTGGTCTATTCACTTGGATTTCGACAAATTTTTTGTTTAACTTATCAACGTCCACATCAGAACCAACAGTGCAAGGATTTCGTTTCCCAATACCTATTTCACGGATCTCTTTCCATTTTCTCTTGCTATCAATAGCTGAAGAGAATTTCTGTCGATACTAACTGGATTTTGCAATATATATGCAGTTTGCAACTTCCTTTCTAATGGATTTGCACAATCAATGTAACTCAGGCGTTTTAAATTTCTTCCAACGTTTATATGTCAAATCTCGTTTATCAATTAAACGTTTTATAATTGAAGTAAACCAAAGAGACTGTATAGGTTTAGGTGATCTTGCTTTTTCAGGCACAATTTCATAAAATATTGTGAGAAGGTTATTTTGAATGAAAGCAATTTGATCATTAACATTCTCAAGACCATAAATTGAATCCCAATGAATGCAATCAATACGCTGGTTTAACGCTGTATAGTCAATGCCACGAAAATCTCTATAAGTGTGATGTACATCTTCATTGTTAACATAGGTATGATATATCATAAAAATTAAGTCATGCTTCGAAAAAACAGCGGCAGAAAATTGATCGTAAAGCAGTATTTTTCTTTTATGATTAGTAAAGAATACATCAAGTAAACGGTTCGAGCCACTTGGATAATGGGTTGGAACGATCGTATTAACAGGCAAAAGACCGAGCGTTTGCATGTACTCTGAAAGTGACTTATCAACAAGCAGGTTACTATTGAAATCACCACAAATGACTACGTCATTGTACGATAAGGAGAAAGGTTCAATTTTATTAAACAAGTCTTTGGTATCAATAAAGTTATACGGCCGATATACTCAGGCGATAAGAATTTTTTCTTTATCCTTCGTGTTTAATTCAAGAAATAGGTACTCAATCTCACTACCAGCCTGTGGTCTTAGCTTTGCACAACAATTTATCTCCATTCTCACATAAATTGAGACACCACCAGCGTTTACATGCACAAGGTTTACATGCACACACAGACGGACATCATTAAAACGACTCAGAAAGTGATTCTGAGCCGATCGGTATAATAAAAGATGGATCTAGGTCAAATATTTTTGATAGTTACAAACAGCAGCACAGAGTCGCAGCAAAAATATTGCACAGATTTTTCTCAAATTTGGTTTGTGTATATTTTTTCAAAATATAAGGGACTTTACCAAATATGGTCAGGATCGGTCCATTTTTCGATCTACTCCCCATATAAATATAGCATCCGATATCAACTTTTTCATATCTGCAGCCAAAAAAAATTAATAACAATGGCACACAAATTTGGTTTATGCTTATTTTCTATATCCAATTAGTTGGACCGAAGAGATAGGGTTGCTAAACCATGGTATATGGTATCGCATGGTCGGTCTAAACCGGCTATAATTTCCTTACTTATTTTTTATTTAATTAACTATAATCCCCTTTCTTAATTACAACTATTTATATTATTATTCATACTTAATAAATAAAAGCATGAGTTTTATAGTATTTTATTTTCCAGCGCAAAATGTTGTTTCCTTTACAAAAATAATCTTTCTGTTAAAAATTGTAAATTAAATTTTCGTAATTGTATTAAATTTGTCGGTATTTAGCTGTAATAAGACTTCATCTAAATTTTGTGTGCACTCCCTGCAAGCTGCTTATTCGTTGTTAGATAATATTAAATTTAGCTTTTTTATATTTTTTTTAATATTTTTTTTGTATTAAAGTATGTATGTTACACACAAACGTTGATATTTTTAAGCCATACACTCAACGCTGTTTGTTTTAGCCTGTCTATTTATTTTAATTAAAATTATTTTTTTGGGCTCCATCATCATAAGCATCTACATTATTTTATACATTTGGCTTCCCAGGGATGCTATAAGTATTCAAATATTAAATAGATGGAATATTAAATTGTATATAATATATGCTAATTTTTGAGGCAATTTTAACAATGTTTTTTTTTTTTTGTAAATAAAAAAAATATAATTTCAGTAATTACAATTGAGATTAAACATGCACATTTTATATTGTAATAATTATTTCTCAGACTGTTTTTAAGCTATGATTATTTGGGATTATCTGGGTTTAGAGCTATTTAAGAGACCTAAATCAGCAAGTACAATTACTCATTACATTATAAACAAGCAAGAAAATTATAGCCGGTCTAGACCGGCTATGCGAAACACTAAACACGAAACACCGTGCTTTCAGAGACCCCATCTCTTAGGTCCCACTAATTGGATATAGAAAGTAAGCATAATCCAAATTTGAGTTGCATTGTTACTATTTTTTTGCCTTCGGATATGAAAAACTTCACATCAGATGCTATATTTATCTGGGGACTAGGTCGAAAAATGGACAGATCCTGACCATATTTGATAAAGTAGCTTGTTTTTACCAAAAATTTATAAAAACAAAATTTCAGAAAAATCTGTGCAATTGTTTTGGATGGGTGCTATGACTTTAACTATATGGGTGTTATGACTAAGAATTGTCTGAATAAATTATTTGAAAAAATCATTTTAAAGAGACTAAATGAATTTACAGAAAATAGTGTCATATTGCAGAACGAGCGGTTTGGATTTTGAAAGGATCATTCAACTGTCCATCAAGTTAAACGAATTTTTAATTATATGACAAACAATAAGAATGATCGAAGGAGTACTGGAATAGTAGATACTTTTAGACATAGAAAAAAACCATTAACCCCATTTAGCATAATGGTCTGATCTAGAAGCTGAATATGTTTGGCCACCCAATTTATCTTCAGAAGTTAATAAATAGTTTTTTACACGAAAGAACGTTTGCAGTAAACATTGACAATGATTGCTCTACTGAAGGCATACTCGTGGTTGATGTACCACAAGGATCAGTTTTTTCTCCAACATTATCCGCTTAACACTTAAAAACTACAGGACCAAAAGGGATAGTTACTTCTGCGAGTTTGTTTGTAACTGCCACGCGAAGGTTTAGGAAAAAAGAAAAGTGCAAAAAGTATCAACAGATGGCGCTGTACGCGGTTATTCCATTCTAACATCATAAATATTGAGCACAATGAGAGGGAGAGCTTTGTTAATTTGTGTGAGGCCATCTATTATTAATATAGATAGTCATACCGAAAATAGTCGGGATCGGTTAAGTGGGCGCGGTACCTCGCATACAAAATTAATTTTTAACATTATATATCTTGAGTACTGTTTGAAGAGCTTTGCAACTTTGTATGAGGTCATCTATTATTGCTGTGAGTTGCTGTAAGTAGTCGTTGTAAAAATTAGCGTTATCGGAACGGTGGACGTGGCACCTACAAAAAAATTAATCACTGAATATCAGACTTAATATCATGACAGGAATAGCTTTGATACTTTATGTGACGTCATTTGTTATTAGTGTAAGTACACCTGACGAAAATAGGCTGCATCGGATAAGTGGGCGGTGTACATCCCCTACAAAATACTGATTAAAAATTATGTACATATACCGAGTATAATGATAGGGAGAGCTTTGCAAGTTTGTGTGAGTTCATCTGTTATTTCTGTGATTAGCCCTGGCGAAAACGGGCGGGATTGGAAAAGTGGGCGTGTCACCTACCGTACAAAATAAATTTTCAAAATAATACAAGTATCTTGAATAATATAAAAGGGAAAGTGAAGATAATTTGTGTGAGTTCATAGGTTATTAGTGTGCGTTATTAGTGTGTGTGTGAAAATGGGCGGAATCGGATAAATAAGTGGGGTTACTTCCATAAAAGTAATTACTGAGCTTTAATATATTGGATCGTTTTGAAGGAAAATAGTTAAGAGAAATGGCAATTTCAGCAGCATAACAAAAATTTAAATCTCCGCCGTTTTCGTTCAAGTTAATTGCTACCACGCGTTAATTGCCAGATACCACATAATTTGAGAGTTCTATTGTCATTTTTGTCAAAATTTTGATACACCCTTCTATGTGGACTAGGTCCAAATATGGGCCAACTTCGTCATACGGAAGAGGAACGTGCTATTGGAAGGGAACCAATTTGAGCGGAATGGTTGGAAATAGTGCGCGACAGTCAGTCATCGTTATGCCCCGAAAGTATGCAATGAACCCGAGTGATTGTGACAAAATTAATGAGTAATATGGTGG
The DNA here is from genome assembly GCA_963682025.1 of Cordilura impudica. NCBI lineage: Eukaryota > Metazoa > Arthropoda > Insecta > Diptera > Scathophagidae > Cordilura > Cordilura impudica. The sequence goes on from OY821518.1 coordinate 107,842,455, forward strand.
TGGCAAGGATTTTGAAAGGGCCGTTCAAGGAGATGCTTAATTCCGCGAATTCCCTTGACTTCAACCGATTTGACGTTCCAGTTCAAAGGTGTTCAGTTCCCATTGAAACTTTCATTTGCGATGACAATAAACAAGTCACAAGGACAATCCCTAGAAGTGTACGGCATAAATCTGAAAATGTCATACTTTTCACACGGCCAGCTATATGTTGCATGTTCCCGAGTTGGAAACCATCCTCGCTATTCATTTATGCTCCGGAGCAGAAAACAAAAAATGTTCAAAAATTCAAAAATAACGATTGTTTGTTTGGACAGAGTTGTATCTTCTGAAATTAATACAAAGTAAAGCTGTATGGTACGAAAACTGAAAACTAACCACACTGCTCGTAGGCCTGACTTTAGGTGAGTGTGTTAAAGCGCTGACCAAAAAAAAAAAGTGCAAGTACGAGTGTATGTGAGAAGGTTCATGGTTCGAAACCTCACGGCCGCCCTAAGTAGAAAAAATTTTCATATAGAAACAATCTATTCAATTAAAACATAACAATTATCACAATGTTCAATAAATCGCTGATGAAGGCTGAAATGCCAGAAACCGGTCCGATTAAGAATACAGTGCAGTTATGAATTTTTGAAATATATGCTTTCTTCTTCTTTACCACGCACCATTTAAACAAAATTAAAAAAAATTGCATATTAATTACAGTAGTAATTGCAATATGTCTGAAAAATTACGATAAATCTAACAAACAAAAAATTTTTCTTCGCTTCAAAGCGTCATCTCAAATATATGTAAAGTGCATATGTAGGTATGTACAAAAACCGTACATCACATATGACAACTCTTACGAAAACTGAGAATAGTGGAAATTAGAAGTATAAATGCAAAAAATATTCAAAAATTCAAAAATAACGATTGTTTGTTTGGACAGAGTTGTATCTTCTGAAATTAATACAAAGTAAAGCTGTATGGTGCGAAAACTGAAAACTAACCACACTGCTCGTAGGCCTGACTTTAGGTGAGTGTGTTAAAGCGCTGACCAAAAAAAAAGTGCAAGTACGAGTGTATGTGAGAAGGTTCATGGTTCGAAACCTCACGGCCGCCCTAAGTTGAAAAAATTTTCATATAGAAACAATCTATTCAATTAAAACATAACAATTATCACAATGTTCAATAAATCGCTGATGAAGGCTGAAATGCCAGAAACCGGTCCGATTAAGAATACAGTGCAGTTATGAATTTTTGAAATATATGCTTTCTTCTTCTTTACCACGCACCATTTAAACAAAATTAAAAAAAATTGCATATTAATTACAGTAGTAATTGCAATATGTCTGAAAAATGACGATAAATCTAACAAACAAAAAATTTTTCTTCGCTTCAAAGCGTCATCTCAAATATATGTAAAGTGCATATGTAGGTATGTACAAAAACCGTACATCACATATGACAACTCTTATGAAAACTGAGAATAGTGGAAATTAGAAGTATAAATGCAAAAAATATTCAAAAATTCAAAAATAACGATTGTTTGTTTGGACAGAGTTGTATCTTCTGAAATTAATACAAAGTAAAGCTGTATGGTACGAAAACTGAAAACTAACCACACTGCTCGTAGGCCTGACTTTAGGTGAGTGTGTTAAAGCGTTGACCAAAAAAAAGTGCAAGTACGAGTGTATGTGAGAATGTTCATGGTTCGAAACCTCACGGCCGCCCTAAGTAGAAAAAATTTTCATATAGAAACAATCTATTCAATTAAAACATAACAATTATCACAATGTTCAATAAATCGCTGATGAAGGCTGAAATGCCAGAAACCGGTCCGATTAAGAATACAGTGCAGTTATGAATTTTTGAAATATATGCTTTCTTCTTCTTTACCACGCACCATTTAAACAAAATTAAAAAAAATTGCATATTAATTACAGTAGTAATTGCAATATGTCTGAAAAATGACGATAAATCTAACTAACAAAAAAATGTTGTACATCGTGCAGCATTAAGTTGATTACAATCATTGTTTTATTCTTTTCATACCCTATACCACTATGTGGTTTGGGTATAATGACTTTGTGCTGCTGTTTGTAACTACCAAAAATATTTGACCTAGACCCATATTTTATTATACCGATCGAATCAGAATCACTATCTGATTCGATTTAACGATGTCCGTCCGTCCGTCTGTGTGTCCATGTAAAGTTTGTAATCAAACTGCAGGTCGCAAATATGAGTATATTTTGATGAAATTTGGTATATAAGCTTTTATGGGCCATGGGATGAACGCTGTTGAAATTGGTGAGAATCGGTCCATGTTCAGACCTAACCCCCATACAAATGACCCCTATGAAATCGACTTAAATTGTCATAAGATCCAAATTATCATATAAATCTTATTCAAATTGGGTTTGCATGTCTGTATTACATCCGTTAATCAGTAGTCCAAAAATCATCCCTGTGGGAAAACTCTTAGCCGTAGGCCCCATATAGAGCTGCTTCCCGATCTTCACTTAAATCTATCAAAAAACAAAAATATTGCACTGATTCTTCTCAAATTTTGTTTGTATATTTTCTGCAAAATACAAGAGACTTTACCAAACATGGTCAGGATCGGTCCATTTTCGGGCCTAGTCCCCATATAGATATAGCATCCGATATGAACCTTTTCATATCTGCAGCCGAAAAAATTAATAAAAATCCCACTCAAATTTGGTTTATGCTTATTTTCTATATCCAGTTAGTTGGGCCTGAGAGATGGGGTCTCTAAACGCATGGTATAGGGTATCGTATAGGGTCTAGACCGACTATAATTTTCTTACTTGTTTTAATTAACATTTGATTCTATTCGATTTTCACCAAATGTTGGACGGGACGAAGACCGTCGGGTCAGCTATCCATATAATTATAAGATATTGAATTCAACTGAAGTCGAAAAGTGTTGTATTCAAATTATATTATTGCGTCATCTGTTAACGGTCTATAATTTTCGATAAAAAAAGAATTTCGAAATTATTTCAATCAAAAATTCTCTTTCGGACAAAGCGAAGTTTGCCGGGTCAGCTAGTATTCTATATATACATCTAAGTTCAAAGTTTTAAGAGACCAATCGGCAGCACTGTTCGCAGATGATGCTGCCATAATAAACAGAGGAAAAGTCGCCAATGATATCGTGTCCATATGGTCTCGTTATAATAAATCGTTGCTCCCTTCAGAGATTAGAACTACCTCTAATTCACTCAGTCAAATATCTGGAAATCGTATCAGATTGACTTTCAAACATCACATTCTTAAAACGCGTTATAAGGCGATAAGATGTGGAGGAGCTCTGTATCCTTTATACACAGAAAATAATCACCAAACGAATTGTTCTAAAATTTAGTAATTGCATTTTTGATTGTAGCAATGGAAATTTTGTAGCAGTTAACCATTTTCTATTGTGCTAAAATATTAATTGTTAAGGCAGGAGAATTTGGATCATATCCAACTCGAAACTCGCTTATTAACTGCATCATAATTCGGTTGGTAAAATATTCGGTAGCCACAATGAAACTATTTTCTGTGTGTAAAAATAAAATTTTATTTAACCAAATATGTATAAGACCAACAATGACTTATGGGTACCAGATATGCCAAAAATACAAGATGTGCCAAAACTCATGTCAAATCAGTAGAGATAATTTAAAAAAAAATTTAAAAATTATACATAACTTACCCGGGTGTTGAGTATTTCTACAGAATAACTACAAGGAACATATGCCTTAGCGCACATATTCGAAGACCGATACAGATCTTCGAATTATGATTTAGTAAGAAATTTGTCGTTTTTGCTAGAAAACGATACCCAGTGGTCATATCTATCCACTGTAAAAATCTTACATCGGGTTTTCTAGTCTTTCGCAAAAAAAAATACGGTTGTAACCCGATTTTTGTTATAAGAGTAGCTTTACAATCCACTAAAAAAACATATTTTGAATTACACCCAAAAAACTTGTTTATTTTGATGATCACTGAAAAAATCGCAAAACCAACTACTGTTGTATACTTATAATTCGAAATTCTTAACAACGAAACAACTGTTTTAAATTTTATAGTAAATTAAAAAAAAAAAAGTTTTTTGCATCTACTGAAAATTTGTAAATTTTGAGTTGACTCACTTTTGAGGTACAGGTGCGATATGCTGACCATGTTACTTGTATAAGGTATAAAAATTATAAACAATTTCTGAATTGTGGAATATTGTTTAATATTCATTATAGTAGAAAGTAAAGCACTCATGTAAATTACAACTATTGTTATACATTTGTTTTCATTTTTTTTCTTTCAAAATTAACACATTCAGCTGAACTGCGGGAATTGCCGTCATTCACATGTGCTTAAAAAAACTAATGACGGGAATTTCCGCTAATTTTCAAATCGGATTTTTCAACCGTCAAAACTGATTTTTTTATTATTGTACATAATTAGTGTTGCATGTAGTGCTAAAATACTAGCACTAACAAAAAAAACCTAATTTTACAAATTCCAATAAGAATAATTTCCATTTAAAATCAACGTAAAATTGTTTCTTTTTTGTGGAGAAGCGCCTTCAATAAAACGAATTGCGGGAATTCCCGCGTTAATCTAATAAGAAATACATGTACGTAAAATTAATTGATTTTCTGAGTGCGATCAGTTTTATAAGCTAATTTACGTTTAAAAAATATAAAAGCAGTTTTGTAAAGTATTTTGTGCGACCAGTTTTATAAGCTAATTAACGTTTAAAAAATATAAAAGCAGTTTCGTAAAGCATTTTTTAAATAAAATATGGCAAATTAAAATTTGAAAAAATGGTCGATGAAATACTAGGAAGTTCAGAAGACGAAAAATCATCAGATGGAAGAGAATTCGCAGGATATTCCAGTTGTGACGATGATAGCGATGTTGGTAGTGAATTCGATGAATCTACTCAGGAAGATTTAAGTCAGGAGTAAGATGGTGCATATATTTCCGATATTGAAAGTAATCGTGAGTTTAATACTGAGTGTGATGAAATTTGGCGCGAGAATATAAAGCCAATACCATCTTTTACATTCAATGAATCTTGGGGCACCCATGGCGAAATAAATAGTGACTCATCTCCACTAATGATATTTCAAAAATTTTTTAATAAAGACGTGATTAATTTATTGGTTTCTTCGAGTAACGCTTATGCAAAAAATTTGGAGAATAATGACCCCAAACGATCTGCAAGGAAGCGACTCAAAATAATTTTTCCTGAAACATCAAAAGATGAAATTCTTAAATTTCTGAGCTTATGCTTACTGCAAGGTTAGAACAAAAAACCATCCATTAATCATATGTTTTCAAATAATATGTTGTATTATTAACCAATATATGGCTCTGTAATGTCTGGAAGACGTTTCCAGCAAATTCTGAGATGCTTCATTTGCCATGCGTCATATGAATAAGATAGCCACTCAGGAAAGCTGGAAAAAATAATGCCACTACTTCAATTGGTTTTAAAAAATTTCGAAAACACCTTTACACCTGGTAAAGACTTGTCTTTAGATGAGTCTCTAATGCTCTTTAGAGGAAGATTATCCTTTAAACAATATAACAAAGGAAAGCGGGCTAGGAACGGCATAAAGTTATACGAACTTACTACGAAAGACGGCTAAATTTTAAATGTAAAAATATATGCAGAAAAGATATTGAAGAGACCCCAGGATCAAAAACAAAATCTATAGTTTTAAAACTAATGAATCCGTACCTCAACCGTGGCCACCATTTATTCATGGATAACTATTACAACAGTGTTGATTTGTCCCATACGCTACTTAACTACAAAACTCACTCCACTGGTACTTTACGTTCCAATCGTAAACCGAGTCCTAAATGTATAATTGGTAAAAAACTGACAAAAGGTGAAATGATTTGGCGAAGAACAGGAAGTGTTTATAATGAGAATAAGGCAGGGGTTGATCGAGCCGACCAATTATTGTCATATTATTCCAGTCCCATAAAAACCAAAAAATGGTATAAAAAGGTGTTATTTCATAGACTGGACATGGCTGTGTGGAACTTATATTTTACTTATAAAACATTTCGACTAAAAATCTTCTTTTTAGACTTTCGAGATGATTTGATATTAAGTTTGATTAATTTACCAGCAAATGTAGCTGAAGGCAAGGATCTTGTTAATTTCGTAACAGCTAGCGGACGTCAAACAAATATACAAAACGAATCCTGTTCAATCGATATGAGCATTCATCACTTCCCGGAAAAAATTCCTTTCACTCCAAAATATAAGAGTTCAACTATAAAAAAAAATTATCAGAAGAGATGCAAGCATTGTCTTAAAAATGGAACCAGAAAAGAAACAAGCTTTCAATGTAAAAATTGTTTTGATAAGCCTGCATTATGCACCGATGGTTATTTTGAAAGTTATCATTTAAAATAAAAAGTAGTAATGTATAAATTTATGTTTTATAATAAATATTAATAAATATATTAAATAATATTTTGTTTATTTCACCAATATTAATAAAGGCATGTCCCGCAATTGTATTCTGAGAACTAAATATACTCTTTAAAAAATAAATGCGGGAATATCCGTCATTAGGGAATTACCGCCATTTGTACAGCACAGCTAAATTAATTATCAAAAAATTAAATGCGGGAATTCCCGTCGTGGCTGGAATTCCCGTCATTTGTTCGACACAACGTAAAAAATGGTGCAATGATATAAAGCAGAAATTTCAGCACTTAATTTTTATAAGAAAAAATTAAGTGATTCTTTAGCAAGCAACAGCTAAATTTAACTGAAGCTGAATGTGTTAAATTAAATCTTCAAACATAACACAATCCTTTAAATTATGTTGTTTTTAAACACAATTGCTGTTTGGTTAAAGAAAACAAAATAAATGTATAAGTCGAAGCCAACAAACCAAAAATAAGTAGCAATTAACCACTGCCAACTGATGCATGCGTTTCATCTTCATTTGCTAGTTGGTTAAAACCACCCTCCAACTTAAATTTACTCCTGAATTTAATAGAACTTTATTGCTTTGCATGTCTGCTCACAACCGACACTCACACGTAATAAAAATTGCAATCGCATTAACAGTTGCACATGAATGATCCTTAAAGTCCAAACCATCCAGTAGTTGTAGTTCAGACAACCAAGTGGTGTGTAACATTTAAAAACATTATCCAAGTTTTTTTTTTTTTGTTGTTTTTTTGTTGTTTTTTTATTGTTTTTTATTGTTTTTTTTTCGTACTTCACTCACACGTTACGAATACTTTTGTACGTGTGGTATAAATATAAATGCAAGTGTAGGGAATAGCACGAATATAAGGAGTTTTTAAAGGGTTATGATAAGCAATAACACATTACAATGGGTCGGACCGCATTTAGGGTGGTAAAAATTGGAAAACTTCGTTAAAAGACGACATAGTAGCACTTTGAAAAATTACGAAATTAATAATTTAAGAAAAAAATTACTTTAACAAAGGGTACTTTTTATACCCTATACCACTGTGTGGTCAGGGCATAATGACTTCTACAAAAAATATTAGACCTTTTAGTATACCGATCGACTCAGAATCACTTTCTGAGTCGATTTAACGATGTCCATCCGTCCGTCCGTGCGTCCGTCTGTGGATCCATGTAAACCTTGTAATTAAACTACAGGTCGTAAGTGTGTAAGCTTCTATCAGCCGTGGCATGAAGGCTGTTGAAATTGGCGAAAATCGAAAATCTACTTAAATTGCCATATGATCCAAATTATCATATAGATCTCGGTCAAATTGGGTTTGTGTGTATTTATTACACCCACAAATCAGTATACCAAAACTAAATTCTTAGTCGAAGCCTCCAAATAAAGCTGCTTTCAGATTTTCACTTAAATCCATAAAAAAAAAAATATTGCACAGATTTTTCCAAGTTTGGTTTTTATATGTTTTTGTAAAAAATAAGTGACCTTACCAAATATGTTCAGGATCGGTCCATTTTTCGACCTAGTCCCCATATAAATATAGCATCCGATATGAACTTTTTCATATTCAAACGAAAAAAATTAATAACAATGCCACTCAAATTTGGTTTATGCTTGTTTTCTATATTCAATTAATTGGACCCAAGTGATAGGGTCTCTAAATCATGGTATAGGGTATAGTATAGTCGGACTAGACTGACCATAATTTTCTTACTTGTTTAGAATGTGTACTTTTATTAAAAAATAAAAAAGTACTTTTTTTAGAAAGGGTGATTTTTTAACAGAAGTTACTTTTTTAGGAAAATGTAAAATTTTATATTAATATTTATTTTTTAAGAAAAATTTAAATTAAGCAGTTTTTTCTTTATTATTTAATTTTTTAGTTGAATCAGAAAGCCCACAGAATAGGCTCATGTGTGAAGCAACACATCGAGCAATTAATCTCTTCGAATTTTCTGGCAGACGCGCATTCCTTTGTCGAAATTTTGCATGAAAATTTCAAATAAATGTGATTGAATTTGGTTGATGTAGCGTTGAGCTTCCTCCTTCAGTACACGGGTGCGCTTGTTGGTATAGACCTTTGAGATCAAATCACCCCATAACAATATATCCAATGGTGGTAACCCACATGATCCAGGAGGCTAATTCTGATCAAAGAAACGACCAGAAAATGTCTCATGAGGTAATGGAATCCTTTTACGATCTGCATGGCATGTGATACCATCTTATTGAAAATACAAGTCGTTCACACCAATCTCATCCAATTTTGGCAGAAATAACTATGTTAACATGTCGCGATATCGCAGACCGGTAGTAGTAAGTGCTTGAATAGCCTCATTTTCGAAGAAGTATGGTCTAGTGATGCCCCCAGATTGGGCTGCAACATTTGCCAAACATCGTTAATAGCAGCGGTTTTACTGTTGATTAACCGCTCTCGTCGCGTACTTGTGTTAACAAAGCGACGGAATCTTTTAATGAAGTTAAATCAATCGTATGATGATAATGCAGCTTTATATACTAGAGCATGGGTTGCGCCCCAAAGTTCCTTAATACGCTCATTTTTTGACTTAGACAGCACAGCATTCAAAACGATAGTCAAAATTTGTATTGAATTTGTAATGCTTTCCATTCCTTTTTCTTCATAGAATTTGCCGATTCAATACGTTGTTATATTCCATGGCTTTTCGATTGGTTTCTGTATGACAACGTATGCCATATCTTCTTATATAGTCGACCACGTTATGAGTACAAATACGGGTATTCGGTGGTGCAACTCTTCTCCATTTAGTTCCATTTTTAGATGTAAATTAACTAACAGAAGTTTCGGTAGTGGAAGGAGCAGTTTCTAGTTCATCTTAGTCGTCTTCATTTCTACATGCGGTTCAGTTTCAGCATCCGACTCATTAACGCCAAGGTTTGGCTTCGATGTTAGGTCGTCATTGTCTTCAACCTCAAGGTCAAATGCACCTTCATCATCATCATCGCTATCCTTGTCATTCATAAATTCTGCAAATCTGTCATCGATAACATGTCTCTCCTCTTCAGTCATATGTTGGTAGCGTGTAAAATTTGAATCTTAGCGATTTCTTCTAATAATAGTAAAATCTACTAACTCATCTACGTATTAAACGTGAATAAATGTCAGTAAAATGTAGACTATTCGTCTTTACGCCTCACTCCCACTTTAATCGATTCAGCATACTTTTTTCTTGGAATGCATCCACGGTTCGGGTACCAAACCTAAACAACATTAAGGGGTTGTGAGAGTTTGAAAAACAACAAGTAAGAAAATTATAGTCGGTCTAGACCGACTATACGATACCCTATACCATGCGTTTGGAAACCCGGTCTCTTAGGCCCAACTAACTGGACATAGAAAATAAGCAAAAACCAAATTTGAGTGGGAATTTTTTAATTTTTTTGGCTGCAGATATGAAAAAGTTCATATCGGATGCTATATCTATATGGGGACTAGGTCCAAAAATGGACCGATCCTGACCATGGTTGGTAACGTCTCTTGTATTTTGCAAAAACATATACAAACAAAATTTGAGAAGAATCAGTGCAATATTTTTGTTTTTTAATAGATTTAAGTGAATATCGGGAAGCAGCTCTGTAAGGGGCCAAAGGGATCATTTTTGGACTACTCATTAATGGATGTAATGAACGCATACAAACCCAATTTGAGTAAGATCTATATGACAATTTGGATCTTATGGCAATTTATGTCGATTTCATAGGGGTAATTTGTATGGGGGCTAGGTCTGAACATGGACCGAATTTCACCAATTTCAATAGCGTTCATCCCACGGTCGATAAAAGCTTATATACCAACTTTCATCAAAATATGTTCATATTTGCGACCTGCACTTTGATTACAAGCTTTACATGGACACACAGACGGACGGACGGACGGACATTGTTAAATCAACTCAAAAAGTGATTCTGATTCGATCGATATAATTAAAGATGGGTCTGGGTCAAATATTTTTGGTTGTTACAAACAGCAGCACAAAGTCATTATACCCAAACCACATAGTGGTATAGGGTATAAAAACGACGTCAGGAACCTTCTCACAAACAGAAAAGTTAAGAAAATAATAATCCTTTTCTAAGAAAATAGTCATATGAGCTACATAATGGAAGTGATTACGATAAAATGTAAATACATGCAATTTTCAAGCAGAAACTACATAAATGTAAACTATTCCTTGGGTGGACAACCGTTGGTAGCAGTTCATACTACAAATGTATGGACTTTTTCAAAAAATTTTTTTTCCAACGTCATAGCGATGAAAAGTTGCCTTGCGATAAATGAATTTAACATACAAAATTTCACCGACTGGTCTTGATGCTTTGAGGTGCCCCAACACAATTGAATTTCAGAAAAAAGGAAACATTTTTTTTTATATTATCATTTATTAAATAAATGATTAAATATAAAAATACACATTTAAATATGAAATTGTTTTTTTGAATTAAAATTAGGCATTTGTTGACGCGATAGTAGTCTTGCCCTAATGAAACCATCTCGTTTATTGTCCCCACAAACTGGACTTGAAGCTTCTGTCACCAGCTTGATGCAGCGCTCTACGGCTTGAGTGTGGCATGGAAAATCATGAATATTCTGAAATGTGCCGAGATCGTTTTTGACAATGCCTTTCAGGGCTTCATCAGACATATTTAAAGTGCGAGGTGGCTCAGTTTCCACACAGTCTTGCCACGTTATAATGTCAGCATAATCTTTGGCATCGAAATTGAATTTAGACACCTTAAACGTTCGAAGTCCTCGAGCATATCCTGATCTTGCTTTTATGATTCTTTGATATGCTAGCTCCCAAATTATTTCTCTGTCATCTCCAAGCATAGCAATAAGAACGTTCTCTGGGTGACCAAACTATCCATTTCGTTGGATTACCTTGTCAATGATTATCTTTAAATCAGAGTTTAAATAGCGACTCAGGCTAATTGTTTGCCACAGGTGCTTTGCTCCGTTTTTGCACGAGGGATTACATTTTATTGTAAACCACATGGTACCATAAACTTTCGTCATGTACGTGGCTAATACCACTACTTTTCTTCAGGTTCAGTTTTAGTGGCATACAATCTAAGAATTCTGTTAGCTGTTGTTAGCCATCTAGAATGGTTAAGGGGTCCAGGGTTAATATTGGCTACATCAAAAGCAAATATACCAGTGCTGATAGCGATCATTATATCGTATAGATATTTTTGGTCGGTACTCAACTCATTCCTAGTAATTTCAGATAATACTGTTGATATAGCGGTGAATTCGACTATTGGCCTTGTTTGACAATTTTGTAATTCAGAACCGGTGGCACCTGAAAAGCATTTAGGTCCTGTAGTTTTTCCATCTAAATGTAACAACAAATGCCGCAGTGGTAGTTAATTAGAATGCAACTGACAGATAAGCCAATGCAATGGTCTGTTTAGTTCTTCTTCCATCAGACGAATAATACCACCTTTGAAACCTGTATTCACTACTGTTCCATCGCAACCAACAACTCAGTATTACCGACTTAAAATTCAAGTGAGTTATTATGATATCCTTAATACCTTTACAGTCCCCAACTCACATGTACGTGCCCGAAATAGTCGCTTCCTGGTTCCAATAAAATCACAAAATGATCTTTAATCTGGAGTTTTCTGTAAAATTTCCCTTCTTTCTGAATAATAACCAAAGTTTTGTCCTTTTCCCCTTTTCCTTTTTTTTCTCACGGCGCAACTTAAACGATCATAACACCACTTGGATCGTTTGATGAAATAATGCCAACATCTTTTAAGACAGAAGAAGCTATAATGGCAGCGGCTCTGTCAGAAACTCCAGTACGATCACAGGCAATGGCTAACGATGGAAAATTTAATCTCTTTTTTTTGATGCGGCGAAGCTATTTGTTTCAACTGTTCTGGTTTTTTATGGTTAGGTCTAAAATATGGCACAATTAAGCTTTCGCATGAGCTGCTGCTTTCGTTCGGCAAGCCAGCAGTTTAAGACCAAGAGCAACAAGGTTTGTCAAAATAATTTATCTCTCTTTTACGCGATAAACTTTTTTATTTTCTTTCTTGTTTTTTCTTATACTTTATAGTTGCAATCACTCCAAACCACCTATCATCATTTTTCTTGTTGTTCTTTGATCCAGTAAAAAACATATTGCTTCCTTGGGAACACGACTAACTTTAATGCAATTACAATTCGAGATAAGTTTGCATTTACAGCTGCATATATCAAAAAGTGTATGGGACTCGGTTATAAAAGTATTAGTCTTTTCTTGATAATTTCTGTTAGTTTGACGACCTTGATATGGCTTCATTAAGCTTCTATATTTGCCGTGGTAGGAACGAATAAGTTGAAGAATTCTATTTATCCTCACAGTTAGTAACAACGTTTTTTGCCATATTTCTAAAACTTCGTGAGCCAATCTTTGAAATATTTCATCAACTGTCGACTCTTTTGCCGTTTTGTCAGGCTTTAATTCGTGCTTGATGAATAAATAATTTTTCATAACGTCGTTATAAGTTGGTAACTGAGATACAGATAACTTCTCCGGAAAACCTAACACAGGACAGCTCGTCGTTTGTCACGTTTTAACTTGAGATATTTTATCCTAATCAATATAATATAATATATTATTAATATATACTACACTATAGTACTACTACAGTATTACAATAATTAACAAGTAAGAAAATTATGGTCGGTCTAGACCGACTATACGATACCCTATACCATGCGTTTAGAGACCCTATCTCTCAGGCCCAAATTTGAGTGGGATTTTTATTAATTTTTTCGGCCGCAGATATGAAAAAGTTCATATCGGATGCTCTATCCATATGGGGACTAGGCCCAAAAATGGACCGATCCTGACCATGTTTGGTAAAGTCTCTTGTATTTTGCAAAAATATATATAAACAAAATTTGAGAGGAATCAGTGCAATATTTTTGTTTTTGATAGATTTAAGTGAAGATCGGGAAGCAGCTCTATATGGGGCCTATGACTAGGAGTTGTCCAATAGGGATCATTTTTGGACTACTGATTAATGGATGTAACATATACATACAAACCCGATTTGACTAAGATTTGTATGATAATTTGGATCTTATGCAATATATATTGATTTCATAGGATTTGTATGGGGGCTAGGTCTGAACATGGACCGATTCCCACCAATTTCAATAGCGTTCATCACATGACCGATGAAAGATCAAATACCAAATTTCATCAAAACATATTCATATTTGCGACCTGCAGTTTGATTACAAGCTTTACATGGACACACAGACGGACGGACGGACGGACGGACGGACGGACGGACGGACATCGTTAAATCGAATCAGATAGTGATTCTGATTCGATCGGAATAATTAAAGGTGGGTGTAGGTCAAATATTTTTGGTTGTTACAAACAGCAGCACAAAGTCATTATACCCAAACCACATAGTGGTATAGGGTATAATTAGACTGCGAATATAAAAGATGGATAATATTCCATCTTTTATATTCCCGGAGTATACTACTAACATTAAATAACTCGATTCCCACTGTTAAATTCAAATCATCAAACACAACAAGAATATAATTAAAAGTCAATAAAAATTACTGAAAAGTTTTGAAGATTAATGGAAAATGACAAACTTAAAACCCGAGTAACGTTGAAAAAATAGCAAATTGGATCAACTAACAACAAAATTGAACTTGATTCAAAATAATAAAATACAAGAAGTTAAAAAACATAAAGTGAAAACTTTATGATGTTGGGGGCACCTCTAAACATAGCGCTACCCAACTGATTTTTTTTGTGTTATTAATGATTTTTTTGTGTTTAATGAACTTTTGGCAGGTATTACTAAGCAATTATCAAATAAAATGAAAATCGCTCCACCCTAATATACATCCCTCGTAAGACCTAATATACATCCCTCGTACACCATGAGGTTTGGTGAAGGCTTTAAGATTGGTAACATATGGAGAGTAGGGCCAAAAATCGTCCGAGCTAGAACATGTTTATTTCATTCTAGTGTATAACTAGCTATAATTTGTATTATTTGTCTATAATATTAAAGTGAGTACTTAAATTCTGATTGAAAACTGTAAAAATTAATTAAGAATCGCTTCGGAAGAATCTGTTTGCCTATTTTCAGTAATATAGCAAAGTATACTTTTTAAGATTGAGCTGATGACCTTAGCAGCTAGTGCTTAAATTAATATGATTTTGTAATAATTTATTATTATTTAATTATTAAATAAATAAATAAAATTAATAATGTTTAAGAAATCATTTAAATTACATCTAGTTATTTGCTCTTATGTCGTCTTTAAAACAAAGCAATTTTTATCGAAACAACAGGTGTCCATGCAAAAATGTATACGTCACATCAGCTATTCATTAAATTTATTACGCTCACTGATTTATGAATCTGACTTCATTATATGGGGGAAAAAAGTGTTCAAACTCTCGGTCTCACCCCCTAGAAGCATGCCAATAGCAAAAGAACTCATAAATTCAAAGTTTTTGACCAATCAAAAAACATTTAGTCGTGCCTCAACGCGAATGGAAATTTCAATTGTGTTTATATGGTGAAGATATGACTTTTTTTTAAGATTTTACGAAAATTTCGTTCTATAGTTTAATTTTTCCAATGTTGTTTGAGAAAATTTTTTAAAACTGGAAAAAGGAGTTTTCAAAGTTTTAAATTTCCCAATTTCGGTCTCAATGAGCAATAGGTTAACAACGCGGTAATATAAAAATACTTCATATCTGAGTACTTATAAGTATAGAGATTAAAAAAAATTATGGCTTTAATCAATTACTCAATGTTGAAAAAAATGCCATCCAATTTCATGAGCTATTTTTTTTTAAGCACAAAAGTGGTCTGGGGCATTTGCTATTTCTTGGCGAGGTATTATTCGATTTTAAAGCTTTATAGCTTTTTGAAAGGATAATTTAATAGTGATGCCGAATTATAAAACAGCTTGTCGGAAAAATTAAACTATAGAACGAAATTTTCTTAAAATCTGAAAAAAAAAAAGTCATATTTTCACCATATAAACACACTTGAAATTTCCAATCGCGTTGAGGCACGACTAAATGTTTTTTGATTGGCCCAAAACTTTGTATTTCTCAGTTCTTTTGCTATTCGCTTATTTCAAGGGTGTGAGACCGAGAGTTTGAGCACTTTTTTTTATTAAGAACCACCCTAGTATACACGGCTCTACAAAATAAATGACGTACAACAGGGATAAATCATAGAAAATCTTCTGTTGGACTAAAAGCCCCAACATTGTAACTCAAGGGAATTCTAATAAGTTGCTGTAGGCAACTTGAGTTTGTATATATTTTTGTGAGAGTTAAGCCCATACGATGTCCGTCCGTCCGTCCGTCCGTCTGTCTGTGTTGCCATGTAAACCTTGTAATCAAGCCGCAGGTCGAAAATATGCATATATTGTGATGAAATTAGGCGCATAAGCTTTTATCTGCCATAGGATGAATGATTTTGAAATTGGTGAAAATCGGTCCATGTTCAGACCTCGTCCCCATACAAATGACCCCTATGAAATCGACATAAATTGCCATAAGATCCAAATTGTCATATAGATCTTACTCAAATTGGGTTTGTATACGTTTATTTCATGCATTAATGATTAGTCCAAAAATTATACCTATGGGACAACTCTAAGTCATAGGCCCCATATAGAGCTGCTTCCCGATCTTCACTTAAATCTATCAAAAAACAAAAATATTTCACTGATTTTTCCCAAATTTTGTTTGTATATATTTTTGCAAAATACAAGAGACTTTACCGAACATAGTCAGGATCGTTCCATTTTTGGGCCTAGTCCCCATATATATATAGCATCCGATATGAGCTTTTTCATATCTGCAGCCAAAAAAAATAATAATAATCCCACTCAAATTTGGTTTATGCTTATTTTCTATGTCCAGTTAGTTGGGCCTATGAGATATGGTCTCTAAACGCATGGTATAGGGTATCATATAGTCGGTCTAGACCGTGTATAATTTTCTTACTTGTTTATTATTATAATTTTTTTTCTTTTGATTTAGGAGATATAACTTTTAGCAAAAAGCTAAAAGCAAAAATCAAAACTAAGAATTAAAAATCAATAATAATAAATGTCTACAGTATAGCAGTTCCCCAGGAAGTATTGGTCATACCCTTATGAGAAAATTGTAAAAGATTACCTATTCTCGAAGGGTTGTTTAACTTAACAAGTAAAATATGGATGGAAATTAAATGTGGAATTTCCATTACCCAGGTTAACTCTACCTTTGGACGATGTACGGTTAAAATTTCTAAGCCACCCAAGTACGGAGTAAAGGTATGGTGGCTGTGCGATTCCAACCATCAAAGGAACGATTTATTCTGAGAAGTTGCCTGGTCAAGAGGGCTAGTTAAATCAAGGGCAGAATGTTGTATATCAATTTGTGACAGCTTTTGTCCACGTTGATGAGGTAGAATACTGCATTTATAGGAACAGTACACTCAAAAAAATATTTATAACACGTGAGTTCTTGAAAAGTCCTCCATGTCCAGTTTTTAGCTCATTGTATAGCTTCTAGGGCAGCGATGTATCACTGTGCTCATACGTTCCGAAGAAGAATAAAGCGGTAATTTTGCTGTCTAAAATGCACTATACTTGCAATAACTCGGGCGTGGATACAATGGATTAGATACCGTGTTCTACAAAATGCATTTATCATATACTAGTATGCACTGTCGCGCTTTGCTACGACTTACCGAGACTTATTGACATGTTTTAGTTCATAATCAATTTATCCTACAAAGTTTGTACTGTCGAATTAAAATAAATTTTTTGCATTTATTTTATATTTTTTATTTCAATGCTTGCTGATACACAATATTTTTTGTTTTTTCATTCGGTAAAACAATTGTCAAATGTTACGGCATTCCTACTCTGGGCAAGGCCCTTGAGAAGAACATGGATTTTTCAAAATAAATCTGGCAACACTTAAATATTGGCCTTGAATTTATAATATCATTAGGCAATTTTTCATTTGGCGAGTTTTGATTTTTGCGATTTTTAATCTCGGCGATTTTTGAATTTGGTGATTCCGCCCAAAATTTTCAACACTGTCACTTTAATATTACTTCATATTTTTTGTATAGGAATTACCACGCCCACTTATCCCATCCCGCACAATTTTTATCGGACTACTCACATTAATATCTGATGGACTCGTGCAAAGTGTCGATGCTTTCCCTTTTATAGTACACCAGTGATATGATGTTATATATTTACTTTGTATAGGCAGAGCACACGCCTACTGTCCCGATCAGGCTCATTTTTTGTGTGACTAAGCACAAAATAAGGCGATTCGTTACCTATTTTGCGTGATATTACACCTGAAATCGCAACAAATTGACTAAAAATTGTGTGTTTTTTGAAAACCGAAAGTCGGTCAACTTTGAACGGTTATATCTTCTAAACTAAAAATGTGATATTATTAGGAGTAGCATGTTTGAAATCGTTGAAAAGTTTCCTATAACATGGGTTTATTCAAAACTTCGTCGGCGCATATGAAAATTTTGATTTTTGCAACCTCGTTTGCTCTACGGGCGCCACTGTGCGTCGATGGTTGTTAGCGTGAAGAAAAAATATGTGCGGAACAAACGCTGGACGAAAATGATGATGAGACCAGTCAACAAATGATTTTGCCAATGTTTTTCGTGGTTTCCATAATTTGGATTATGGTGTTTTTCGCAAAAAAAAAAAGTTTAAACTCGGATACATACGAATCCATGCATTCAACTCTGAATATTTCAAAAAATGCAAACAATATTTTAATATTATTTCTTTTTTTTACTATTCTCAAAAAATGTTTAATTATAATTTAATTTTTTTTATCTTCAAAAATTTTAGTTTCAGTGGATAAATAAAAAAAGTCAAACCAAAGAAAAAATTCCAATATAATTTCTGCCAGCAAATTTCAAAAGGTATAAAAAAAAAATAAAAATTACAAATTCAAATTTAGAACATTAGAGAAAATTACTAGAAACAAGTTCTCACAGACTCTCTCATTTATAATTAGTTGTAGTATATATACCGGTTTGACTGACAATGACTATGAAAAGTGTAGAATATATTTAATTTTAATTAACATACCTAACAAGGCAAGCCATCAAATAAAGGGTCCGCCATCTAACGTTTTTTTTTTTTTTTTTTCAACTAGTGCTTATTTCGTGAATGGTAACACTTAGCTCATGCCTGATTTGACAGATAATTAGTTTTATCCTCCGAATATGGTTGTGTATACGCTTGAACAACGCTGGGAAATATTGCGACATTACTTTGAAAATCATGGTAATGTTGCAGAATGTGTGCGAAAATTGCTACGGATTTTGGAAGAAGAGAAGCACCGTCAGAAAGTGTGCGTGAACATTTCGGAGGCATCATTGAGACGAATTTTGCATAAAGACCTTGGTATGACGCCATACAAAGTCCAATTGGTTCAGGAGTTGAAGCCAACTGACCATCCAATGCGTTTTCGCTTCGCTAAGTGGGCCTGCGATCGACTTACAGAAGACGCCGATTTTGCCAAAAAAAAATATCTTTTCAGATGAAGCTCATTTTCATCTTGGCGGGTATGTTAACAAGCAAAATTGTCGCATTTGGGGCACAGAAAACCCGCACGCATACATTGAAAAGCCGATGCACCCAAAACGAGTCACTGTGTGGTGCGGATTTTGGTCCAGAGATATAATTGGGCCATTTTTCTTCGAAAATAAGCAAGGAGTGGCCGTTACAGTCAATGGCGATCGATATCGGGCCATGTCGAACGAATTTTTGTTCACAAAAATTGAAGAGGAGGATATTGGCAACATTTGGTTTCAACAGGATGGCGCTACGTGCCACACAGCCAAAGCTGCACTCGATGTTTTGCGCCCTGTTTTTGAAGATCGCATTATCACCCGCAGAGCAGATGTCGTTTGGCCACCTCGGAGCTGCGATTTGATACAGTTGGACTATTATTTGTGGGGTGCCCTCAAAGATAAGTGTTACGCCAACAAGCCAGAGACAATTGACGCTTTAAAGGACAATATTCGTGAAGCCATTGGTGAAATACAGCTGCACACAATGTGCTTAAAAATTGTACCGATCGTGTAGGCTACTGCATGGCCAGCCGAGGCAGCCATTTGAATGAAATTATTTTCCATTATTAACCGGAAGGATTGTGCTTTCAAACAAAAAAAGAAATTTGGGATAATATTCAATAGTTTTTTTCTTAGCATTTTCAAAAAAAAAAAAAGTTATTTGGCGGACCCTTTTAAGTAAGAAACACGTAAATATGAACATCAATCAAAAAATAAAAACATATCTGACGTTGAATGTTTACACTAATAAAATTTACGTGAACTTCAACATCTTCGCCGTTATTGCACTTATTCACTTAGATTAAATTCCAAGTCACTCGAGTTTGAGAGCAACTCTCAGTGTAAGCTTTAAAGTTCATATTTTTATTACTGTTACGTTTATACAATGCATGTTCTTGTAATACCTTTTTTTTGTAAAACTCTTACTGTATCGAAATCAAGAGAGTGCTTAAGTTGGACTATTTTTGATGTGTAAACATCTATACGCGCAGGAGGGTTAAATTTCTATTTCACAATACAATCACAAAAACAGCCTAATATGTGAGCGTAACATCTTACGCGTAAGATGTGAGCATTAAGACAAATCGGTGTGACTTATGATTGTTTGGTGAAAAATTTATAATATGTAATAAACCTTTTGAAAAATAAAAAACTAAAAATTAAAAATGAAAAACGAAAATTAAAAAACTAAAAATTAAAAATAAAAAGGAAAAATTAACAAGTAAGAAAATTATAGTCGGTCTAGACCGACTATACGATACCCTATACCATGCATTTAGAAACCCTATCTCTTAGGCCCAACTAACTGGACATTGAAAATAAGCAAAAACCAAATTTGAGTGGGATTTTTATTAATTTTTTTGGCTGCAGATATGAAAAAGTTCATATCGGATGCTATATCTATAAAGGGACTAGGTCCAAAAATGGACCGATCCTGATCATGTTTGGTAAAGTCTCTTGTATTTTGCAAAAATATGTACAAACAAAATTTGAGAAGAATCAGTGCAATATTTTTGTTTTTTAGTAGATTTAAGTGAAGATCGGGAAGCAGCTCTATATGGGGTCAAAGGGATCATTTTTGGACTACTCATTAGTGGATGTAATGAACGCATACAAACCCAATTTGAGTAAGATCTATATGACAATTTGGATCTTATGGCAATTTATGTCGATTTCATATGGGTAATTTGTATGGGGGCTAGGTCTGAACATGGACCGCTTCTCACCAATTTCAATAGCGTTCATCCCACGGCAGATAAAAGATTACATACCAAATTTCATCAAAATATATTCATATTTGCGACCTGCAGTTTGATGACAAGCTTTACATGGACACACAGACGGACGGACGGACGGACGGACGGACATTGTTAAATCAACTCAGAAAGTGCTTCTGATTCGATCGGTATAATTAAAGATGGGTCTAGGTCAAATATTTTTGGTTGTTACAAACAGCAGCACAAAGTCATTATACCCAAACCACATAGTGGTATAGGGTATAAAAATAAAGAATAAAAAATGAATAATAAAAAATTAAGACTAAAAAATTAAAAATAAAAAATTAAAAATAAAAATTGAAACATGAAAAACAAAAAATGAAAAATGAAAAACTAAAATTAAAAATGAATAATGAAAAGTGAAAAATTAAAAATAAGAAACGAAAAATAAAAAATTAAATATAAAAAATGAAAAATAAAAAATGAAAATAGAAAAATAAAAAATTAAAAATGAAAAACGAAAAATTAAAAATGAATAATGACAAATTAAAAATAAAAAATGAAAAAAAAAAATTATAAATAAAAAATGAAAAATAAAATATGAAAAATGAGAAATGAAAAATTTAAAATAAAAAATTAAAAATAAAAAATTAAAAATAGAAAACGAAAAATGAAAAAGGAAAAATTAAAAATAAAAAATAAGAACGAAAAATTAAAAATTACAATTAAAATTAAAATTAAAAATTAAATAATAATAAATATTTTTATATTAACAGAGCCCTGCAGTTGATTGCCATAAGTGATATGCGTTCTGTTTGATTTTAAAAAAGTGCTATAAAAAAATCTTTAAATACTAAATGTTTACACATCTCCCCTGCGATCAGACTCACACGATTTTTTTTTGTGCAATAATATTTGATCCTATTTATACCCTATACCATTATGTGGTCAGGGTATAATGACTTTGTGCTGATGTTTGTAAATAGCAAAAATATATATGTATATAGTTTGTCTGTCTGTCCGTCTGTGTGTCCATGTAAACCTTGATATCAAACTACAGGTAAAAAATATGGATATATTTTGATGAAATATAAGCCTCTGTCAGCCATAAGACAATGCATCTTCCCACATAGTCCCCATACAAATGACCCCTATGAGATCGACTTAAATTGCCATAAGATACAAGCTATGATATAAATCTTGGCCAAATAAGTTGTCCAAAAATAAACCGTGTCGGAGATTCCTTAGTTTTATAAAACTGCTTCGTGATATTCACCTAAATTATTGCACCGATTTTTCTCATGGTTGGTTTGTTTATGTTTTTGCAAAAAATAGGTGACTTTATTAAATATGGTCAGGATCGCTAGATCTTTTGATATAGTCTCCATGTAGATATAGCATCCTACATGAACTTTTTCATGCTTATTTTCTTTATCCGATTAGTTGGATATATATGTATATATTATGATGAGGTTTTTAACTAACAACATTAACTTTTCCATATGTCAGTAACTATTGAGGACAAAGGGAGACCATAGCTAAACCCCTCCTCCCATCTTTTGTCTATAATTTTTTAATTCAGATGTACTATGCTTGGAAAATGTTTTTCATAAACAAGAAAGATTTAGCACAAAAATTAAATTATAATGCTTTATATAAATATGTCCTTTATCTATAAACTTGTTTGTCTACAAACGACTATGCACGCAAAGTAATTTGTCAGAAATCATATTCATAAGAATTTTCAAACAAAATGTAAGCTTAGCATTTTCTATAGAAAAGGATTACAAATACTAATGTTCTAAAGCCATATATACTTACATTTACAATTTAAATAAATTACGAATACTATTTGAATTCACATGTACTTTATGTCAGATTTAGTTGTTTTCTTGATAACATATATGTACTTATCTAAGATTTTCAAACATAAACATAAAATTTAATTACATGTTATTCCACAAAACAAAAGCAAAGGAAATACAAAAAGCATTATAGTTATTTAAACATGGATGTATGAATGAATCATTAGTGAATTGCAGAACAGAGATTGAAAAGCAAAGTACGAGTGTTATGGAAATTAAAAGTGATTTTCAGTTGAAGTCTTTTGGTATTAAGAGTTAACATGTTATAATTTAAAGATTTTAAATTTATGTTACAAGAAAAAAAATTGTATATGTATTATCATAATATGTACAAGCAACATCTATTAAGGCTGATAAAATAGCTCAAACTTAGTAGAAACTTAGAAGAGAGCACAAAAAATATGCATTTATTTCTATATACTACTATGTTTTTATATGTAGCACAGAGAAGACGGCATATTTGTAGGGTTGATTGTATATCATAACTAAACTATTATTAAGAATTTTTATTTCATTTTCTTTATTTACGCTATTTTTTAAGAAAATACTAAATTACTTACTTGATTATACAAAAATGCCTGGCAATTTTTGACAACTCATAAAGAAACAAATTCTACGAAGCATGCAGTGCTGCTACAGAAAAAATTTCATATTTTCATTCGTTTAAAACTACACATATTCCTGCATGTAGCCATACCTAACTTGATACTAAATGCGATACAACTACTTTAAAAGTCAGTAAGGCAAAAATACAGTATTAAAAAAACAAGTACAACATTTAATATAACCTTCCATTTGAATTTACAAAATATGTTTTTTTATAAATTCAAAATCATAATAAAATAATCTAACCCATAAAAACAAAGTTTTTATTAAAACTCTTTCTTTCCTTATGCTTATGAGTTTTGAATATCTCCGTGACTGTGCGTGACTATGTGTGACTATCCTAAAATTAATCTTTGGCCACAACAAATCTATGGACAAAGTTTCAGATCCATCAGACAAGGGGAAGTGGGGTTTTAATCTCTCCGTGGCTGTGCGTGACTATGTCAAAGTTAATCTTTTTTCACAGCAAGTCTATCAACCAAGTTTTAGTTCGATCCGATAAGGGAAAATGGGTTTTAAATCACTCCGTGACTGTGCGCGACTATGCGTGACTGCGTGTGACTATGTCTTTCTTTACAGCAAGTATATCGACCAAGATTCAAATCAATTGGATGACGGGAAATGACATTTAGATCACTCCGTGACTGTGCGTGACTAAGTCAAAGAAAATTCTCTAAGAACAATAGGTAATAAGTTACATGGATGAGAAGAAACACATGTTTGCCCAAAATGTCAAATTTTGATCCCCTCTAACTCAGAGAGATCTGAACCGATCTTATTGAAAAATTGTGCTTAAACTACTATCCAATAGGACTAACCTTGGTGCAAATTTCATCCCGATCGGAAGACATCGGTTTCAAAAGTTGGTGCACTTGACATGAAACCCCCATATATAGATATTTCTGTTAAAATTTTTTTTAATGATTTGCTTGTTATTTTTACATGTTTTTAAACTCTTTCTTTTAACTCATACTCTCTATCTGTCTGTCTGTCTGCCATGGGTGGTCCCCACTCCCCCTTATCCAATTGATTTGAAACTTGGCCCATTGTCTTGTCGTGACTACAGATTAATTTTGGGGTAGTCACGCACAGACGCGGAGTGATCTAAATGTCATATGCCCTCATCCGATCGATCTGAAACTTGGTCCATACACTTGCTGTGAAAAGGGATTAATTTTGATTTACTCACGCGCAGTCACGTATAGTCACGCACAGTCACGGAGTGATTTAAAACCCATTTTCCCTTATGCGATAGATCTCAAAACTGGTCCATAGTCTTGGGTATCTGTAACCTGAAACAGTTATCTGCAACATTTCAATCTGGCTTCACGAAATTAACCCAAATTTACCATGAAAATGTTAAATTGATGTTGAAGGAAATCAACTTAAAGTATTCAACAGATGATTCGGCAGAAGATTTACACGATTACCGCGATTGCCTTAAATTGACTATGTGTCCTAATGCAACAACTTCTTGCCACTTAGGTGAATGTACCAATTGCCCGAAAACCACATTCATCAAAGAAAATTTAATCAACTCTTTAGATCGAGAATATATAGAGGAGGTCAAATTTGATTCTTGGATTCAGGCTGACAGATGCACATTGAAAACAATCATTTTAAATGTGGATAATTTTGTGGAAGAAATGTGTACAGGATTGCTAAACTTGTGAACCCATGACTTTTTAATCAAAGAGCAATCAATGGTCATTCTTCAAGGATTTGAAGATACATTTGAAGTCTGGTGAATTCGTTATTTCATATGATTTCGCAGAAAACTATAAAAATGTTCTTCAGGATGCCATACAAGCATTCCACTTCAATAACGACCAATCAACTATATTCACGGTAGTTATTTACTACATGAAAGATGAGAAACTGGAACACAAAAGTATGGCAATCATATCCGACGATTTAAAAAATGATACCGTTGCAGTTTATGAGTACCAGAAGAGAATACTAAAATTTCTAAAATCTAAATTTACAGTAAAGAAGGTATACTACGTTTCGGACGGAGCTCGTCAACATTTTAAAAACAAAAGTAGCTTGGCAAATCTTATGGTCCATGAAAAAGATTTTGGAATGCCTGCTGAGTGGCATTTTCATCCTACTGCTCATGGTAAAGGAGCATGAGATGGTATTGGAGCAAACCTTAAAAGAAATGTAGCGAAGTATAGCCTCCAGTGCTCTCATCAAGATCGCATCTTAGATGCGACTGCTTTATTCCATTGGGCAAAGAGTTATTGTAAAGAAACTAAAATAGTTTTTAGTAGCAAAGAGGATCATCAGGAAACATTGAACCTAGTAATGCCAAGAAAGGATTGACAAAAAAGCGCAGTACATAAAGGCGACAAAAAAGCTGGATGAAAGACTGGGTATTTAAAAATTTACAAGACTTAAATACTTCATCAGCTACAATAAATTAAGTATAAAAATAGTTATGATATAAATGGATCCAATGCAATTAAGATTAAATTTTAATAAATTATTTATATTTTTATTTTTAATATTATTATTATACATTAATTCAATTATTATTAAAAATAAATAAAAAATAATAATTTTTCAACATTTCTATAGAAAAAAAGCGATTTTTTTTCCTGAGGTTAACATATTCTGGGTATTACAGTATCGAGGGTATAAAATTTTAGTTAGATATGTTATATACCTTCGGAAAGGTTAATTTGTCTAGTTTCTCAGTATAAGTTTTATTTGTAAGATTTTACATACAAATAGGAAAAAATTCAAAATAGTGCATTTGTGAAAAATTGAAAAACCGTTGTCTTGAGTTACAAAACATTTATTTTGATAGATATCCCACTCCCATCCCACTGAGCGACCAAAAAGCTCTTAAAGGAAAAATCCTAAGCTTTCTTATGAAAAAAAAAAACAATGCACTTTTTGAAAAAAAAAGGCAAAAAATGCTTTAATTTTGCAAAAAAAAAAAAAAAAGTCTAAAATTTTTTTTTTTTTTTAAGTATTTTTTTCCGAAATATTGAAGAAATGTCTATCTAAACTATTTGGGAGAAAATTTTCTAAGAACAATAGGTAATAAGTTACAAGGATGGGAAAAAACACCTGTTTGGCCAAAATGTCAAATTTTGATCCCCTCTAACTCAGAGAGATCTGGACCGATCTTGTTGAAAAATTGTGTCTAAACTACTATCCAATAGGACTAACCTTGGTGCAAATTTCATCCCGATCGGAAGACATCGGTTTCAAAAGTTGGTGCACTTGACATGAAATCCCCCATATATAAAATTCATTTTCTGTTTGTTTGTTTGTTTGACCGTTATACAAATTTTTAGTATTCAACGGATTTCCCTGAAATTTTGTACACACGATATCTATACCCCAGGAAAGGTCGTTATATACTTTTTACCGGCCACGCCTACTTATACGCCCACTTTTTATGTAAAATTCCTTTTCTGTTTTATTCATATTTGTTCACTATAAAAATTTTTATTTGTTAACGGATTTCTCAGAAATTCGGTACCCACGATTCCTGTACTCCAGCCAAGGTCACCATATACTTCTTATCGGCCACGCCTACTTTTACGCCCACTTTTTATATACAATTCATTTTCTGCTTTTTGGTATATTTGTTCGCTAAACAAGTTTTTATTTGTTAACAATTTTCTCTGAAATTTGGTACACACGATCTCTGTACCACAGGGAAAGTCACCATATGCTTCTTATCGGCAACGCCTACTTTTGCTACCACTTTTTTAATTTTTTGTGGATTTCGATCGAATTTATTGCACATTATTCTCAAATCCAAAGTAAGGTCGTCATATACTTTTATCGGCCACGCCCACTTTTTTTAATTTTCTATATGCGCTTTTAGTGTTTGATAACATATTTTAATTTTTCAATGGACTTCCTAAAAATTTTGTGCATAAATCTCTTTACTTTCTACTTTTGAGTTTACACCATTGTGAAATGAAGATTTTAAATCAACCTATTACAAATTTTCCCGTCTTATCTTTTTTACTATATGAGTTGCAACACCCCAAAATTAGTGCAGATTTATTTCATAGGTTGACTACCGCTGCAGGATTATTCCGATTATAAATATTTGCATCTCGCCTTATAAATATTTGCAGGATTATTCCGATTATAAATATTTGCATCTCGCCTTTTTAAATACAATGGAAAACAAAATATTAAATTTTTTTTCCATCTTGCCTTTTGGCTACATTGGAAAGCAACCTCCTACATTCCATTTCATCTTTTTCACTATATAAATGAGTTGTAGTTGTAGTTGAAAGCATATCATATAGGCCGTTCTACCTCAAATGCAAAAAGGCTTAAACAAAACAGAAATCTAGAGAACCTGATCAGACCCAAAATCGTGTCGAGTCTCAACGAGTTAGAAAATCTGAGTCGAGTAATGCTGAAACACCTGAGCAAACCCAATAACGTCTTGAAGCCCAAAGATCAAGACAAGCTTTGTAAGAGAAGCGGAAATGCCTGAATCTACTCCAGTGCGTCTAGAAATCCAGCAGCTACGCCAAGCTTAGTCGAGGGAATCTGAAACACCGGAAACGACTCAACAATATTTTCAGGCCCAACGGATAAATCAAGCTAACTCCAGGGAATGTGAAACTCTTGAAACGACTGTAATATCCCTACCAGAAGAATATTGTAAGTTGGTTTTTCATTGCAAGAGATGGTACAAAGGGTTGTTCCTAGCATAACGTACACAAGAGAACCATCTCTTACGGTAGCAGGTACCAAATTAGAATCTCCCTCATAGACAATTATTTGTCGTCTGCTCCAGAGTTGGGAGCCAGCACAAGCTTTTCGTTTTTGCACCAGAAGGAAAAACCAGAATTGCTGTATACTGTATACTTTTAGACATAATACACTCAAAATAATCCATGCTAAGTTGTAGTGGTAAGAATGCACTCTGCGCTTAGCCCCCAGTGCACAAATTCCACAAAAAATTAACAAATTCCCAAAATTTTTAAATAAAGGTCCCCAAAAGAAATGAACAAAATCTTCATACTGCTCTCAATAAACGTATTTAAAATCTGTATTCTTTTCAATAGCATAATTTCGATACGCGAAAGCGGCGCGCGGACGCGACTCGATGCGCTCGCGGAACACAGCTGCGCTCAAATATCGGATGATCTGAAAAATAATATTTGGCAATTATAATAGGTTGACGACAACTGCACGTCGCACGTGGACGACGAACACAGCTCAGCTAAAATATTGCAATGATCTAAAAAATATATTTTGGCGATTAAAATAAGTTGATCACAACTGCGCGGCAGTACGGGTGTAGCTGCCAATAGCGCGGAAGGGGCGCGCGGACGCAGAAGTTTACGCGTCGCGCTCACGGAGCACAGCTCAGCTAAAATATACGAATGTTCTGAAAAATATATTTTGGGATTCAAATAAGTTGACGACAACTGCGCGGCAGCACGGGTGTAGCTGCCCAATGCGCGGACAGGGACGCAACTCGCTTGCGGGAGGCAGCCCAGTGAAAAGTCTTATGATAAATTTTATCTACGTATGTGCAATAATTCTATACATATACTATAAGCAGTTGCTTAAAGCAACATTGCGGCACAATTTTAAACGTCGCATTCATTTTCCGTTTTTCTTTGACGTCTCTGCTCAATGATGATCAATTATTGAATAATGTAATTAAATTTTTAAAAGTTCTGATTCCTTTAATTTGCAAATGATTCTGTTATATTTGATGTTTACAAAATAAATAAAATTAAAAAAAAAAAAAACTTAAGGCGGTTTCGCAGCTTATTTTTGAAGTATTTTTGCTGTAGCGTTCCAAATTAAAAAATCACAAAATTTTAAATTGATATAAACATGAATTTGTTCCTCCCCCAAAAAGTTAACATAGGGAATTTTTTCACCATGAACAAATTCCCCAATCCCATACAAATTTTTTGGGAGTTAGTAAATTTTTTTGAGGACTGGTTCATCGGGTACTTATTACTCAGCGCCTGGTAAGCCTAGTGATCCATTTTGCAAGTCAAAGC
Organism: Cordilura impudica; assembly: GCA_963682025.1. NCBI lineage: Eukaryota > Metazoa > Arthropoda > Insecta > Diptera > Scathophagidae > Cordilura > Cordilura impudica. The sequence goes on from OY821518.1 coordinate 107,871,773, forward strand.
CCTTTGGATCCCGGGCAAGACCGGGTAAAAACAGTTAGTAGTTAAATAAAAATGATATGAATGTTAACTTACAGCAAAAAAAAGTTTAATACCGGATACCGGTATTATGTGGTCATTAATACCGGTATTGAATGGTATTAAAAAATGTAGGTAATACCGGGATCCCGGAAACCGTAAGCCCTACCCGTTCAGCTTTTCAGCCTAAAAATAAAAATCTTTACAAGATATTGGAAAATGAATATAACATAAATGCAAACCAGACGGCGACGGCGGCATTCTTTCTTGCTTTCTGCTACGATGTCTTTCAAAATGAATTTTGAATTTTGTATAAAACTCTCCTGCAACATTATCCTTTCAAAGTGTGTATAATGCAATATTACGACTCAAATAAAGAATTTTTTTTGATTCAGAAAAGAAACTTCCTGTCTTTTTAATGCTTACAAAAAGGTTTTTTTTTTTTTGGAAAGAGAACTTCTCAATATTTACACCCACTTTTCCCTGCCAGTTTAAGTTTTATATTCCCAATCTAAAATTTTACGTTTTTGATCTGGCTTTCTAAAAATCGTTACCTCCCAATTCATATTGATGTCGCTGGGGGGGGGAAACTAACAACCATATCCCCCACGACGTTTAGTCTCCGCCCAAATTTTACATTGTTCAATCTGGCAATCCTAAGAAGAGTTTGTAAATAGTTGACGAAATATCAGCAATTTTAATCTGCGATGGTTGTTAGTTTTCTAATTTATTTTCCCCACCGAAATTTAATATAGTGTATTTTATTAGGTATAACTTTTTTTTAGAAAAGTACTTCTCGTAAAAGAGTACCTGTCTTCAAAATTAAATTTTCTGAAAAAAAGTATATAATCGTAGAAATTATCCTTCTTACAAAGAACTTTCTTTTGCAATACTTTTTCTTAAAAAATAACTTTTCCTAGTAATTACTTTTTCATAAGTAGATCCTTTTTTAAAGTTAGTTTTCTTAAAAAGTACATTTTCCTCAAAATTAAAATTTCCACCAAAAATAATTTTCTTAAAAGTTGCCTTTCTTAAAACAAATCTTGGCTTTAAGAGCACCCTTTCTTTAAAAGTACTTTTTCTTATCATTTGTTAAAAAATAAATTTTTTTTTAAGGTACTCTTCTTTAAAAAAAGAAAATTTTCTGAAAAATTGACCTTTCCTTAAAAAAAAAACTATTAATTAAAAAAGCACCTATTCTTAAAAATGTAAAAATGTAATTTAAAAAAATAAAATTTCTTAAAAAAACTTCCTTTGTTTAAAGTACTTTTTCGTAAAAGTGCCTTCTTAGTTTTGGCTAAATAAATAGCAAAATGCCATATACACGTATTTCGAAAAAAATTCAAGTTCCAGGTTCCTTAGTTTTGGTATATCAATGCGTTGTGGACCCAAAAATATATCTAAACAAGTAAGAAAATTGTAGTCAGTACATCCGGCTATACGCTACCCTATACCATGTGTCTCAGATCGAAATAAGTGGATATAGGAAAAAGAAAAGACCATATTTTGTTTGCCTGTAGATATGAGAAAGTTCGTACCGAATGTTATATTTATGTGGGGACAAGATAGAAACATGAACAGATCCTAACCGTATTTAACCCATTATTGGCCGCTACCCTAAAACGTGGGAATTTTTTGAATCCCTTGCAGGAGGGTGTTATTATGACCCCAATGAAGAATATTTTTAGCAAAATTTTCCCTCCCGATATATAGGTTTCTTTACATGTACTGGTCGAAAAATCGACCAATGGCCAATAACAGTAAAAAAAACAAAAAATTATTTGATATTTTTGAAGGAAAAAATATTGCCTTAGGCTTTATTAAAATGATTTATTGCAAATTGTTATGGTAGTCATAAAAACAGTTTGTATATAAGTATATATTGCACTTTTTGCATGTAAAAATAGTATGTTTCTTACACAATTTGCAGCGCCGATATTTATTTTCAACGCTTCTTATAATTGAGTGTACTTTTTCGTTGACTTGGGGTTGGCTGGGGACTATATCAAAATCTTCACTGTTTAGCTCACTGTCGTATTTTAAAAGCTGTGTTGTGACTTCAGAACGAAAATCAATTTGTGAAAGGGGTTTTGTCTTTTGGATTTTTGCCAACATGCAGTGCATCTTCCACGCGTTGACCATTGCGTTACCAAGCGCATTAGTCCATATTGGCGACCACCATTTCTTTCCCTTTATACAGATACGATAATTGGCCACGGGTGTCGCCCAAAATACGGAATCATCTGCTCATCAATTGATACAATATGGCTAAAAATTCCAAACTGCATAAAATTTTTATTGAGAGCATCAACTAGTGGGCGAACTTTGGCAAATCGATCTGTTTTGTCTAAGCGGCTATTATCTGATAGATGCAAATACCTTTTAATTGTTCTGAACCGATTGCGGCTCATGGCTTGCTTTACCATTGGAACTCCCATGTCGGGCTTCGTAGACCAATAATGGTCTATATGTGGTAAGGTATGATACCCCGACAAGTATAAAATTCCAATAAATCTACGTAGTTCAATAGGTGTAATACTGGCTGTAGCATTGTTCTGATTTGCATATGTATTTGAAAAATTTGTGATATCCAGTATTATGGAATTATCAAAATATAAAGAAAAAATTTCAAATTGAGATTTAGAGCCTATAAAAAATATATAAATGACTGAGTAAATACAGGAATCCAAAAGAAACAAAGCGGACCAATTACTCACCAATTTCTAAAAAAATTTCTTCCATTTTAATAACTTCATTATTGGTTGGCTTTGTCGTGTAGCTAAAGTTTCTTGGCTTTCGCCATATACGTATAGCAAAATCCGATTTTTTTGTAATGCTTCCCCTTTCCATACCTTTGTTACGTGAGTTGGATGTTGACGGCTCTTCAATTGTACTTTCAAACACATCACCCAATTTCTGTATATTGCCTTCATCTAGAGAATATTGTAATTCTGCACTACCAGCAATTTCTTTCATGAGGTCATCATTGTTGTCATTTATATTAATTTTATGGTCATCCAAATCTTCTTCATCAGTTAGAGATCCTATAGTTACTGGTGGAATGTAAACGATATCTACATCTTTGGCTGCCGTTATAGCTTGGTCTTCCTTGTCATCTGAGTCTAGCTCATTTAAAATATTAATTATTTCAGACACATTTACTGCCTTATAAATCGGCATTGTAAAATTTTGTAAAATTAGTTTTCAGCACAACTCTTTGCATTCACCTTCGTACACTTACTGACAGTTTAACACAAATATTTATATAACTAAAGTAAAACAAAATAATCTGGGGTTCCCCTGACTAAAATACGCGATATATAACTTAGCAAGAGAAAACTACAGGGCGACACACAGAAAAACTTCAAAGGAAGTATTGCCAGATTTATTATGAAAATAACAGTTTTGAAACTCAAAACAATTTTTAAATTCTATGGTAGGGCCTCCGGCCACTGGTCGATTTTTCGACCACGAAAGATTGTTTGCATTTAAGAATGAGAAAATGTGTCATATGCAAATTGATTTTTGTCGATTCTTAGAGTACAGGATTTAGGCTCTTAAAATAATGAAAAATAAGAAACAAAAATTACAATTATTAGATATAATTTTTAATTGCAAAAAAGTGCTAAAAATATGGTTTTTAAAATCCTCTTACCAAAATTTTTGTCAAATACTTTAGAAAATCATTTCACTACAGATATTTTAAAAATTAGTTCAGATTATATTTTTGTGAAAACAGATCAAAAAAATTATAGTAGACTTTTGAGATATGCGCTCAAAAATTACTGGTCGAAAAATCGACCAGTGGGTTAAAGCAATTTATTTATTTTTTTTTGGTGCAAAAAATATATATGAACCAAATTTTTGAAAACGTTTTACATGAACGTTATAGAGTTTATTTTCGGACCAATAAAAGTTTAAATACAGCGCAAATAATTTGTAACTATTCTTTTATTTCTTTGTTTCCCTGAAACTTAGTCCCATTCTATTTGCTTATATACTCAAAATACTCATTTTAATTTGTGTTGCGATTTCACTAAGTTAAAATCCAAATTATGAGCAAAGGCAAAGTAATTGCAGCTTCCGTAGAAAAATAATAATTCTTTATTATAAAGAAGGGAAATCATAATGAAAAATAGGCAAATTGTTAAATTTATAATTTGCAAGAGTTCAAAATATTGTACAAAAGTACAAAAAAGGCAATTGAATTGAAAATAAACCTAGAAATAAACTTAGTGCGCCAAATCCAGCCAATAGCAGTGCCAAGATATCTGGCAATCGCGTTCGCCCAAAAACGGTACAAAAAGTTATAAGAAACCACTTATATAGACAAAGGAATGGACTTTTGGAGAGCGGTCCTGTTGACTGGTGAGTCTAAAATCAACTTTGGCGCAAGTCGTGCACTGCAATTCAAACTAAAAATTTTGTGCCAACAGTGGAACATGGTGCCGGCAGTGTGATGGTTTGAGGTGCGATAGGCGCTGCAGGTGTGAAGAACTTGGTGTTTGTTGATAACAATATGTCAGCTATCTTTATAAAAGTATATTAGGAGAAAATTTAAAGCCCTCTATGGACAACTTGGGACCTGTATCGAATTAGCGCTCTTCCAACAGGGCAATGATCTCAGCCATACTGCTCAGTTGGTAAAGGAGTGAGTGCTATACTAAACACCCCGGCAGCTCAGTAGCTGACACAATCATCGGATCTTAACATCGTTGAGCATTTTTTGGAGTTACTCAAGCTTAGAATCGCTAATACTGCACCAAAAAGTAGAAACATTTTCAAGGAAACTCTCCAAAAAGCCTAATGCAAAATAACGGAATATGAAACAGATAATTTGATGTTATCGATGCCTTGTAGCTTGCAGGCAGTATTGATCAACCATCTTATTTTGATAAATTTCGATAATTATACCCTAAAAAAATCCTTTCAAGGTCCTAAGGTTGTGGAATCCAAGAAATCAAGAATAAATTCAAAGTACTTATCTTTATTCTTCACAAAGATGGCGGGGTATATAAAATTTACACTTGAAAAATCACAAGTAAAGGAAAAAAACGATCTTCGTCCTTCCAAAGTTCGACAACGAATAAGGAAAAACGATTACAAGTACGCGGTTGGAAAACTAAAGCTTTACAACAAATATATAAGAAAATGTCAAAGAAAATGAAAAACTTAAATAAAAACAGCGCACCCTGCACGTGACCATCGATTTACAAAAGACATCATCTAAGTACAGTGGAACCTCTTTAGCCCTCACGTAAACATACCCTGTACAACTACGTGGCTTGGGTATAATGACTTTGTGCTGCTGTTTGTAACTACCAAAAATATTTGACATAGATCCATGTTTTGTTAACCGATCGAGTCAGAATTACTTTCTGAATTGATTTATCGATGTCCGTCCGTCAACCCGTCCGTCCGTCCGTCCGTCCTTCTGTATGTCCATGTAAACCTTTTAATCAAACTGCAGGTCGCAAATATCAAAAAATTTTGATGAAATTTGACATATAGGCTTCCATTAACCATTAGATGAACGCTGTTGAAACTGATGAAATTCGGTCCATGTTCAGACCTAGTCCCCATACAAATGACCCCTATGGAATCGACATTAATTGCCATAAAATCCAACTTATCATATAGATCTCAGTCAAATTGGGTTTGTATGTCTTTATTATGTCCATAAATAAGTAGTCCAAAACTAATCCCTATAGGACAATTCTTAGTCATAGCCCCCATTAAAGCTGCTCCCCGATCTTCACTTAAATCTATCAAAAAACCAAAATATTGCACAGAATTTTCTCAGACTTTACAAAATATGGTCAGGATCGGTCCACTTTTCGACCTAGTCCCCATATAAATATAGCACCAGATATGAAGTTTTTCATATTTGTAGCCAAAAAAATTAATAACAATGCCACTAAAATTTTGGTTTTGCTTATTTTCTACATCCAATTAGTTGGACCGAAGAGTTAGGGTCTCTTAACTAAGGTATAGGGTATCGTATAGTCTGTCAAGACCGACTATAATTTTCTTACTTTTTTAATTGTCGTTTTATTTTCATTACTTACCAGTAGATTGGAAATAAACTTCATATTTAATTTTTTATACCATTCATTTGGTATGTTGCATTTGAGACTTTTGTCCCTGACTGTAAATAAACTGCCATAGCAGTTTGGTTCGTCAGTCTTACAACTACACCCATTTTATTACATACATCTATAAGACCATAATATACCACAACTCAAATCAATGAGTTTCGCACTCGAATTTTTTATTTCTTGGTTAACCAAATGTAACTCTGTAACTAACTCTATACGAACATTTTGTATGTTTAAATTCAGAGGCTTTTCAGTCCTAGCAGTATTTGCTCTTAGTCTCTTTTAAATATTTTTTATACCTTATCTTTGTTAAAGTGTATATTATTAGTAGTACAATTTAAGTACTCCAATACAGTGAAATGTTTATTTATTTCTGTGGTGCCATTGTGAGAAATGCCATTCAGAGAAATCAGTTAACAAATAAAAATTTGTATAGTGAACAACTATGAATAAAACAGAAAATGAATTTTACATTAAAACTGGGGGTAAAAGTATGCGTGGCAGGTAAAAAGTATATGGCGACCTTTCCTTTGGTATGGAGAACGTGTGTGCAAAATTTTAGGAAAATCCGTTGAAAAATAAAAATTTGTATAGCGGTCAAACAAACAAACAAACAAACAAACAGAAAATGAATTTTATATATATAGATTTGTTTTTAAAATTTATCTTTTAACTCATACTCTCTGTCTGTCGGTCTGTCTGTCATGGGGAAACCCCATTCCCCCTCATCCAATTTATCTGAAACTTGACCCATAGTCTTGCTGTGTCTACAGATTAATTTTGGGGTAGTCACAAACACTCATGCACTGTCACGGATTGGCCTAAATGTCATTTCCCCTCATCCGATTGATCTGAAACTTATCGATGCCTCGTCGGTTGCAGGCAGTATTGATCAACCGTCTTATTTTGATTAATTTCGATAATTAATTTTGATAAATAGAAACCTTTTTTCCAATGCATTATTTTGTTTTTTTTTTTTTAATTTTCCGTTACGTTGTTTTATTTTCATTACTTACCAGTGGATTGGAAATAAACTTCATATTAAATTTTTATTTAACATTCTCAGGTTTATATTTATGTTGCTTTGATGGATGTATTTAGACTTTTGTCCCTGACTATAAATAATCTGCCATCGCAGTTTGGCTCATCAATCTTACAAATACACCCATTTTATTACATACATCTATAAGACCATAATATACCACAACTCAAATCAATGAGTTTCGCACTCGAATTTTGTATTTCTTGGTTAACCAAATGTAACTCTATAACTAACTCTATACGAACATTTTGTATATTCGATCAACAATTATCAAATATGTCAAGAAAATAAGTTTATTTATTTGCAATCGTATGTTTAAATCCAGAGGCTGTTCAGTCCTAGCAGTATTTGCTCTTAATCTCTTTTAAATATTTTTTATACCTTATCTTTTTTAAAGTGTATATTATTTTTCGTTACATTTTTATCAATTTATTAGTAGTACAATTTAAGTACTCCAATACAGTGAAATATTTATTTATTTCTGTAGTTACTGTTTTTAAATGGTGCCATTGTGAGAAATGCTAATGTTTTTATATTGTATTTATAGTTGTTTTTGTTAATTTTGTTAAATTTATTATATCCATCCTTACACTTTTTGCAATTTGTTCTTGTTATCTGTTAAAGGTCACTGATATCCACGACGAAAAAACAAACCGGTGAAAAACAGATAAAATAAAATAACCACAAAAAAAATTATTTTCGGTTAAGGCTGAATGAAAACCACACAAGTAAGAGTGTTAAATCGGCTGTATTAAATCTTTGCTACCATCCAGCTGTATCATAAAGTCAATATTATAACAGCTTTTGGGTGTGGTTTTAATGTTTCGGTTTGCTTGCTTAACGTAAATTTGCAATTGAAAGTCAAGTACCATTTTAATAAAAATTAAATTAAATGTTCAAATTCAAATAATTTGATAGAACCACATAATTTTTTTTTAATAAATAACAAAAAAACCAATACACACTAACAAAATTGAATACGCTTACGATCTTTATTATGTTATCTGAATATCTCAAATCCTTAAGAGCTTGCTTATTATTTTAGAAATTTATATGTTTTTTTCTTTCTATTTATTCTAAAATTTTACAGATATTCAAAGGTTGCAATATATCAAAAAGACTGGCCCATTAAGGTGGCCCTTCGTTATATGGAGGGAAAAAAAAGTGTTCAAACTGTCGCTCTCACCCACTAGAAATATGCGAATAGCAAAAAAACTGAGAAATACAAAGTTTTGGGCCAATCAAAAAACGTTTAGTCGTAGCGCAAAGCGATTGAAAATTTCAAGTGTGTTTATATGGGGAAAATATGACTTTTTTCAGATTTTACGAAAATTTCTTTCTATAGTTTAATTTTAACGACAAGCTGTTATATACCTTGCGATCAGTATTAAATTATCCTTTCAAAAGGCTATAAAACTTCAAAATCGAATAAAACTTCGCCAAGAAATAGCAAATGCCCCAGACCACTTTTGTGCCAAAAAAAAACTAGGTCATGAAATTTGATGGCATTTTTTTCAACATTGAGAAACTGATTAAAGCCATCATTCTTTTTTGGTCTCTGTACTTAGAAGTACTCAGATATGAAGTATTGTTTTATTACCACGTTGCTAACCTATTGCGCATTGAGACCGAAAATTGGAAATGTTTTTGATAAAATTTTTAAAACTCCTTTTTCAAGTTCGAAAAAATTTTCTTAAACAAAATTTAAAAAAATTAAAATATTACTTTAAGGTTTTATTAAGTATATGTTGCAGATTAACTGTGTAAATTTTTAAGTAAATCCCTTCACCAGAATTTTTTTGGCAAGGATTTTATTTTTGCGGATTTCGAGAAAACTTGGATTTTTGTGAAATATTCTGAATATGTACTCTTTCTACATACTTTGTATCAAAAATTCATCACTTTTCTACTTTTAAATGTTATATTTTATCTAAATAGCCTAGGGTTTCGGAAAAAAATAATATGACTCCATTAACCCTTTTGGAATTTGGGTAACATATGACCCTAAGCTAATAAAAGACAATTTATTCAAAAAGTCAAATATTTTGTAAGTGCTGTGCAATTTTTAGATGCGACGCTTAAAATATAATAACTAAATGTGTAGAAGTTTCGTTCCAAAAATTTTGGATAAATCCGAGAACGCTAACCCATTATTTGCCAAGGCCAGATTTCGATTTTAAGATATTTTTAAATAAAAATTACCGAAAACGAGTTTTTCTATTACACTCGATGAAACCACTATGTAGAATTTAAGAAAAATAATTCGGTTAATTTTTTTTTTATTTAACCCTTCAGTGCTCCTGAGATCGAAATTATCTATTGTGATATATCTCTGGTGCAATTATCTGCTTATTGCTCGCGAATATAAATTAAAACAACTTAAGTCATATGTCTAAAAAATAGGACGTATTTTGAAATTCATTTTGCTTTAATTTTGTAATTTATTCCATTAAGAGTAGTATTAATTTAATATTACCTTTGATATATTATTATATTTGAAATTTACTTTTATTTAATAAACTATTTAAAACAGTGAAATAAAATGTTAGAAGTTTGAAAAGATGTAGGTGATATTGAAGATAATATAAAGCGACCGATTATTAAAAATCAAAAATGTCAACCATTATAAATAATGGCATCTTCACCGATTGACCTGAACATTTTTTTTTTTTGGCGTTTTTTATCAATATCCACCAAATTGGTGAGTGAGACCGCAAGAAATTCAACTATTACTTTATTACATAAAGTAATTTTCTAACAAAATTGGTTAAAAGTTGTTTTAATTTATATTCACGAGCAATAAGCAGATAATTGCACCAAAGATATATCACAATGGATAATTTTGATCTCAGGTTAAATAAAAAAAAATTAACCGAATTGTTTTTCTTAAATTCTACATAGTGGTTTCATCGAGTGTAATAGAAAAACTCGTTTTCCGTAATCTTTATTTAAAAATATCTTAAAATCCAAATCTAGCCTTGGCAAATAATGGGTTAACGTTCTCGGATTTATCCAAAATTTTTGGAACGAAACTTCTACACATTTAGTTATTATATTTTAAGCGTCGCATCTAAAAATTGCACAGCACTTACAAAATATTTGACTTTTTGAATAAATTGTCTTTTATTAGCTTAGGGTCATATGTTACCCAAATTCCAAAAGGGTTAATGGAGTCATATTATTTTTTTCCGAAACCCTAGGCTATTAATATAAAATACAACATTTAAAAGTAGAAAAGTGATGAATTTTTGATACAAAGTTTTTAGAAAGAGTACATTTACAGAATATTTCACAAAAATCCAAGTTTTCTCGAAAGCCGCAAAAATAAAATACTTGCCAAAAAAATTCTGGTGGAGGGATTTACTTAAAAATTCACACAGTTAATCTGCAACATGCATTTAATAAAACCTTAAAGTAATATTTTAATTTTTTTAAATTTTGTTTAAGAAAATTTTTTCAAATTTGAAAAAGGAGTTTTAAAAATTTTATCAAAAAAATTTCCAATTTTCGGTCTCAATGCGCAATAGGTTAACAACGTGGTAATAAAACAATACTTCATATCTGAGTACTTATAAGTATAGAGACCAAAAAAGAATGATGGCTTTAATCAATTTCTCAATGTTGAAAAAAATGCCATCAAATTTCATGACCTAGTTTTTTTTTTGGCACAAAAGTGGTCTGTGGCATTTGCTATTTCTTGGCGAGGTTTTATTCGATTTTGAAGTTTTATAGCCTTTTGAAAGGATAATTTAATGCTGATCCCGAATTATATAACAGCTTGTCGGTAAAATTAAACTATAGAAAGAAATTTTCGTAAAATCTGAAAAAAGTCATATTTTCCCCATATAAACACACTTGCAATTTTCAATCGCTTTGCGCCACGACTAAACGTTTTTTGATTGGCCCAAAACTTTGTATTTCTCAGTTTTTTTGCTATTCGCATATTTCTAAGGGGGTGAGACCGACAGTTTGAACACTTTTTTTTATTAAGGGCCACCCTACTGGCACATGTATCATCAATCATATCATCACTGGTTCTACTGGAAATTTTCAAGCTCAGTAGAAAAATAATTTAAATATTGTTTAATGAGATTTTGAAATTCTTTTTCATTAATTAAATTTTTCAATTTTCATATAATTTCGAAATATTTTAACGGTCTCTTAATATACTATCCAATTAATTTATAACTATGTTTAAAAATAACACTAGTTTACTACTATGTCTTACAATTTGGTACCTTTCTCTAAGATTTCTGAATAGCAGTAATTGATTTATGAAAGTTAAAGGGTGTTTCTCTTAAAAATTTCCTGACCTTTCAGGAATTTCCTTGCACGTGATTGGATAAAAAAGAAGTCTTAAAAGATTAAAGTTAATTGCAAAGTGTTTAAAACAAATAAGTTTTTTTTTTATTATGTGCTGATATTTGCCTTAAACTAATAAAAATTTATAAAAAAGAAAAGATAAAACAAAACTTTAGTGGAAGTTTTAGTGCACCAAGTATTTATTCAATTATGAAATTCACGTCACTTACTCAAAACCTGCCTTCAATAAATTGTTCAACAGAAGATAGACAAACCATCATTTAAGAAAGAGTTTCTGTTCCCAAAACCCATTTCAAATTGCTCATATTACTCAACAATTTAGTTCCGCAATATATATTAGTTTCCCAATATAATAAACTAAACAGATTAATTGCATCTAATCAAATTAAATATAATTTATTTTAACACTTATATTATTGAAATTATTTATCAACATTAAATTTCCTACTGAGGTTCAAGAGTAGTAATTTAAACAAACAAGGAAACAAACAAACTGTAATCGAAACATTCATTCTTAAATATTTAGTTGTATACATCAATGCATCAAATACTGCTATTGTTTTAAAATTAGGAGAAAATTTTTTTATTTTATATTATGTCTCAATATCTATAAGTAAAAAAAATAAAAAAATTCCGACTAGGCAATTTTTTAAAAGTGGCGTGGCACCGCCCACGTTGGATGTAATTCATACTGTACGATCAACATATATACCAAATCTCATCAACCTACCTCTGATAGTTCATGAGATATATCCGCTCTAAGTTTCATGTTATTTGGGCGGCGCCACGCCCCTTTATCATATCATAACCAAGTATAGCCAAGGACTATTAGCAGGTCAACAGTACAAAATTGGGAAAGTTTCATGACAATCGGTATATTACTATGGCCGCTAGAGCGATTTTTATAATGATAAAAAAAAATTAACTGTTTGCTTTGTGTTTCTCCTGGTAAATCACTATTTAAAAACTATCCGTTTTTTCACTATTTTTCAACTTTGACGGAAAATAAAAAAAATCTATATATTTCTATATTTGCCATATTCGCAAAACATGTTCTTTGATTACTTCTTTACATAATTCAAAAGGTTTTATCTGCCCGTACGTGCCCGTTTGGCTTCTATAGGTAAAAAAGGTTAAAAGACATGGTTGCAGAAATTGTATGGCGTGCATCGCTTACATGTTTTGACTGACAGTAGTTTGATCTAATAGTTTGAAAATTTCATTTTAAGTCGGTTGTCTACCTGCGAGCCTCTGCCAAAGTCTACTCCCAATATTCTGTTACAGACACAGGATGCACAAAAAACTACTCATTGAAATTCGCAGGTACGCACCTCACTTAAAAATTACTTTGGAGTACAAATGGTCAAGAACAATATTGACTTATGGTCCCTCCAAATCTTATTTAGACACGAGCATAATATCAAAATTGCATAATTCAGCCTAAATCCATTTGTATGCAGGGACCAGGTAAATTTTTAGGCATGGTAGCATAAGCCTATATATTGCAAAATAAGCATAATGCCTGGATTAGTCTATGACTGAAAGTTGGCGCAACAAGTACTGAAACCATGGCGTTAAACAATTTAAAATTATTTGAACTGTTTAGATGGTCAACCACACCAAAGTTTTTCACGGAAGCTGCTTTAGAAGAACTTGATAGCTTATACGGAAATATTGAGAGAAGCGAAATTATAAAAAATAACTTTTATCTGATATATGCAAATATTAAGGCAAAATGGGTTAAATCTAATCGAACCGTTCAGAACTTCAACTCCAAATACGAGGACTGGCTTAATGAAGACACCATCCTGGATATATTGGCAGTAGATAAACCCACCACATCAACCAGAGGAGCAAAAGGAAGGCCAAAAAAAAGTATTGAGGAGTGTTCAATTTTCACAAGAAAGAGGAAACTTGCCGATGCCACCAATGACTTGGCCACGAAGCATTTATCGGACGCGCTGTCTATTAAATATACAAGGGATAGTGAAAGAGTTAGGTCGCAGATTAAAAAATCTGTTGCTGATGCAAGCCCACTGCGACTAGAAAGGATTAAGGAAAGCATTCACACGCCCACAAACGCACACATTAAAAAGTATGGTTCCGAAGAAGTCTTGGCCTTGTTTATGGACTTACAACTTTCCAAAGAAAAATATGAGATACTTGATGCGACACGGGGCTGACGTTTTACCAGGATACAAGCATATTACGCAAGCCAAAATAAATTCACGACCACTGCATAAGGAGTTTACGGAAGTCTCTGTGAAAGCCAATCTGCAGGATCTCATGGGCCATACAGCAAAACGGTTGTTGGAGAGTCTTCCTGAAAATGAGGTGAAAATTTTTCCTGAGAAACTGACATTGATCAGCAAATGGGGCTACGATGGATCATCCGGACAAAGCGTTTATAAGCAAAGGATATCTTCCAATGACGCTACAATATCGGACGGAAATATGTTTATGGCGTCTGTTGTTCCTTTGCCGCTAAAATCTGATGTTTCCCTACACTGGAAAAATCAACGTCCATCATCAGTGCATTATTGCCGACCAATAAGGTTTCAGTTTGCAAGGGAATCGGCAGAACTCATAAGGACCACGGTGAAGGACATTGAAGAACAAATAAGCAAGATTAAGCCTACAAAGCTGCAAATTGGAGAAGGAAAATATATTGAATGCAATTACGAGTTCCACCTGACCATAGTTGACGGAAAAGTCGTAAACGGACCGACAGGAACAACCGATTTGCAAAAAGAGTCAGAAGAACTTTGGTAATTTAAACAATTCTACAAACGAGGAAAATTTCGAATATGGAATGTCACCATTGCACGCAAGGATAAGGTGTATGGAGTTCTTGCTAAAACTGGTGTATACCCTACCACAAGAGGAGGAAAACTTCTATGACAATACATCAATTAAGGATAAGGAAAAGATCAGAAAGGAGCAAATACAGGATGCTTTTTTTAAACAAGTTGGGCTAAAAGTAGACTGCCCCAAGCACATATACGGTAACTCAAACGATGGAAACACTTCTAGGAGATTTTTTGAAAATGATGAGGCAGTAACTAAAATCACTGGAATTGACAATCAAATCGTGAAAAGATTGGGAACGATCTTGAATGTTTTAAACTGCAAAGAAAATGTCAATTCTACAAAATATGGAGAATATGCATCGAAAACTGCATCTCCTTTAGCAGAAATGTATCCACAGAAGAAGTTGACCCCGACCGTCCATAAAATATTGGCGCATGGCAAAGATATAATTGAGTACCCGTCTTTGCCAATTGGAGAGCTTTCTGAAGAAGCACAGGAGTCTCTTAACAAATATTATAAAAAATATAGATTGCAGAACGCATTCAAAGCATCAAGGGTAAGGCAAAATGAGGACCTCTTCAACATGTTGGCAGCATTTACCGATCCACTTATTTCTTCCCTGCGGCATGTGAAGTCACGAATAGAGTTAGAAAATAATTATAGTTTAGAAATGATTAGTCTTTTAGATATACCTTCTCTTGCGAATTGTAATGAATATTTTACAGAAAATTGAAAAAATTAATTTAAAAAAGAAGTAATTTTTTTTTAAAGAAAAAAAAATAAAAACAATCGAAAAATGTAAAAATAATTTTTTTTAGTTAACATAAAATTGATTTTACTACAAATTTTAACTTTGATAACCCATAAGTAGGCCCCTACAAAGCGTAGCACCGTTTCCAAACGCTCATTTCGTAGGCTGAACAGTTATATATCATAAGCTGTTTAAACTGTTCAATTATGTTATTCGGTTCAAAAGATATAATTTTTGCAACGAAAAAACTCAAATGGCGCCACTATGCGACGTCAGCAAAAAGTTTGTATATTAAATCACATAAACTGAATCAACCAAATAAAATCACACAAAATCAATCAAACATATAGCCAGGTTAAAATCAGAAACAGCTATTTAAATTCATATAAAGGGTGATTTTTTAGCTATTATCTTTTTGGCAAAACTGGTTTAAACAGCTGACGCACGTTTCGTGTTTTGTTTCATTGTCAAACATCTTCAGTTTGGTCTTTGATTTAACCATGAATCGCCTTACAAACGAACAACGCTTGCAAGTTATTGAATTTTATTATCAAAATGTGTGCTCTGTTAAGAAAGTTCATCGCGCGCTTCTTCCATTTTATGGTCAGTTTAATCGACCCACTGAAGCGGCTATTTGGGAGTCGATTTTGGAGTGAATATCAGCCAGAAGCATTGGAAGAGCTACCAATGCATCCAGAAAAAGTCACTGTTTGGTGCGGTTTATGGGCTGGTGGCATCATTGGACCGTACTTCTTCAAAGATGATGCGAATCGTAACGTAAATGTGAATGGTGAGCGCTACCGAGAGATGATATCCAACTTTTTTTTGCCCAAAATGCAAGACCTTGACTTGCATGACATGTGGATTCAACAAGACGGTGCCACATGCCACACAGCATGCGCAACAGTGGACTTATTGAGAGGCGAGTTCGGTGAACATTTTATTTCACGTTCGGGACCGGTCAATTGGCCGCCTAGATCGGGCGATTTAACGCCTTTAGACTATTTTTTGTGGGGCTATGTTAAAGCTCATGTATATACAGACAATCCCGCTTCAATTGACGCATTCGAAGACAACATTGAAGCATTTATTCGTGAGATACCGGCCGAAATGTTGGAAAGAGTATGCCAAAATTGGACTAAGCGGATGGACCATTTGAGGCGCAGTCACGGTCAACATTTGCATGAAATAATCTTCAAACATTAAATTATATGGACCGTACTATCGACTCAAATAAAGATTTTATGCATTTTTCTGAATTTTATGTGTTTTTTTTGGAAAACTTTCCTATAGCTCTTAAAAAATCACCCTTTATACTTTCCACTTATACACGACCTAGATGATTATATTCTACACAATTCTGAATAATTTAAAAGAAAAATTTTTAACATTAATTGAGGAAAATAAATCTTAATCTATATGTATATGTATAAAGTACAATGTATGTATATTTGTGTTTTATAGACTCTGAAACTGCCCAACCGATTTGATCCAAACCAGTTTCATTAGAATGGTAATAGTCCAAATTAGGCTTAAGGCTTTTTGTAATTCAAGTGGGCATGGCCCCGCCCAAAAGTTTTGAAACATTGCAATAGTACATATGTTACTAATGGGAGTAATCAGGACAAAAATGGGCGGGATCCGAAAAGTGGGCGTGGCAGCTCTCATACAAAATAAATAATTAATATCAAATATCTAAAGTTATATAAAGGTTATAGCCTTCAAACTTTGTAGGTGTGCATATATTATTAATATTAGCAGCCGAAGTGAAAATGGGCGTGATTGGACAAGTGGGCATGGCAGATCTCATACAAAGTTTAAACATATAATATCTGGAGTACTATGACAGCAAGAGTTCTGAAACTATGCACATGTACATTAGGGGTATAACTTTTTTACATTTTTCGAGAATTTCAAAAGGTACCTATCATAGCAGTATAGACCATAGAAAAATATGATAAACTGCGTCATTACTTTTTCCCGCCACCAACGCGATGAAATTTGTAGTTTATACTTTTTTATTATTTAGAATCATATATTAAACTAAGACAAAAATAACTTAATTTTTATACGCCAGGAGCACAAAAATGTAACAGTATTAGTAGTTTTTAAGATGCAGGGATCTAAACATAAAGACTGCAAATCATACATAATAAATTTCAAAAAAAAAAAAATTTTTTTCAAAATTTTAAATTATTATTTTTTTTATAAAAATCAAATTGAAAGAGGCCCTGTAATTAAAGATAGTTATTAATTCATACAATTTAATTTAAAAGTTTTTGATTTCGTTTGCATTATTTTTCGCTCTTCATAAAATGTCTAATAAAAATAGCTTTTTATGTATTCAAAAAAATGTCATAACGTGGACTAAGTCATTAAAAACACTTGTAAGTAAAAACAACAAGTTTACGATAATAAAAAGCGTTGACAAATCTTTATCCGAGTTAAAAAGAATGCTTAAAGAAAAAGTAATTATTGGTCGATTTAATGTCTTACTTAAAGAAGAAAAATACAAAACAAAAAGATACGATATTATATCGAAAGAATTAATGAGTTTGTGTAACAAGAATCGCGTGCCAGCACTTGCATTAAAATCTATAAAAGGAAAAGTAAAAAAATTGATACAAAACTATCAAAAATTTTTAAAACATTCAAAAACCCACGATTTTAGTAAAATGTTTACTATAACGTCCAAAATAAACGATCACGAATTTAGTTATAGCAATGCCGACATGAAAAAAACCAGTACCGAAATAGATTATGAGCTTAATAGCAGTAGTGACTCTAATTTTGAATCTGGTATAGAATGTGACTCAGTTAGTGATGATGACAATTACACACCTCCAGGAAGAGAAAAAAAAATTTTAAGAAATCTTTAAATCCAGCTGTTAACCTAGTAACTCAAGTACATGTAAGCACAAAAAGAGCTGCCAAAATTTGTAAGCATCTAGCAGAATCAGGAGTTAATATATCAACACCATCCCAAGCCGGTATATATAAAACTGTGATAAAATCCGCTGAACGACAAGAAATTTTTTATTTAGAAACTTTGCAAAATGAATTTTGGTGTATTCACTTTGATGGGGAAAAAGTAGATGATAAAGAAATTCAGGTGACAGTTTTAAAAAATGAATGCAAAGAAATAAAATTAGCCGTACTTGTTTTGGACAATGGTAAAGCCTCAACCTTATTTAATGGTATTAAAGAAGTTTTGAATAAATTCAATTTATGGAATTCAATAAAAATGATCGTTGCGATACGACCAGCATAAACGCTGGGAAAAAAAACGAATCAATGGGTTTAGTTCCACCACAATATATTGGCTGCCAGCATCATATTATTGATCTTGTACTAAGGCATATAATGGACGAATGCTTGGAAGGAAAGAATTCCTCGCCTAATATTTGTTATGATTTTGTTCACCAATTGATTAATAACTACGAAGATCTTAAGAAAAGTTATAAACAGAATGAAGAACGAATCAAAGTTGAACACATAAATTGGCATGATGATATGCAGTACTTATATGAACTTGGTAAAGCTTTTACATACTATAAGAAAAATAAAAAATTTCCATACATTAACTTTAAAGTAATATCACCAATATACAATGCTCGATGGAACTCGAGAGCCATTTTAGTAATATTGACCTTTATACTTATTTTAAAATATCGCCAAAAATTATATAACATTTGTAAGTTCATATGTGGTCCGTGGTACGATGTGTGGTTTTCCGATCATTGTTTTAAAGAAAATAATTTTGAGGCTCTAAAAAAATCTTTATTAACATATAAGAGTGCTCGTGAATGTTTTTTAGACATTGAGTTCAGGAACCATCAGCGATACCGGGGCAGCAACGAAGCAACATATGTGATGAAAGAGCAATCAAAACGGTACAGGATATTTATCTGCTATGTAAATCTTCACGCACATTAAATTTGAAGTTCATTTCATATAACAAATAGTTATGTAAAAGTGTAAATGTTTGTTCAACTTTAATTTATGTACCTATAATAAATGAAGAAAATGAATTAAAAAAAAAAATTAAATATTTTTAAATTAAATTTTTAATTTTTAATTAAATATTTTTTTTTTCTTCTTGAGGACTTTTAGAAATTTGCTTGGTGGCGGGAACTTTTTTTGCGCAATTAACCTCGGAATATGATTTTTATGGTCAAAACATAATGGGCTACAATGTAGTTATGGGTACCAATAATGCAAAAAAAAGTGTTATCCCTAATGTACATATTAAACTGATTTGAAGAGTTGTGAAACAAATGGACGGGATCAGGCCAATGGGCGTGGCACCCACCATAAAAAGTAAATATTTAATGTCATATATCTACATCTACTGTGAGAAGTTATGTGAGAAATGGGCGGGATGAAACCAGTGGGCGTGGCACCTCCCATACATGGTAAATACATATCATCATATATCTAGAGTACTGTGATGGCCAGGGTTGTGAAACTTTTTGCACGTTAATTGGTTGTAAATACGAGTAGTCGTACCAAAAATGGGCGGGATTGGGTTAGTGGGCGCGGCACCTACCATACAAAAATATTATCTAGAGTCTTGAAACTAGGTGTGAGTTAACGAATGATGAGTGTGAGAAGTTATGTGGAAAATGGGCGGTATCAAACAAGTGGGCATGGCACCTCCCATGCATGGTAAACTCATATCATCATATATCTAGAATAATATGATGGCCAAAGTCTTGAGACTGTCTGCACGTCAATTGGTTGTTAGTCATTCCAAAAATGGGTGTGATTAGACAAGAGGGCGTGGCAGATGATAGCAAGAGTTCTGAAACTATGCACATTAGGGCGGGTCGATTTAAAAATCTCCCAAGTGACAAGGAAAATCGTATTCTAAGGATCTAAATAAGAAACTTTGCCCGAACAACCATACCTCTAGAACGAATTCTTATGTCCCGCTTTTGACCTGTCTGTCTGTCTGTCTCACTTTGACCCATTTAGAGTGCCCCAATCGAGTCCAACTGTATGATCGACCCCCACTAACTTTGGAGGGGCTGACCCCCATGCCAGTGGCACACCCCCTGGAACCCAATGGCGGTTTCCCCATACAAAAATTTCTAAAAATTACCATTTTTGTTTAGAATTGGGCTGACTATGTTTGATTTAATATTAAAATTAACACTCATACTTATACGTATTTTCTACTCTGCTAATAAATAATAATCATACGGCTTGACTATGTTATGTTATTCAAAAATATCGATCGGATGAAGGTAAAAAACTTTTAGATCACTCCGTGACTATGCGTGACTACACCAAAATTAATCTGTAGTCAACAAGACTATGGGCCAAGTTTCAGATCAATTGCATGAGGGGGAATGGGGTTGCCCCATGGCAGACAGACAGACAGACAGACAGACAGACAGGTCAAAAGTCAGGACATCAGAATTCGTTCCTTGGTCGAAGTTTCTTATTTTAAACCCTAGAATATGATTTCCTTTGTCACTTGAGCGATTTTTGTGCCTCCCTACAAATCGAACCGCCCTAATGCACATGTAAATATTAAACTAATTTGAACAGTTGCGAAAAAAATGGGCGGGATCGGATAAGTGGGCATGGTACCCCCTATACAGAGTATAGATATAATGTCACAAGAACCTTGAGACTTTGAGTGCAATGTGTGTAGTCGAAAAAAAAAATGGACGAAATCGGACAAATATCTAGTGTTCTATATTAGTTAGAGCCTTCAAACTTTGTACGAGTCCATAGATAACCAACATTAGTAGTCCAACTGAAAATGGGCAGAATGGGATAAAGGGGCGTGGTGCCTCCTATGATAGGCAAAACTTTGCACCTATTTGGGGGTTCTCATGATGCAAGTGTGAGCAGCCGTACTGAAAATGGGTGGTGTCTAAACAGCAGTCGTGGCACCTTCCACACAAAATAATTATTATCATATACCTCGAATAATGTGATAGGCTGAGCTTTTCAACTTCCTGAGAGTTCATCTGTTATTAATGTAAGTAGCCGTGGCGAGGATGGGCAGGACCGGGTAAGCGAGCGTGGCAGCTAATGTACAAAGTGCATTTTCAATAACATATAACTCGAGTTCTGTGATAGGAAGAGCTTGGATGACGTGATATTTTATTAATTTTGGTATCCTTGCAGAAAATTGGCAGGATCGGTTAAATGTGCGTGAGACCTCCCATGATCTATCATTCTTATCGGATTTTGCATGGGCCAATAAGTTCTTCATGTGACTAGTCGACCAATATTCACTAAAAATTAATTATGTGGCAAACCAACGTTTGCCGAGTCAGCTAGTTTTCCTATAGTGATTGAACTTAAATTATAATTCGATATGCAGAAAGTCTTATAGTTTTCTAAAATTAAACTAAATTTAT
Organism: Cordilura impudica; assembly: GCA_963682025.1. NCBI lineage: Eukaryota > Metazoa > Arthropoda > Insecta > Diptera > Scathophagidae > Cordilura > Cordilura impudica. Next base: position 107,893,193 of record OY821518.1, read on the forward strand.
TTGTCAAAAATGACTATATATCTTGCAATCTTAAGACATTTTTCTATTTAACAACAAAAAAAGACAGTCTTTCAAGATTTCTTTAATGTTATATTTTATTAAATAAAATGAATTGTTAAGTTTATTAAGTAAAGGGAATGCATACGAATTATATAACCATGAATAAACAGTTGCTACATTTTCATTTATAGGGACATTTTTAGTAAATTGTAGAATGTTTGAATTGCCGTTGTTCTACTACGTTAAAGTAGTCATCGGGAAAGGAGAATTGCACCCGAGAGAAAAAAATTTCTCTCTCATTCTAAGTTTTGCAAATATTTTATTTGTAATAGTTCTTAGGCACATCTGGATACAGATCAAGCCTTGACAGTCTGAGCTGGTTGTTTGTATTTTAATATGCCGATGTACCTTTTTTTTTTGGATAGATTGTTTTCAACCAAGCGTACAACAACACTTAATATATTTATGTTTAACACAAGGGAAGTTATCTCGTAACTGCTTTACTCCTTTCTCAAGCGACGGCGAGTATTGACACAAAATATAAAATTATATTGCGGTTCAGTCTTAATGGCTTCAATATACTGGTATGTACATATTGATGTACATAAAATTTTATATGCATACTTCTATTTGTATAAGTTGTAAAGCCATCTGTAGAGAGACAAGTACAAACCAAATGTGACCACTTTATTTCTGGCAATAACAATTGGTGTGCCTTTGTGTGGCTGTTTTATTTATTTATTTTTTTTACTATTTTCCAACTATGTAACTGTCGCTGTTTTACTACCAAAGATTATTCTTATTTCAATGTTAGAGAGAATCATATATATATGTAAATTCAAACATGTATGTTAAGTTGAATATTTATTGAAATGACTCTTGAGGAAAATGTATGTTGTTGTCTAACAAATAAATTGCTAGTAACAATTGAAAAGTGGACAATATGCTGTCGATGTTATAATCTGCAATTTGTGAAATGGATGAGAAATTTATAGGACAAAAATAGATTTTAAATAACTTTAACTTTTATTACGGAAAGAATTTCTACATACATGGGACTACTTTATTGAGGATTTTATTAAAATTTTACTGATGTCTGTGCCAGTTATTAATTTTTGTGCATTTCTACTTACTTACTTAGAAAATAAGCATAAACCAAATTTGAGTGGGATTTTTATTAATCTTTTTGGCTGCAGATATGAAAAAGTTCACATCGGATGCTATACCTATATGGGGACAAGGCCCAAATTTGGACCAATCCTTACCATGTTTGGTAAAGTCTCTTGTATTTTGCAAAAATATATACAAACAAAATTTGAGAAGAATCAGTGCAATATTTTTGTTTTTTGATAGATTTAAGTGAAGATCGGGAAGAAGCTCTATATGGTGCCTATGACTAAGAGTTGTTCCATAGGGATCATTTTTGGACTACTCATTAATGGATGTAGTAAACGCATGCAGACCCAATTTGACTAAGATCTACATGACAATTTGGATCTTATGGCATTTTATGTCGATTTCATATGGGTCATTTGTATGGGGGCTAGGTCTGAACATGGACCGATTCCCACCAATTTCAACAGCATTCGTCCTATGGCCGATAAATTCTTACATATCAAATTTCAATATTTTCAAATATATTCATATTTGTGACCTGTAGTTTGATTACAAGGTTTACATGGACACACGGACGGACGGACGGACATCGTTAAGTCGAATCAGATAGCGATTCTGATTCGATCGGTATAATGAAAGGTGGGTCTAGGTCAAGTATTTTTGGTAGTTACAAACTGCAGCACAAAGTCATTATACCCAAACCACATAGTGGTATAGGGTATAAAAACTACCAGATTCCAGTGCTCGAAATTCGAGGGCAATTTCTAGGCAGCTTTCTTTTTTTAACTTAGCCAATTCACAAACCAACGCTTTTATGGTTTATTATTATTGTGAATGAAGATAACAAACTCATTTACAAACACATTAACAAATTTAATAAAATACACATAGCATATGTATAATTTTATGTATGTGTTAGTAGCAATTTTAAATGCAATTTACTCAAAATTAGGGACAAAATTAAAAAAAAATCTGTAAATCTGCAAAACAGCTAAAAAGAAATACCTTTAAAATAATATACGTTGGGTCAAAATCGGGATAAAACGGTAGAACAAAACATCGGTCACAAGAAATCGCCTAGCCTATTAATATTATAGATTTCGTTATCGATATTAAACTTCAATTGCAACAAGTAAATATTAGTATGATCGGATGATTTAAAATCGATGACTATCAATCAAGTTATTATCTTAACCTGTATTAATGTTGTTTTAAGAATATTTTATTATCTGGGTTCATTTCATTATACCCTATACCACTATGTGGTTTGGGTATAATGACTTTGTGCTACTGTTTGTAACGACCAAAAATATTTGACCTACACCCATCTTTAATTATACCGATCGAATCAGAATCACTATCTGATTCGATTTAACAATGTCCGTCCGTCCGTCCGTCCGTTCGTCTGTGTGTCCATGTAAAGCTTGTAATCAAACTGCAGGTCGCAAATATGAATATATTTTGACGAAATTTGGTATTTGATCTTCCATCGGCCATGGGATGAACGCTATTGAAATTAGTGAGAATCGGTCAATGTTCAGACCTAGCCCCCATACAAATGACCCTTATGAAATCAACATATATTGCCATAAGATCCAAATTATCATAGAAATCTTAGTCAAATTGGGTTTGTATGTATATATTACATCCATTAATCAGTAGCCCAAAAATAATCCCTATTGGACAACTTTTAGTGATAGTCCCCATATAAAGCTGCTTCCCGATCTTCACTTAAATCTATCAAAAAACAAAAATATTGCACTGATTCTTCTCTAATTTTGTTTGTATATATTTTTGCGAAATACAAGAGACTTTACTAAACATGGTCAGAATCGGTCCACTTTTGGGCCTAGTCCCCATTTAGATATAGCATCCGATATGAACTTTTTCATATCTGCAGCCAAAAAAATTAATAAAAATCCCACTCAAATTTGGTTTATCTTACTTTCTATGTCCAGTTAGTTTGGCCTAAGAGATAGGGTCTCTAAACGCATGGTATAGGGTATCGTATAGTCGGTCTAAACCGACTATAATTTTCTTACTTGTTTTGTTTTAGCATAATTCTTCACAATTGGTATCATAAATTGCGTATGCTTAATATCTTATATGGTCTCATTATTAGTCATACGTTCGTTGTTTACAAATAGAGTTGATTTTCAATGTGATAACATCAAATTTTTATTGCAAAACAAAAAATAAATAAATCAATAAAAATTTGAATTCCGTTGTTATTTCAGTATCTCTTTAAAAGCTTGGATAAATAATTTTAATATTTTTACAAACTTTGTATTATCATCTTTGAAATGAAATTCATTTCTTAATGTCAACGGATCTTAGAGAAGCATACTTTAATAAAATCAAAGCGTTTAGAGAATCTACACTATCGGATAAAATAGAGTATAAATGCATTGCTTCTTAATATAAAAAGAAGTTTGTAAATTCAGCCATTTTATCTTAAATGTTAAAAGATAATAACAAAAATATTTTAATTCAAGTTTAAGTAAACACAAATATGTCTATTTGTTTGTTGGTAGCTTATAAGAGACTAAACCATTACGCCAATCTTACAGAAATTTTCACAGAGTCTTACTGTGTATCTGGAAGGAACTATGCACTAAAATTTTTTGTTATTTCTAGTGGCCGTGTTATCTTCCATACAAAGTGAATATTAAATATAATATATATTAGATGTCAAAATATCATTTGAAAATTTTTCTTTTTAGCGGTTTTTGATTTTGCCCATTTTTGATTTTGAAGATTTTTGTTTTGGGCAATTTTTATTTTTTGCGATTTTCGGGTTTGGAGATTTTTGATTTTTGGGATATATTTTTCACGACAAATCACATAGTACTTCATATTTTTTATATAGTAGGTGCCACGCCCACTTATCCCATCACGGCCAATTTTTATTGAACTACTCACATTAATATCTGATGAGCTCTTGCAAAATGTCGTGTCGTTTCCTTTTATAGTACACCACTTATATGATATTAGATATCTACTTTGCATGGGCGGTGCTACGCCCACTGCTTCGATCACGTCCATTTTGTGTTCGGCTAATCACACAAAGAACCTATGGGCTCACGCAAAGCCACAAAGCTCTCTCTTTTACAGTACTCCAGATATATGATATTAAAAAGTTACCTTGCATGGGGAGTGCCACGCCCATTGGTGCGAACCCGCCAATTTTTTATCCGACTACTCATACTAAGATCTGATGGGGTCGTGCAAAGTGCCAAAGCTTCCCTTTTTAGTACACCACTTATATGATATCATATATTTACTTTGTAGGGGAGATGCCACGCTCACTGCTCCGATCACGCCCATTTTTTGTCTAACTAACCACATGAATAACTTATGGATTCACACAAAGTCCCAAGAGTCTCACTATTACAGTACCCAGATATATGGTATTTAATATTTACTTTGCATGGCAGGTGCCATGCCTATTGTTCCGATAATGCCTATTTTTTGTCCGACTACTCACACTTATAATAGATGACATCAGACAAATTTGAAAAGCTCTCTCTATCACAGTACTCGATATTTATAATATTGAATTATTACTTGTGTGGGAGGTACCACGCCCACATATCCGATCATGCCCATTTCTGGCCTAGTTACTAATACTAACAATGGGTGACCTCACACAAATCTGCAAAGCTCTCCCTATCATAGTGCTCAATATCTATGATATTAAAAATTTACTTTGTGTGGGAGGTGCCACGCCCACTAAAAATATATAAAAAATTATAGCCTATAGCACTTCCCATATCCGAAGTAAGACTATGTGAAAATTTCAGGAAGATCAGATGAGTAGTTACGGAGATTACCTCCTACAAAAAAACAAACAAACAAACACACATTACCTTTTTATAATATTAGTATAGATTGAGTACTATGACAGGGAAAGCTTTGCCAATTAATGTCAGGTCACCTATTATTAATGTTAGTAGCCATGTCCAAAAAGGGCGGGATAAAAAAAGTTGGTGCGATACCTCCGACACAAAGTAGATATATAACTGGATTACTGTAATAGTGAAAGCCTTGGGAACTTGCGTCGGTCAATAAGTTATCTTTCGACTAGTCGGACAAAAAATGGAGCAGTGGGCGTGGCACCGGCCATACAAAGTAAATATATAATATTATGTAATTGGAGTATTATAAAAAGAAAACTCTTGTTACTTAGATACTGATGTTCGTAGTAATAGAAAAATTTAGCGATATAGGATTAGTGAGCGTGGCACGTCCTCTATCAAAAATATATGAAATATTATGAAAGCGATAGTCATGAAACTTTTGACAATCTTATTAATTATCAATGTAAATTGTTGTGGAAAATATAGGGGCAATCGCCAATTTCAGAAATCGGCAAACCCGAAAATCGTGAGATCAAAAATTGCCAAAAACAAAAATCTACAAAATCAATAAACGCCAAAATCAAAAATTGCATAAATTACAGAAACATGAAAATATTTGTTATTTTTGTATAATAGCTACCAGCAAAAATACCATAATAGGAATATTTTTGCTAAACGAATAAAAAAAAAACTAAAGAAACTGACAAAATATACATGTGTTTTAAAAAGCTTTTCTCGTTTTTGCGAAGTGTTGTTTCTTAATCACTGTAATTGTAGAAAAATCAAGTTGAAGTCGACGAAATGCGAAGAACGTAAAATTTATTACGAAGCAGCTGAAGTTTAATAACTTAATCACCAAACAAAAAATATGCCGCGCTTCTAAAACTCCAGCATTTTTTTAAGAGCTGCTGCCAAAGATACTAAAAATTTAGGTTTTACTAGTGACTTCTTGAAAATGGTTTCATTTGGGCCCAAAATTATTTAATGAACAAAAAGTAAGAGTAGTTTATTTTAATTTTTTTTTTTTTAATTTTAATTAATTATTTATTTATTTATCTTATTAATATTACAGTACTGGCGAGATTAAGTTAAGACAAAAGGTGTTATTTAATTTAACATAAAACAAAAAAGCATAATATTATACACTCTTTGTCACTTGAATAGGACACCCCCTAAGTGTGTTTGCGATCGCCCACTGCTCCCAAACCAATGATAATAGACTTATTTTTTTTTTTTATTAAAGATCATTTAATTGCTTTGTCTTAACCAGCAGGAATTCTTCATGGTAAAGCTTTAATCAGTAACAAAAAATTCTTAAACTCAATCCGTCAAATTCAGGGGCTCAAATTTTGCGTCACTTGAATAGGACAGTTAAACAAAAAAAAATTTTAGAGATCTCATATTATTTTTAACATAAAAATGACTTAAATATAGGGTAATAGGTTTAATTTAGAAGAAAAAAAAATTGTTTTAATAATGCGTCGAGCCACCTTGATGTTCCAAAACTTCAGTCATCCGTTTTGGAAGAGATTGATACAAGCTAGCCAAGTAATTTAATGAATTCGAGTCCCGAGCTAATTCGATTGCTGTAAATAGTTCGGGTACACTCGAATATTGCTTTCCTGCGCCATATATTTCACGTGTCAGCCATCCCCAAACATTTTCGATTATATTTAAATCGGGTGAGTATGACGGCCAGCTTAAGAGGTCCACATTTTGGCTCTGTATATAAGATTTTACGACCCGAGCTGTATGTATCGGCGCATTATCTTGTTGATATATCCATGGGAGAGGCCCGAAAAGGTTTTGAAAATATGGAAACGCCTCTTTTAATATTTCTTTGTAGCACAAAGCATCCATCGTTGATGACATAAATTTTAGTTTGCATTTGCCAAATGGAAATGGACCCCCACACCATAACACCTCCAGCTCGGCTATGCAGACGGTCCAAATGATGGGGTTCCTTGCGGAGATCATGGAAATAGTAACTATAACCATCTGGGCCTTCTAAATTAAACTTTTTTTCGTCTGAGAAGACCAGGCCACATGTTTGCGACAAAAATTGAGGCGTTGCGCTTTTCTTGCCGGATTAAGGGGAGGCTTCTTCTTTATTTTTAACCTCTTCAGGTGTTTAGCTTTCATAATAACGCGATGGACAGTGGATACACTAGCAATTACATCACATTTTGCACGAATTTTCGCCACAGAGTCGTGAGAATTTGATGCTTTTCTTAATATGAGGCGTCTTTCCGATTCAGTGAGCACACTGCACGTGCGGCCTTTCATATTTTTTCCATATTCAGACTCATTACTTAAGAATCCCGATGTGACATGTCGGCTCCTGTTGATTTTTTTTTGGATATTTTTGCAATTGATAGGCCAGAGTCCTTGTATGCCTTTATTTTTCCTTTTTCCTCTTCAGATAAGGCATTTCCTCGACCCATTTGAACTTTATATTAAAGACAATAGCCGAAAATCACAAAAAAATTCGATCAGCGAAAACTCCGTAAGCACGTGCCAAAGTAGACGATCAAACAAAACGCATGTTCTATTCAAGTGACACAAAAATACTGACTCAATTTCAAGCGAATTCCAACATAAAACAAGAAAAAAAATATAACGGTTCTTTGCCACAACTTGCAGCTTGTTGCTGAGAGAGATAAATAATTGCACAAAGAGAACGTGCAAAAATTGAGTTATTTTATCATTTCGCTTTTGAGTTAGGGGCAATTGAAAAAAGAGTGTACTGGGTGTCCTATTCAAGTGACAAGGAGTGTATGATATAATTAAAGAATAATTTTAATAATTTAAGTTTTTTAAAAAAATAATTTTGTTCAAAATTGATAGGTAGTTACACATAAATATTTATTTTAAATAAATGAAAAAAAAATTTTTTTAAGAATGAGAAAGAAAATAAATTTAAGTGCAATACAAAAAATTAAGTTAATCAAAGTAGCGAAATATTGCTGTGGTTTGCTAATGGTTTGTATATTGGGAGGTAGTTGGTTCCAAAGTTTTATAGTTAACACAAAAAAATGTCTTTCAGATATTTGTTGTTGATACCGAATTGAGTTACTTTATTCCCTCTATTAGATCGGGAAAATTGTAGCCTTTTGTAAAGCTAATCTGATTGCTTTGTGTTAACTATTTTGTGCAGAAATAATAGATTTCGATATTTTAGCAGATTTTCGAATGAAACATTGTTTATAAGTTTTGAAAACTACGAGATTTCATCAAATCTTCTACGTCCAAATATGTATCTGGCAACATTGTTATACGTTACTTTTATCTCTTGTATGCTTATTGAATCACAACTGGCAAATAGCTCACATCCATATAAAAGTGTCGACAGCATATAGGTTTTGGCAGAGTTCTCTACAGAGTTCTCAGCATAACATGCGTTTTACCTCAGGCAGCATTTACATGATCAGACCAGTTATGTTTTTGTTATAAATTATACCGAGATTCTTGGCAGTTTCAATAACCTCAATAGTTGAGTTATCTATAACTAAAGGTGGCAGAGTGGTAGGTAGTATGTTAGAGTTTCCAATAATCATTGCTTTTGACTTTTTCGCGTTTGAACATAGCCCATTGGCTGATGCCCATCTAGATGCCCATCTACGGCATCCGACTGCACATCATCTACATACATTTGTATTTTACAATTGTCTAGTTGTGAAGGTAAGTCACTGGAGTATATGGAATACAAAAGTGGACCAAGTATTGAACCTTGAGGTACACCACGCTTAATTAGTAAAGTGTTTAATATCGCAATGCCATTGTAAACAGATTGACTTCTACCATTAAGATAAGTGCCAATAAGCTTTGTAGCAGTAGGTTAAAAATTTCACATATTTTTAAGCTTAAAGCAAACTGCTGAGTGCTCAACTGTGTCGAAAGCTTTAGAATGATCCAGAAGAACCAAAAATGACATCTTGTTATCTAATTTAGTTCTTATCTCCTCTGGGACATCAACAAGAGCAGAGATACAACTGTGCTTTGGCCTAAAACCTGATTGCCTATCAGTTAGAAGTTTGTTTTCATAAAAATGTTGGTTATCTGTGCATGAATTCAGCGTTCGAAGATTTCGATAAGAATGGCAATATTTGTATAGGCCTATAGCTCTTATCTTGTTTAGGAACTGTCTTAAAAATGTGTGTTATGTGCGGCAGTATGAAACTTAGGATTAATGCTATAAATTTAGGGTGGACTTCATCATATCCATCAGAGCTCGATTTAATACTTAAAACGGATTTTAAGACATCTATATCGGTAATATTTTTGAATTCGAAGCACATCGTCTGTAGATTGTTAGGGACATTATTATTTGTTGCACTTGAAGCGTTGTAAAATATTCATCAATATCTGGCATTGGTATATTGACAAAATGAGAATTTAACTCATTTACATTAATTGTGTTGTCAGTTGCTATAGCATTATTAATATGACCCATGTTACGTGCATTTCTCTCCATTTTTTTTCTTAGAACAGATAGCTGTCTTAAACTTGTCATCGAAGTATTGTGTCTCAGCAGTTCGTATCTTTAAATTCACTTGAGACTACAGGATTTGAAAATAGTATGAAGTTCGGTTGTTTTAAATCTTTTCCAACGTTCATATGCTAAATTTTTCTCATCAATTAAGGACCTTGTTTCTGGTGAGAACCATGGTTTTTCACTCTTAAGTTTCTTTGTTTGCAGTGTACAGCTTATTGTCAACCATTTAGGCAGGTTTATGTGTTAAGTAGTCTATTATTTACTAAAGAGTAAAAGATCGGGTTTATGGAAATTCTGTACATGTAAACAATTTTTTTATTGTGTTTTCCTTTTTTTTTTTTTTTTGTAAATTTCCATATTTTTCATTTTATTTTCTATCCACACACCTAAAAGAATCATATTTTTATTTGCTAATATTTGCTTGGTTGTTTTTGCTTCAGAAAATGTTGGCAGTAATTTGAACATTATTATTTTTCTAAATTATCTAACCCATAAAAACAAAGTTTTTATTATAACTCTTTCTTTCCTTATGCATATGAATTTTGAATCACTCCGTGACTGTGCGTGACTGTGTATGACTTTCTTAAAATTAATGTTTGGCCACAACAAGTCTATGGACGATATTGCAGATGGATCGAATGAGGGAAAATGGGACTTAAATCACCCCGTGGCTGTGCGTGACTGTGTCAAAGTTAATCTTTTTTCACAGCAAGTCTATCGACCAAGTTTTAGACCAATCCATCGGAAAAGTGGAAAAGGGTTTTAAATCACTTTGTGACTGTGCGTGACTATGCGTGACAGTGCATGACTATGTCGAAGTTAATCTTTCTTTACAGCAAGTAAACCGACCCAGTTCCAGATTGATTGGATGAGGAGAAATCCGTTTTAAATCTCTCCGTGCTTGCGCGTGACCATGCGTGACTGTCCATTACTATGTCGAAGTTAATCTTTTTTTCACAGCATTTGTATGGGCCAAGTTTCAGATCAATTGTATAAGGGGGAATGGGGTTGACCCATGACAGACAGACAGACAGACAGTACGAGTTAAAAGAATGAGTTTAAAAGCAAAATATAAATATTGGGAATTTTATTTTCTGTATAAAAATAGGTTTTGCGTAATGGATTTTTGTGTTTGAGGAGACAGGAAAATTTAAAATTATATGGGCTGTGATAGTGATTTTAATAGTGTTACAAAGTGAATCTTAATAAATAGTTTGTGTTTGATAGATCGTTCCAGGAAATTTTCTGGAACAAAAATTATGTAAATTGGATTTTTCTGTTTGTTTTATAAATATTGTGGTGAGTCACGCGTAGTCACGGAGTGATCTAAATGTCATTTCCCCTCATTCGAACGATCTGAAACTTGGTACATACACTTGCTGTGAAAAAGAGACTACTTTACTTAGTTACGCATAGACTTGCATGGTCACGCATAGTCATGGAGTGATCTAGATGTCATTTACCATCCTATCGATCTGAAACTTGGCCAATATTATTGCTGTAAAGAAAGATCAACTTCGACACAGTCACGCATAGTCACGCACTGTCACGGAGTGATATAAAACCCATTTCCCCTTATCGAATCGTTCTGCAACTTGGTCAATAGAAAAAGGATTAACTTTTATGATGAGTTAAACATTATTGTCAATAGAATAGCTAAAGCATCCGCACATTTGATTAAGACACTGTTAGGAATTTTATCAGGTCCACTATTATATGAAAATTTTAGTTCTTTCAAACCATTAGAAACCATAGAGACATCAAGGAATGGAATAGATATGGTTCTATTAGCAGTCAGTATAGATGGTAATTGACAGAATCATCAAAAGTTTATCAGAATAAGTTGTTGAAAAAAAATAAGCAAACAAATTACTTATAATAGTATTATCATAAGATTCAGTATGTTGAAATTTCATAATAGCAAGATAACCAGTTGTTGTTCTCTTAGTGTTGACAAAATTGTAAAAAGACTTTGGATTACTTTGGTGCCATAAGTATTTGGATTTTTCGATGATAGTTCTGGTATGCTGGGTTACAATTTCGATACCTCTCGCTGCACGTTGTCATAACAAAGCCACTTTTATTCACCTGCAACAACACGTTGCAAAAATGACTTTTTTTGGAACCATTGAAATAGAATTTCAGATATGCATAGTCGGCTTCAACTAGTGTAGCACAAAATTCCCTTCTTTTTGAATGTGTTTGTTGCTTGAATATTTTTTCTTGTGTCGTATGACATGACACAACTACAAGCTACACCTTTTCCAATTGTATTTCAGAGAAAGTCAATTGTATTTCAGAAAACATCAAATATATTGCAGAAATCATCAAATGTGTTTCAGAAAATATCAATTGAATTTCAGAAAATATCAATTGAGTTTCAGAAATAAAAAGTAATTTACCCTACAATACTGAGAAGTTCTTTTTTTCTATTAGTTAATTGGAGCCACAGAAAACATTTGCCATTATTTGGACTTATTTTTTATGCAATGTAAAATAAACTATTATACAGGTTAAATCAACAGTATCCAAACATATTTACCTTCTTACTCAATACCGTAAATTATAGAAGAAGAAAGCATATACTTTTGTGGAAAATATTGTTATTAAAGTTTATTTCAACATATCTATTATGCGAGTGAGGCAATGTCAGTTCTTCATGTATGAACATTTCTTTTTAACAATACTTATTTGACCATCTCGTATCTATATTTCTTATTCAACTTTTTCTAATTTTCGCTCTATACATATTATCTGATTTACTTTATTATGTCTGCTAAATTTTATATGAACATTCTTCTCTTCATAGAAAACCAATTTTCCCAATAAGACCAAGTAAATAGTTAAACATTTATTGTGACTTTATATTGTCAAAGGATGTTGACAATTTTAAAAGCATTAAGGTCAAACACATCTTCGCCCGAGAAATAAGAAAGAAATTTAATATCATTTTTAATAAAGAAAAATAACGACGACACCGAGGGTATGGCAATCTAACATGTTTGCAGATGACAGGTTGCTAACTTATAGACATTTACAACAAATATTATAGAACGAAATTGCCTTTTATATCACGTTAACGTTTTTTTTTTTTATCAAAAATTTTTATTTTGTTTGAAAGGGTTCTACAAAGTAAACGATGTCGATTGTTGAGTGAGTTTAACAAAAACCCGTAAGGTGGTATTTTTAACAGCCACTTTACAATAACATTGTCATATATGGAATATTATGAAGAGTAAATATAGTAATACAATTTTGCGAAAGAACATGTTTAGTAAGGAAATGCCTATAAATACATGGAGCGAATGAGTGTTAAAATACTGATATATATGTAGATCATACGTCGTGTATTATTACATTTAAATTTTACAACAGAGCAGACTAAAATATAAAAAAAAATGTTTCTTCTTATATCCGACGCGGACGCGACACGCTCTCGGAACACAGCTCAGCTAAAATATCGCAATGCTCTGAAAAATATGTTTTAAGGATTCAAATAAGCTGCGAGGAAGCGGCGCGCGGCGCGCGGATCGCGGACGCGACGGATGCGGACGCGACGCGCTCGCGGAACACAGCTGAGCTAAAATAACGCAATAATCTGAAAAATATATGGCGATTAAAATAAGTTGACAACAACTGCGCGGCGGCACGGGTGTGCTGCCAAACCGCACGGAAGCGGACGCGACCCGCTCGCGGAACACAGCTAAGTGAAATGTCGTATGATAAATATTATCTACGTATGTGAAATAATTACCTGTTGATCAAAATAGGCCACACATATACTATAAGCAGTTGCTTAAAGAAACCTTGCGACACAATATTAAACGTCGCATTAGTATTTCATTTCTGAAACTTGAATTTAACGTCTCTGCTCAATGATGATCACTTATTGAATGAAGTAATTCAATTTTTAAAAGTTCTGATTCCTTTAATTTGCAAACGTTTCCGTTATATTTGATGTTTATAAATAAACTTAAAAAATACTTAAAGCGGATTCGCAACTTATTTTTGAAGCTTTTTTGCTGCAGCATCTTCAAAAACTTCTAAATTTAAATCAAAAATACATACAAATTTTTAAGTAATCAGCGCCTGGTAAACATAGCGAACCATTTTTCAAGTCAAATTCCTTTTATCCCGGACAAGACCGGGTAGAAATAGCTAGTACAGTTATAAACATAATCATTAGAGTTCAAATATGTCGTTAATCTTCTTTTAATAACATCAACATCATCGGATAAATCAATTAAAGCATAGTGTCTGTTCACTTCGGTGCAAATTCTTCGGAATGGATCGAAATTAATGAAATTTGATCTGCGGAAATTCAGGTGAACCGGCTCATACGATTGAAGTTGTCTGTTAGGCACATTCATACAAATTTTTCCGAGAAGGCATACAGAATCAATTTTACCATGAACCAGGTTGAGGAAGAATGTTATATTAGAAGTGATCCTTCTACTTTTCAAAGTTGGAAGCTTTATTAGAGCCAAACGACTGCGATATGGTGGAAGACTCAATTCCGCATTCCACTCAAGATATCGTAGACAAAATAGTAAGAATTGTTTCTGGACTGATTCAAGTTTTTTTTATGAAAACATTGTACTGTGGATCCCAGATTACTGATGCGTATTCAAGTATCGGCCTGACCAAAGATGTGAATAGATTTTTTGTTATATAAGGATCATTAAATTCCTTTGCCCAACGCTTTATAAAAGATAAAACACCATTTGCATTATTGACAGTCATTGTTACGTGAGAATTAAAAGTTAGTCTTTTATCAAAATGAACTCCCAAATCTATGAACGATTCAACTGAGTTTAGTTTTGTGTCATGGATGACATAGTAGTTCGAAGATGGCGAATATCTAGAGAACGTCATAGACTGACATTTTTTTAGATTTAATTCCATTAAGTTGACATTGCACCATTTGTAGAAGCTATTTAAGTCAGACTGGAGACGTATACTGTCTTCATTGTTTATGATGGTGGAGTAGATTTTTACATCGTCGGCATACATAAGAATATTGCTATATTGAATAGACTTTGGTAGATCATTAATAAACAGCAAAAATAGGAGAGGCCAAGGTGACTCCCTTGAGGGACACCGGAAGTAACATCTATATATTTCGATTTAGAGTTATTGAAAATTACACATTGCTTACGATGTTTTAAGTATGACCGAATCGATTTTAAGAAGTTCCCGGAGAATCCAATAGCATCAAGTTTCGCTAGCAGTAGATCATGGCTAACCTTATCAAAAGCTTTGCTAAAGTCCGTGTATCTAACATCAGTTTGTTTATTTTTGCAGAATCCAGAGTTTATATAGGAAGTAAATTCCATTAGATTAGTAGTCGTAGACGGGGTAGCCAACATTTCAGCACAATTTCTTAAGATACAGCCGGGAATACCATCTGGACCTGGATTAAGTGAACTTTTTATACTTCTTAGATTCTTAAGAACAGTCAACTCGTCTAAGGATGAAATATTAATTGATGTCAGCCTTGGAGTATCATAGGGATATCGTGTGTTGTTTAACGTCATTGTGGAAAATGTGGACGCAAAGAATTCAGCAAAAACATTTGCAATATCAACATCGTTTGAAAGGACAGTACCATTCATTTTCATAGTGGTTGGGTATGATGACATTTTTCGTTTAGAACTTACAAAGTTGTAAAACATTTTTGGATTTTTTTTTTTATATTTGAATTCATTTTACTAAGATAACTATCGTAACATTTTTTATTGTTGGTTTGGTTTGGCTGTTCGTTTTTACTTTTTTTGTTTTCTATTTAAATATGTGGTGTTGTTATTGTTTAACTAAAATTTTGTATAGTTCTTTTTATGCTGTATTCTATTGAACTTTGACTAATATGTTTCTAGTTTTAATTTTAATAATGTAACTTTTTGCAGTAGGAATAATATACTTTTAAAGCTGTTAATTTCAGTTTTATTTTAATATAAATCACAGATAACAATTTACTTTATGACAAAAGATTTTAACAAAAATGTACGGAGCAAAATAATTCACAATTAACTTCGTTGACGGTTGACGAATTTATTCAACGGATTTCTCTGAATTTTTCTACACACGATCTCCGTACTCCAGTAAAGGTCGCCATATGATTCTTACCGGCCACGCCTACTTCTGCGCCCACTTTTTGTATACAATTCATTTTCTGTGTTTGGTATATTTGTTTGCTATTCAAATTTTTATTTTTCCATGGAATTCTCTGAAATTTGGTACACACGATCTCTGTACTCCAGGAAAGGTCGCCTTCGTACCGGCCACGCCCACTGTTATGCCCACTTTTTGTATACAATTCATATTCTGTTTTTTGGTACATTTGTTCGCTACACAATTTTTTTTTTTTTGAACGGATTTCTCTGTAGTTTGCTACACACGATCTCTGTACTCCAGAGAGGTCGCCATATGATTCCTGCCGGCCACCCCTACTTCTACGCCCACTTTTTATACAAAGTTAATTTTCTGTTTTTTGGTATATTTGTTTACTATAGAAATTTTTATTTTTCAAGGGATGTCTAAAATTTGGTCACACGATCTCTATACTACAGGGAAGGTCGCCATATGCTTCTTACAGGCCACGCCTACTTTGCGCCAACTTCTATGTATGTATATAAAACTTATTTTTTTAATTTTAATTTTTTCTTTATTTGATTGCTATACAAACTTTTATTTTTCAATGGCTTTCTCCGAAATTTAGTACATATTCCAGGGAAGGCCGTCATATGATTTTTACCGATCACGCCTACTTTTATGCCGAATTTTCATATAAAATTCATATTTTGTTGTGTGGTATATTTCTTCCCTATACAAATTTGTACTTTTCAACGGATTTCTCTGAAATTTGTTTTACACGGAAATAACTACACGGTGAACAAATTCCCCAAACTTAAAAAAAAGGTAGCCAAAAGAAATGAACAAATTCCCCATTTCTTTTTTAATTGAAATAAAAAATGAACTTACTCCCCAAATTCATTCTTAAATTTTTACATATTTTTATTTAATGAATTTTGTTAAATATTTATTTTAGTAAACATTTGCATTCTGCTCTCAATATGTGTCCTACAACAAATGCATTTAAAATGAGGCAGCCATACCCGTGCGCGGCAGGACGGGCATGGCTGCCAAATGCGCGGAAGCGGCGCGCGAAGGCGGACGCAGACGCGACGCGCTCTCGGAACACAGCTCAGCTAAAATATCGCAATGATCTGAAAAATATGTTTTAGGAATTAAAATAAGTTAACGAGAACTAAGCGGCAGCACGGGTAGTAGCTGCGAGGAACTGGCGCGAGGCGCGCGGAGCGGGGACGCGACGGATGCGGACGCGACGCGCTCGCGGAACACAGCTCAGCTAAAATATCGCAATGATTTAAAAAATATATTTTGGCGAATAAAGTAAGTTGACAACAACTGCGCGGCAGCACGGGTCTGGCTGCCAAACGCGCGGAAGCGGACGCGACTCGCTCGTGGAACACAGCTTAGGCCACACATATACTATAAGCAGTTGCTTAAAGAAACCTTGAGACACAATATTAAACGTCGCATTAGTCTTTCATTTCTGAAACTTGAATTTGACGTCTCTGCTCAATGATGATCAATTATTGAATGAAGTAATTCAATTTTTAAAAGTTCTGATTCCTTTAATTTGCGAACCATTCCGTTATATTTGATGTTTATAAATAAACTGAAAAATAAACTTAAAGCGGTTTCGCAGCTTATTTTTTGCTGCAGCATCTTATAAAAAACTTCTAAATTAAAAAAACAAAAAATTTTCAATTGAAATAAAAAATGAATTTACTGCCCATACAATTTTTTGGGGAGAAAGTTAATTTTATGGGGGAATTTGTTAATTGAGGACTAAGTACTCAGCGCCTGGTAAGCATAGTGAACCATTTTTCAAGTCAAAGGCCTTTTAATGCCGGGCAAGACCGGTAAAAACAGCTAGTTAAATTATATGGACCGTACTATCGATTCAAATAATGATTTCTTGCATTTTTCTGAATTTCATGTGTTTTTTTTTTGGAAAACTTTCCTATAGCTCTTAAAAATCACCCTTATTTTGTTAAAGCTTAAATACCTTATAAAAACTACATTCAATAGCAAAGAAACAAATATGCATGTATACATGTACCCATACATCCATATGTGGTAAATGAGGAAGAAGAAAAACAAATTCGATAAAGTAAAAACATTAAATATGCAAATACATAGTTTTAAACACACAAACAAACAACAAATACACAAATACTGACACGCACGAAAACAGCAAAGCGACACAACACTCACAGATGCATTTATGTGTGCGTTTATATTGATAAATTTTGTGAACAATATAAAATAACATTTCTGAGTGTCTAACGCAGATAAAAAACTAAGCCGAATATTAATATGTTGAAAATTTCATTCGGCATTCAGCATAGCATTTATATGTTCATCATTAAACAAAATTTAAGGAAAATATTTTTTTTATTATTAACCCTTATGTAAGCGACAATGTATGCGCCCAACGTTTTTAGTTTGAAATCTTAATAGTATTTCCATCAATTAAAAATTTACAATCAAACATTATCAGGACCAACGTTTCCTTTAAGCTGCATAAAAAATAATTTGTTGCTCACAGCATTCCATGTTGCATGCACAAGAAAATTGCTCGCGAATTTTTTTTTAAATAAATTACCGTTTTTTTTTAAATAATTTTTAATAACTAGTTTTTTTTTTTTTGTTCGTTTTGAGATCATGTATATATTTTCTAATAATAGAAATAATTTTTCAATGTAAGAGAAATATGGAAAAAATTTAAGACAGCGCAAGATGGAGTAGCTATATTCGAACAACGCGACTTGTTCGTCTTCAACATCCTTCTGCTTATTACTTCAACTCATGCTTAATCAACTATTTAACTCAAATATTTGGAAGAAAAGAACATGACAAATGTGTTTTCTTTATACGAAAGTTAGCATGAACAAGCTGAGTTTTTCCACCTTTTAGCTTTCTCTACATATACCACAGCTAATAATTACAAGTCTTACAATGTTAGAAGCTATTTTTGTTTTTGCCCATAGCCTCTAGATGGGTTTGTAATGGCATGTGAATATCTGAACAGACTCACAACTGCATTGTACCTTATGTTTTGTATGTACATAAGAATAAGCCTACTTAAATCGATATTAAAAATTATTTTAGTTTTTTATGCATTATGTTTTCTAATTCTAAAACAATTTTTAATATCGATCCAAGTAGGCTTATTTTTACGTTGCTAATTGCTATTATAAAGCAATATATTTTGTATATTTCGAACATCAACCGAATAAAGTTAATATTTTTTTACGAATTTTATACTGTGCAGTGCAGAGGAATTGTATTTTTTTTTTAAATACATTAAATACATAGATGGAGATTTTTCCATTGGAAAAAAGTGGGATGATTGGAAATTGGATTATCTGAAACGTAATCTAATTCACAAAACATACATTGAAGCGGTTGAAATTCTTACAGCTCGTAGATGTGGTGGATTACTTCGACTGATTACTGAGACTCCTAAAGACCGTGAGGTACGAATAGAAAATGCTGGAAGACAAAAAACAAATCCAAAAATGGTTAAAGTTTTAATCGACAACGTATTTTTTGGCGATAAAATTGAACACGTCAATGAATTCTGTGCAGGAAATAAATAGCTACGTATCAAAATATGTTCAAATTCCTGGAATGCATAAACCAAGTGGTTCAGAATAAAGATTTTGATGCTCCTAGAAAATCACAATATCATTGCTTAATAACACTGTGATAGTCGAAAGAATGAACTTCGATGAGTCATTTTCGAACTATTAGGGGGAGTCTTCTGAGTGCGAAAGTACATTTGGAAGTGTCAGATTGGTTCCAGTTTTTGATAAATTGATATACATATATCCATTTTTCATTGATATAGCTAAGTCTGCGCTATTTAAAAAATTTTTATTCGCCTGTATTAGTTTTTTTTTGCCTTTTTAACTTTCTTTTACGGAATGTTTTGACTTTTTTTTTTCAAAATTTCACGTAATTTAAACCATTAATGTTGATCAAAAGTAACGATTTTTGACCATTTTTAGCCAGTTTTTCAGGTTTTTTTGCCATCTTATAAAGATTTTCCTAGCATAGGCCTTCAGATAAGTTGCAAAATCAAAATCCTTGTTATTTTCTTCTTTCGTCCTGAATTTTTAAGGCTTTTTAGCAGCAAAGTTTCAGATCTGGTGTCTATTTTTGGTCTTATAAGTTGTTTTAACAACAAATACTCAAAATTTAAAGTTTTGCTAGCTTAAATGCTATTTAGAAGTATTTTTATTCAAAAACTGGTGCAAAGTAGACATAAATTCATTATATTATTAACGATAAATTCAAAGAAATGAAAAATTTAAAAAAAACCGTTACATAAACATAATGCTAATCTTCATCATACAACTCGGATTGCAAATTCCAGCAAAGGTCTGCTAAAAAGAGAATTTAATCTTTTTCCACTATACCAATGCTCTAACTGAGCTGAAACTTGATGAAATCGTTCACCATGCTTATCTGATTCCGATGGCAATTGGCGGTCGAAGTAATCTTGGTGATAATGAAGAAAATGTATTTTTAATGACATGTTGACATTAATTTTTTCATAAGATTGAAGCATGTTGTCAACATATGACTTCCAGTTATGTGCTCAAAAATTTCCTATAACGTTTTCAAGAACAGCTATAATGTCTTTCCAGGCAATAAGCTCATCTTCACTGGGCCATTCAACATGCCTGAAAAAATAAACAATAGAACATTCCCGTTGAGATTTTACAAACTTTAAACTCTCATAAAAATTATTACCTTCTTTTATTTTATTTTTACTCAAACGAGGAAAAATATCTTGAAGTTGGTTGAACGCTTGCTCATTCTGTCGTGTAATCAACGCCTTAATAAAATTTTTAACAATGCCTAGCTTTATATGCAGTGGAGGTAGCAAAATTTTTTCTATTGGCACCAAGTTTTCATGCAAAATGTTGTTGACTGCAACTGCATGCATTTTCTCATTGCCCAGTCATGCTTTTGGTATTGTGATGTGTCCTTGTATCTCGAATTCCACAAGGACATAAAACACATATTTTTGGTGTAACCTGTTTGCAGTCCAGATAAAAGGGCAACAACTTTTAAATCAGCACAAATTTTCCACATGTGGTCTTTGTACTTTAATGATTCTATGATCGTTTTCATTGAATCAAAAGATTCCTTTGTGTTTACATCAAGAGCAACAGGTACAGGGTTGTTCGAATTGTCTTTATACAAGAGCACCGCTTTGAGTCTTGTTTTGGACCCATCAATAAAAAGTCGCCAATCTTCCGCTTTATAGGTGTAATTCATCGCCAACATCAATCCACCAACGTCATTGCAGTATGCCAATGAATTGTTTTCATTTACGTTAAAAAACTGTAAAAATTCCCGCTAGCGGCCTCGTGATGAATAAATTTTAACACCTTTTTTTAGGATATTGACTGCGCTTAAATTTTGACCAAGCACTATGCTTCGACGTTGTAACAACTTGAGCTGACGCACCATTCTGTCAAATCTTTGCTGCGTGATTTCATTATGACTACATTTTTGTGAAATAGTGGAGGGTTGATACAAAGAGATCGATGACTCTGCTGAAGTTTGAAATGTTTCTGGTGCATAGGCTTCAGTAGGACTTGGTCTTTTTGGAACAGGTACTGCATCTGAGAGCGAAAGTGGTGTTTGTGCTGATGGAACGCTTTGGTAAACGTGACCAATTGCCTTTAATCGGTTAAGACCTGTAAAATTATTTATGCACACATAGCATTTATTGGTCTCGTGATTTATTGGCTTGGTCCAAATCATCGGAACACCAAATTTAGAGCCGTTTCTGCGACCATTTATCCACCCATATAATATTGAGCGGCAAGATCCGCAAACAATTTGAGGCACCCAATCCACGTTTTGTATGACTGCCAAATTGAAATATTGTTCATAGATTTCAGCCAATTGATCACTTATTTTATTTTTTTTTGTGGCATAACTGTGAACTTTCCGCACACGTAACACAAATTATTTAATTTGTTAAAACAATCGCTCATTTTAATAAATAAAAAATATCTAATTTTAAACAAAAAAGTTATTTTATCACCAACTTCTTCTTGCTTTTTACTTTTCTGCTTTTTAACTTTATTCAATGCTGTCAAATTCTTCTTTGTTAACTTTGCTTAAATTGTCTTTGCATTGATAAGATGATAAAAAAGTCAAAACATTCCGTAAAAGAAAGTTAAGAAGGCAAAAAAACTAATACAGTCGAATAAAAATTTTTTAAATAGCGCAGACTTAGCTATATTCCTGAAAAATAGATATATACCGATTTCTCAAAAACTGGAGCCAATCTGACACTTCCAAATGTACTTTCGCACTCAGGGGACTCCCCCTAATAGCTCGAAAAGGATTCATCGAAGTTCATTTTTTTTTTTTTTTGGGCCAAAATCTATCACAGTGTAATTGATGAGAGCACACATATATCTGTTCATAAAATGCTTGTAATTTACATAAAATTCAGAACAAACTTTGATTACAAAACATCTTTTGCAAATATAATTCAGTTAAGTGCTTGCGACGCTTTATCAATTGTGGCAGCTATAAAAAATTCTACTCTGATTTTAAGTTGGATATGGATAAAATGGTAATGATGACATTGGACGAAGCTGCAGATATGCTGGGTGGTTATAATGGAGTAGCAAAGATACTACAACGAGATATTCCATATCTATCAGCTCAGCATTGTGTGGCACACAGACAAGACTTTGGAATTGACGATTCTTGGAGGGAAATACCTTTAACGAAAACTCTAGAGACTTTGTTAAGAACAATGTACACAATGTTCACTAGTTCGTATGTGAAAAAAGGCGAATCCTAAGACTTAGCTGCAGTAATGGAATGCGATGTTTTGAGTTTTAGACCTCTCAATGAGGTAAGGTGGCTTTCACGGCACTCTGCAGTGTTTCTATTTATTCAAAATTATGGTGTTTTGATTGAGTATTGCAAAGGTGAAGTTGAAAATTCAAATGATCCAATCTCTAAATATTGTGTTAAGGCTCTTACTAATTCTTCAAACCGATTAGCTTTAACAGTGCTAAATGATATTTTAACTGAATTAGCTAAAATGAACAAATTTTTTTAATAAAGCGTGCTTTCTCCTATGGAAGGTAATCAATATGTAAAATCCATTTCACCAATACCTCATTTTGCGTCGTGGTTACGTTCCAAAAAAAACACAACGCAAAGTGAATTATGATTTTCTATAGCAAACCATGTAAAGATTGAAGACAGGTTCCAGGGTTACGAAAATACTACTTTTTAAAAAGAAAATTGAACAAAGTAAACATTTAAAAAACAAAAATAATATAAAATTTTATTCCATACATACTAAAAACAAAAAAAAAAGAAACAAATTCAATAAAAAAAAAAATAAAAATTCAATTAATTTATAAAATTACATACATACCAAAAACAAAAAAAAAAACAAGTAAGAAATTTATAGTCGGTCTAGACCGACTATACGATACCCCATACCATGCGTTTAGAGACCCTATCTCTTAGGCCCAACTAACTGGACATAGAAAATAAGCAAAAACCTAATTTGAGTGGGATTTTTATTAAATTTTTGGCTGCAGATATGAAAAAGTTCATATAGGATGCTATATCTATATAGGGACTTGGTCTAAAAATGGACCGATCCTGATCATGTTTGGTAAAGTCTCTTGTATTTTGCAAAAATATATACAAACAAAATTTGAGAAGAATCAGTGCAATTTTTTTGTTTTTTAATAGATTTAAGTGAAGATCGGGAAGCAGCTCTATATGGGGTCAAAGGGATCATTTTTGGACTACTCATTAATGGATGTAATGAACGCATACATACCCAATTTGAGTAAGATCTATATGACAATTTGGATCTTATGGCAATTTATGTCGATTTCATTACAAGCTTTACATGGACACACAGACGGACGGACGGACGGACATCGTTAAATCGAATTAGATAGTGATTCTGATTCGATCGGTATAATTAAAGATGGGTCTAGGTCAAATATTTTGGTAGTTACAAACAGCAGCACAAAGTCATTATACCCAAACCACATAGTGGTATAGGGTATAATTAAACACTGTCTGATGAGTCAACAGTGGCTGTTGTCGTAAGTCGGCTTTCTTTCACAAAAATTGGTTTGCTGAACAGCCTCTTTTTTCAACGTAAAATAAATTTCTTTTAGTAGCTGATATTCGTTGCTACCGCCTGGGACACTTTAAAACTCATTCCGCTGTCAGAACAGTTTTTTAAAAAAATCTCCATAGCTTCGTCAATCAAACACATCGCTTTGGAATTTTGTTTGGAGGTTAAATTTTGGTCTTGGGAGATTTCTATTGAACGGTCACTGTCATCTTCTTCATTAGCAAATTGCAATTCCAGTTGCAATAGTTCTTCATTACACAATTCTTGGTTGTACGAGGTTAGCAATTCATTTATGTCATACTCCTCCATACCTTCAAAATTAGACTCTCTAGCTAAATTAGAAATTTCATGACGAACAGCAGGTGTACCATCAACTTCTGCAGCGCATATTCTGTGAACACATTCAGGCCATATTTTGCGCCAAACACCATTCATGCAAGATGGTTTAACCTCCTCCCACGAATTGGAAATAATTTCTATGGCTTTCATGGTGTTGAACTTTTTCCAAAACTCTAGTATGGTAGGCTTATCTTGTCCATCAGTATCATTTAAAGGAAGTTTAAATGTTCGTCGAAGGTAATAACTTTTAAAATTCGATATTACTCCCTGATCCATCGGCTGAATAACTGATGTCTTATTAGGCAGCAAATATACAAATTTAACGTTTTCTGACAACTCATCAATATAAACTGGGTGGCCAGGAGCATTGTCTACTAGGACCAAAGCCTTGAAGCTAAATTTTTCCTTGTTCCAATAAGCTTTAGTTCCTGGAATGGCACAAGTTGAAACCCAGTTTTTAAATAATGATGCTGTCATCCAGATTCTTTGAACAACCTTTCATAGTTTAAATTGGTTTAAATTTGAAATCACCATTTGCATTACCACCAGGAAGAAGAGTCAGTATATCTAACCTTGCTAGCTTTAAATCCTGGCGCAGAATTTTCTGTTTTAGATATGAAAGTTCTGTTAGGTAGACTTTTCCAAAATAACGCAGTCTCATCAACATTAAAGACTTGTTTCGAAGCATAGCCACCTTCATAAATTAGCGCTTTTAACGCTGCGGGTAACGTTCCGCATCAGTTATATCAGCGCTAGCTGCTTCGCCTTTAAGAGCAATGCTGTGCAGCTTCAAATGTTTCCTTCTTGTCTGAATTACTACCACTAGCATTATCATTGTATACTGCTTTCCAATTACCATTTTACTTAATGGTATTCTCTGCGCAACTTGATTTTCAATCCAAATAGAAAGCAAGGACTCCATTTTGATCATCAAAGCACTCCTTGTACGGCTCATAGTTTTAGCACATCTAATGATGTTGCAGATTTGGCAGCCTCTCTTATTTTATCCCCATCTGGATCTAATGGTTCCGACAGTTGTTGCAGCCAGACCAACAGCCTTTGCTATCTCCACAATCTTCTATCCCTTATCAAATCGTCGCAGAATATCTAATTTTGTCTCCAAGTTAAAAGTTTTTTTTTTTTTTTTGGTAATTCTACCAGCAACGCCCTTTCCACTCATTTGGCTAAAAAAATTGCAAGTGTATGTAAAAAAAAAATAATATAACTATGTTAATAATTATGTAAATAAATTGGAAAAATATTTACATTTTTTGTAACCAGAAACAACCCGTAAAAATTCATAAAAATTTATTATTCTCTTTTAAAAAAAAGCACAACACACTAATTGAATCGTTACAAAACGCACGACACACTAATTGAAACTGAACTCTAAAATTAGCAAAACAAAGTAAAAATACAACTGTATTAAAATTGCGTTGATTTTCAGTTAGAAAGGAATTCCCGAATTTTGATGGCATGTCGCAATTAGAAACAAAAGTCGTGCCATCTTTAAAAAAAAAGAAAATTTCAAAAAATTAAAAAAAAAAATATTGACTCGAACCCAAAAACAACGCAACTTCGAAAATCTAACGACGCACCGTGAAAATTAGTACTAATTCAGTAGCGATGCAACTTCGAAAAAATGCAAAAGGAAACGACGCAAAGCAAGGTATTGGTGTATTATAAAGATTCGGAACCAGTTTCTTGGAGAAACTAGTTTTTGGAGCGAAGAAGCAATGAAACTTCTCAACACAAGCGATAACACTGCTAAAATTATTGAATTTATCACAAAGCTATGTGATCATCTAGATTGCAGATTTCCAGAAGAAGACATGAAAGACTGAGCTGAATTTGATCAAATAGGAATCACAAACAGCAACAATTTTACTTTTGGAAACCAAAACTTGCTGAATCTTCTTAACAAATACACGAAAATTATTCCAAATTATAGCGAAGAAGTGAAGAAGCAAATTCTAAGCCAATACTCGAATTTTTAATTTTTATACCAAACCAAATTTAACTCTAACGTCGTAAGGAGTTTCGCGGATATGGTAGACCTTGCCAACTAGGAAGAGGAGTTTCAAGAGCTTTCATCCTTAATATATCATTCTGTTGCCGTTCTTCGTGGTCGTCGCGCGTATGTTTGTACGCCGTTGTCCGTTGAATTTAATTTTTGTTGTTTAATCAGCGTCACCCCTTACTAAAACTTTAAAACATAAAAAAAAAACAGAAAAACAACAAATTTAAATAACGCTTTTTTTTAAACAAATTTAATAAAACAAATAAATAAAATTTAATAAAACAAATAAAATTAAAAAGATTGTTAATAAGCAAAATAAAAATAAATTGGAGAAATTTGAAAAAGTCAAAATTCGATAGAATACAGCATAAAAAGAAATAGACAAAACTTAGTTAAATAACAATAACAACACCACATATTTAAATAAGAAAACAAATATTTTAAAACGAACAATCAAGTGCCTACTCTCTACTCTTTTAACAACAATTCCCATTTAACAATAACAACACATAGCAGTCTTGTTTCAATAGATTAAAGCACTGACACAACTTAGTTGAACAACAATAAAAACACTACATATTTTAAATAAGAAAACAAAAATGAAAAACGAACTTATTTTCTACTCTTTTTACAACAGCATCCATTAAACAATAACAACACATAGCAACAAAAATTAAAAACGAACAATCAAGTGCATATTTTCTACTATTGTAACATCATCACCCATTTATCACTAACATCACATAGCAGCCTATTTGCAAATTTAATAACATACCAACAAACAAATTCTTAAAAGTAATAAATTTATAAAAAGTTTATAATCAAATCTTCACGTTATTATGGATTGCTTAAACACTAATTGTATTAATATCGGAAATGAACGTATGGTATCCTGCTGGTTGTGTTTAGGAAACTACCATTTGAAATGTAGTGGCCTTAAGTCACGCGATGCAGATGCTCTGGCAGATCCTGCAAATTCCTGCAATGGACTTGCACTCGCTGTAGAAAAATTAATGTGGAGTTCTACAATTTTTTCAAAAATTCTAAATCAGAGTTTGATCAACTTAATGTGGACTTTTTATCACTGCAAAGAAAACTTTCTAATTTTGGTGAATTATTCACTAAATATCCAAATTTAGGTAAATTTGTTAATACACCACTTCTTTCATCTCCAAAACGTAAAAAAACAGTTAATAAATCCCCAAATATACAACTAAGATCATATTCTTCGAGTGCTACACCTGCCAGCTCAATTGATAACGATTCATCATCTTTACCGTCTGCGCCCTCTAAATTTACAGCTCACACAGAGGTAGCTACTGGTACTGTACCAATAATTCATGAAAATGTTACACCTCTTAATTATGATCAAGTTTTAAATTCTTCTGCTCCTGGTTTAAATAACAATCAAATTATACATAACCCGCTGAGAGTTATACCTCCAAAGAAAACTATATTTGTATCCCGCTTAGCTTCAGAAACTTCAGTTGAAGATTTAGAATTCTATATAAAATCTAAAATCGATTCGAATGCACTGATTTCAACGTATAAGTTCAATTATTCTCAACCGAGAAGTATCACCTCATTTAAAATTATTGTCCCAGCTGATCTCTTCGATATTATACTTAATCCTGATTTTTGGCCCGTTAGTACACTTGTCCGTGAATATCAATACAAAGAAAATCCAAGAAATGCTGTTCATCTTCCGCTAAGAAATTTAAATGCTCCAAAAAACTAACTACTCTTCATGATAACCAAATATCTATAATTTACCAAAATGTTCGTGGCATTAACACAAAAATAACGTCTCTGTTTAAACACAGCTTTGATTTCTCTCATCATGTTATTGTTCTTACTGAAACCTGGTTAAAAAGAAATGTCTTCAACGCTGAGATATTATGTAATAAATTTCATATTTACAGACTTGACAGAGAAACTAAAACAATTGGTGGTGGTGTTCTAATTGCTGTCTCCTGTCAACTATCATCTGAAGAAATACTTCTTGATTCTTTACCAAATATTGAAATTATTGGTGTTATGTTAAAACTAAATCAAAAAAAAGTTTTTATTACTTGCTCCTACATACCTCCTGATTCTGATCAATCGATTTATAATGAACATTTTGAATCAATAAAATCAGTTGTAACAAAGGCTAACCCTGAAGATTCTATACTTGTTTTTGGAGACTTTAATCTGCCGTTAATATCATGGACATTTTTAATTGATTCTTTTTACTACACTCCTACGGTGTCAAATGAAGAAAATGATAATTGCATAAATAATTTATCGGACTTGTGTCTTTTTCAAATTAATAGTGTTCATAATGATCATGAAAGGATTTTAGACTTAATTTATGTTAATGAGCCAATAAACTACTCTTTATCTCGCGCAGATCCTGTTACTTTACCAGAAGATCGTTAGCATCCTACCATTGAAATAAACTTGAATTTGCCATTTGTTTCAAAGTGTAAATCAAATAACTTAAAAGTTTTTTGTTTCAAAAGAGCAAATTACAACGATTTAAATTATTACTTCAGTAATACTGATTGGCTCCAATTATTATCTATTACATCTGGTTCTCCCACATCAATCGATACAGCGATCAAGTTATTCTACGAAACTGTTCTATTTTATATGATTGAATGCATCCCGAAGTTTACTGTTTTCAACCACTCTGGCCCTCCTTGGAGCACAAAACAATTGTCGAGTCTTAAAAACTTAAAAAATAAACGACACAAGAAATATAAAGTGTCTGGTCTTTTATCTGATTATACGAAATATTCAGTTACACGTGCAGAGTATAATATTCTAAATACAAAACGTTATAAGAATTACATGGAAACTATGAAAATAAATTTGAAGAGAGATCCAAAATCATTTTATAAATTTGTAAACTCTAAAAGGAAATCTACTGGATATCCAACTGAAATGAAGTATCTTAATCGTGAATCCCGTGATGATGTAGTTATTAGCGATATGTTTGCTGATTTTTTTAGCACAACTTACTCTGATGTTCAATATGACATTTCAAACATATATCCATTTCCAGTTATGGAACATCAATCAATTTCATTTCCTTTTATAAAGACTTCGGATATCAAAAATAACTTAAAAACATTCAAGAATTTAACTAATGGAGGACCTGACGGTATTCCTAGCTGCATTTTAATCAACTGCGCCCAGACTTTGGCTGTTCCATTATGCATTTTATTTAATTCATCCATTAAACATGGGCATTTTCCTACATTATGGAAAGATTCATATATTATTCCTTTATTTAAATCTGGAAACAAATCGAATGTAGCTAACTATAGAGGAATAGCTAAGCTTTGTGCTATTCCCAAACTATTTGAAAACTGTTTAACGGATAATCTCTGTCATCAGGTTTCTTCTATAATATCACACTCACAGCATGGTTTTCGTAAGGGGTGCTCTATTTCAACTAATATTTTACAACTTACAACTTTGGTAAATCGGGGTTTCGTCAATGGGCTACATACCGACGTTATTTATACTGACTTCAGTAAAGCTTTCGATAAAGTAAATCATGATCTTTTACTCAAAAAATCTTACTTGATCAACGGAAATCAACGTGTTTATTTTAATAATACTACTTCAAATAATATTATAGTTAAATCTGGTGTGCCTCAAGGAAGTCATCTTTGACCAATTTTATTTACTCTTTTTATAAATGATCTACCAAGTATAATAAAAGCCTCAAATGTTCTTATGTATGCTGATGATGTCAAGATTTTCTTAAGCTATAAGAATTATTGTGAACAAATTCACCTACAACATGATCTAAATAATTTTTATAGATGGTGCCACATAAATTTAATGGAATTAAATTTAAAAAAATGCAAACACATGCACTTTACAAGAAAATTAGGTGAATTTGGTTGTTACAAATTTGGAGATTACCAGTTGGAGCAAGTAAATAAAATCCTGGATCTGGGTGTTCTTTTAGATGCCAAATTAGAGTTTGTTCAACACATTTCGATGATAATTATTAAAGCACGTGGTGTACTGGCCTTCATTAAAAGATGGGCAAAGGAATTCAATGACCCTACAGTTACCAAACAACTATACATCTCCCTAGTAAGACCAATTTTAGAATTCGGGTCTGTTATTTGGGATCCACTATCTAATATTCGCAGTGCCAAAATTGAATCGGTCCAGAAGCAATTTCTCCTTTTCTGCTTAAGACGTTCTTATCCAAGTTTTGTCAATCTGCCATCATATACAATTAGACTTTCTCAAATTAAACTGCCGTCTTTAAAAAGCCGAAGAACAATGCTTAATGTTATGTTTTTATTTAACTTAATTCGAGGCGACATATGCTCAAACTTTCTTATGGACAACATCTCCATGAACGTTCCGGCACGGTCAACACGTTTTTACACTCCACTGTTTATCCCAATCTGTCGCCAAAAGTTTGCCGATGCTGATCCATTTAGAAGAATTTGCCATGATTTCAATGATCTATACAATTTAATTGATTTTTCTTTAAATGATGATATTATTAAACGCAATATTATATTATTTTTAAGTACATAATCTCAAATTTTTGATTTAAGGATTTGTATATATTATATTTTTTTTTTCTCTCTGTATTATACTTAACGGTCTGTAAGGTTTTACCATAGACTTAATAAATAAAAAAAAAAAAAATAGACATTTCTGCAACCTTTTAAGCATTCAGTGCAGATTGCAAGCGTGGCTTTACTCAAATTAATGCCATTAAACCAAAGGCCAGAAACAGATTGGACACATTTCATTTGGACCATCTCATGCGTATCAAATTATTTTTAAGGCGTGGAAACGAAATTGATGTACAAAAAGTTTTAAATTTTTGGAAAAATATGAAAGATCGACGTGGTAATTAATTCAAAATGTAATTTCTTTTTCTAATAAAAAAAAATTCTTATAATAATAAAACCTTAATTGGCCAAAACAAAATTTTCTCTTGTGCACAAAGTGGTTACTTTTCAAAATATGGGCACAGAACGTTATTTTTCGCGCAGCGTGAAAAAAAATAAGAGAGAACGTTGATCAGGACCATTTATATTGGTTTCAAAAAAATCTGTTTATGACAATGAAAAATTATTTTATACTTTTTAGTCCGTTTTAAAAAACGTTGAATATTCAAAATTATTTACATAGTAATTACTTGTTTTACTCTCATATATTGAGAAATATTTAATACAAGAAAGTTTTGTTTAGTTTACTTTATTATTGTATTTAGTTCAGATTTTGAAATCTTTTGTGTGACTATTTCCAAAAAACATTAAAGTATTTCCACTAAAACTTTTACTAACTTATACAAATTCCTATCATTTGTGTATCTCAGTTACTAACATCTTTTAAACTTAAATGCCAATTCGTATAACAAAATAAAACTTTTTGTATTCAACTTAGTAAGACATTATTGTTAAATTTTAAATACCTTATAAAACCTACATACAATAGCAAAGAAACAACCGCACATGTTCACATTTATTCATACAGCCATATGTGCTAAATGAGGAAGAAGAAAAATAAATAAGGTAAAGTTAAAATAGCTTTTAAATATCTTTAGTCCTTTATTATATGGAAAACATTACGTATGCAGATACAAAAATTTTTTAAAACAAACAAACAAAACACAAACAGAGGCACACTCACATGTGTCTTTGTATGTATAAATTTTTGTGATTTTTTTTAAGAAGAAAAGCCTTGAATTTCTAAAAGCAGATAAGAAACTAAGCCGAACATTAAGATGTTGTAATATCATTCGACATTAAGCAGAGTATTAAAATATTTATCATAATATTAAATGAAATTCAAAGAAAATATATTTTTTTATATTTTAACAACATAAAACTTTGTGTTGTTAAAATTGTAGATGATATGCTTGTTGGAAAGATTTGCAATACCATTTGCTATTATCTCAGTAAGTACAATCACAACGTTTAATGCTTGTCTCGGTTTGTTCCTGTATACCACATCAAAATTATAATGATAGCGCCAACACCCCTCACAATAACTGCGCAAATTTTAAGAAATTTTCAGACAGCAACAGAAAGGAAACAACTTTTATATTTTTAAAAAACAATAAAATATATTTAATCTAAAGCATTGATGGAAAATTTATATATTTGAACAAAATAAGTTGTAATAATTGTGAGAAATAAAGTTACGAAGAACGTGAAGTTCGTCTAGTTGAGTATATTTCGGAAAATACACATACGTGAATCATTTACTGTAAAGGGATACTAAAGAACAATCCACATAAAGTTTGGCTTCACTTCGATTATTACAACAGTTATGAATAATCCACCATATCAGGAATCTTGTGCTTGCACTTTTGTAGAGATGCTCGTTAAGAATCCGTGTCCGTTTGCCAAATTAAGGAATATCATCGAAATTCAAAATTCATCTGAAAAAACCGAAAAACTTACTTTGATTCACCTTTAGTTCAAAGGAATACATATATAAACATGTAAGAAAATTATAGTCGGTCTAGACAGACTACACGATACCCTATACCATGCGTTTAGAGACCCTATCTCTCAGGCCCAACTAACTGGATATTATTTATTATTTATTTATTTATTACATATTTATTACAATTCAAATTAAAATAAATCTTAAAGTTAAAGCACCAGCAACTTAGGCTATCGGCTTAAGTTTATATAAAGAAAAGATAGGAATTAAAATTAGTTAATTATTAAGTCTACTCTACAAAGAATTATTTAAATTTCATTTTGAATATTAAGGTGTTTGAGAAATTCATAGGTTAAATTTACATTATCATCTGTTTGATTCTTCAGTAAATTTATAATGTTGTCTGAGTTACATATGCGTAGGCGGTCAGTACGAAGGGAGGGGCAGTCTGCTAGGAGATGCATTATTGTTAGTGTTGAGTTGTTGCAGAAGAAACACACAGGTTGTGGA
The DNA here is from genome assembly GCA_963682025.1 of Cordilura impudica. Lineage (NCBI taxonomy): Eukaryota > Metazoa > Arthropoda > Insecta > Diptera > Scathophagidae > Cordilura > Cordilura impudica. The sequence goes on from OY821518.1 coordinate 107,926,207, forward strand.
TAATATATGTTGGTGTGTAAGTTTGGTATGTGTTAATCGAAGTCTAGTGAAACATTTATTTTTAGAGCAGTTAGTGGAGGTTGGAAGCTGAAGTTGTATTTTGTCGGGGTTGACTCTTTTGTAAAGATGGTTATAACTTTCCCATTTGTTTTGAATGGAGTAATTTAGGTTTTCAATGGAGGTTCTTGTTATGAAACTTTTTGTTGGTGGGGTAAAGGTGAATGTTGGGAGTAAATTTGTCCCTTTTGCTGCTATGTCAGCTGCTTCATTCCCTTTAATTCCCACGTGGCTTGGGACCCACATTAGTTTAAATTTTTTATTCATTTGGATTAGTTTTTGCTGAATGAAAATAATAGTTTCGTCTTTATTTTTTATGTTTTTGGTTGCTTCGAACACTGACTGACTGTCAGTACATATGACGAAGTTTTTATTTGATCTTTTGATAAATTTAATAGCTTCGGCAATTGCAATAGCTTCGACTTCAAATATTGTGGCGTTTAGTGCCAAAAGTCCTGAGAATTGGGTGGATCCATTTTCGTCTACAACAGCAAACCCAACATGATTTGTTGTTTTTGAGCCATCTGTAAATATTAATTCCCAGTTATTAGCTTTGGATTCCGCAAAAACTTCGTTGTATAATTGTTTAAATGTTTCAGGTGCAGTAAAATTTTTATTAAATATTTGTAATTTACTTTCAAATGAGCTGGGATTCAACAGCTATGGGGGATAATTTTCCGTTGGTGATGAAAATTTCTGTAATTTAAATTTTTTTGCTAGTTTATATAGGTGAGAAAGAGTCGATGGAAATTTTTGTTCTCTTTTGTTCCTATTCAACATAGAAATATGATTTTGAAGTAGTGATGATTTTGTGTTTAAGACTTTATGCAACAGACGAAATTTTAGTTTGTTTGCGTGTAGGTGTAGAGGATCAATTCCGGCTTCTGCTCGCAAATTTATAATTGGTGTTGTTCTAAATGCCCTTAGACTGATTCTTATGGCAGCATTAAGTAGACTTTCGATTATTTGTAAATTAGATTTGGCTGCTTTGCAGTAAATTGTCAAATCGTAGTTGAATTTGGCCAGTATGACTGATTTAATTAATCTGATTAGGCTGTTAGCGTGCATATGACTATTTTTGATGAGAGAAATTTAATAATGTTTAATCGATTTGTCAATTCTTTTTTCAAATAACTACAACGGTTCTTAAAGCTATATTTGGAATCAAAATTTAAGCCTACTATTTTAGAATTATCTATATTATTTACATTGATGTTGTTATAAATTAAATTTATATTGTTACAATTTCGTTTTTTACATATATGCAGATGTTTGGTTTTTTCGAACGAAACATCTGCATCTGAGTATTTGGACCAATTATCAATTAATTGCTTATTTTCAAAATACAATCTTGAAGTAAAAGTGGATTTAATGTACTATAAGTACGTACATTAACCACCAGTTGCATCTAGCATTAACAAGTTAAGCATTCAAAATTTATCGAAAGGGATAAAATGGTAAAAGTTTATTATCACATAATCTAATGTTGGGAATTTTATTTTAAAAAATATTATTGTAAATTTAATCCACTCTTGGAGATTCCGCAAATTTAAGCCTTCTTAGTTCTGCAATTATTGTTTTTTCAAAATTATAATAAAATTTTTTTTTTTTAATCTACAAGTTAAGAAATTTTTTTCAACATACTCTACAAATAATTTCGCTTCTCTCTAAAAGTGGACAAACCTTGACATATTTTACAGCACATAAAAGAAAATATATAATTCAAACTTGAGTTCAAAAATAAAATCAAAAAGAAAACAAGTAAGAAAATTATAGTCGGTCTATAGAAATATAGAACATTTTCTTGGTCGTTGTAAAACGCTAAAAGAATTCAGAATTATGTACTTCAGTAAAGCATACCTTACAGAAGACGAAATCTTAAATATATTAAATGGTGTAAATACAAATTGGAATCTCTTAGCAAATTATATAAACACATGTATAAATTACAGAAACTTTTGGTTAACAGAGTTTAATACATAAAAACATTTATCTCGATTAGGAAATTAAATTTTTATATTATAAGCGGCTGACGACGATAGTCAGAGTCGCATATGGTTATTTTTACCTTTTATTTTATTTTTAACTTTTATTTTATTTTGTAATTATTTTATATATATTGCTGAAAATAAAATAAATACTACTACTATACAAACAAAATTTGAGAAGAATCAGTGCAATATTTTTGTTTTTTGATAGATTTAAGTGAAGATCGGGAAGCACCTCTATATGGGGCCTGTAACTAAGAGTTGTCCCATAGGGACTATTTTTGACTGCTCATTATTGGATGTAATAAACGCATATAAAACCAATTTGACTGAGATCTATATGACAATTTGGATCTTATGGCAAAATATGTCGATTTCATAGGGGTTATTTGAATGGGGGCTAAGTCTGAACATGGACCGATTCTCACCAATTTCAACAGCGTTCATCCTATGGACACACTGATGGACGGGCGGGCGGACGGACATCGTTAAATCGAATCAGATAGTGATTCTGATTCGATCGGTATAATAAGAGATGGGTCTAGGTCAAATATTTTTGGTAGTTACAAACAGCAGCACAAAGTCATTATACTTAAACCACAGTGGTATAGGGTATAAAAATTACCCCCTTTTTCAGCTTCGCAATGATGGGCTCATTTTAGAGCATTTTTTTTACAAAACTTTTCAAAATTTGTGGCTTTAGCATTTGAATTTCTCTATTTCGCTCCTTCAAATAACCCCAAAGAAAGTAGTCGGGTGCTGACAAATCCGAATTTCTGGAAATTATTTGCCCTCCAAAAATATGCTTTGTAGGTGCGATTGTATTTTGGGTAGTGTGGGCAGTGGCTCCATCGTGTTGAAACCACATCCCAGGTCTGTTTTCAAGTGCAGGATGTAAAAGATATTCTATCATAAGCCGATGCCGCACTCCAATTACGGTTACAGCACTTTCATTTTCGTTTTCGAAGAAGTAAGGCCCAGTGATATTTTCAGATGTAATGGCACACCATACTATACAGAATCTATACATAGGGTACAGAATCTACTGTTTTGCTTACTAACAAGGCCGTTCAGATGAAAATAAGCTTCATCACTCATAATCAGATTTTTAATAAAGTTGATTTAATTTCTGGCCAACTTTTGACATTTAACTGCAAAATTTAGAAGTTGCCGATGATCTATGGGTTTAAATTCTTCCACCAATTGATCTTAATATAGGAATAACAGTAAATATTCTTTTAAAATGAGTCATAGTGACGTACGAGACATTCGTAGCTGTGCATTACGCCTTCTCGTATTAACACTTTGTTTTATACGTTAAAAATTTTCTACAGTGCAAAGTGAACGTGGTGTACCGGTTCGAGGCAAATCACTTGCGGTGCCATATTGGTAGAATGGCGATGATATTCTATTTGCGCTAAAATAAATGATCGCTGATTTAAATAACAAAATTATATTATTCTCGTTTTTTGTTCAGTTGTGAATCTCTCCAGGTATTATTTATGTAATCTGAAGTAAAAAAGTAACACAAAAAATTATATAAACGAAAAAGTTATTAAATTTTTAAACACTATAGTGGCATTTGGCCTACTCTGTAATACCATATATATGAAGCTCCCTAAATTTTTTTATTTATATATTTTTTATTTGTTTAAGTAATATTAGTATTAATAATACTTTGAAAAATCCCATTTACATTCATAGTTTAAAAATAAAAAATAATTTAGAAAAAAAAACATTTTAATTATTATTATTTTTTTTCAAAATTCACACATTTTCTTTTAAATACAATATAATTTTGTTCTGTTTATAACAAGGATTTTGATCGACGGCTGAGGTAGTTCAGTCGTCTCCAGGGTCAGCCTAAGGACCCTCAAACCTTATGCAATAAAACACTATAAACCTTTTAATTACAAAGTAGTTTATTTAAGTGCTAATTGTGTATATATGATTATATGTATCTATATACGTATGAAGACGCGACTCACAACAGTTCTGCTTTCGTATTATCTGGAGGTCGGCTATGCTAGCCGGTAGCTGGTGACTCGAGTATACTGGTCGACAGATGGCGGCGCAGTGGTTGACTCGGTTGACAGGTGGCGCGATTACTGGCCGGCAGGTGATGGCGTAGTGGTTGACTCGGGTTCGTCGAGCGACAGGCGTTGCGACTACTGGCTGAAGGATGGCAGCGTAGTGGTATGCTGGAGTGCGTCGGTCGACGGGCGGTGCGACTACTGGCCAACAGGTGGCGGCGTGATCGGTCGTATGATGGCTTGGATGCGCCGATTGCTGATTTCGGCGCTGCGTTGCTACTGGCAGACAGATGACGGCACCGTGGGTGGCGTGGATGTGCCGGCTGATGGTAGCAGGAGTGCGGTGATACTGGTCGACAGATGGCGGCACAGTAGGTGGCCTGGCACGACTATGCTAGCAGGCAGATAGCGGCACAGTAGATGGCTTAGATGCGCCGCTTGATGATTTCGGTGTTGTGTTGACACTGGCAGACAGGTGGCGGCACGAGTAGGTGGCGTGGCTCGGGCATACAGGTAGTCGATGGCGCGACTGGTCGGGAGAGCGTCAGCAGCCGGCAGAAGGCGGTAGAGTTGCTGTCGTGAGCTGTGCTGTGTCTTGGCCACCTGTAAGGATAAGAGCGGGGTTAGTCGGGAGCAGTCAGCTCAGGCCGCTGGATTTGAGAGCAGTCAGCCGTTAAGCCGCTGGATTATCGGGAGCAGTCAGCCGTTAAGCCGCTGAATTATCGGGAGCAGTCAGCCGTTAAGCCGCTGGATTATCGGGAGCAGTCAGCCGTTAAGCCGCTGGATTATCGGGAGCAGTCAGCCGTTAAGCCGCTGGATTATCGGGAGCAGTCAGCCGTTAAGCCGCTGGATTATCGGAGCAGTCAGCCGTTAAGCCGCTGGATTATCGGGAGCAGTCAGCCGTAAGCCGCTGGATTATCGGGAGCAGTCAGCCGTGAAGCCGCTGGATTATCGGGAGCAGTCAGCCGTTAAGCCGCTGGATTATCGGGAGCAGTCAGCCGTTACGCCGCTGGATTAATATGGGTGACAACCGGTACCGATCGTCTTTAAAAGGTTGGAAATATCTTTTATTAAGATACACCGTTCAGCTTTAGCGCCGAAAACTCAATTCCCTTACTCAGGCCAACCTTATCTTCATATCTAAATTAATTTATTAACTTAGTGAGAATTGTAACATACAATTTGTTTTAACCACTCGATGTCTATTTTTAGCAGGCTGAAGTTTCTTATTATTCATATGTTGTGTATATGTATCATATGTTGTTTGTATGGGAGCTTGGTTTTGTTCATGTTTGGTTGAACGTATATTTTTACAGCTGTGCCGTGGATGTTTACTATTTTGAAATGATGTGTGGTTGTGCGTGTATGTTGATGTAGGTAAATGTTGTTTATTACATGTAGTACGGTGGATTTCTTTATTGTATGGTTGTTGGGTGGTTGGTTGGTTTTGGTGATGCCTGTTATGTACAATGCAAGTGTTATTTGCGTTGTTACATGTTTTGATATCATTTGTAAGTGTGTTAAATAATTTAAGACCTATATAGAATAAGGATTTTTGCATCGCTGTTGTAGTAATTTTCCTTAGCCTGAAGTTTTCCGCATTTCGTAGTTGATATGGCTGTACTTCGCCGACATACTTAATTTGTTCGCATAGATATTCTGGAGCATTACCATGTTTAATTTTATGTATGAAGATAAGAGTATTGAATTCAAGTAGTTGCTTGATACTCATCCATTTAAGTGTATCGAGCATAGATCGAATTGATGTACATATATCTGGTACATTTTAAAATGGTCCGCATTGCTTTATTTTGTAATCTCTGTAGTCTTTCCAATTGTGATTCATTGCAGCATTTATATATTATTGATGATCCGAATTCAAAGTGAGATTTTATTATTGTATTGTAGATATTTATTGCCTATTAAAGACACTTCATTTCTAATTCTTTTGAAATAAACCAATTTTTTGCCAATTTTTCTGCATATTTATTCTATGTGATCTTTAAATTTCATTGCTTGGTCTATTATAAATCCAAGATATTTTATATTTTTAACTTACTCTATAACCTCTTCCTTAATTTTGAATGTTGTTCCGCTGTTCATATTTATTTCTAGCATTTTTGTCTTTTTTTCATTTAATTTTAATTTGTTCATTTTTAACCATGTGTTAACATTATTCATATCATTTATCATTTTTTCTCGACATTCTTCACTTGTGAACCCATCTGTGTATATGAGTGTATCATCTGCATATTATCCATTATATTTGGCATACCATTAATGTATATGATAAGCAGTAGATCACCCAATATTGAGCCTTGTGGGACTCCGAAATCATTAATAATTCTACATGATTTTATTCCATTAACTTTAGTAATTGCTTTCTGTTTTTCAGGTACGATTCAAACCATTTGGGCCCTTTGCCTTCGATGCCATACGTATACAATTTCTGAATTAATATTTTCCTGTCGATAGTTTCAAATGCCCGTTTAAAGTCTCAAAAAATAGCCATAATTTTTCTGCTTTTCTCAACGTTTTTCTACCGATTTATAACAAAATTTACACCCGTTTCACACGAAAATATTTTTCTAAAACCAGATTGATATTTTGAAAATAAATTATGATCTTCCATATATTTTTCCAACTGTTCTCTTACGACTTTTTCTATTATTTATACCCTATACCACTATGTGGTTTGGGTATAATGACTTTGTGCTGCTGTTTGTAACAACCAAAAATATTCGTCCTAGACCCATCTTTAATTATACCGATCGACTCAGAATCACTTTTTGAGTCGAAATAGCAATGTCCGTCCGTCCGTCCGTCCGTCCGTCTGTCTGTGTGTCTATGTAAAGTTTGTAATCAAACTACAGGTCGCAAATATGAATATATTTTGACGAAATTTGGTATATAAGCTTTCATCGGCCACGGGATGAACGCTAATGAATGATGAAATAATAATGAATGGTGAGAATCGGTCCATGTTCAGACCTAGCCCCCATACAAATGACCCCTATTAAATCGACATAAATTGCCATAAGTTCCAAATTATCATATAGATCTCAGTCAAATTGGGTTTGTATGAGCTTATTACATCCATTAATTAGTAGTTCAAAAATACTCCCTATAGGAAAATTCTTAGCCATAGGCCCCATATAGAACTGCTTGCCGATCTTCACTTAAATCTATCAAAAAACAAAAATATTGCACATATTTTTCTCAAATTTGGTTTGTATATATTTTTTCAAAGTATAAGTGACTTTACCAAATATGGTCAGGATCGGTCCATTTTTCGACCTAGTCTCCATATAAATATAGTATCCGATATGAACTTTTTCATATTTGCAGCCAAAAAATTAATAATAATCCAACTCAAATTTGGTTTATGTTTATGGATAGGGTCTCTTAACCATGGTATAGGGTATCGTATAGTCGGGCTAGACCGACTATAATTTTCTTACTTGTTTTTCACATGTTTTTAGCATACATATGGGACGATATTCTTCGCATTTTTTCGTCTTTGCCACTTTTTGAACTGGGATAACCGTAGTTTCCTTCCAATTTTCTGGGAAATTCCCTGTTTCAAATGATTTATTTACAATTTCGAGTAAAAATTTTCCCGTTATATGCCAATTATCAAGAATAATTTTTGTTGATACTTTACAGTAATACGGTTTGTTTTTTTAATTTCTTTACTATAAGGTCTGAAATTGTTATTGCACTAAATTCAAATCTTTGGTTGGTCGTAAGCATTTGACTGGGATATTGCACATCTTCTGTTGCGCCCGTTATTATCTTAATACTATTCACAAAATATTTGTTGAAGTTATTATCTATTTGAATATTTTCTTTAAATTCAACGTTATTAAGTATCACAGATTTTATCACATTTTGGCTTGTCTTTATCCTTTATTTCCCTACACATTTCTTTTTCGTCCTTTGCATTACTTATTTGATTGTAAATGTATTTACATTTTTCACTTTCAATTTTAACCTTGTACAAATTTCTAACTGATTTGTAGTTTGCCCATGCTTCGGTAGTGTTTTCAAATTTAGCAATATGGTATTTTGTTATTTTGTCTCTTTTTAGAGCACGTAATTCATCATTAATCCATTTATTAACTTTATTTTGTTTATTAATTGTTTTTTTTTTAACGTAAACTTTTGTACTGTCTCCTCCATGCATTGGTCAAGCATGAGTACATTTTGATTAACATTCATATTTTCTTGAAAGCACATTTTTTGACTTAACCCCTTGAAAATTGGTTTTTGTTATATTTAAAAAACTCTTTAGGCAACAAATTTGCACTACCTGTAAGTGAACATAATTTTTCACCCATCCCTCTTATAGCTGATATTGAACAATGGGTTCAAAATATAAAAGAAGAAACAGAAAAGGGCATAACGAGATCAAAAATCGCCAACCGGATAACGCATTTCAGGCGAAATTTACGAAACCAAGAAAAGAAAAATTCATACTGGGAATATTCGATGAAACAAGGCAGATAAAGGAAACAAAACTGTGATAATATATAAAGATAATTATAAAATAAAATGGATAAATTGCTGGAAGATAGAAATACTTATAAAACTAGTAGAGTTGATCCCACGCCAAAACTCCAACGAACAAACAATAACCTTGTTACACAATTGTACAAAGACAAGCACATATCAAAATTTGAGAAGATGAATATGACATCACATGCAGCTGTGGCCCATGAATTATACGGTTTGTCGAAAATCCACAAGGAAAACGTCCCACTCAGACCAATTTCATCCTCTATCAAAGTACCCTGCTATAATCTAGCGAAATATATTGGAAAAATATTGAAAAATTTGATCTCATCAACATATAACATTAAGAATGCTTTTGACCTAAAATAAAAATTTGAAAACGTGAAAATAGAAGATGACGATATACTAGTATCATTCGACGTGGTATCATTATTTACTAATATACCGACTCATTTAGCGATTAAGAACATACCCATGGGCAACCCTTTGTCGCCAACAATTGCTGATATTGTTCTGGACACCCTTTTGGACGATGTAATCGATGAACTTAAGGTGAAAAATGTAAAAATCAAACTAATTACTAAATATGTCGACGATTTACTTGCTATAATAAAGAAATCAGATGAAACTAAGATTTTAGAAACACTTAATTCGTATCACAACAAACTGCAATTTACCAAAGAACGAGAGATCAACGGAGAAATTCCTTACCTTGATATAAAAACGATAATAAACTTACAATTAATTGGTACACAAAGGAGACATCCTCAGGAAGGATGATCAACTATAACTCTACCCAACCGATAAAAATGAAGATCAACACGGCGACAAATCTCATTGAAAAGGTACTAAATATAAGCGACGAAAGATTTAAGAAAAATAATATAAACAAAATACGAAATATATTAACTATGAACAATTACCCAATATTTATAATAAACAACTTAATCAACAAAACACTAAATAATACAAAACACAAAAATGATGACCGTAAAGAAGATTTGGTTTTTTTGCAGTGCACCATTTATCCCAAAATTAACGGAGACAAATACAATGAAACATATGATCAACAATGAAAACACAAGAATAGCACACAAGTCAAACCAAACCCTTAGGCAACTGTTTACGCAGAACAAAACAAAACAAGATATACTTAAAATTGACAACGTTGTTTACGAAATAAAATGTGATGGCAATGAAAGGGAGCAATGTAACAAAGTTTATGTTGGTACAACAAAACGAAGGTTAGAGACGAGAGTATTGGAGCACAAAGCCGATATTAAGAAGGAAAAAGAAACAACTGCATTAGCACAACATGTAAAAGAATGCAACCATAATATGAATTTTGATAACATTAAGATATTAGATAAGGAAAAAAGAGTAAACAAACGCTATACATTAGAAAGCCTACGATTACAAGAGAGAATTCATCATACAATGAACACGAGAGAAGATAAGGATAACACAAAGCTCCAATACTCCGTTGTAATATTTTAGAAATTAGTTAAAGTTCTGTGATACTACATTAAGTTAGACCTGTGATTTTGCGTGTACTGTGTTGTCAATATTTATTAAATTATTTATTTATATTTTTTAAAATTCTGTGTAGTAATGTCTAGTTTTTTAGTTACAAATAAATTTTACAAATTATATTCCCTGACGATGTAACAAAGAATCGTAAGTTAAACTGTGATGTAGTATTTAAGATATTTAATTAGAAATTATTAATAATGTTAATTTGTATTTGTCGCCAGATTTTATAATAAATTTACGCTCCTGAGTAAGTTTGAATAAAGCAAACGAAACGTCGAGCAGAAACATGATATTTAATTGATTTTTATTTACACATAAAAACATATTATTGACCAAAATAGCCCGTAAGGTAACCCCTCTTTTTAAATCTAATTTTTTTTCTTTTTCGTTGTTTTTTTTTCTTGATCCTTTATTAATATTTTAATCATTTCGTGATCTGATATTTTATTTTGATTACAATTTTGCACATTTATCTTAACGCTGTTTGTAATAACATAATCAATTATCGTTCTGGATGTATTTGTTACACGAGTGTATTCATTTACTATTTGTTTATCACCATTATCGTTCAATGAACTTTCGATTTTATTTTTATAAAAATTATTTGATGACCAATCTATGTTAAAATCTCCTGCCATAATTATATCATTGGTTTCTTCACACAAATCGTTTAAGGCTTCCTATAAAATTTCACAGAACTCTGATTCAAAACCACTGGGCGATCTGTAAACTGCTACAATTATCAAGTGCATATTTTTACGAATTGCTGTACAAGCTATAATCCAATATTTAGATTTGCCTTTTTGCGATTTTTTGCGCCTTTCCATTCTTGTTTGAATTTGAAAACGATTCTAGTCGATTATAATCTTTTAGACTTATTTCATCTTCGACAACATCTTCCGTCATATGTATTTCTGATAGTATAAAAAAATCTGGTGTTTCCGTTGCAGCTAGTATTTCTACCTGATAAAAATTATTTGTACAGCTTTTGTCAAAAGGATAGACCCATTTTTCTCTTTTTCATTTTAAGTTTATTTTGGTAAACTGGACACTCTTTGCTATAAGTCCCATGATTTTCATCTAATCCCATATTTAATTTTAGATTTACCCTTATACAATTTATGCATTTAGTTATTTGTTCTTTGTTACATTCCTTAAATTTGTGATTTCCATGGCACTTCACACACACTTCTTGACTTTTAAAGTCATTTGATAAATGATTAAAGCCCTTGCATTTAAAGCATCTCCTTATGTCAGTGCCATCAAAAACTCTGCATCTTTCCCAACCTATATTTAATCTTTGCGCATTATTATTATTTTATATAATTCATTTTGTATATAATTAACCATCAGTTTTTATTTTAACATTGTATATTGTTCTATTTTTTCTTTCATATTCATATGCTTTTATTACTTTGATTTCACAATTGTTTATTATTGGATTTTGGTTCCTTATTTTTTCAATAATTTCTGCTTCCGAATATTTAAACGAAATATCTGTTATGTCTATATAAAACCCTGTTGGGTTGGGTACCTTTATTTCGTAGTCATCACTCAATTCATTTTGTATAGCATTTTTTATTTTTTCTCTCTCTTCTTTGTTTTCGCTTTGAATTACTACAGCTCTATTTCTTCTATGTTCGACATTAGTTATTTTTAAATTAACTGGTTTCACTTTTTTTATTTAATTCTTCCTTTGTTTTTTCGACATTTTGCTTTTCTTTTGGTTTTAATATTAGTGGTATTTGTTTATTAGCATCTGGCATCATTGTTTTAGATTGCACTTTATCAGCATATGACATTTTGCTTTGTTTGACGTTTATTTCTGTTATAACTTCTTTTATATCTTTGCACATCTTTATATTATTTTCTTCCATTTTGTTGCATATTTCATTACTTTTATTTTCAAATTGGTTTACATTTTCACATAATTTTTTTATTTCTCGTGCATTTTTTTCCAACGATTTTTGGACACTATCTATTATTTTTTTTATCTTTCTTCGTATCTTTTTTCAATAGCCTCTAGTATATGCTTAATTTCACTTTCATTTTCTTTCAACGACATTTTGAATTCGTGTTTATACTCGGCTAAGTTTTGTTTTTTTTTTTTATTGACATCGTCTTGTATATCCTTAAGTACAAAATCAATATTTTGTATGTACTGCAGGCAGTCATAACATATAAAGCGGACATAATTGTTTGCTTCCAGAACCTTTGCTGAATATTGGTCTATTCTGGCGCATGAAGTTGTACAATGATATTCTTTATTGCACACTCCCATACATCTTACACCCGTTTCCCCACGTATTGCTGTTTTGCATATACTACAATCAAGCATTGTGGTATTTTTAATTAATGTTTATAAACAAAAGATAACTCTATTCTTATAACTTTATAGTTTACACAGTGTCTGTTTTATTATCAATGGTTTTAAATAGTCCTATCTATTTTTTTAAACCGAATGAAATTTTATTTTTTTAATTACATTTAATCGTCACTTAATTTTTACTTCTTGTGGTCAGAGTTGCCATCTATACAGAGTTACATATAAGCACTTGTGCTTTAACAAAAATTATCGAAGGACTTCCAATTTCCATATGATATCTTTCGATTAAATGTGTAACATCTGCAAAAACTAAAAAGGCGGTGTTTTATATAACTTTTTAAGTCCATAAATATGAGGTTGAGCAGTTGAAAAAAACGAATCCCTTATTTTTTCGAGTTCTGTAACATATTCTAATAAGTCTCCTGATAAGTCTCTTAATTAACTGCAACCTTAAACTCTCTGTTCATTTTAAGAGCCATTCGCATTATTTTAATTTCCTTGGACAGAAATTACCATCGGATTTTATATCTTGCAAAGTCTAACCTAAACGTTCTACGAACTAAAATTAATAAAAGCTTTCATCGATTTTTTTCCACCGAATCCTTTGACAAAATATGTTACAGTCGACGCTTCCCAATAACAACATTAAAAGAGACGATCAGTTCCTTAATTTGGTCAACTTGTCATGTGGTCACTACAGTTTTTCTTTGATTTTATTTCTAGAACATTTTTTAGTTTTCTTGTTACACCGCAATCTTTCTATTCGTCTTCCAATTTCTCGATTAGACTACAATTGTTTATTTGAAAGACTTAATGTAAGCCTTATCTTCAGATGAAATATATTTTATTATATATATTTTATTATACTATTTTTTGTTTTTCACAATAAAAACGTTAAGAAGAGATATGAAAAATAGAAAATATATGCTTATCACATTTAAAATTTAGTCTCACATTCACTAAAATTTGACTGATTTCGAAATTTTTCATCAATATTAAACAAAATATATAACCCAAACTTGTTTCTTACATCAGCTCTGCAACTGTAGAAAAAATAATTTAAAGCTTTTTATACCCTATACCACTATGTGGTTTGCTGCTGTTTGTAACAACCAAAAATATTTGACCTAGACCCATCTTTAATTATACCGATCGAATCAGAATCACTTTCTGAGTTGATTTAACAATGTCCGTCCGTCCGTCCGTCCGTCTGTGTGTCCATGTAAAGCTTGTAATCAAACTGCAGGTCGCAAATATGAATATATTTTGATGAAATTTGGTATTTAAGCTTTTGTCTGCCACGGGATGAACACTGTTGAAATTGGTGAGAATCGGTCCATGTTCAGACCTAGCCCCCATACAAATTACCCATATGAAATCGACATAAATTGCCATAAGATCCAAATTGTCATATAGATCTTACTCAAATTGGGTTTTGTATGCATTCATTACGTCCATTAATGAGTAGTCGAAAAATGATCCCTTTGGCCCCATATAGAGCTGCTTCCCGATCTTCACTTAAATCTATTAAAAAACAAAAATATTGCACTGATTCTTCTCAGATTTTGTTTGTATATATTTTTGCAAAATACAAGAGACTTTAGTAAACATAATCAGGATCGGTCCATTTTTGGACCTAGTCCCCATATAGATATAGGATCCGATATGAACTTTTTCATATCTTCAGCCAAAAAATTTAATAAAAATCAGACTCAAATTTGGTTTTTGCTTATTTTCTATGTCCAGTTAGTTGGGCCTAAGTGATAGGGCATGGTATATAGTCGGTCTAGACCGACTATAATGTTCTTACTTGTTTTAATTACAATTTTGCTTAAACCTTCATTTTCTCCAAGAAAAAGATTTGGCTTAAAAATATTTTTTGTATGAAAATCTGAGAACGCAGTTTTGATATAAAAATTTGAATTCTAGTTTGTCGCTAATATTACATTTTTAAAAACCAAAAAAATTTTATAGTGAAATTTATATATATAATTTACTAACACTCAGAGTACAGAGTTCAAAGTTCATCAAAAATGTATTTTATAGCAGCCAATAAGATTTATGACCAAATGTTATCATTTGCGTAATTTGGATGAATGTTTCATTCTATGAATAGGAATAGGAATGGGGAATAGCAAAATATTATTATACCCTGATACAGAATGAGTAGGGTTAAATTATAAAAAATAAACAACAGTCGCATTTGGCGAGTTCATATATGAAAAAAAATATATCTGTTTTTTCTTTACGTGGACATGGAAAAAATAATATTTTCTAACTTCAACAAAGTTTTGAAGTAGTTTTATACTAAAACACGCATCAGTGTGAATTTATAAATTTACCATAGTTGACTTTACCGTTAGTTCTTAACAGCATTTAACAGGATTTCAGACTTACTTAAGTTGTTATATATCCACAAATCTTTTTAAAACCCCTAACAATACAATCCGAATTTTTATCTTGAATTTTCAGAACCATTTACTAATATTCTTAATTACACACAACATAATACACTTTCTGTAAATACTTCCGCTACGTTCTTGTTCCGGTTTATTTTCTTTCTTGAAACAAAATGTATTGTATTTCAAGCTTTCTTTATAAACGTGTTTA
Organism: Cordilura impudica; assembly: GCA_963682025.1. NCBI lineage: Eukaryota > Metazoa > Arthropoda > Insecta > Diptera > Scathophagidae > Cordilura > Cordilura impudica. The sequence goes on from OY821518.1 coordinate 107,941,269, forward strand.
GAAACGTATTGCAACAGTTGTTGTGATTAGTTTTGCGTTAAGCATTTAACGTGTTTTTGGCTCCTATTTCCTTGATACTAATGCGTATTCACTAAAATAAACACAAACAGCCGGAGAGAACCACCAGTATGGCAAATACATTTAAAACAATGTTAATATTTAGTTCTCAAAAAAATTTTTTTTGTTTTTACTTATTAAGAAACAAAATTTATAAATACTTTTTACGATATTTTAAATATCGTAATGCTATAAAATATAGAATTTACTTACTAATTCGAGTTTACTTTCTCTAATAGAAACAGCTGTAAAGGTCTAAAAAAAGATCTTCTCCAATAAACAAAAGCATCAATTCCAAAATTTATTAATACCTTCTTGTCAAAATGTTCTAGCCTTAAGAAGAACAGAAGGTCTCTAAGGAATCAAAGAATTTTTCGAATAAAATCCTCCAATGGAAGAATGGATGGATGGACCTCAACACATATATATTTAATGCTTTAATTCCTAAGAGGAAATAGTGCCGTGATAAATAATCTCCATCTAGCTCTATCTAACGCTAACTGTTTTATTTCACTCCAACTTTTTCCGGCGTTTCTGATTTCCATTTCGATTTGCCTCTTCAAGGTATGCGCGGGCGTCGCGGTCTTCTACTCCCTTGAGGTTTTCTTAACGTGTGTCCGAGCCATCTATATTTACGCATCTTAATGTCCTCTGTTATAAGTGATTGGTTTGTTCTAAACTACAGCTCATTGTGGGTAATAACTCCAGGACAAAAAATGCGCAAGATTCGACGAAGACAGCGATTCGCGAATGCTTGAAGGCGCTGTGCATCGCCAGCCGATATGTTCCAACTTTCGCATCCATATAACAACGTTGATTTTACGTTAAAGTTGAATAGGCGAATTTTCGTCCTTAATGAGATGTTTGATGATCTCCACATTTTGTTCAGGGTGCCGAATGCTTGTTTGGCTTTTGATAGCCTGTGTTGGATGTCTTGTTGGCTGCCACCGCTGTTCGAGATGTAGCTTCCAAGATAACAAAAGGTTTGTAAATCTTCTAGCTGGAAGTTCGTTGTATGATTGGTATTTAGGCGCATAGATTTTTTTTTGTTTATGTTCATGGTCCAATAGCGTTTGCATCTGAGAATAGCTATGCGACATGAGGCAGATTTCATCGGCGTAATCAAGGTCGCTGAGTTTATTATGGAGGCCAAGTGAGATGCCATAGTTTGCGTTCATGGCTTCCGACATTATCACATCGAGGACTATATTCAATAGTAATGGAGGAAGTATGCATCCTTGTCGAACGCCTGGTTTAATTTTTATCTTTTCGATGAAAGCGCCTGCATGGAGAACTGAGCACTGCGCATCATCGTAGAGACCTTTTATGAGTTTTATCATCTTATTTGGAACACCTTGCATTCTAATGCGGTCCAGATAGCGACGTGGAGGAGCGCATCGAAAGCGCGCTTAAAATCGATAAATAACATGTATGGGGTTCGTCATTCGCTGGACTGCTCTACAATGATTCTTAGGCTGTTTATATGGTCGGCGCATGATTTTTGCGGCCTAAATCCAGCTTGCTCTCGCCGGAGATGTGGCTAGACGGTTTGAGTAAGTCGGTTGCGCAGGATTTGAGCAATTACTTTGTAAGCAACGTTTAAAAGCGTTATCCCCCTCCAGTTGGAGCATTCCATGAGGTCGCCTTTTTTTGGGGAGGTTTATGATAACGCCATCTTTCATGTTTTGTGGTAATGATTCGCGCGACCAATAATAATATATGAGTGGTTGTAGGATTTGCCCTGATGATTTTTTGTCAGCTTTGATAAATTCGGGAGCAGACCAGCGGATTTACTTACTTTGAGCTGTGTTATAGCTGCCTCGATTTCACTTATATTTGGTGCGCTGATGTTAACGTCGTTGCGCGGATAGTAATCGCTGTGTCTGCTGCAAAGCTCCTATTGAGGATTGGTATTGTTCCACGCAAGAAGATCTCCGTAGTGATCTTCCCAGACCTTAAGTTGGCCTTCGGCTGAGTTCACTAGTTCAGCAGAAGAATGTTTGATCGACTTTGTATTGACATGTACGCGACCAGCCATCATATTGGTAATTTTGTAAAGGTCTTTGTGTCTATGGGTTTCGCTTGCATTTTGTGCTTCAGTGGCTAAGTTTTCTAACCACTTTCATTTGTCGGCTCTAGCGCTGCGTTTTACTCTCCGATTAGCAATATTAAAGTTACTTTGGGCCTGTTGTTTTGCTTGGCGTGTTCTTGCCTTGTTCACAAATCCTTTGGCTTCTTTTCGTGCCTCAATGAGTTCCCATGTGTGTTCGGAGATCCAAGGCCTATTACGACGTTGTTGTTTTCCAATGCTTTGTTGTGCTGTTTCAGTGAAAATTTTCTTTGCTCGTTCCCAGTATGTTTCGGCATGAAAGTCGTCCTCTGGCGGCGCTGGACTCGGGACTTGGGCCGACAGAAGGGACTGGTATCGATCTAAGTTAGAAGGGTTGGCAAATTTGTCGAGAGCCTATCGTGCTCTTTTGCTTTGTGGCTTTGTGTTGACTGCAGTTAGTTTAAGTTGAAGTTTGCCGATAATCAGGTGATGGTCGCTGGCCATTTTATTGCCCACATCGCAAAGCGAGTGCCTCCACATTTTACTTATGGCAATATGATCAACTTGATTCTCTGTTACATGGTCTGGGGACACCCAAGTGACTTTGTGTATTCGCTTGTGTGGGAAGAGACTACCTCCTATAGTGAGGCTCGTAGTGTTGCACAATTCGTAGAAGCGCTCTCTGTTATCGCTCGTTGAGCCGAGAGCGTGTTTTCCCATTACTTGCTCTTTTCCGCGGTTCTCAGATCCAATTTGGGCATTGAAGTCTCCCATAATAAGCTTGACTTCTCCTTGAGGACAACTGTTTATAACAACGTACAATGAGTCGTAAAAACTCCCTTTGTCTTTTGGATCGGCTAACTCGGTGGGCGCATAACACTTTATGCATGTCAAAGTTCTGACTCTTGTTCTAAATTTTGCAACAATAATTCGATTCGTGTGGCTGCCACTCTATAAGCGCTTGCTTAGCTTCTTTAGATAACAGAAAGCCCATTCCGATTTCTCTGCTTTGACCGGCAGTTTTTCCCGAGTAAATAAGTGTTGTACCAAGGGGAGTTTTGTGTTCACTATTATCATTCCATCTAACTTCTCTGAGTACCACAAATAAGAGGTTAAGGCGTATAAATTCACGTTCTAGTTGCGCTAACCTTGACGTTTCTGCTAATGTCCTAATGTTCCAGGTTCCAAATCGTTTCCGTATTTCCATTACAAAAGTCGTCATCAGAGGGAGCGGTTGGTTATTATTATTTCTCTCGGTTTCAGTAATCAGTTAAATTCGGAGGCACGAGTGATTAGTCTATACAACCTAGGCTGGTGCTGGGGCTGCCTGTTTAGGCCACCAGTCAGGCCTTCAGACAGAAGCGTCTGAGATCGGCGACCTTCTGAGCATAGACGCGATGTTGTTATCTAGCCTGCATCCCGGGACGTCGGGTTGGAAGAAGACCAACCGGTTAAGTCGCCAGTTGTTATGGATTGCTGTTAGATTCGAGTGCTCCCCTTGACCTTACCAGCAAGGGAGGCCCTACCATTAGCTACGTTACCGCCGGTATCGCTCTCGGGATCATTGCACCCTACTAAGTCTCCTCGCCACGACAAGACCGCAATCCTCGAGGAGGAAAAAATATCAATTCATATATTTCACATACAGCATGAGTTGCTACTTTAAGTCGAATACTATGTGTGCGTATGAGTAATTCCTTCAAAAAATCTAGAAAACTGAGAGACAAAGATATAGAGCACTGCATTAAAATTAGTTTGTGCTGATAATTATAACTGGTAAAAGGAATTTACCTCTAACATTTACCTCAGATATGCATTTTATCGCAATAGCTCTTCTGGTTGTAAGAAGATTCCTATGAAGTTTTGAATTTAAATTTTGAAACTCTCACAACCCCTTAGTGTTATAATTTGAATACCCGACCGCAAATGTTCCAAGAAAAAAGTGTGGTGAATCGACTAAAGATGGTTTCGAAAACTTGGGAGAAATAGATTACAATTTATTGACGTTTAATGGCGTTAAGTACATGGATTAGTGAAAAGGTCCCTACGGAGTAGACTCATTATTCGATGTAGATCGTGAAGTATACAAAAGAATAGCCAAAAGTGCACCGAACTCTTTTCGACTGATTGTTTTCCAATACTTTTTACCTCCCTGGCTTCACTATTGGTTTCCTGTATGCTGCAAATTTTGTTTTTTCATGAAGTAACAAAAAAAACACACAATTCAATAAAATTCATTAGCGATTTCTTCTAATAATAATACAAGATCTGTAGGGACCCTTTCATTAACCTACGTGCTAAAAACCATTAAATCTTAATAAAAAATCATATATTCCTCGTATCGCTTCAAAGCCAACGTTAATCGATTCACCACAGTTTTTCTTGGAACACGGTTCTGGCATTCAACCCATACAACATTAAGGAGTTGAGAGAATTTAAAATCCAAAAAGGCTCCCAGTGAGCTTTTCACAAACAGAAGAGTTAAATTATGAAATTAAATTATCAAAATATATTTATTAGTTTGTCTTTTATTCTATTTTAATTTATTTTATTTTATTTTATTTCATACTAGATGTAACCCGGTGTGCTTCGCTACCCCCTTCCCCTGAATTACTACTACAGTAATTCAGATATATCAAATTTAATATTAAGTTTACATGGGGCTGCCTAGCGCATTTATCCAATCCCGACCATTTTTTTTTTGTCTGACTACTCACGTTAATAATAGATGACCTGAGACAAATTTACAAAGATCTCTCCACCATAGTACTTAATAAATATGATATTAAAAATTTACTTTGTATGGGAGGTGTCACGCCCACTAAAAATATTTAAAAAATATACAGCCTGTAGCACTTTCCATATCCGCAGTAAGACACTGTGAAAATTTCAGGAAGATCAGATGAGTAGTTACGGAGATTACCTTCTACAAACATACAAACACACATAACCTCTTTATCATGCTGGTATAGATTATTATACAATGTTTTTTGTTTTTCCATTCGGTACAACAATTATCAGATTTTTCCGCGTTCCTACCCTGGAGCAAGGTACATGTTGATTTTGACCATTTTTGATTTTGAAGATTTTTGTTTATTGGGCGATTCTTACTTTTCGGGATTTTTTGGTTCGGCGATTTTTGATTTTGGCGACAAATCACATTGATAACTAATGTACTTGTCAAAAAAAAAAGGCTGTCGCATTCGTAGCAATGCATATGTTTTATATAGGAAATGTCACGCCCACTAATCCCATCCCGGCCAATTTTTATTGGACTACTCATATTAATATCTGATAGACTCGTGGAAAATGTCGAGTCTTTCCCTTTTATTACACCAGTCATATTAGATATCTGCTTTGCATGGGCGGTGCTACGCCCACTGCTTCGATCACGCCCATTTTTTGATTCGACTATTCATACAAAGAACCTATGAGCTCACGCAAAGCCACAAAGCTCTCTCTTTTACAGTACTCCAGATATATGACATTAAATAGATACTTTTTAAGGGGAGTGCCACACCCATTGGTGTGAACACGCCTATTTTTGTCCGACTACTCATACTAAGATCTGATGGTGTCGTGCAAAGTGTCAAAGCTTCCATTTTTGAGTACACCAGTTATATGACATCATATATTTACTTTGTACAGGCGGTGCCACGCCCACTGCTCCGATCACGCCCATTTTTTGTCTAACTAATCACATGCATAACTTATGGCAGTACTCCAGATATATGGCATTTTATATTTTATTTGTATGGCAGGTGCAATGCCTATTGGTCCGATACTGCCCATTTTTTGTTTGACTGCTCACATTTATAATAGGTGACATCAGACAAATTTGAAGAGCTCTCTCTTTCACAATACTCGAGATATATAATATTGAATTATTACGTGTATGGGAAGTACCACGCCCAGTTACTCGATCCCTCCCATTTCCGGCGTAGCTACTAATATTAACAATAGATGACCTGAGACTAATTTGCAAAGCTCTCTCTATCATAGTACCGAATATATATGATATTAAATATTTTCTTTGTGTGGGTGGTGCCACTAAAATTATTTAAAAAATTATAGCCTACAACACTTCCCATATCCGCAGTAAGACTCTCCGCAAATTTCAGGAAGATCAGATGGGTAGTTACGGAGATTACCTCCCACAAACAAACAAACAAAAAACACACATTACCTCTTTATAATATTAGTATAGATTTGTAAATTTAATTATAATATTAAAAATAGCTTTTTTGAAATGCAAAGCGTTGCTTAGTGATTGTGTATTTAGTGGCAGCATGTTCCAAAGACGAATTGCAAAGACATAAAAATGGCGTTCCGAGAAAGAGGTTCTGTATCTTATATGTATCATGTCGTTAGAGCGGCTAGAGCGAGTAGGGATTAATGTGTTATTTAGGTACACTGGCTCACGCGTAAAAATAATTTTTTGCATGAGTATCAATGTTCCTATTTTTAGATGATCATCTAATGACTTTTGGAGTATGCTGAAATATGATCATATTTTCTTAGTTTGAAGACGTAGTTTTTTTCTACATGTAGAATCCAGGTTTGCAAATATTTCACAACCATACAGTAAAATGGGGATGAGATATGTTTTCTCAAGTAGTATTCGTATCCATAGAAAATTTCTCACAAACATTATTTTGCTTATGACCAGCACTAAAATCGTCTATTATTCTGGTTTTTATTTTTAACTCTTCATAAAACTTTATTCTTGCCATTGTTTTGTAATAATTGAGGGAAAAACTTAAATAACGGTTAAGATTTTTTACATTTTTTTTCAAGCCTTCTTTTATTTTTATTGTCTTAATCAACTCTGGCGAAGAAGTTTAAAATCTTCCACTGCGTTGGCATCACTATAAAAATGCTTTTAAAATAGAAATTTTTTTAAAAAATTGATTTAGAAAATTTTTGTGGCGCTTATGAAGTAAAATTTTGGAAAAATTATTTATTATTTTTTCATGCTTTTTGAAAATATTTTCCACAAAACTAAGTCTATTATAGATCAAATTATGATTCTTAGTTCCCTCAATAAATTTCATTTGAAAAGAAAATGGTCTTAGTCGATTAATTGCGTTAGAAATCCCAAAACCATTAAATAAATAGCGATTTAAGTAGAAGTAATTAAAAAGGGAAGTTCCAAGAATTAGGAATTAGTAAAACAACTTTTTTGTTTTCAACCACCGTACAGGTAGCGATTTTTTTTTATTTCTTACAAGCGAACTAATTTCAAAAATGAAGATTCAGTTAAGACTCGAAAGTCAGCCGAAGCTGATGCCTTTTAATTTTCGCTCGGTCGTGATAAAATACGCTATTAATTTTTTTGGAACTTATTTCATTTTGTGAGTGATTTAAGTTAAGTGGTTTCATAAAAATAACAAAAAAAAAAAACATTGTATAATATATATTGTATTAAAAATGTCCGAACCAAAATGTAAAATGGACCATTTTTGTAATGTTTGTGGACGTTTCATAGCAATAGATGAAAAATGTGGCAATGCGAGTGATTTTTTTTTGGAAGCCTATAAACAATATTTCTCGCAAGAGTTTATCACTGACGTAAACTATGCCCCTATGAAATGGAAAAGTGAAAAGAAGAAGGCTATGCCTTTTGGTATACCAATGATGTGGCCCGCATCAAGAAGAAAATTGCTATGGATGTATCAACTACCATAAGGCTTTGAATAGAAGGAAAGCAAAGAATAAAACTTATGTAGCAGTGCCAAGTGTCCAATTACCATTACCGCACTCAGAATTCGTTGCAGTACCAACATACCGAAGTATTGATCTTCAAACATATATCAGTACTACAACCGCCGCTGCCGCATCCATGGATTTCTTCTCAGAATGCGACCCTGGTGAAGGTACATCCTAAGAAACATCAAAGGACCCAATCCTAGTCACACAAAACCAATTAGATGGAACTGTTGCAAATTTGTGTTTGACTCAGAAAAAATCAGAACTACTGGCTCCATTTTTAAAAGGAAATAATTTGCTGGCGAAAGGTACCAAAGTAACAGCATATCGAAAACGCCAAAAAGAGTTAGAAAAGTTCTTCAATGTGAACGATGCAAAAAATTTCACTTATTGCAACGATATTGAAAAGTTAATGGAGACGATAGGGTTAACCTATAAAAAAGATGATTGGCGTTTATTCATCGATAGTTCACTAATCAGCTTAAAAGTTGTGCTTTTGCACAAGACAAATAGAATGCCTTCTGTTCCGATTGCGTATAGCACTTGTGAAAATTTCGATAATTTGAAACACAGAGTGCACAATTTAAACATGTTAACGATTGAAAACTATTTTCGTTTCAGGTACAGGGGAAAGAAATCTCCAGATGCAATACTCGCTGTTATTTGTTGTTGGTATAAAAACACATGAATAACTTATGGGCTTATACAAAGTCTCAATACTCTCACTGTGACAGTACTCCAGATATATGGCATTTTATATTTAATTTGTATGGCAAGTGTTTAATTATTAATTATATTATTTGTTAGAGTTTATAAATTTTCAACAAATTTAAAATTTAAATTTTAGTTTTATCTTATTTTTTTTTTTTGAAAGAAATTTTTCATATATTTTTGCTTTTTGATAACTCTATATTAAAATTAATATTCATTATTTTAGTGGGAAAAACAAAATTTTTGTATATATAAATAATTTTTATATCTATTTATTAATTGGTTCAATCATTTTATATTAGAAAACATTTCTTTTAGTTAAGTTTCAAAATAATAAAAACTACGACTACTACTTAAAACAAGTAAGAAAATTATAGTCGGTCGAGACCCTATCTCTCAGGCCGAACTAACTGGATATAGAAAATAAGCTTCAACCAAATTTGAGCGGGATTTTTATTAATTTTTTCGGCTACAGATATGAAAAAGTTCATATCGGATGCTATATCTATATGGGGACTAGACCTAAAAATGGACCGTTCCTGACTATGTTTGGTAAAGTCTCTTGGATTTTGCAAAACTATATACAAACAAAATTTGAGAAGAATCAGTGCAATATTTTTGTTTTTTGATAGATTTAAGTGAAGATCAATTTTGATCGGCTGGTGCTGCTTGTTGATGTTGCTGCTACTAGTTGACGATGTAGTTAATACTTTCGTTGCGGGTGTATTGGCCACACCCGTTTCTTCCCTCATTGCAATTCATTGGCCGCATTGCATATTATTGTTTTAAACTTTATGTTATTGTTATTTTCTAATAATGCGAATTATGACAAGTTTAAGAGCAGTGAATTTACACAATATTATCAATTAAACCTTTTAAAAATGTTCTTAAATCACTATTTAAGATTTGTTAATTATTAATTCTTTAAACTTGTAATTTATATAACTTCTTTGATCATTATTTTTCTTAAATCATTATTTTAGAGTTGTTAATTATTAATTCTTTAAAATTGTAATATATATAACTTCGTTTATCATTATTTTGTTTGTTGATGTCTTTTCCGCACTAGCAGGTCACAATTTTATGTTTTTACTTTCTTCGATAATAGCCAAAATGCTTTGTCTTTTCATCTTGTTATTATTCTTCAATTTACACAATTTTATTTACAATATAGAGATATATTTTGTTACTTCCACTGGAGGCTTAATAGTTTCCATCTTTTATTATACCGATCGACTTGTAATCACTTTCTGTCTGTTCGTCCGTCCATCTGTATATCTATGAAAACATTGTAATCAAACTACAGGTCGCAAATATCAATATATTTCAATGAAATTTTGCGTGTCTACTTCTATCGGCCAGAGCATATACGGTACTGAAATTGTTGAAAATTGATGGATGTTCAGACCTAGGCCCCGTACAAATGACACCTATGAAATCGACTTAAATTGTCATAAGATCCAAATTATCATATAGATCTCGGTTAAATTGTGTTTGTTTGTGTTTATTACACCCACTAATCAAAAACTAAACCCTATGGGACAATTCTTAGTCATAGCCCCCGTATTAAGCTGTTTCTCCATCTTCACTTAAATATATCAAAAAACAAAAATATTGCACAAATTTTCCCCAAATTTGGTTTGTTTACGTTTTTGAAAAAAAAAATAAGTGACCTTACCAAATACGGTCAGGCTCGGCGCATATAAATGTAGCATCCGATATGATGTTTTTCACATCCGAAAGCAAAAAAAATCAATAACAATGCCACTCATATTATTATGCTTATTTTCTATATCTAATTACTTGGACATAAGAGATAGGGTCTCTAAACGCATGGTTTGGGGTATCGTATAGTCGGACTAGACCGGCTATAATTTTCTTACTTAAATTTTTTTCTTAATTACGTTTTTTTGTTAAACTGTTTACTAAATCTATTACGTTTGCAAAACAAATCATCAACTTCATGTTTAAGCGACCAGTAGCAACTCGCTACCATTCTGATCTGTCTTTTTCTTTCGAACCGCTTTTCTTTTGTTGATAGCACTTGGTGGAAGCGCTCGCCTTAGCCCGGATTTTCTGGGAAAAATTCCAAGTGAGAATTTACAAAAAAGTATTTTTATTGACATTCTGCACCCTATTTCTCCATACTTCTCTAGAAATTCACTAACAATATCAATGTAAAAATTCCAGATCGGTTAAAAAGGGCTGAGTTGCAAATGTTTAAGTGCTCCGGTTTCAAAAAATACTCGTTTCCCAATATCTTCAAAATTTTAGGGTATACTGCAGCTTTTAAAACCGGTTATACAATACACTCAGCTAGACATATAACCTACACTACGTCATTTAACAAGTTGTTACAATTTTTTTTTTTTTTTTGTATCAGCCAATTAAGTTAAGAAGTCAAGAAATAGCTACTCGATCTTGCCAAAAATAAAAAAGGAAAATTGATCTTCCATCAAGATAATCGAGTACAGCCTTCTGTAGATTTAATAACAATATAAGTCTAGATCGACTATACGATACCCCATACCATGGTTTAGAGACCCTATCTCTTCGGTCTAACTAACTCGATACAGACAATAAGCATAAATCAAACTTGAGTGGCATTGTTCTTAATTTTTTTGGCTGCAGGTTTGAAAAAGTTCATATTGGATGCTATATTTATACGGGAACTAGGTCGAAATATGGACCGATCCTGACCATATTTGGTAAAGTCACTTATGTTTCGAAAAAATATATACGAACCAAACTTTGAGAAAAATCTGTGCAATATTTTTGTTTTTGAGAGATTTAAGTGAAGATCGGGAAGCAGCTCTATAATGGGGCCTATGTCCTATAGGTATTATTTTTAAATTTATTATTACTCTATATATATAAAATTCATTTTCTGTTTTTTTTTTATTTTTCAACGGATGTACCTGAAATTTGGTACACACGATCTCTATACCCCAGGAAAGGTCGCCATATGATTCTTACCGGCCACACCTACATCTGCGCCCACTTTTTGTATACAATTCATTTTCTGTTTTTTGGTATATTTGTCCGCTATACAAATTTTTATTTTTTAACGCATTTCTCTTAAATTTGGTACACACGATCTTTGTACCCCAGGCCAGGTCGCCGGGTGAGTCTCGCGGCCACACCTACTTTTACGCCCACATTTTGTATACAATTCGTTTTCTGTTTTTTGGTATATTTTTTTGCTATACAAATTTTTATTTTTCAACGGAATTCTGTGAAATTTGGTACACACGATCTCTGTACTCCAGGAAAGGTAACCATATCTTCGTACCGGCCACGCCTACTTTAACGCCCACTTTTTGTATACAATTCATTTAGTTTTTTGGTATATTTGTTCGCTATACAAATTTTTATTTTTCAACCGATTTCTCTGAAATTTGGTACACAAGATCTCTCTGCTCCAGAGAGGTTGCCATATGATTCTTGCCGGCCACGCCTACTTCTACGCCCACTTTTTTACAAAATTGATTTTGCCTCTTTTGGTATATTTGTTCACTATAGAAATTTTTATTTTTCAAGCGATGTCTAAAATTTGGTCACACGATCTCTATACTAGAGGGAAGGTCACCATATGCTTCTTACAGGCCACGCCTACTTTGCGCCAACTTCTATGTATATAAAACTTAATTTTTTCCTTTTATTTGTTTCTTTATTTGATTGCTATACAAACTTTTATTTTTCAATGTCTTTCTCCGAAATTTAGTACATATTCCAGGGAAGGTCGCCCAATTTTCATACAAAATTCACATTTTGTTTTGTGGTATATTTCTTCCCTATACAAATTTGTAATTTTCAACGGATTTCTCTGAAATTTGGTTTACACGGAAATAACTACACGGTGAACAAGTTCCCCAAACTTAAAAAAAGGTACCCAAACGAAATGAACAAATTCCCCATTTTTTTTTTTTAATCGAAAGAAAAAATGAACTTACTCCCCAAATTCATTCTTAAATTTTTACATATTTTTATTTAATGAATTTTGTTAAATATATATTTTAGTAAATATTTGCATACTGGTCTCAATATATGTCCTAAAATAAATGCATTTAAAATGAGTATTCTTTCCAATAGCATCATTTCGTTGCGCGGAAGCTACGCGCACGGGGAATACAGCTAAGCTAGAATATCGGAATGATATGAAAAATATATTTTGGCAATTAAAATAAGTTGGCAACAGCTGCGCCGTAGCACAGGTGTGGTTGCCAAATGCGCGAAAGCGGCGCGCGGCGCGCGTCCGCGGATCCGGACGCGATACGCTCTCGGAACATAGCTCAGCTTAAATATCGCGATGCTCTAAAATATATATTTTAGGAATTAAAATAAGTTAACGAGAACTAAGCGGCAGCACGTGTAGTAGCTGCGAGGAAGCGGCGCGCGGACGCGGACGCGATGGATGCGGACGCGACGCGCTCGCGGAACACAGCTCAGCAAAAATATCGCAATGATCTGAAAATATATTTTCGCAACAAACTGCGCGGCAGCACGGGTCTGGCTGCCAAACGCGCGGAAGCGGACGCGACTCGCTCCCGGAACACAGCTTAGTGAAATGTCATATGATATATTTTATCTACGTATGTGAAATAATTACCTGTTGATCAAAAGAGGCCACACATATACTATAAGCAGTTGCTTAAAGAAACCTTGCGACACAATATTAAACGTCGCATTAGTCTTTCATTTCTGAAACTTGAATTTGACGTCTCTGCTCAATGATGATCACTTATTGAATGAAGTAATTCAATTTTTAAAAGTTCTGATTCCTTTAATTTGCGAACCGTTTCATTATATTTGATGTGTATAAATAAACTGAAAAAAAAAACTTAAAGCGGTTTCGCAACTTACTTTTGAAGCATTTTTGCTGCAGCATCTTATAAAAAACTCCTAAGTCAAGAAATCAAAAAAATTTTTAATTGAAATAAAAAAATAATTTACTGCCCATACAAATTTTGGGGGAGAAAGTTCATTTTATTGGGGAATTTGTTAATTGGGGACTAAGAACTCAGCGCCTGGTAAGCATGGTGAACCATTTTTCAAGTCAAAGGCCTTTTTATCCCGGGCAAGACCGGGTAAAAACAGCTAGTAGATATAATAAACACATACAAACCCAATTTGACTGAGATCTATATGATAATTTGGATCTTATGGCAATTTATGTCGATTTCATAGGGGTCATTTGTAAAGAGACTAGGTCTGAACATGGACCGAAATTCACCAATTTCACTACCGTTCATCCCATGGGTGATAAAAGCTTATATACTAAATTTCATAAAAATATGTTCATATTTGCGACCTGTAGTTTGATTAAAAGGTTTACATGGACACACAGATGGACAGACGGATGGACGGATGGGCGGACATCGCTAAATCGACTCAGAAAGTGATTCTGAGTTGATCGGTATAACAAAAGATGGGTCTAGGTCAAATATTTTTGGTAGTTACAAACAGCAGCACAAAGTCATTATACCCAATCCACATGGTGGTATAGGGTATAAATATACGAGTTGAAGTTCGGATTGTGGCCGCATTGAGCAGATTTGGCACCCAGCATTTTATTTTTTTTCAAATTAAATAAAATTGATGTTTAGCGTCGAATGAGAAACCGATTTTAGTGAAATTTCGAAAACTTAATTTAAAAAGTTTTGATCAAGATTGCGTTTTTCTATGTGTCTTTAAATATTTTTTAACTAGCCCAACTTCCTCAAAGATAAAAATGTTTGCTCCACCAGTCAGCCTCTTTTTTTCCTTTAACATACAATACACGCTTAAGTGTTATGTCTACTGATTTTACCGGTCTCATTGTTCTTACAACTGCTCCCGTAGCCGTATTGTGATTACGAGTATGAAGTAGTTTTATTTTGTATTTTATCATATAATATATTTTTTTCACATATTTTCTACAACGCTGTAGTCATTTTGTAAAAAGTAGTGTAGTGCTTCCTAGTGGTTTTGTAAAAGTTTTACACAATTTTCCTTTTACCCCATTTTCATTGTTATTTAAGTCATTTCAACATTAAGTTGTACAGTGGCCCCGTGACAAAGCCTGCCAACATGCCTCTACATAGCAAAAATAGATACTTAATATTGCACCACTTAACAGCAAAGAGTTTTGTATGAAATGCTACTCAAGTACCGACATGCTTTTAAGTTGACTTAATGCGCAGTTATAAAATTTCAAGCCTTTCATTAAAGTGTAACTGCTTTAAACTTAAATTTTTTTGTGTTTTAGTTCCTGAATTTAGATCAAAAAAGACATAGAAAGTTTGTTTGATTATACATAATTTTTTCATGCTGAACACTGAACACTATTTAAAAAAAAAAAATAGCACACACATAACCTTTCCCTTTTAATTCGGGATGTGTAAATTGATTTCATTTTCACTGGAACTAATTTGCACACAAAACTTTCACAAATGTTGCGTGTTAGAGTTTTCACATGAATCATTGAATTAGAACGAGTTAGTCGGCTTTAATAAAATTCCACACATATACTATATACAGTAAAATTTTTACATATTACCTTTAAGCCTAACTAATACACAAGCACACACATATATACATAATTCCAATCAATGCTTCATATCACAGGCTGCCATTAGCATTAACTGCTTCCATAAGTACCGCACGTGCATACACAATGTTTTCGTTCGTTGTTTGTTGTTATTGGGTTGACAGGACTTTTATCTATTGCACAGCCTTGAATCCTTCCATTATATGTGGTCTCGAAATTACCTTAAGTGTAGTTCAACTACAATTCTCAATTCTAAGGGTTAAAAGTTAATATTCAATTTACAAGATCCTACTGTTAGTTATATTATTCTTTGTTTGATTGGGTGTATATTAGGGCGGGTCGATTTAAAAATCAGCCAAGTGACAAAGAAAATCACATCCTAGGGATCCAAATAAGAAACTTTGCCCGAGGAACCATACCTATAAAACGAAGTCTGATATCCCGACTTTTGACCTGACTGTCTGTCTGTCTCACTTTGACCAATTTAGAGTGCCCCAATTGAGTCCAAATATATGAAAGACCAACACTAACTTTGGAGGGCCGACCCACCCATGCCAGTGGCACACCCCTGGGGGTTCCCCATACAAATCTTTCAAAAAATCGCCATTTTTTGTTTAGAATTGGGCTGACTATGTTTGATTTAATATTAAAATTAGCACTTATACGTATACGTATCTTCTATTCTGCTAATAAATAATAATCATACGCCCTGACTATGCTATGTTATTCAAAGAGATCGCAGAATGAAGGTAAATAACTTTTAGCTCACTCCGTGACTATGCCTGACTATGCGTGACTACCCCAAACTTAATCTGTAGTCAAAACAAGACTATGGGCCAAGTTTCAGATCAATTGCATGGGGGGAATGGGGTTGTCCCATGACAGACAGACAGGTCAAAAGTCAGAACACCAGAATTCGTTTTAGAGGGCAAAGTTTCTTATTTTGATCCCTAGGATGCAATTTTCCTTGTCACTTGAGCGATTTTTTTGCCTCCCTACAAATCGACCCGCCCTAGTGTATATGGTGTGTGTGTGTAAGTATATATGCTTGCTACTGTGGTTACTGCTACTACCCGTACTATACATTGAATTTGTTGACTACAATTTCATCAATGCCATTTTCATTACTATACCTCATAAGAGCACTTGAACTGACTATCCGCACTAGTTACGCGCATAGATTATAATATGCAAGAATTGAAAGAGTAAGTTCCTTATATACTTCTTCCCTATTAGTTTTCTGAATGTTAGTGAAATTTCAAATAATTTCATATATTTTTTATGATCTCCGAAAAATTTCCTCTACTTCTCGTCTCGCCCAGGAGATTCTCCACTTTACGGATGCCAGTTCACACCTGCACACACTGCTACAAAAAACACTTTTTGTAGGAACTTGAAAAGCGATCCAGTGGGGGTTATAGGCCTAGGGTTTTAGGATATGTTGTAGTACTTTAGTATCTCTAACTCACACATTTTTAAACCGATTTCAAAATTTTAAACAGTTTTGGAAAGGCCAATAATTAAGAATTATTCCAAGAAATTGGGTAAGTAATTTTTCAAACCCAACAATAGTTATTTTAGCTTTTTTTCTATGAAATCCTATTTTTTCACAATGTTTCAACGACAATTTTATAGAGAAAGAAGAAAGAAACCAGATATTACTTGTTAAAATCGGTTTATATATATTTTTTTTTATTTATTAACCAACACTCAGGGGATGCCCGCTACAGATGCAGTACATGGTGTTGATCTCAGAAAAATAGGTTATGGGAAGAAGGAAAGAGGGAGTAGTGTTTGTGGATATTTGACTTAAATTTGATTAGATTATAACTGTCAGGAAAGACCTCTGCGGGGAGTTTATTCCACATACGACTAGTGTGGTGTTATGAATAGGTGGTGTTATAAATATGTGGTGGTTAAAGGCTAACTATTTGGGGTGTGGTCCTTGCAACCGGCAGAGTTTGCCACTGGTTGTGCTTGTGGTGTCCTGTGTTATGTATTTAGGAGTGTGGGGTTTTACAACCGGCAGAGTTTGCCACTGGTTGTGCTATTGCATTTGCCGATCTTACTATTGTAAGGGCAAATGGAAACTTTTGTAATAAAACTAAGGCAGTTGTTGCCGATTTAGTGTTTAAAATTCAAGTCTGTTTTATTTTGGGTTTTACACCCTTTTTATACAATTTGTCATGATCTAACTTATTCTAGCATATAGTTAGTGTTACATTTGTTTCACTCAGTACTATGAAGGATCGTATTGCTTTATTCTACATTCCAATTACAATGTTATTTGCTTGGTATGCACTCAAATAATATGAGTCACTCACATATTATTTGTTACATATCTACATATGTACATGCCATGCATAGAACAGTTTGACTCATTATCGATATTGTCTGTTGCATATACACATTGTGTAAATGATATTTTAAATTGTCATCGATACTATTGATTGTCTGTTCTATGTATCATGTATGCATTGTAGACATGTGTGGTACACTACACCCTTACCCTTAAGAGAAAAATTAGGGAGGTAATATTTAACTGCATAATTTTTCTTATCAACTTCATAATACCGTTACAAAATTTCTTAAATTTATTGGTTAAAATATTTATATACAATTTGTTATTAAAATATTGTATTAATTAACAATTATTCTTATGATATTTCTTAATATTCTATATATTTCTTTAAATTGTTATTGTGCAATTCTTTTTCTTTGCCATTATAATCTATAGTGGTGTTTACACCATTTCTCTTAACAATTTTATATGGTCCCTTATATGGACTTTGGTTTTTCTTTCTATTCTCTACTCTTATTAGAACTAAATCTCCTATATCTAGTTTAGGTTGGTTGCTATATTTATCCTTTTCAATTCTATTATTTTTTATACTAATTGTCATTTCTTTTGCTCTATTCAACGAGAATTGTAATCTAACTCGTAGTTCTCTAACGTAGTCGTCATAGTTGTAGAATTTATTTTCATTTTCATTTTCTAGAATGTCAGATGGCAAGCATGGTAACTTTCCGTATACTAATTCAAATGGTGTGTAGCCTGTGTCAATGTGTGGTGCTGTATTATAGGCAAAAGTGAAATATGGAATCCACTTGTCCCATTCATAATCAGTTGCTGTTGTCAATAAAAACTCATTCAGAACTCTATGATTCCTCTCAACTGAACCTAGTGTTTGATGGTGATAGGGTGTTGAAAATGCTTGTTTTATCTGTAATAATGAGCATATGTTACGCATTATCTCATTTGTAAATTCTGTTCCCTTGTCTGACTTAAGTACCTTAAATTGACCATACTTCAAAATAAATTGTTCGACCAATGTTTTGGCTGTTGTAATTGCATCTTTTGTTGACATTGGGTGTGCAACAATGAATTTTGTCAGCTCACATTGCATTGTTAAAATGTATCGGTAATCATTTGAAATTCGAAGCGGTCCTACAGTGTCAATTGAAATCACTTCAAAACTGTTGCCTGGTGTGTTTGTTAGTGTGAATGGTTCCCTTATGTGTTTTGTTTGTTTGTTTTTGTTACACTTATCGCAATATGATACAAAACTCTTCACCATCTTATTCATGTTTTTCCAAATATACCGCTGTTTTAGTTTAATTACTGTTTTTCTTATACCCAAGTGGCCTGCATGGGTGGCATTATGAAATTCATCTATTAGTTTGTATTTTAATATTTCGTTTGTTATTCTCTTTGGGGCATTATATATTAATATTTTTAGTTGAGGACTTTTATCATTTATTTTTATCTTTGCATATGCTTCTTTTATTTCTTCTTTTGTATATACTTTAAATATTTTATCATTATTTGGTAGCGCTACTTCCTTTATATTTTCCTTTCTCATTTTAGATATCAGGTTCTTCAGTAACGAATCTAGTTTCGCTGAATTATTGCTGAATCTTGCTAGCTTTTCATTATATTTTCCATTATTAATATTTTGGGTACGTAATTTCTTCATGGTCGAAACTGGTTTCGATGAATTATCATTACGTCCTATGTGCACTATATTATTTTCAATTTTTATATCGATATCTTCTATATTCTCTATTTCATTAAATTGCAATTTCTTTATATTTTTGACGTCATTAATGGAGGTGCATTCCCATATTTGAAGTTGATCAGGCTTCTGAGAGTTACATGTTTCCAATTTATTTCTGTCTACACGTGTATTATTTTCATTATTATTGTTTTCTTCATTATTTATCATTTTATACATATCTTTAGTTGTTGCCTCATTAATTTTATTTTTCATGGCCCGTGTTGTTACTAATATTTTTCTCTCTTTCTCTTCATGGTTTCGTGGTATCATCTGTTTTAATATATCTGAGTTAATTTCTATCCTGGAAAGTGCGTCAGCGTTAGTATTCATCTTTCCTTTTTTATAAACAATTGAAAAATCATAGTCACTTAAATCCAATCTAATTCTAGTCATCTTTGATGAAGGGTTTTTATGTGAAAATAGTGAGATTAAAGGTCTATGGTCTGTTACTACTATGAACTTTCTACCGTACAGGTAAGGTTTGAAAAAATTTATACTCCAATGAATTGCTAATAGTTCCTTTTCAATTATCGGTTTATTGATATCATGTTTTTGTAATGATTTACTAGCATATGAAATGGGTAAATCTTGGCCTATTTCGCCTTGGGATAAAACGGCTCCTAATGCATAGTTTGAAGCGTCGGTAGTTAAAATAAAAGGTTGTTCAAAATTTGGGTATTGTAGTACAGGGGGTTTCATTAACTTTTCTTTTAGTTTATCAAAAGCGTTTTGGCATTCTTCTGTCCATAAAAATTTTGCTTTCTTCTTTAATAGTGCATTTAGACTTTTGGCAATGTCAGCGAAATTTGGTATGAATTTTCTGTAGTAGTTGCAGAATGCAATGAATCGTCTTACTTCGTCCGTGTTTGTGGGTGTTGGATAATTTTTTATTACTTCGTACTTGGCTGGGTCTGTTTTCACACCGTCCTTTGTTATTAAATGTCCCAGATAGACTACTTCTGGTCTCAAAAAACAACATTTTTTTGGGTTAAGTTTTAGATTATACTGTTGTAACCTGTTCAATACTTTTATTAAATTTCGATTGTGATGTTGCAAACTACATCCGTACACGATAATGTCATCTACGTAAAGAAATGCTTCGGATTCTAGTCCCGAAAGTGCTATTGTAAGCATTCTCTGAAAACTATTTGAAGAAATTTTCAGTCCGAATGGCAGTCTTTTAAATTGATAGTGACCTTGCTGTGTAGAAAAAGCTGTTAATGTTCTAGAATCTTTGTCCAATTTGATTTGATGAAATGAACTAGTCATATCGAGTGTAGAAAACCATCTGGCTCTGCCTAATTTATCTAAAATGTCTTCTAATCTAGTTAATGGAAATTTGTCATTAACAATTTTGTCATTTAGTTTCCTAAAATCTACTACTAGTCTCCATTTCTTTTTGTTCTCCGTGTTCTTTTTTGGTACCAAAAGGAGTGGAGCATTGTATGGGCTGACTGATGATTCTATTATGTCATCATTAAGCATTTTCTGCACCTGTTCATTTATTATATTTGTGTGTGAATGTGGTAACCTGTAGTTCTTTATATATACGGGTGTGTTGTCTGAGGTTGTGATTTTCTGATTGTAAAAATTGTTGACTGTTAATTTTTCGTTTTCCAAGTGAAATACATTCTGATATTTTTTAAATATTTTTACTAATTCTGTTTTTTCATTATTGTCATTAGTATTTAATTGTAAGTCATCCAATATCTTTTCAAAACGTTCGTCGCTGTGTATGCTATTGTAATTTAATATGTTATAGTTTTTAAGTGGGTCAGTTTGAAGTTGAATACCCTTTAAAATTACCGCGTCGTTCGTTGTGTTTAATATTTTTATATGTGTCATGCCGCTTTTGGGTGCTATTGAATTACTTAGAAAAATTCCTTCCTTCAATTCATTATTGAATATGACGCAATCTTCTGTGAGGTTCAATTTTATTGCTTGGATAATTTCTGTTCTTGGTGGTATTGTTACATGCATTGTATCAAGTGCCTTCGCTTGCATGGGAAGTGTAATTGTTTCATCATTATTAAACAAAGAAATTGTATATGTTTCATAGTCGATTTTACCAAGGTATTTTCTCAAAAAATCTCTACCTAATATTCCGTCTGTTTCTATTGGAAAGTCTGATTTTACTAGTTGGAAAGAGTGTCTGTATATTTCGGTCGTTAGTGACAATTCTAATTTTATTTTGCCTAGAGAATAAATTTCTTCTGTAGTTATTCCTGTTAATTTACATTTTTCATCTGGTTCATATTGTTCGCCTTCAAAGTCTGTTTGCATTCGACAGAGTGATATGTTTGCGCCTGTATCTATGAGAAATGTTAGTTGTTTATTCTTGTATTTGGCGTATATAAAATTTGTGTTGTTGTCGGATACTTTAAATACTCTTAATTTTGGCCGTTCAGAATATCCATCTATTCCGGGCCTGACTCGTTTCCCGAAGTTTGTATAGTATGTATGTGTCCATTGTTTCTATTGTTATTGTTATTCTGGTTTCCCCCATTGTTTCTGTTGTTATTCCTAAAATTATTATTTCTACTGAAGTTAGTATTATTTCTGTTATCGTTATTGTTTCTATTAAAGTTCCTATCTGTGTTGTGCCTATTTCCAGTATTGGTGTAACTGTCATTTCTACTGAAACTTCTAGACGAGTTGTTATTTCTAGTCTGGTTCCGCTGTGAGTAATGTGGTCGTTCATTTCTAAAATGTAAAACTGAGTTATGATTTACTTTTCGCTCATTTTCCAATTCCAATGCGAGCTCGGATGCTTCTTGCAGATTATTAGGTCGAGCTGCGTATATGGTCGATTTAAAGTTCTCATTCAAACCTTTTTTAAAAATGTCTAAAGCTAATTTATTATTCAGTCTAATTATTACGTTTTTCTCTGCTTCTGTTACGTCATTTCCCAGTTCCTCGATACCTAACTTGTTTAGGTTATCTATTGTCGTCATTATCTTTTCCTTGAATGAATTTATAGACATTTTCCCTTGGAATAGTGTATTCAATTTAGCCTGTAGTTCTGGTATTGTCTTATTGCTTTTGTATCTTTGTTCTAATAATTTCCTTAGTTCTTCAAAATTTTCTGGCTTTGTATAGCTCCCTATTGCTGTTCTGACATTTGAGGTAAGCTTAGCATGATATATGTACTGTAGAAAATCTATTTTTGCTGTCTCTGATAAAGTTTTGTTGATGAGTTCTGCTGTTATTAGAAAACCTTCTAATTCTACATAATTACCGGTGAACAATGATAGTGTTTTTGAAACTGTTTCTAAACTAAATGCTGCCATTTTAGTGTCTTCTGTTTCCGTTTCTGTAGATTTTCCTAGTAAATATTCCTTAATGTCCTCATATATATTATTAAACTCTTCCTCAGAAGTTATTGTATTTCCTTGTTCAATTTTTGTTATTTGAAATTCTTTTCTTAGTTCCTCAATATATGCTAATTTGTTTTGGATAGTTTTCTTTGTATATGTCCTTCCTGGACTTTTCTTTAAAATTTTTAATAACTCTTTTAATTTTCCAATTTGTTCTTCCATTTAGATAATTTTACAAAAATTTTCTTTTCTCTTTTTTATTTTAAAAATAGTATAATAGACAATTTCATAAACAATATTTCTAACAATTATGTTTTCAATTATTTATTTAAAATAGTACATTTAAAAAAAAATTTTTTCTTCAATTATTAAAATTAATTTTATGTAATTTAAGAATATTATAATTGCTAATTGTAATAATATAAATATAAATAATATCTCTAATATGTCATTGAAAGGCATATTTTATTTTCTTCTTATAAAGTGTTTGCTGATTGAAAATATTTTATCTATTACATCGGATTTTTCAATAGTGTCATGTAATTTCGATGCTACTCCTCTGATTTCACCCTGAATAGCCCTGAACAACAATATTGTAATTGTTATAAATATAATCAATGGAAATACAATGCTTCGTATAATTGTACACATTTTATAATAAGTTTCTATTTATTTAAATGTTCTCTGATTTAAAAAAATTTTTCTTTTTGTATCTGTTAATTATTTATTTTTCTTGTTCTTTTTTTTGTTCCTTTTTATGCTGGTTTTCAGTTCCTCAATCTTTGACCAAATTTCTTGCGATTTTTCCCACGGGATTGGATTTTCTTCTTCCCTTACAATGCGTAGCAGGTCTGCTAATTTTCTCCGTTCGTGCACTAGCCGTCCTCCTCTTTTCTTCTTAGCAATCTTTGTGTCGACTATCGGTATTGCTGTTAATTTTTTCTCTGTCTTCCTCGCTAGGCTTTGCCTGTATTCCTCGATTGTAAGCCGTTTTGGTCCTTGTACCATCGGTTTGTATGCTGGTGGTGGTGTTGCTGGAACACTTAAGGATGAAGGAACGTATTCGTCGGACATGTGTTTATATATGATGTTTAGATGAAAGTGTTTAAATTAGTTCCGAGGTCGTCGTCCAAAGGATCGCCATGTGGTGTTATGAATAGGTGGTGTTATAAATATGTGGTGGTTAAAGGCTAACTATTTGGGGTGTGGTCCTTGCAACCGGCAGAGTTTGCCACTGGTTGTGCTTGTGGTGTCCTGTGTTATGTATTTAGGAGTGTGGGGTTTTACAACCGGCAGAGTTTGCCACTGGTTGTGCTATTGCATTTGCCGATCTTACTATTGTAAGGGCAAATGGAAACTTTTGTAATAAAACTAAGGCAGTTGTTGCCGATTTAGTGTTTAAAATTCAAGTCTGTTTTATTTTGGGTTTTACACCCTTTTTATACAATTTGTCATGATCTAACTTATTCTAGCATATAGTTAGTGTTACATTTGTTTCACTCAGTACTATGAAGGATCGTATTGCTTTATTCTACATTCCAATTACAATGTTATTTGCTTGGTATGCACTCAAATAATATGAGTCACTCACATATTATTTGTTACATATCTACATATGTACATGCCATGCATAGAACAGTTTGACTCATTATCGATATTGTCTGTTGCATATACACATTGTGTAAATGATATTTTAAATTGTCATCGATACTATTGATTGTCTGTTCTATGTATCATGTATGCATTGTAGACATGTGTGGTACACTACACTAGTTCGACTGTTAACGAATTCTCTCTATAATGCGTTATGCGGTCAACTGGACAATAGACTACAAACGGATGTCATCTACTAAAGAAACGGGTAGAGCGAACCGAAACTCGGGCACTTGGAATAAGTTCGCCAATCTCACAAGAACAATTCCCATGGTAGTATCTATAGAACAGTGATTCACAACACACATTCCGACGAAGTTCCAATGAGTCAATAGAGTTGGATACCCTACTGTCATTGATGAGCATCAACGCCCTGCTTTGCACACGGTCCAGTAGCTCCAAAATAGACTTTGAAGCTCTTGCCCATATACGAGAGTTGCATTCCATTTTCGGTCGGATGTAAGTGGTATAGATTTAAGGAGATCAGAGGGAGTGAAGTTATTTTTGCACCGTTTTAGAAAACCAAGACACTTGAATTCTTTTTTCAACACTTGAAAAACATGCTCGTTCCAACGAACATCACATTGAATTCTCATGTCCAGAATACCAAGAGTATCAGATTCCTCAACACCTATCCACCCATATATACAGATGACATTGTTGATTCCATGGATTCCATGGGTGAACATACAACATTGAGCCTTTAGCACATTAATATCAACCCTATTCGCATTACTCCACTTAGAGATTGTTAACAGGTCTTGATTGAGTGTGTCATTCATTGTCCGCCTTTTGCCCCCCTCAACCACCAAGAGGCTTAGCCTACAATTAAAGGAAAATGAATGGCAAATGATGCTGTCATATGTGAAAGAGTATATAGAGTTAGAAGTTTGCAGGAATTATTATTCTTTTTTCTAAAGTAAAAATTTTGCGATTGCAGATTTTTATTTTGGTAAACCAATTGACTACAAACGTTACTAAAAGATGAAAAAACGTAAATCATTTCATTTTTAACAACATTCTAAAAGTTCCTCGAGCGTTTTTTTTTTAACTTAAGGTATAACCGCTTAGGTAACACTCGTAACATGAGCTTTTTTTTATCAAATGTTCTTTTCTGTACAAACTGGAGATTCAAGAAATTCATCTACCACTTCAAGATAGTTAAGTTTTTTTTCTTCCCCCCAAAAAATTTGGACATAAGGAAATAACACTATTCCACACTCTATTTTCTATCTCATTAAGTTTCTTAGAAAATTTGTCATCAAACATAAGTTTTGGAATTTGCAGTTCAATAAAAAAATTCCAAAAAAAAACAAGTAAGAAAATTATAGTCGGTCGAGACCGACTATATGATACCCTATACCATGCGTTTAGAGACCCTATCTCTTACATAGAAAATAACCATAAACCAAATTTGAGTGAAAAATATGTTATGAAAAAGTTCATATCGGATGCTATATCTATATGGGGACTAGGCCCAAAAATGGAACGATCCTGACTATGTTTGTTAACCACATAGTGGTATAGGGTATAAAAATAAAAATCGCGAATAAAAAAAATCGCCAAAAACAAAAAACAGCAATTGCAAAAAGAAAACAGTAATCACCAAATTCGAAAGTCGTTAAAGCTAACAATCTTCAAAATCAACAATCGCGCCAAACCCGAAAATCGCAAATAACAAAAATCGAAAAAATCAAAAAATAACAAAATAAAAAATCTCAAAAAAACAAAATCGCCAAAAAATTTATGTATTCAGAGTTTTTTATTTCATCACGATGAGTATAGTGAAGTGCATCGGGTTACAGCTTGTACGATATAAAGAATGAATGGCTTGATTTCTACGCATAAGTGTTATTTTAATAATATAGAAAGCAAAACAAGCATTTCGATTATTATTTTTATTTTTTGTAAAGCAACACTCAGGGGATTCGCCCTACAAATGCAGTACATTGTGTTGATTTCAGAAAAAATAGGCTATGGGAAGGAGGAGAGAGGGAGTAGTGTTTGTGAATATTTGACTTAAATTTTATTTGATAATAACTGTCAGGAAGGACCTGTGCGGGGCTAGTTGACTGATAAACATATTATCTCTGTAATGAGTTTTGCGGTCAACTGGACAATAGACTTCAAACGGATGTGACCTACTATAGTAGCGGGTAGAACGAACCGAAACTCGGGCACTTGCAATAAGTTCGCTAATCTCAGAAGAACATTTCCTATGGAAATATCTATAGAACAGTGCTACACCACTCATATTCCAACGATGTTCCAATAGAGTTGGATATCCTACTGTCATTTGTGAGCGCCAAAGCCCTCCTTTGCGAACGGTCCAATAGGTACAAAATAGACTTTGAAGCTCCTGCTAATATATGGGTGTTGCATTCCATTTTCGGTCGGATGTAAGCGGTATATATTTTAAGGAGATCAGAGGGAGTTAAGCAATATTTGCACCGTTTTAGAAAACCAAGACACTTGAATGCTTCTTTCGACGCTTGAAAAACCTGCTCATTCCAACGAACATCACGTGGAATTCTCATGCCTAGAACATCGAGAGTATCCGAATTCTCAATACATTTACCACCCATATATACAAATGACATTGTTGAATCCGTGGCCGCACAGTGGACCATTTGACGAGAAGGCGGTCAAAAATCTATAACTTTTGATTGTATTGGAAATTTGATATGCGGTTTTTTTGTTCGGTAGGTGAGACTTTAGCCTTTAAGTTTTGCTATAAGACGAAATTCTCTACCGAAAATAACAAAAGTTACGGAGGGTTTAAAATACATTTCCATTGTAGTTGAATTTTAGTACAAAAGTGTTAAAAGGTAAAAAAAAAGTTTTTTTAATATAAAGTCTTATTTTTTCAGTTAATTTTACAAATAATACTTTTTAACAATTTTTTAAGTTAATTTTTTCAGAAAATGCCAAGCTTTGGCCCCCGTAAACTTCTTAGTCCTAATGTGCCCAAGGGCCAAAGGTTGTTTTTTTTTTTAAAGATCCCGAGCTAAAATATAATTTATTAAGCAGCGAACGTTAAAGTTACCTTATATTGGTTCAAGATAGAGAAGTTTCAATGAAAAACTCGTATGTTTTTGCTTTAGTTAAATTTTTTTTATTGTCTTTTTAAATATTTCTATATCAATTTTTATGGTAAATTTATGAAATATAACAACTTTTATTGTAAATTTACAAAATATATAAATTTTTAAATCAAGAAAATTTTTTAACTATATAAAAAAGTGTAACTTATTGTTAGTGTGATGAAAAAGTACTTTAAATCAACCAATTTTAGTAAAAATTTCTTCTAAATAGCATTGATTTTCATCTTCTAGAAGTTGTTTAGCTTCTTTGTCTAATTCAATAGAGGTAGTTTTCCATTTTTGACGAATGTTGGACATATATGGATCTGAAGAGCACAACAAAATAGTGATAATGTCTTCATTAGTACAACATCTGGACATTTTCCTTGTGTTGTGTTCGCGAAAGAATCTGTAGTCTTAGTTCCTTTTTTCTTGCGCTTCTTCAGATAGATCTCCTATTGGTAGCATATTCTTTTGAATTATTTGTTCCCCATGGTACAAAATATGTGGATGGCATATATCTCCAAGAGTATTTTTTATTATAAATTATAGCTGTTTTATTGGCGTACTCTCCAAATTTTTTTGCATTTATCTTTCTGCTGCATGCTAGAACTTGTAATATGATTTTGAATCGTCTTATTAATTCATGATCTACACCTGTGATAGATGCTGCAGTTTCTGGATCGGAAAAAATCTCCTTGCAGTATTTCCATCATTTGTGTTTCCTTCCCCTTGTTTTGGTTGGTCGATTACGAGGCCTAGCTGTAGATATTTTTGTTGAATTTGTTTTTTTTTTTTTCTTTTTCTTCATTTTCTTTGTTTTTTCTCACAGTTACGCCTAACGGACCAAATTCCAAATCATAAAACAATTTAAGAATATGCTCCATGAAACGTATTCTAGCATGAAGAGGGGACATTCCAAATTCGTAGGCTTCCTTAAAACTATCGTCTTCTGGTGCGTGTTGGCTTAATTGACTTGATGTCTTTTGGCATATAATGCAGCTTGACGTTGACTTTGTTCCAGTTAAAGCTTGTGCAACTTTTCAATCAATCATTGTGGGACACATTTTAAAATGTACTTGAATGTCTTGGTCATCAAATTTAAATATTACTGGTTGAAGTTCCTTAATTTGATCTTTTATTTTTTGAACTTCTTCAGTTATGACATCTTTGGTTTCCTTTTTGAATGCAAATTTTATTGGTCTGCAATACTTTGTTAAAGAAGGAATTTAATTTTTCCATATATCAATTTCGGTTCCTCTACTAGTTGACGGCTCTAAGACGCTATACCTTTTTGTTAAGCGCAATGGAACGAAAGATACCATAAATAAATTAGCATCAGAAGAATTTTCGGCACTAAATTGCTTGTATTGTTTCTGACCAGAGGATCCATCACATCCCCATTTAGAAATTAAAGTAATGCTGCCATTACGAATTTTATTTAAATGATCAGTATCAAGCGTATTTAGCAATCGTTCTGCAGTATGTTCAAGGAGATCTTGCAGTTTTATTTCTGCTCATGTTGAAGTGACACTAATAGCAGATTGTGAAGGTATGCATTCTTTTTTGGCAGAAACTAAATCTCGATACTCTGAAAAATCCCACAATTCTTTTCATTGGTTCGCTTCCGCAATTCCTTATATTGATTTTTGGTCAATTTCAAATCCAAAAATAGGGCGAATGCGTCTTCCGGGGTAAATTCCTTATCTTCAGTTGGTGTAGGAATGCTTTTTAAAAATCCTCTTTGTGCGACTTGGGCTCGCTTCTACTATTTTTTCAATTATTTCAATTTTATTTTTTTTATTTTGAGTTGGTTGAATTTGGTGCAAAAATGAATCCTTAATAATTCTTTGAGAAATTTCTTCATTGATATTCTCCAGCTTGAGCCTTCGAGATCTTTCACTACATCCGTCAATTGGTTTTGCTGGTCGACCCTTTTTTCCACTTTCGTTGGCAGTTGTAGATGCACTCTCAAAAATAAGTTCCTTTATTAACCAGTCTTGGCAACGTTTGTACATCTTTGCCTAGCTAAGAGAGCATTCAATGTACCGTCTTTTCAAATTCGATGCAAAATTAGTAATTTTTCCTTTGTGCATTTCAATGTCTTCAGGTTACAATTCTTAAAAAAGTCGTTGCTCTCTATGTGCAAAATTACATCGTCTACATCATTTCGTTGAAAATAAATATCTGCCAGATCTCTGTAACAATACTTAGCCATTGCGCAAATTGTAATGAATAATAATTGTGGAAACACTATTATATATACTCTTTCTTGCAATTATGTAAGATAAAATTTTTTATCTTTTATTACCACTTTTAGAAGCATAAACAAGCTTTACGTGGACACACGGATGGACGGACGGACGGACGGACATCGTTAAATCGAATCAGATAGTGATTCTGATTCGATCGGTATAATTAAAGATGGGTCCAGGTCAAATATTTTTGGTTGTTACAAACAGCATAGCGGTATAGGGTATAAAAACCCACACCCTAACCCCTTTTGAAAGGTGAAGCATACCTGCTCATATCTTAAAGGGCTATGTCGCAACAGTTTTTTTTTTTACCATTTACCTATTATTTAAATTGTTTCCCATTTTGTCAGGTATTTAAACTGTATAACTCTAATTCAGAATATTAATGTTTTTGAAAGATGCCTATGTAAATGTACCTGTAGCAATTAAGCGCATTATATCTCAACCCTTTTTATAAGTATATAACAACTCCGGACAACTCTACCGACACGTAAAAAAATGCACCGCGGTGCACCGGTACGACCAACTTTTGTATTCATAACACTCAGACGGACGGACGGATATCGTTTAATCGACTCAGAGAGTGTTTTTGAGTCGATCCGTATAATAAAAGATGGATAAAGGTCCAATATTTTTGGCAGTTACAAACATCACCTCAAACTTAATATATCCTAACCACATAGTGGACCACTTTTGTATTCATAAATTTTGCATAAAATATTTAACCTTGGGTCAGAAAAATTGTTCTGGTGCACACGGCCGGAAACTGACGGGTACATAATGGGGTAGGGGAGGGTTCGGACTATAAAAGAGTGCAAGATTTTTTCTGACTGATTTTGACTGGCAGGAGTTATGCTCTATTAAGTAGGAGATTTTCGGAAAATTTTGACCTTTTTAAAAATTTTTTTTTTTTTCAAATTTCGGAATGACTCAGTGATTTTATATTTTTAACATTAATAGTACGGAAGCCACAAAATTACACAAAATTTATTTCACTTCAAAATCTTTTAAATCGAAAAAGTTACAATCATTCAAAAATAAAAATATACAAAGAAATTTTTAATTTTAGCAAAATACTGAGAAAGCCCATTTTCGAAGACCCTGTTCGCTGTGATATAGTTGAGATAGAGCCGCAATTTTTTGGCTTCCGAGGCTTACTTGTATTTATTTTCAAATGAATAACATAACTTTAAAACAAGTAAGAAAATTATAGTCGGTCTAGACCGACTATACGATACCCTATACCATGCGTTTAGAAACCCTATCTCTTAGGCCCAAATAACTGGACATTGAAAATAAGCAAAAACCAAATTTGAGTGGGATTTTTATTAATTTTTTTGGCTGCAGATATGAAAAAGTTCATATCAGATGCTATATCTATAAAGGGACTAGGTCCAAAAATGGACCGATCCTGATCATGTTTGGTAAAGTCTCTTGTATTTTGCAAAAATATGTACAAACAAAATTTGAGAAGAAACAGTGCAATATTTTTGTTTTTTAATAGATTTAAGTGAAGATCGGGAAGCAGCTCTATATGGGGTCAAAGGGATCATTTTTGGACTACTCATTAGTGGATGTAATGAACGCATACAAACCCAATTTGAGTAAGATCTATATGACAATTTGGATCTTATGGCAATTTATGTCGATTTCATATGGGTAATTTGTATGGGGGCTAGGTCTGAACATGGACCGATTCTCACCAATTTCAATAGCGTTCATCCCATGGCCGACAAAAGCTTATATACCAAATTTCATCAAAATATATTCATATTTGCGACCTGCAGTTTGATTGCAAGCTTTACATGGACACACAGACAGACGGACGGACGGACGGACGGACGGACGGACGGACGGACGGACGGACATTGTTAAATCAACTCAGAAAGTGATTCTGTTTCGATCGGTATAATTAAAGATGGGTCTCGGTCAAATATTTTTGGTTGTTACAAACAGCAGCACAAAGTCATTATACCCAAACCACATAGTGGTATAGGGTATAAACAACAATAAAATCCAGTTAATATAGCAGCATCTAAGAAAAAATTTTAAGTACCTTCTTTTATTATGCCTTTATGTACTTGTGGGAAAACAGATTTTAAATATAAACAAGTAAGAAAATTATAGTAGGTCTAGACCGACTATACGATACCCTATACCATGCGTTTAGAGACCCTATCTCTCAGGCTCAACTAACTGGATATAGAAAATAAGCATAAACCAAATTTGAGTGGGATTTTTATTAATTTTTTCGGGTGCAGATATGAAAAAGTTCATATCGGATGCTATATCTATAAGGGGACTAAGCCCAAAAATGGACCGATCCTGGCCATGTTTGGTAAAGTCTCTTGTATTTTGCAAAAATATATACAAACAAAATTTGAGAAGAATCAGTGCAATATTTTTGTTTTTTGATAGATTTAAGTGAAGATCGGGAAGCAGCTCCATATGGGGCCTATGACTAAGAGTTATCCAATAGGGATCATTTTTGGACTACTGATTAATGGATGTAATATATTCATACGAACCCAATTTGAATAAGATTTGTATGATAATTTGGATCTTATGGCAATATATGTTGATTTCATACTGGTCATTTGTATGGGGGCTAGGTCTGAACATGGACCGATTCCCACCAGTTTCAACAGCGTTCATCCCATGGCCGACAAAAGACCAAATACAAAATTTCATCAAAATATATTCATATTTGCGACCTGCAGTTTGATTACAAGCTTTATATGGACACACAGACGGACGGACGGACATCGTTAAATCGAATCAGATAGTGATTCTGATTCGATCGGTATAATTAAAGATGGGTGTAGGTCAAATATTTTTGGTTGTTACAAACAGCAGCACAAAGTCATTATACCCAAATCACATAGTGGTATAGGGTATAAAAAGCATCGCCTTCTATATCCAGCCGCTTTATGTAGCCTGCTGTTTCATATAGCCCAACTTAAAGTGCAATGGCATTGTATTGTAACTAATTTAGTTGTCCAACTAGCTGACCCGGCAAACTTCGTTTTGTCCAAAAGAGATTTTTTGATCGAAACAATTTCGACATTTTTTTTTATCGGAAATTATCGACCGTTAACAGATGACGCAAGAATACAATTTAAATACAACTCTTTTCAAATTCAGGTGAATTGAATATCATAAAATTATACAGATAGTTGACTCGACAGTCTTCGTCCCATCCAATATTTGCCGAAAATAGAATAAAATCAGTACTAAATAAAAAAAGAATAGAACAATGATTGTAATCAATTTAATGTTGATTTACAACATTTTTTGTTTTCTGCTTCGGAGCGTAAATGAATAGTGAGGATGGTTTCTCAAGTCGGGAACACGCAAAATATAGCTGGCGGTGTGAAAAGCATGACATCTTCAGATTTATGCCACACACTTCCAGGGACTGTCCTTGTGACTTGTTTATCGTCATCGCAAATGCAAGTTTCACTGGGAACTGAACACCTTGGAACTGAAAGGTCTAATCGGTTGAAGTCAAGAGAATTCGCGGAATTAAGCATCTCCCTAGAATCGCCCTTTCAAAGTCCTTGCCACTATTACATTACTCGTTAATTTCATCACGATCAGTCGGGTTCCATTGCATAGTTTCGTGGCATAACGATGACAGATCCAACTTTAATTCGAATTAGTAGATCCACCGTAATGCAGCGTGCATAATGGCTTTGGCAATATCACCCTTCCGCCCACGCAACACATTCCAGGCGGTTCTTTTTCAAATTTATCTACATTGCAATGCTCACAAACGACAGACATCTGGCCGAATTGAACCGATGTGTGCGAACCATATTGAATGTTGGGCTCATATCGAAAGGGTGCATGCCCAATGTTCACCTGAATAATTTGTTGTAGCCTACGTTGTCGTTCAAAAATCGCACATTGTGATCTGGCTTCATCGCTTTGCCGAGCACAAACTTTTCTTCTCAATCATTGTTGTTCACTGTGTGCTACGTGCATCATTTCTGACTGTCGCGCACGATTTCCAACCATTCTGGTCGAACTGATTCCCTTCCAATAGCACGTTCCTCTTCAATTCGACGTGTTGCGATATTTCGATGCTGCACTGCGTCCTGAGAACACCGGCCAATGTTACCATGAACTCTTCTTGGCACCATAACAAAAATTACAAAATTATCCGAAAGTCAAAAAATATTTATATCTCTATCTGATGAATCAGCAGTCTGAAGCAAATAGGAATCTTCGTCAGAAACAACAGAGGGTTCTTCTTCATCTTCAGAACATTCAACCATTTGCCTTATTTTTTATATTACGTAAATTTCAAAGGGAAATTCTTGACGAAAGTATATTAAGGCAGAAACACGGTGAATTAATTACAATCTGTAGTAATATAATAAAGAGTTAATGTGTGTTTGTTTGTGTGTGTGTTTTAGGAAGTAATCTCCGTAACTACTCATCTAATCTTCCTGAAATTTTCACAGAATCTTACTGCGGATATGGAAAGTGCTAAAAGCTATAATTTTTTAAATTTTATAGTGGGCGGTGTACGTTCCACACAAAGTAAATTGTTAATATCATATACATATATTGAGTACTATGATATGGAGAGCTTTGCAAATTTGTGTGAGGTCACCTATTGTTAATATTAGTAGCTATGCCGGAAATGGGCGGGATCGGATAAGTGGTTGTGATACCTCTCATACAAGTATTAATTCAATATTATATATCTTGAGTACTGTGATAGAGAGAGCTTTTCAAATTTGTCTGATGTCACCTATTATTAATGTGAGTATTCGGACAAAAAATGGGCAGTTTCAGCCCAATAGGTGTGGCACCTGCCAAACAAAGTAAATATAAAATGCCATATGTCTGGAGTACTGTAATAGTGAGAGTCTTGGGAATTTGTGTGAGCTCATAAGTTATGCATGTGATTAGTTAGACAAAAAGTGGGCATGGTCGCAGCAGTGGGCATGGCATCGCCAGTTCAAAGTAAATGTATGATATCGTATAAGTAGTGTACTCAAATAGGCAAGCTTCGACACTTTGCACGCCCCATCAGATCTTATTATGAGTAGTCGGACAAATATTGGCGGTTTCACACCAATGGGCGTGGCACTCCTATTAATGTCATATATCTAGAGTACTGTAAAAGAAAGAGTTTTGTGGCTTTGCGTGAGCCCATACGTTCTTTGTATAAATAGCCGAACAAAAAATGTGCGTGATCGAAGTAGTGGGCGTAACACCGTCCATGCAAAGTAGATATCTAATATCATATAACTGGTGTACTATAAAAGGGAAAGACTTGACATTATTCATGAGTCCATCAGATATTAACGTGAGTAGTCCAACAAAAATTGGGCAGGATGGGATTAGTGGGCGTGGCACCTCCTATATAAAAAATATGAAGTACTACGAAGGCGACAGTCTTTGTTACAAATACATTAGTTATCAATGTGATTTGTCGCGGAAAATATGTCGCCAAAAACCAAACACGCCAAACCCAAAAATCGCGAAAAAAAATCGCACAACAAACAAAAATCTTCAAAATCAAAAATGAGCAAAATCAAAAATCGCTAAAAAGAAATATTGCCAATTTATATTTAAAGTTCAAGGGCAATAGTTAAGTGTTGCCAGATCTAATTTGATAAATCCATGTTCTTCTCATGGGCAGCTACATGTACCTTGCTCCAGGGTAGGAACGCCGAAAAATCTGATAATTGTTGTACCGAATGAAAAAACAAAAAACATTGTATATCGGCAAGTATCGAAATAAACAAATCTATATTTTTAAGGTAATCTCTGTAACTACTCATCCGATCTTCCTGAAATCTTCATAGAGTCTTACTGCGGATATCGGAAGTTTTGGAAAGCTTTGCAAGTTTGTCTTAGGTCATCTATTATTAACGTGAGTAATCAGACAAAAAAATGGGCAGGATTGGCCAAATGCGCGTGGCACCCCCATACAAACTTAATATTAAATGTGATATATCTGAATTACTGCGCTAGTGAGAGCCTTGGGACTTTGCGTGGGCCCTTTCACTACGATTCGGGGGGAACTTGGTAGCGAAGCACACCGGGTTATATCTAATATTATATATTTTTACAAAATATTAATTTATCAAAAAGTCTTGTTTCAATGTACGCAAAACAATTATATGCACAGTAATTTTTTTTTATACCGTATACTACTATGTGATCAAAGTATAGTGACTTTGTACTGATGGATCATAGTGTGTGTGTGTCCATGTAAACCTTGTATCAAATTACAGGTCGCAAATGTCAATATATATTGACGAAATTTGGTATATAAGCTTTAATCGGTCATAGCTTGAACCTTATTGAAATTGGTGAAATTCGGTCCATGTTCAGAGCTAGACCTCATACAAATGGCCCCTATGAAATCGACATAAATTGCCATTAGATGCAAGTTGTCATATAGATCTCAATCAAATTGGGTTTGTATGTGTTTATTATATCCATTAATTAGTCCAAATATAATCCCTATAGGATAATTCTTAGTCATAGGCCCATATATAGCTGCTACCCGATCTTCACTTAAATCTATCAAAAAACAAGTAAGAAAATTATAGTCGGTCTAGACCGACTATACTATACAATATACCATGCGTTTCGAAACCCTATTTCTTAGGCCCAACTAACTGGACATAGAAAATAAGCAAAAACCAAATTTGTGTGGGATTTTTATTAATTTTTTTGGCTGCAGATATGAAAAAGTTCATACCGAATGCTATATCTATATGGGGACTAGGTCCAGAAATGGACTGATCCTGATCATGTTTGGTAAAGTCTCTTGTATTTTGCAAAAATATATAAAACAAAATTTGAGCAGTGGAATATTTTTGTTTTTTAATAGATTTAAGTGAAGGTAGGGAAGCAGCTCTATATGGGGCCGAAGGGATCACTTTTGGACTACTCATTAATGGATATAATGAACGCATACAAACCCAATTTGAGTAAGATCTATATGACAATTTGGATCTTATGGCAATTTATGTCGATTTCATAGGTGTAATTTGTATGGGGGCTAGCTCTGAACATGGACCGATTCTCACCAGTTTCAACAGCGTTCATCCCATGGCCGATATAAGATTAAATACCAAATTTCATGAAAATATATTCATATTTGCGACCTGCAGTTTGATTACAAGGTTTACATGGACACACAGACGGACGGACGGACGGACGGACGGACATTGTTAAATCAACTCAAAAAGTGATTCTGATTCGATCGGTATAATTAAAGATGGGTCTAGGTCAAATATTTTTGGTTGTTACAAACAGCAGCACAAAGTCATTATACCCAAACCACATAGTGGTATAGGGTATAAAAACGTTGCACAGATTTTTCTCAAATTTGGTTTGCATATTTTTTTTGCAAAAATGAAGTGGCTTTAATAAATATGGTCAGGATAGGTCCATATAAAAAAAGCATCCGATATGAACTTTTTATATCCGAAGGCAAAACAATTGATAACAATGACACTCAAATTTGGCTTATGCTTTTTATACCCTATACCACTATGTGGTTTGGGTATAATGACTTTGTGCTGCTGTTTGTAACTACCAAAAATATTTGACCTAGACCCATCTTTAATTATACCGATCGAATCAGAATCACTAACTGATTCGATTTAACGATGTCCGTCCGTGTGTCCGTCCGTCTGTGTGTCCATGTAAGCCTTCTAATCAAACTGCAGGTCGCAAATATGAATATATTTTGATGAAATTTCGTATATGAGCTTTTGTCGGCCATACAATAAAAGCTGTTGAAATTGGTGAAACTCGGTCCATGCTAAGACCTAGTTCTCATAAAAATGGTCTCTATGAAATCAAGCAAAATTGCCATAAGATCCAAATTATCGTATAGATCTCAGTCAAATTGGGTGTGTATGCGTTTATTAAATCCATTAATGAGTAGTCTAAAAATGATCCCTGGGACAACTCTTAGTCATAGGCCCCATATAGAGCTGATTCCCGATCTTCACTTAAATCTATCAAAAAACAGAGATATTGCACTGATTCTTCTCAAATTTTATTTGTATATATTTTTGCAAAATACAAGAGACTTTACCAAACGTAGTCGGGATCGTTCCATTTTTGGGCCTAGTCCCCATATAGATATAGCATCCAATATAAACTTTTTCATATCTGCAGCCAAAATAATTAATAAAAATCCCACTCAAATTTGGTTTATGCTTATTTTCTATATCCAGTTA
Source organism: Cordilura impudica (assembly GCA_963682025.1). Classification (NCBI taxonomy): domain Eukaryota; kingdom Metazoa; phylum Arthropoda; class Insecta; order Diptera; family Scathophagidae; genus Cordilura; species Cordilura impudica. Next base: position 107,978,916 of record OY821518.1, read on the forward strand.
GTTGGGCCTAAGAGATAAGGTCTCTAAACGCATGGTATAGGGTATCATTTTCTTACTTGTTTTATATCGAATTAATTGGATCTAAGGGATAGGTTCTGTAAATACATGGTATACATATGGCATTGTATAGTCCGTCTAGACTCACTATAAATTTCTTACTTGTTTTTTTTTTCTTGTCGACGACTGGAGAATTTTTGAGTATTTCCTTTTTAGAAAGAGAGTTGGAAAAGCAAAACACAATTTCTGTGTGTCATGAATTTATTATAAGGATTCCCCGTTTAATATTTTGAGCAGTAGGTATGTTACTAAATTGAAACTTACAGATATTGTTGAAATGTAAGATTACAAAATTGTGATCATTGAAACCAAAGAATGACTTCCTTTTAGCTAATTATCTAATTATTTAATTTAATTTATTTAATTTATCACGAAAAGTGTAATTCATAATGCAGGTACAATTGTACCTTTAGCGTCTTTTTAAATTGTAAAATTCTTCTGCTTTACTAGGGTTAATAAAAACAGTACTTTTAAGTTGAAAATTATTATTATTATTATTATTATTATTCTTTCTTTATTATTATTCATAATACTTTAAAATTTCTCATTAAAAATTAATAATTAAAATACATAGATATTTAAATAATTTCATTGTTTCTAACAAAAATTACACATTTTCTTTTATATACATTTTTATTTCTTTCTGTCTTTGTATCATCTTCTAGATCATTAAACAATTTCAGTCCCTTATAAAAAAGAGATCTTTGCATTGTAGATGTGGTCGTCTTCTTTAGCCTGAAGTTTTCTGCATTTCTCAGTCCATAAGGTTGTACATCTCTGACATATTTGAGTTGGTCACATAGGTATTCAGGAGCGTTGCCGTATTTTATTTTATGTATAAAAGTTAAGGTATTTAATGCTAGTCTTTGTTTTATATTTAGCCATTTTAGTGTGTCAAGCATTGCACGTATATTTGTATATCTATTACATTTTAAAATAGTCCTCATCGCCTTGTTTTGTAACTTTTGCAGTCTTTCTAATTGAGATTCATTGCAGCATGTGTATATTATTGTAGATCCGAATTCGAAATGAGGTTTTATTATTGTATTATATATATTAATTGCCGTTATAACAGATATTTTGTTTCGTATTCTTTTAAAGAAGCCAATTTTCTTACTAATTTTTTTACATATGTACTCTATATGATCTTTAAGTTTAATCTCTTTGTCTATTACTAAACCGAGGTATTTAATTTTTTTTACTTTTTCTATAGTCCTCTTATTTATTTTTATTATTATTTCACTAGTCATATTTATTTCCATAAGTTTTGTTTTATTTTCATTAAGTTTAAGCTTATTCATTTTTAGCCATATGTTAACATTATTAATATCATGCATCATACTGTCGCGGCATTCTTCGCATGTATCTCCTTCTGTGTATATAAGGGTATTATCAGCATATAATACTATTTCAAATTTGTTAATTACGTTTGGCATGTCATTTATATATATATATAATAAATAGTAAAGCGCCCAAAATTGACCCCTGGGGAACACCGAAATCATTATCAATAAACTCTGATGTTATACCGTTTACTTTTGTCACTTGTCTTCTTTTTGTCAAATATGATTTAAACCAGTCTACTTCTTTTTCCTGGATGCCATACATAAACAGCTTCTGAATCAATATTCGTCTATCAATAGTCTCAAATGCTCGTTTAAAATCTAAGAAAATTGCCATAATTTTTCTCCTCTTATCTATATTTTTCCATCGATTTATTATATAATTCACTGCAGTTTCACATGAAAAGTTTTTTCTGAAACCTGATTGGTATTTTGATATTAAATTATTTTTTTCCATATATTTTTCTAGTTGGTTTTTCACGACTTTTTCCAATATCTTTTCACATGTTTTCAGTGTATTTATGGGACGATATTCTTCACATTTTTTTGTTTTGGCCACTTTTTCAATCGGTAGAACCATTGTCTCTTTCCAATTTTCAGGGAACTCTCCGGATTGTAATGATCTATTTATAATTTTTAGCAGAACTTTGCCGATTAAATGCCAGTTATCAAGTATAATTTTTGTTGATATTTTACAATAGTCTGGTTTGTTTTTTAATTCTCTTACTATATTATTAAGCTCTAAAAATGTTATTGCACTGAATTTGAACTTTGGGTTTACCACATTTATTTGATTTATATATAGCACATCTTTTATTGATTCTTGTATTATTTTAATACTATCTACAAAATATTTATTAAATTGACTAGCTATTTGACTATTTTCCTTATATTCTACGTTATTAAATATCACAGATGTTATCACAGATTGATTTTTCTTTATCACCAAGTCTTTGATTTCTCTCCACATTTGTCTTTGGTCTTTTGCATTGTTTATTCTGTTGTTTAAGTATTTGTATTTTTCGTTTTCTATTTTCACCTTATATATATTTCTAATTGTTTTATAATTTTTCCTTGCTTCGTTTGTGTTTTCAAACTTTGCAGTTTGATATTTTAATGACTTCTCTCTTTTTAATAAACGTAATTCATTATTAAACCACTTATTTACATTATTTAGTTTTTTTATCGTGTTCTTTTTAGTAAATTTTTGTATTGTTTCCTGTAGTACTTTATCAAAAATTAATACATTTTGACTAACATGGACATTTTCTTCATATCTAATTATTGCACTTATTTCTCTTTTAAAAAGTTCTTTTTTATATATAAAAGTTTCCGTTTTGTTTTTGTATTCGTTTTCATTGTTACTTTTTTCATCTTTGATTAATATTTGTTTCAGCCACTGAGGTATTTTATTAAAAACGAAATTTGCTTTAAAAAAACACTATTTTTGTATAATAACTTTATCATCCACGAAAGGTATTTTTATATTTTATGGTTTTTTTAATAGTCCTATCTATTTTTGAAACCAATTATTGTTTTATTTAAATTATTTAATTTTTCTTAATTGCGAAACGTGTCTTCTTCGTTTGACGTTTACACTTTTGTATTAAAATAATGCACGACATTTTAAAGCAGAATCTGCTTTCTTTCCCCACCCGTTAAAAAAAATTGGGTTAGAGGTCGAAAACAGTTTTTTTTAGAATATCTTATGAATTTGAAGGAGTTTCTGAATTTTTTTTGAAAACATTTTTATAATACACAATAAGAACACACGCTGGGGTCAATAGCCAGTTTTTTTTCATTTTTTCACTGCAATACAGTGTTATTAAGCCATGCTATATCCTTTCTTTTCTAGTAGGCCTTCTTTCAATAGCTGCTAGCGTAATGCTTTGTAATAGCTTATACATATATTGAGTTCGTCATATTGTCACCCAAGTATGCCAAGTATGGAGGTCTATATTTCGATGTATATCTTTTGGTACTTCGCTGTTTGATTTGAAGTATGGATTCACTTTGGCTGGTAAGGAGTTTTAATATTTAAAAAATGATTCTCCTGCCATTTAAATATTGCATATTATTTCTTTCGTAATATCCCACATCACTGGTATCTAAAACTTTATACTAGGTCCACGTAGAAGTTTTGTATCTTGCTATTTTTTCCTCTCACAATTATATACTTCCGTGTATTAACCTTTAACTTAGGAAGAGGTGGTATTAAATTTTACACCATTTTTTAAGAATTATTGTTAGCATTTATATGTCATAACAGTGTCGCGTACTTACATTAATCAATGTTAGCTACTTCAGAATACAGATTTAGGAAAAAAATTAAAAATTTTGGATGTTTTTGAAAAACTTGCTGTTTATTTCAAGGTATTTTTTAAAAGAACAAAAAATAAAAAAAAAAAAATAAAAATAAACAGTGTAAACTTACTACCTCGTCATAAGTTAAAGATTAGTATTCTGGCCGTATTTCTCACTGTACACAGTCAGTTTGTCGACAAGGTCTTAGAGTTCAGAAATGCTATCAACCAGTAAGGCAGTGTCTTCACCATATCAATTATTGTTGAGGAACATACCAACGTTGCTGGTTAATTACTGGAAGACTATGTCGGAGTAGAAATTAAATAATAATGGCGACAATATACAGCCTTCACTTAGGTCTCCAATGAAATTAATTGGTGCTATGTGATGCAAATACAGGCTGTTAATACATTGGATTTCCTTGTCATCTATGCCGATGGATATAACAACTTCCATCAGTTCATCCCGGTATAATGTCAAAAGGTTTTTCATAATCAATGAAAGGCGGGTGCACATGCCTGCTTCTTCTTATATATTAACTAACTTCTTTATAGATTTACCTGTTAACAAGTTTTTTTTAAAGGAAACAACAAATAATGTTTTATTTTTTAATAAAAATCAATTCATTTCTTAACATTCTGCATTACAGTTCCCCAACTAAAACTCATCACCATTTCTATCATATCTCAATGATAATTTGCAACTGTGTATGCATTTGTATTTCATTTGTTGTGAATGCAATATAATTGTGTATGGAGGGTTTAGAGAATTGTATATGTAAATATAAATCACATTGAATGCATGTATCTACAAATACATCTATATATAATCTACACAATAATCCCAATCTACATGCTTGATTCAATTTAAATTATGAAAAGTACTCATCAATTTTATATAAATAAATTCAAAGTTGTAAACTAGATGTGTATATTATTGTGAATAATTGAACTACTTTCACTTTTTTTTAATAAAATAAAAGCGAAAGTACCAATAATTTATTGAATTTCTGCTTATATTGGAAGATAATAAGCCAACAAATGTCTTATACAAAATTGTCTGAGTTCTAGTTGATAATTACCGTTGGTATGGCAGGTCAAATTGTAAGGATAAAGTTAATGTTGATCAAACCCGACACATAAATCAGTGTGGACATTAAGCTTTATTTCCCTTTAGTTTTCCCTTCCAGCACTTGGTACTTGAAAGGCAATGACAATAAATACACAATACAGCACATGATTTTGGGACTTAATTCTGAAAATTACACCTGAAAGTAGCCCAAAAATAAGAACTTCTGCATCATTCGTTGTGTCAAGTTGGCTGCCATTATAATTTAATGGCCATAAAAGTTTTTATACCCTATACCACTATGTGGTTTGGGTATAATGACTTTGTACTGCTGTTTGTAACTACCAAAAATATTTGACCTAGACACATGTTTAATTATACCAATCGAATCAGAATCACTATCTGATTCGATTTAACGATGTCCGTCCGTCTGTGTGTCCATGTAAAGCTTGTAATCAAACTGCAGGTCGCAAATATGAATATATATTGATGAAATTTTACATATAAGCTTCCATCGGCCATAGGATGAACGCTATTGAAATTCGTGAGAATCGGGCCATGTTCAGACCTATCCCCATACCAATGACACCTATGAAATCGACTTAAATTGCCATAAGATTCAAATTATCATATAAATCTTAGTCAAATTGGGTTTGTATGTGTTTATTACATCCATTAATCAGTAGTCCAAAAATGATCCCTATGGGACAACTCTTAGTCATAGGCCCCATATGGAGCTGCTTCCCGATCTTCACTTAAATTTATCAAAAAACAAAAATATTGCACTGATTCTTCTCAAATTTTGTTTGTATATATTTTTGCAAAATACAAGAGACCTTACCAAACATGGTCAGGATCGGTCCATTTTTGGGCCTAGTCCCCATATAGATATAGCATCCGATATGAACTTTTTCATATCTGCAGACAAAAAAATTTATAAAAATCCCACTCAAATTTGGTTTATGCTTATTTTCTATATCCAGTTAGTTGGACCTATGGGGTAGGGTCTCTAAACGCATGGTATAGGGTAACCTATAGTCAGTCTAGACCGACTATAATTTTCTTACTTGTTTTGAATTGTAAGATGGATTTGTATCACTTTTTGTATATTTTAAAACGGCTATAACTTGGTAACCTTACGGAATATCTCTTTTGTGTCTGAAAGATATTGAATAGGAGAAAAAAAAGCGGAACAAAACTTACCCAAAATAAGTACATCCAGTGCCTTAAAAATCACAAAAATGCCCATTTGCCCCCCTTTCTTTCCCATTTTCACCTTTCTTTGATAAATAACTGGATTATAAATCCAAGAATATGCTGTTTTTTTCTTTATAAACTTTATTTTGCATAAAAATAAAAATTCCGATTCACGTGGTGGAACCTCTCTCCTTGTTCGTCTGATTCCTGAGGTAATTGTGCCAAAATGTTATCAAGGTAGAGATGCATGAAATGCAATTTTAACGTCATGGATGCTTTGATTTTTTCAAAATGATGCAGCAACTTGTCCACTCGTGCCTATATGTTATCTCGATGTACATGGTTCTTTCCTTAAACTCCTTTGAAATTGAATACACTGCTTGCGGAGGATAGGAAATGTAAGCAGAAGGGTACTTAAAATTTCATGTAATTGGAGAAATATCTATGGCATTTTTTACTTTACCATTTTCTATATAGAAAATATTTTTAAGCAATTTCTAGAAATAAGTTAATATAATGGAATCCGATACGAGCACCTGCATATTTAAAAGCAAAAAATGAATAACAATCCCACTCAAATTTGTTTTAGGCATATTTTCCATATCCAATTAATTCGACCTAAGAGATAGGTTCCTAAATGGATTTTTCTTCAATGACGACTAAAATTAAAATCAAAAGAAACTCGTAATGTATTTGATACGTAATTTCCAAGTAAATTTGGTGACATAAGAAGTGAAGCAACGAAATATCGAAAGGCGATTCTGAATGTCTCAAAAACTGCTTCAGCGGATTCATTATGAAGTAAAATAAATCATATGTGAGAGCAAAGCCGAACATCAAAGATACCAGAGTAATATTCTGCATTTGGCAAAATTATAGAGATGAGGTGCGAAACGTAGCGTACATAACATAGTGGAATGCACCATACCCTAATAACTTACAGAACTTAATTAATAAATTATACTTTAAATCTAACAATAATTAAGTGTGTTGTCCGTTAATGCTACATGCATTAAGTATGTCACTAACGGACAATAACATGCAAATACGAAATATGATTACTAGGAATATAGCAATAAGCAATTAGCAATAAGAATTAGTCATACAAAAAAATTGTAACAAATTGTTTTGTATAAATACTACGCAAAATTGTAAATAAAATTTAGAATTAATTTAGACAAGCGAAGATACACTTGTCCACTTTATTTTTCAATTCTGACCGAGCACCTCACAGTGCTTGGATGAATCAAAACTGCTGCGACCAGACGCAGTATTATAATCAAGCTGGTAAATCCTTCGATCAACTCAAAGAAAAAATAATAATAATAAATATTTATGCTTTATAGAACTTTCAACTTCTTAATATGGACAAACGTATTTCACAATAAATAATCTCATAATAAGACGATCCTATCACATCGTACTTCGTAACTTATAATAATAGATAAGGCATGTAATTATAATTCTATGTCATTTAAAAAAGCGGTCATATATTGCGCGAACAGTTAGTTAAATACTACCACTTGTCTTGATATTTGCTTTTTCGGTTAAAAGCAGTTTTTTATTTTAATTTTTCAATATATGTAATTCCTAACATATGTTATCTTGAATTTTAAAGCAACCTGTTCTTTTGTTGCATAAGTCATGTTATTTATGCATGACTGGTTATATGAAGCAACATTTTTGACATAACAGTTTGCGATATGTTGTTACAATAGAAATGTTCGCATATCAAATTGTGTTTAATAGGTTTGTTTTGACAGTTGTTTTTATGCTTCACTGTTTCTGCATAGAGAGATCAAAGGAATTGTTTAGTTTTGTGAAAACAAAATTATAACACAAAAATAAATTTAAAGGTTTATTACTGTTTTGGGAAACAAAAAATAACAGATATTAAATTGTTCAACAATGCACACAGGGGCAAATACATATATTTCGTGGCAATAATCCAATTATCCACATTTATAGAAAAGACCGTGAGCTCCAAATCAGAATTGTAAAACAAATTACTAAACTTTCATATTCAAAATAAAAAACATGAAAAAGCACTAAAATATATTAAATACAATATTTATGTAAATACAATATTCATGTAAAATCGTGAATTTTTTGAGAAGAATCAAATGCTAGATTGTAGATAGAAATATTTGATTCTGCACACATTGTGCAATTTAACAAAAACAAAGAAAGTGGAAAAAAATAAAAATTTCATAATAAACCTGTTTTTAAATTCTACCTTTTAACTCATACTCTCTGTCTGTCTGTCTGTCTGTCATGGGGAAACCCCATTCCCCCTAATCCAATTTATCTGAAACTTGACCCATAGTCTTGTTGTGACTACAGATTAATTTTGGGGTAGTCACGGACACTCACACACTGTCACGGAGAGGTAGAAATGTCATTTCCCCTCATCCGATTGATCTGAAACTTAGGCCATACACTTTTTTTCATATATTTATTTATTCACTAGCTGTTTTTACCCGGCCTTGCCCGGGATAAAAAGGCCTTTGATTTGAAACATGGTTCACTATGCTTACCAGGCGCTGAGTACTTAGTCCCCAATTAACAAATTCCCCAATAAAATGAACTTTCTCCCCAAAAATTTTTATAGGCAGTAAATTCGTTTTTTATTTCAATTAAAAATTTTTTGATTTTTTAAATTAGAAGTTTTTTATAAGATGCTGGAGCAAAAATGCTTCAAAAATAAGCTGCGAAACCGCTTTAAGTTTTTTTTTTCAGTTTATTTATAAACATCAAATATAACGGAATTGTTCGCAAATTAAAGGAATCAAAACTTTTAAAAATTGAATTTCTTCGTTCAATAAGTGATCATCATTGAGCAGAGACGTCAAATTCAAGTTTCAGAAATGAAAGACTCATGCGACGTTTAATACTGTGTCGCAAGGTTTCTTTAAGCAACTGCTTATAGTATATGTGTGGCCTATTTTGATCAACAGGTAATTATTTCACATACGCAGATAAAATTTATCATACGACATTTCACTAAGCTGTGTTCCGCGAGCGAGTCGCTTCTGCTTCCGCGCGTTTGGCAGCCACACCCGTGCTGCCGCGCAGTTGTTGTCAACTAATTTAATCGCCAAAATATATTTTTCAGATCATTGCGATATTTTAGCTGAGCTGTATTCCGCGAGCGCGTCGCGTCCGTGTCCGCGCGCCCCACGCCGCGCAGCTGTTGCCAACTTATTTTAATTGTCAAAATATATTTTTCAGATCATTCCGATATTCTACCTAAGCTGTATTCCCCATGCGCGTAGCTTCCGCGCAACGAAATGATGCTATTGAAAACAATACTCATATAAAATGCATTTATTGTAGGACATATATTGAGAGCAGTATGCAAATGTTTACTAAAATAAATATTTAACAAAATTCATTAAATAAAAATATGTAAAAATTTAAGAATGAATTTGGGGAGTAAGTTCAGTTTTTCTTTCGATTAAAAAAATGGGGATTTTGTTCACTTCTAGTGTAGTTATTTCCGTGTAAACCAAATTCAAGAGAAATCCGTTGAAAAGTACAAATGTGTATAGGGAAGAAATATACCACACAACACAATATGAATTTTATATGAAAATTGGGCGTAAAAGCAGGCGTGGTCGGTAATAATCATATGGCGACCTTCCCTGGTATATGTACTAAATTTCGGAGAAAGCCATTGAAAAATAAAAGTTTGTACAGGAATTAAATAAACAAACAAATAAAAGGAAAAAATAAGTTTTATATACATAGAAGTTGGCGCAAAGTAGGCGCGGCCTGTAAGAAGCATATGGTGACGCTCCTTGTAGTATAGAGATCGTGTGTCCAAATTTTAGACATCATTTGAAAAATAAAAATTTCTATAGTGAACATATATACAAAAAAACAGAAAATTAATTTTATATAAAAAGTGGGCGTAGAAGTAGGCGTGGCCGGCAAGAATCATATGGCGACCTCTATAGAGTACAGAAATCGTGTGTACCAAATTTCAGAGAAATGCGTTGAAAAATAAAAATTTGTATAGCGAACAAATATACCAAAAAACAGAAAATGAATTGTATACAAAAAGTGGGCGCCGAAGTAGGCGTGGCCGGTAAAGATCATATGGCGACCTTTCCTGGAGTACGGAGATCGTGTGTAGCAAAATTCAGAGAAATCCGTTTAAAAATAATAATTTTTATAGCGAACAAATATACCAAAAAGCAGAAAATTAATTGTATATAGTGGGCGTAAAAGTAGGCGTGGTCAATAAAAAGTATATAGTGACCTTAGCTGGAGTACAGGGATCGTGTGTACCGAATTTCAGAGAAATCTGTTAACAAATAAAAATTTCTGTAGTGAACAAATATGAACAGAAAATGAATTTTACATAAAAAGTGGGCGTAAAAGTAGGCGTGGCCGGTAAAAAGTATATGGCGACCTTTCCTGGGGTATAGGGATCGTGTGTACAAAATTTCAGGAAAATCCGTTGAAAAATAAAAATTTGTATAGCGGTCAAACAAACAAACAAACCAACAAACAAACAGAAAATGAATTTTATATATACAGAAGTTTGTTAGCATTTTCCTTAGTTTTTTTTTTTTTTTTGTTTTTGTTTGAAGTGTTATATAACATTGCTATCTCTGTCAACCACCATTATTTCAAACAAACCATCTAGCTGCTAGATTCTAGCATCAATCATCGAGACTGATAAATGACATTTCATCACCATGTTGCGTTTTATGTAGTGGAAGTGTCACTCTGTTTATAGTGAAAAAATAAAATGGTAATTTTAGACCAACTTTATAATATCCTATGCAATAAGTTTTTTTGTGGCTCTATGCTCCTCATAGGAGTGACAGGATTTAATATATATATACCATAAGTTTCAAGGGTCTTGAATCTAACTTCGCTAGGGCAATAACTGGATATAGAAAATAAAGCGATTGTTATTAATTTGTGCACGCATTTAAGTTCCGGCATCTATCTTGTCGGCAATTGGGGTCGTATTCTTGACCTACAATGCCTCTTTTGTGTTAACAGGAAAATTCATTTAGAGGGCAAACAAGCATCTATATTGCGCGAATATGTGTTGATAACAAACATTTTTCACCCGTCCAACCACGACCATATACTAAAACTTTATATAATCCCAAAATTTGCCTATCCGATCAGTAGAAGATCCATTTCAATTAATATTTGTTTTTATTAAAAAAATCTAAATGGTAAACCATAACTAAAGTTCTTAATTTTAATTAAATTTAGCTTATTAATTGGTATTGTTGAAATGACATTGTGTTGAAATGGCATTGGTCATGCGCTCAGGGGGGGAGGGGGGCGTAAAATCCAATTTCACAATACAATCACAAAAACAGCGTAAGGGAAAAACGGTGTGTGGTATATGTAAGTGTATTGGTGTATTTTGTAAGCAGAACCGCCGAGTTCGCTGTCTGTTTAGCAAAATTACAAATTTTTTTCGTAAATTTTAAATATTCAAGCTATTGACCGCTAGGTGTGCTGTGAGCTTAACATGTTCACAAACTTGCAAGCAGAACCACTAGGTGTGCTGTGAGTTTATAAAGCTAAATACTAGGAAAACTCTGAAGAAGTCGAAAATAAACTTAGGTGTTTTTTTTAATCACTAACCCTTTTCCAATTGTATTTCAGAAAACATCAACTGATTTTCAGAAAGTATCAATTGAATTTTAGGAAACATCAATTGAATTTCAGGAAGTATCAATTGTGTTTCAGAAAGCATCAGTTGATTTTCAAGCTTAAAAAAATATATTTTTATATAGCGTTCTGACTATTTTTCAGAGACTTAATTGATGTTTTCTGAAATACATTTGATATTTTCTGAAATACATTTGATAATTTCAGAAATACATTTTATGTTTTCTGAAATAAATTTTATGTTTTCTGAAATACATTAAACAATTGCTGAAATACATTTGCTGTTTTCGGAAATTTATTTAAAATTTTCTGAAATACATTTGATGGTTTCTGAAATATATTTGATAATTTCTGAAATACACTTGGAAAAGTTGTAGATGTTTACACATCTCTCCTTTGATCGGACTCACATTGATTTTTTTTATTTTAAATACTGAAATATTTATACGGAACTATTAGTTTTTTAAAGCTCTTTCTTTTCCTATGTATTTGAGTTTTGAATCTATCCGTGATTGTGCGAGACTTTGAGTGACTATTTTAAAATTAATATTTGGTCACAACAAGTTTCAGATTGATTGGATGAGGAGAAAAGGCAGTTAAATCACTCCGTGACTATGCATGACTATACGTGACTATCTTTAATTTAATATTTGATGACAACAAGTCTATGGACAAAGTTTCAGATCGATCGGATGAGGGGAAATGACATTTAGATCACTTCGTGACTATGCGTGACTACCTCAAAATTAATCTGTAGTCACAACAAGACTACGGGCCAAGTTTCAGATCAATTGTATAAAGGGGAGTGGGGTTGACCCACGACGGACATGAGTTAAAAGAAGGAGTTTAAAACTTATAACAAAAATCTGAAAAAAGAATTTAAAGGTACATATCCACTTCGGACATCAGGGTAAGTTATACTTTATATATATTTCCAAATATATTAATTTATTATTTAAAAAATAAACTTCATAATCGTATTTTTGTGTAGTTTTCTACTTCTTCTATGTTTTTGTATGTAAGTTTAATTTGTAAACAAAAATTATTTTATTTAAAGAAAATTCAATTCTACGTATATCTTTACGTATAACGTGATGAATGAAGTATAGCTCTACATATTTTCTATACAAGGAACGCAATCAGTTTGGTTTTGGTGGGCTTTGCAAACGGTTTTTTCACAAAGACAGCAAGCTAGCTCATGGTTATAATTTGCTTTCTCGTTCTTTTCTTGCATGTAATATACGAATCTGCCTCTTTTTTCAGTAATGGAACTCACAAGGCAGAGTTTAGTTCCGGTATATTCTACCACACAGAAGTAGAACATATAGCTAGTTTTATCTGGTTCATGTATGGTTGGGGAAGGGCAAGTCCCAGATCACGCAAAAGCGAACCATGATTTGCATGTTTTTGTTATTTTTTTGGCTAATTAGTGTTAATTGTAAAAGAATATGAAAGTATTGTACTAAGTTCAATAAATAGTTGCTTTTAAGGCTGATATGTCAATCATGTTACTAAATACAACCATTGACCGGCCGCCTGTTGGTTTTTCGTTTACAGCTATATCCAGAAATCATTTTGTCAACTGTGTCAACTTCACCCTTAACTCGGTTATAATATGATATTATTTCTGGTAGCTTCTTTTCGCGGTAAATTGGAATGTCACTGAAAGAGGGAGCCTTTTTGCATTGGTGTAATCGAGTGCTTGTTCTTGTGCATTGTTCCAACCATACTCAATTTGTTTTTTTTTAGTAATTTTTGACCCAACTCATAAGATGTGAAGAAATAGTACATTGTAACATTGTGACCTTTTAGGCCCTCGACCAGATGCAATAAAACTCGTTGGCCTTAATTTTTTCTGGAAGGGGTTCAGAAGCTCTCCAAAGTTATGCTTGTATTTTCCAGACATAACGGGTGATTTTTTAAGAGCTTGATAACTTTTTTTAAAAAAAAACGCATAAAATTTGCAAAATCTCATCGGTTCTTTATTTGAAACGTTAGATTGGTCCATGACATTTACTTTTTGAAGATAATTTCATTTAAATGTTGACCGCGGCTGCGTCTTAGGTGGTCCATTCGGAAAGTCCAATTTTGGGTAACTTTTTCGAGCATTTCGGCCGGAATAGCCCGAATTTCTTCGGAAATGTTGTCTTCCAAAGCTGGAATAGTTGCTGGCTTATTTCTGTAGACTTTAGACTTGACGTAGCCCCACAAAAAATAGTCTAAAGGCGTCAAATCGCATGATCTTGGTGGCCAACTTACCGGTCCATTTCTTGAGATGAATTGTTCTCCGAAGTTTTCCCTCAAAATGGCCATAGAATCGCGAGCTGTGTGGCATGTAGCGCCATCTTGTTGAAACCACATGTCAACCAAGTTCAGTTCTTCCATTTTTGGCAACAAAAAGTTTGTTAGCATCGAACGATAGCGATCGCCATTCACCGTAACGTTGCGTCCAACAGCATCTTTGAAAAAATACGGTCCAATGATTCCACCAGCGTACAAACCACACCAAACAGTGCATTTTTCGGGATGCATGGGCAGTTCTTGAACGGCTTCTGGTTGCTCTTCACTCCAAATACGGCAATTTTGCTTATTTACGAAGCCATTCAACCAGAAATGAGCCTCATCGCTGAACAAAATTTGTCGATAAAAAAGCGGATTTTCTGCCAACTTTTCTAGGGCCCATTCACTGAAAATTAGACGTTGTGGCAGATCGTTCGGCTTCAGTTCTTGCACGAGCTGTATTTTATACGGTTTTACACCAAGATCTTTGCGTAAAATCTTCCATGTGGTCGAATAACACAAACCCAATTGCTGCGAACGGCGACGAATCGACATTTCACGGTCTTCAGTAACACTCTCAGAAACAGACGCAATATTCTCTTCTGTACGCACTGTACGCATTCGTGTGGTTGGTTTAATGTCCAATAAAGTAAACTGAGTGCGAAACTTGGTCACAATCGCATTAATTGTTTGCTCACTTGGTCGATTATGTAGACCATAAATCGGACGTAAAGCGCGAAACACATTTCGAACCGAACACTGATTTTGGTAATAAAATTCAATGATTTGCAAGCGTTGCTCGTTAGTAAGTCTATTCATGATGAAATGTCAAAGCATACTGAGCATCTTTCTCTTTGACACCATGTCTGAAATCCCACGTGATCTGTCAAATACTAATGCATGAAAATCCTAACCTCAAAAAAATCACCCGTTAGAAGGTTTTTGCACATACAAGTTCAAAATTTTAAACTATATCTCTCTGGTTTACTTTGTCCTGTTCGTCAACAGTGGCGTAAGGGTTGAAAAGCATTGGTAACATTTCAGATCACATATCGCACAGAAAACGAATTGTAGCAAATTTACCCGCAGATCTGTTTTGTCGACGACTTATTTTATCACAAAAACGAATAATTTTGGTCAAATACTCAAACTGTTTTTTCGAAATAACTTTGCTTAAAATAGGCGGACTGAAAGTGATATCGAACAGCTCGTTATTCACATATATTCAATAGCACTCAACTTACTTGTGAACGCCAGCCAATACCAAAACAACCAAGTATGCAAGAAGCATCGAATTCCTAATGGTTTTCGTTCTTTAGTCCGCTAAATGCATACTTTTTCGAAATTGATTTTCTCAATATGCGGTTGGAAAAAATACCAAGAAAGCATCCTTGATACCATTCACACGCGATGAAGTAGTATTAGTAGTACCTGGCCTTAGTTTCAATGCATTAGCGATTCGATTGCGTCCTGCTGTTTGCATAGCTGTTGCGCTCCGAAACCTTTTGTCATTTGAGACAAACAAAGACTCAATATCAACAAAATGAGCACCGGCATCAACTTCATTATCAAAACTCCATAGCCTACCATTTACAAAATACTTATTATTGCTTGCTTGCTTTCTTTTTAGACTTGGCGTACAATGCACTATTTTCACACAACTTTCCTATGCCGAGTCGAAAACTACAGCAAGCATAGCAAATTGACTTTCCATGTATGAATTGAAACTTAGAAGTAAAACATTTCGGTTCATATACATGATAAAGAAAAAGTCAAGATAAATGGGTAACCAAACGTTAACAGTTTCAGAGATTTTTGAAAAAAAAAAAATATAATTTTCTACACCAAGGTAGTAGGACTACGGTTAGAATATTTAATTTAATAACATATTTAATTTAATAACCAAATCGAGCAAAGAACATGATGAGACAAAATTCAATAATCATGACAATGGTTTACGAAAAAAATTGAGTTTAGTTTCTAATTTACAAAAAAAATAATTAAATCAGCTAAGTCGTCTTAAAGAGTTTACTCCTTTAGATATCTTTCTTTTTCATTGTAATTGGAACGCGGCGAATTTACTCCATTAAAAATAAATAATATCTCAAGCACCCACCATTATTGATCGTATGTTATATCAAAATCGATCAATGTTGGTTGTTGACTTGGAAAAAAAAAAACAAAGTGTTATGCAAACATACGTGCATCAGACTCCCACGATGAAAGATCTTTGATACTGTTGGTGATGATGATTTCGAAGAATATTGTTAATTTTGTTATTTAAAAATTAAGTTTGTGAAGATTTCTATTCCTTTCTTTTTTCCAGTTATTTTATTAAAATCTATAATATTAATAGGCAAGGCGATTTCTTGTGACCGAAGGAAGTTTCACAGTTTTAGCCCGACTTTGACAAAAAATTTGTCAGTTGAAAGGTATTTCTTTTTAGCTGTTACCCAGATTTACAGATTTTCATCGTCTGGTATATTTTTTTGAAGTTATGATCGTTTAAAGTTGCTACTAACCCATACATAAAATTATGCAATGCTATGTGTGTGTTTATTAAATTTGTTAATGTGTTTGTGTTGTGTTGAGTTTGTTTTCTTAATTTAAAATGAGTTGAATTGTGAAGCATAGGGTCTTTAGTAAATGAAATAAGTAAATTTCCTAGAATTTGCACTCGAATTTCGAGTGCTGGAATCTGCTAGTCTTAATAATTTTATTACCGAAATAAACGTTTTTGCCTGATATGGTAATTAAGTAATATTTTTTCCTTTTGTTGTGATCACTTTTCTTTTCTCTGTTTTAATATCTGTCATTATCGATAGATATTAGTGTAATATTTTTTTTTTGGGTTTTAAGGTAAGTAAATCTTTTTTTTTTTATTGTTCTTTTTGGAAATATTAATTTAATTCACAATTTTATAAAAGAAAATCGCTTTTTGTAGTGCGATGCGTTTTACAAAAATGCGTTTTATCTTTTCAGATTTTTGCACACACCGAGGAATTTTTGCGGATTACTGACTGAATGGTTGAAATAAAAAAAAAACGAATCTAAGTCCGTGCTATGTGATAATAATAAATAAATAACTTTTCCAAATTTTGTTGTTATTTTATGTTTTAGTTAAAAATTGTGTAGATTATGGTATCGATTAATAAAAACTATTTCAATAAAAAAACTATTTCAATGAAAAAACTATTTCATTAAAACAAATTTTTTTCTTTTAAATATTGATTGTGTAAATTTTGGATTTTTATTCTTTTTTTAGAATTTCGGATTTTTTTCTTTTAGTTGTAAATTATTGGATTTTCCGACACTAGTCATCTATCTGTACAATGTTCACTAAGTTTTTTTTTTCTCTTGCTCAATCTCTAGTGGATTTGAGTTGTGGTGATGGTTAATTTCTCACGGGTGATGATGTTGAGTTTGCAGGTGACTTTCTGCAGGTTATGTTGGGTTTTCCAAGAACAATTTCGTGGCCCTATCAGTTAACTGCCAACGGGCTCGTAATACCAAACCTCTGTCAGAACCTAACCAACAGTTCTGACAGAGGGTACTTTCCTTTGGAGTTTTTTTTTTTTTTTCTAAACAAACTCCCGTAATCAAACACCCTCTCGCAAATGCCCAATCCAATTGGTCTCGGTAAAAATTTCTGATTTTGATTTCTTTTTCTTTCCCTTCAGCAAAACTTTTCTTGGCATTTTTAATAAAAAAAAATACTCGCTGCCGGAAAAACAGTAGTAACGCGTGTTTTGCAAGACTTTCTATACCAGGAAAAGAGAACCCACAAATTAGAACAATTTCAGGAAAACTCCGTTTACTTAGCAGTAGCACATATGTACCTAAACTTATCAACACCTGGGGCCAAACCACCATATCTGATATCGAGTAAAAGCAATCGAAATTCCATATTTTGGCTTATTATTTAAAGACAAACATCAGCCCTAGTTTCACTTTTATTCTTAACTAGGGCCCATAATTCGTTAACTGTAACAGAGTTAAGTTATTCTAGGTATATTATTTTTAGGTTGGTTGGAAGTGGCTGCTAAACCAAAGGAAAAGCACACTTAGACTCTGGGATCCATTGTAATACCACCGGACGAACAGGTGTCCCCTTAGTACCCACCATAGAACCAGTTTGAGTTCCTGATGAAGCCCCTGATATGTGAAATATCCACATTTGAGAGATCAGAGAGATCGTGAAGAAAGGCCGATCCCAATGTTCGAAGTCTCGTTCTGGAGAGCGCCGGACAATAGCAAAGAAAGTGTTCTATGCTCCCCACCTCATCCACATCCATGCAGCTACGACATAAGTCATGTATCGAGACCCTGAGGCGTTCAGCGTATCTCCCTATGAGGTAGTGCCCAGTGATAACAGCAACTACTGTTGAAATCTCCCACGGGGAGTAACAGTAGCGCACTAGTGCGCTTATGATTCAGAGCCGGCCAAATTTGTCCCGTGATCCTGCACGTTGATCCATTAGCCCATCTGTTATCCTTTATGCCAGCGGTGTGCAGCCGAAGTTCCAGCTGGCATGATTCCAGGGGTGTACCAACACTTTCCAAGTCCGCTGGAACCCGTAAGTCAGTGCCAGCTCATCAGCAGTTTCCCGGTATATTCCTGTGCCGTGGGACCTATATGAGTCTGATGTCGAACTGCTTGGCCATCTCATTTAAAGACGTGCGACAGCTAAGAGTGGTTCTTGTTTTCAGGAACATTGATTCCAAGGATTTTACCGCGGCCTGACTATCAGAATAGATGTTGACTGCGGTTGTAAATAGAACATTCCGACCCAACCAGTCAGCAACTTCTTTTATTGCCAGTGCCTCTGCCTGATAAACACTGCAGTGGTCTGGCAACCCGCGAGCCAGATTTAGTCCAAACTCCTTTGAATAGACTCCGAAATCAACGTGACCACACAATTTCAATCCGTCAGTATAGAACTTTATGGAACGTCTGCTACCTGGAATCCACCCTGACCAAGATTGCCTGGTCGGCATCAGAGTTTTGTAGTGTCATTCGAATACGCTCCTCGGAGTAGTGTAATCCTCGTTCAATGGTAAGTTCCTGTTAGTCAGGATCTCTCCATGGCCACAATTATGACCACGCCATTGTATTGTGCTTTTTGGTTGAACGGCCGTTGAGGCCGCCGACTGTTTTCCTAATATGTCCAACGGTATTAGGTGTAAGAGGACCGTCAAGGCATCCGTAGGTGTAGTACGAAGGACGCCAGTTATACACATGGAAGCCATTCTCTGTACCCTTGCAAGAAGGTTGGTATTGGAGGCCTTTACTAGAGCAGACCACCAAACGATGACCCCGCACAGCAGTATTGGACGAACCACCGCTATGTAGATCCAGTGAGCATTTTTCGGGCTGAAGCCTCACCGCTTACCAATGGCCTTTTTGGAGGAGTATAAAGCTATAGTTGCCTTCTTCGCCCTTTCCTCCAAGCTCCGTCTGAAGTTCAGCTTCCTGTCCAGGAATACGCCAAGATACATGGCTCAATCAGAGAAGGCGATTTCGGTACCGTAAAGAGAAATAGGGTCGAAGGTAGGTATCTTATATTTCCTTGTGAAAAGAACAAGTTCCGTTTTAGTCGGATTTACCCCCAGACCGCAACTACTTGCCCAGCTAGATAGCATAGTGAGAGCCCTCTGTAGAATATCTCTAAGTATGGACAGAAACCTCTCATTTACGGCTATGGCCACGCCATCAGCATGGGCGATCACGTTGCAGCATTGTCTCTCCAACAAAACTAGCAATAAGTTTAGCGCTAAGTTCCATAGAAGTGGTGACAGAACGCCTCCTTGTGGCGTTCCCCTGTTCAAAAATCGGGATATTAGAGTCGTTCCCAATTTAGACGTTATCGCCTGTTGGCAAGCAGATTTCCAATCAGTGAGATGATCACGGAGTTCACTCGTAGACTAGATAGTGCCGCTAATATCGAGTCCGGTGTGACATTGCTAAAAGCCCCTTCTATATACAGAAAGGCTGTTATAGTGTATTCCCCAACCGAGAGCGATTTCTCGATGGTACTTACCAGCTCGTAAAGAGCTGTTTCGGTTGACCTTCCCTTGCTGTAAGCGTGTTGTCGCGCCGATAGCAGTTTAGGATCAATAACTCTTCGTATGTAAGAATCTATCATACGATCCATTGTCTTCAATAAGAAAGATGATAGACGTATTGGTCTGAAGTCTTTTAGGACAGTGCGTGAACTTTTTCCAGCTTTTGGAATGAAGTTGATACAGCAAGTGAATAGCCTACATAGCAAAGGGGAAATGCAGTCTGACTCGTGCTGCAATTAAGCTGGAATGATAATGTCAGGTCCTGGAGATTTGTAAGGTTTGAAGTTTCTAATCGCCCAGTTCAGTGCTGGTATGTTGACTATCTCCGAAGCAATAACCGTCGCACTAGCGTCTGAGTATTCGGACGCCTGAAGCGACGTAGTGGAGAATAAAAAATAATTTCGATCGAAAAATTTCGGTAACGAATGCGGTGATTTCGCCCCTGTACCATCTAACATATGTCAAAACTATGCTGCCTTATTATTTTCGAAGTGTTAGTTATGTAAACGGAACAAACCTCTTTAAGCTATTCACCCTCAAGTAAAGTCTGTTATTTTATATATTTAAAAACTCTTGTTAACTTTAATTTGTGGTGCTACAGGCACCCCTACAAATGGACAGATTTAGACACAAGTTTATCATAATCTATAGATGTATATGATAGTCTTGATCTAACGAACATTTTAGTCGGTCTAATAGAGGTTCACTATATGGAGGCCAAGTTTGACCATGCACCGATTTTTACCAATTTCAATACCGTTCATCTTATAATTGGTAAAAGCTTTTATACTAAAACATACGGAAGGCCGGGCATCGTTAAATCGACTTAGAATCACTTTCTGGGCCGACTAATATATATAGGTCAAAAATATTTGTAAGTTACAAACATCAGCACAAACTCACCAGAAAGTTGTATAGGGTATAATGAAAAAAAAAAAAAATTCGACAAAAAAACGAAAACGAATGTTCCCTGTTACACAATGTTTGAAATTAAAAACAAACAAAAATACAGCATATAAACTGATTTACTTATTCATGGTTATGAAAGTTTGTTTGTCACTTCATTCTGCCGTCTATTCGCGATATTTTTGTACGAGAACTTGAGTGATGGTTAGATAGCACTCATGCATATATAAACTTATATATGCATGTCTGCATGTTTATTGCTGAAAATGAAAATAAGAATTCATATGCACATAAGCTTAGACCTTAATAACATCATACTTATTTAGGGCGTCTTCCGCATTAAAGTAAAAAACTTACATAGTTTGGCGCATTAAATAAAGGAAAGTTTTACCAATGAATAAAACCTGTTACGATTTTAAACACGAATTAAAACACAGTACACGTTGTTCTTTTTCGAATGCTTGTAAGACACTATTTTTATTTAAAATTATTTTCTATAAACTATATTACAAAATACTATTTAAGTTAAATTCTTTTCTAAATCAGTTCACCCAACAAGAGTTTTTCCGATAAGTGTACAGCATGCAGCAGGTCATAAAATATATAAATACTTTAATCGTTTACTGCCCAAATACATATTGTTAACATACACAATTCTTTAGTATCTGGGATAAAACGTGATAACATTTATTACCTACTAATACAAACAACCAATTTCAAAACTAAGATTAATTTAAGTTATTTTTTTTTTTTAAATACATCTGTTCAATTCTGAACAACCAACGAGAGATGATTATGGCTTTGGGGTTGTATGGTAGGCAACTAGGAAAAATAAAATAAAATTTCAAACAAACCATTAAACATCTGGGCCTTGGAGAATACTTTTTGCCCCAATAGGATAATGATCAAAAAGAAACAGCACACGATGTCAAGCTACAATACGACAATACAATTGAACTCATCACCCCACTCAGGTGATCTTATTTCTATAGAGCATTTGTGGACTTTACTGGAGCGCAGAATCTGTCAGCATAAAGTAACCTCAAAGGGAATGTTAGAAAGAGTCAGTCTTGGTGGGGGAAAATAAGTAAAGTGGATAATCCACAGTTGCTTATGTCGATGCCAAATCAGCTCACAGGAGTCCTAAAGTGCAAAAGATATCCTAAAATTTACAAATTTCATCAATTGTGAGTGTGCGTGACTAAGTCAAAGTTAATAATTTTTTCATAGCAAGTATGTGGAGCAAGTTTCAGATCGATTGGATGAAGGGAAATGGCATTTAGCTCACTCCGTGACTGTGCGTGACCATGCGTGACTCTGCGTGACTACCCCAAAATTAATCTGCAGTCATAACAAGACCATGGGCCAAGTTTCAGATCAATTGGATAAGGGGGAATGGGGTTGACCCACAGACAGACAAATAGACGGACAGAGAGCATGAGTTAAAAGGAAGAGTCTAAAAACAAATAGAAACGAAAATAATTTGTTATTACTATTACTATTATTATTATTATAATTTTATCTTTATTATTAAAAATTTCGTAGTATAATTGTTTCAACTTAAGATGAACGAATAGCTTTCTGGCAAGTGTACCTTTCGGGTGTATTAAATAAATAAAAAACTTATTGATACTAAATTATTACACATAATTTTCTGTGAATTAAAAAAAAATACTAATCAGTATGATTAGTGTTTTTCTTTAAGTTTTGGCCTAAATAAATGAACCACCATTATGAGATAGTATTTGAGGAACGGTAAACTATCGTGCGTTTGTGTCTGTCATTTGAAAAAAAAAGATTTGAAATTTTGGAAGCTAGCGCAGTGCTTTTACCCATGCTCTTTTAAAAAATCCCTTTTTATAAACATTTAATAACTAAGTGCCAACTCTGATGATTTTGGTAATTTATTTTTTTATTTCAATAGAAACATTAGTTAAAATTTCTTTTGATGCTCTATTATCTACATTACCATTTTTTTTTTTTCTGCTCAGTTCAAGACTAGTATAAGCTAGTATAGCACAGCACTCGAAATTTGAGTGCAAATTCTAGGAAATATTATTTTTCCATTCAATTTTTGTCCTCCAACGTTTTTTTTAATCCATATGAATATATAAAAAATTTGTGAATATTTAAATGAGCCTAAAGGTATGTTAATCAATTTTAGTTATTCAACACAGAGCATCTGATATATAATTAAAATCATTCGCATTAACAGGGTGTAACGAATTATTATAAATATTTTACTATATTTAGTTTAATATATTTTTAAGACAGATTAAAAATAAATTTTATCATTCTCAGCTTCTCCTCCAAATGAACTATAACTAAGCCAATTTTCACACTCCTCCGTACCTGCAGATTGCTTAAAAAGGGAACTAAAAATTTACCTTCACTATTAATATATAGATGAACAAATTTTCTGTTAAATATTAACTAATTTATTATAATATAGTTCATATATTATCCGACCCATTTTTTGTACTAACAAAAAAATTCAAATGTTTTTCTTTTCAGAATGACTTCATGACAAAATCGGTAAGTTTTAATTATACAACTTCATTACTGTTATTATACATACATAACTTGAATATTTCGAAAACACATTTATTCAATACATTATTTCTCCAATATTTTATTTAAATCTTAGGAAATTACAATTTGCACTTTGAAGATTATTTTGTTGTTTTGTTGTTTTTTTTCTTGTCACAATTTTTAATTATAAAAATTCTCCAGATATATAATATATTAACTGAATTTAAAAGAATTAAAGAACATACATATTAATTTTTAACTTGAATCACATGTACATATTTATTCCTTTCTAGCAAATCACTTACCATTAAAATAATAGCAAATGATGTACCTTTGTACCATCTTTCAAATATTTCGTAACTAAATGTCAACGCTGCTTTACAGGCGCCAGTCAACTGTAATGGCATTGCTGAAGTAGTATGACCATTACTAATTTCATAAACTATTGCTTGTATTTATTTATTACTTCCCATAACACCACGAATATCACTTTAAGCGTTTGATAACTCTGAAAATTTCAAGATGGAGAGAACGATCAAAACACAATTGTTTTCGCATAAAATTGCCACCAAAAAACTGATGCCTTGATTTTATCATGGTCGCATACATGTAAAAGCTTTTTTGATAACATCAAAAAATAATAAAAAAAAACTTTGCTGCATATCTGCATGTCACGTCTTCTCTTTCACCATCGTTCTTTATTTGGGTAGAATTGTCTTAAAATCAAGGTTCAGAAAATACACACATGAAACACACAATGTTCTGTTCAAAAGCAGCCAACACATATCTTTATTTTCATATCAATTATGTGCGTTTCTAAATTTTCTACGGTGCCCAACACAATCATGACTGTGTTCGTTTTAATATTTCGTTAATTACACGAACATTTTTGTATCACGCACTTTTTGTTTCGATCACACATAAACCACACATATTGGAGTGTTGCCTTATTTGAAGTTCATGTTCTGGTACGTGCACTGAAAAAAAAACACAGAACATGTACAATAAACAGGTTCGAGTTTAGTTATATTTTAAGTCGTGTTGTGGCTCGTGTACTAAGAAAAAACAGAAAATGTACAATAAACAGGTTCGAGTTCAGTTATATTTTAAGTCATGTTCAGGCTCGTGTACTAAGAAAAAATAGAACATGTACACTAAACAGGTTCGAGTTAAGTTATATCTTAAGTAGTGTTCTGGCTCGTGTACTAAAAAAAAATAGAACATGTACAATAAACAGGTTCGAGTTCAGTTATATTTTAAATTCGTGTTCTGGTTCTTGTACTACGAAAAATTGAAACATCAATACGCGATCTGATACACCCCGATAAAAACGACAACAATTGTTTCAACCAAATTTGTTCAAATTTTATTGACCTTTTTTTATGACTTACGTTGCAAATTGTTTACAATTGTCAAACATTTTAAAATTTTATTGGCCATTTTTTTGTGATTAACGTTGAAATTATTTACAATTGTTTTTATTGACTGGTTTTTATTTTAATAAAATATGGTAATAAAATACTTAAGACACAAAAACTATTTAGCATCATAAAAGTTACACTTGTTGGTTGTTAGGTTTTTTTGCATTACCCACCCCTATTTTCGCAACCAATTAGTGCCATAGACGAAAAACCCAATGTTGCGGCATAAAAGACACACTTGTTGGTTGTTAGGATCTTTTGCAAACATTTTTTTTTTTTTGGTAACAAATAACTTTAGACACAAACAAATTTTGCATCATAAAAAACACAATCACCCACCCTTAATTTGCGAACCAATTAGTGTCAATGCACAATCCTTTCTCAATGATTTTTTGGGATTTTTGCATAAAAATACAATGAGTGTCAATAAAAAAACCCAAAAAAATATTTTCATATTTTATTGTCCCTTTTTTATGACTTACGGTACAATTTCACGCAATTGATTTTGCAATAAATAGCGAGTGCGTGTGTCATTTATTCATCAAAAGTGGTTCAGCTTTCATTAGATCGTGATCTATAAGTGTACTGTGTTATTGTGTAAATTGCAAATATTTTGTGAAAATTAAAACAATTTGAAAGCAATAACAGAAACAAGTTTTGCTATAAAAAATACGCAACTTTTAATAGCGAAACGAAAAAATTTACACGTCTGATTGAAACCTGCAAGAAAGATTTAAGTGCAGTGTGCAGTTTTTGTGTCTTAAGTATTTTATTACCATCTTTTATTAAAATAAAAACCAGTCAATAAAAACAATTGTAATTAATTTCAACGTAAATCACAAAAAATGGCCAATAAAATTTTAAATATTTGACAATTGTAAACAATTTGCAACGTGAGTCATTAAAAAGGGTCAATAAAATTTTAATAAATTTGGTTGAAACAATTGTTGTCGTTTTTACCGGGGTGTATCAAATCGTGAATTGATGTTGCAATTTTTCGTAGTACAAGAACCAGAACACGAATTTAAAATATAACTGAACTCGAACCTGTTTATTGTACATGTTCTGTTTTTTTTTCAGTACACGTACCAGAACACGAACTTCAAAGAAAGCAACACTCCAATATGTGTCGTTTATGTGTGATCGAAACAAAAAGTACGTGATACAAAAATGTTCGTGTAAATAACGAAATATTAAAACGAACACAGTTATGATTGTGTTGGGCACCGTAGAAAATTTAGAAACGCACGTAATTGATATGAAGCTAAAAATATGTGTGTGTTGGTCTAAATTATGTTTTTTATTCAGTGTGTGTTTTTTTCTGAACTCTGCTTAAAATACAATGGTAACCAATTTTGAGAAGATTGTATTTCTATTGATCGTAATCATTTCTTTGTAGTATAATTTTTCTTACAGCAAAATATGAAAAACTCTATATCGGATGCTATTTTCAATGTAGAGTAGCCCGGAAAATAGACAAATCGTGTAGATTTATATATTCTGTTTGAACAGTTTTTCCAGTTTTAAACAAAAATTTCGTAAATTAATTTTGTAGCTACATTTTGATATCTTTTTTGCGATTTATAACATCTAAAAAATATCACACAAATTTTTCACTACTTTTTTGGGTAATTTTTGATTGGGCAATTTTGTCCGCTGTTGTTAATTGAACATTGAATTTTTTTTTCAAAATATTTAAAAGTATTATTTATGAATATTTTCATGATGGAAATGTTCAGATCAAGAAATTTGGAATTCCATTTTGGTAGGAAATAAAGTTTTATTAATTGAAAAAAGTTTTTTTATATTGAGATGCAAAAAATTTTTGAGGTCAAAAAAGTTTTGAAACCAATTACGCTAGGGCAGGTCGATTTATAGGGAGGCAAAAAAAAATGCTCAACTGACAAGGAAAATCATATTCTAGGGATCAAAATAAGAAACTTTGCCCTGTCTGTCTGTCTGCCATGGGGCAACCCCATTGCCCCTCATGCAATTAATCTGAAACTTGGGTCGTAGTCTTGTTGTGACTACAGATTAATTTTTGGGTAGTCATGCAGAGTCACGCATAGTCACGGAGTGATCTAAAAGTTATTTACCGTCATCCGATCGATCTTTTTGAATAACATATCATAGTCAAGGCGTATTATTATTATTTATTAGCAGAATAGAAGATACGTATACGTATGAGTGTTAATTATACCCTATACCACTATGTGGTTTGGGTATAATGACTTTGTGCTGCTGTTTGTAACAACCAAAAATAATTGCCCTAGACCCATCTTTAATTATACCGATCGAATCAGAATCACTTTTTGAGTTGATATAACAATGTCCGTCCGTCCGTCCGTCTGTGTGTCCATGTAAACCTTTTAACCAAACTGCAGGTTGCAAATATGGATATATTTTGATGAAATTTGGTATATAAGCTTTTATCGGCCATGGGATGAACCCTGTTGAAATTGGTGAGAATCGGTCCATGTTCAGACCTAGCCCCCATACAAATGACCCCTATGAAACTGACATAAATTGCCATAAGATCCAAATTGTCGTATAGATCTTAGTCAAATTGGGTTTGTTTGTGTTTATTACATCCATTAATGAGTAGTCCAAAAACGATGCCAATGGAACAACTCTTAGTCATAGGCCCCATATAGAGCTGCTACCCGATCTTCAGTTAAATCTATCAAAAAACAAAAATATTGCACTGATTCATCTCAAATTTTGTTTGTATATATTTTTGCAAAATACAAGAGACTTTGCCAACCACGGTCAGGATCGGTCCATTTTTGGACCAAGTCCCCATATAGACATAGCATTCGATATGAACTTTTTCATATCTGCAGCCAAAAAATTAATAAAAATGCCACTCAATTTTGGTTTATGCTTATTTTCTATATCCAATTAGTTGGGCCTAAGATATAGGGTCTCTAAACGCAAGGTATAGGGTGTCGTATAGTCGGTCTAGACCGACTATAATTTTCTTACTTGTTTTAATATTAAATCAAACATAGTCAGCCCAATTCTAAACAAAAATGGAGATTTTTTGAAATGTTTGTATGGGAAACCCCCAGGGGGTTCCACGGCTTGCTACTGGCATGGGTGGGTCGGCTCCCCAAAGTTAGTGAGGGTCCATCATAATTTGGACTCCATTGGGGCACTCTAAATTGGTCAAATTGAGACAGACAGACAGACAGGTCAAAAGTCGGGACACCAGAATTCGTTTTAGAGGTATGGTTCCTCGGGCAAAGTTTCTTATTTTAATCCCGAGAATGCGATTTTCCGATTTTTAAATCGACCCGCCCTAATGTACGCCCCTCCTTCTGTCTGTCTGTCCGTCTTTCCATGTTTAGAACTAACTCCCACATGACTTAAGGAACTATATTATCATAAAAATGTCGGCCAAGTTTGATATATCTATATTTACTACTGTCATTAATAATTACACCCAAAATATACACTATAGAACTGATTTTGGCATAGTTCCGATATAAAGTTGTAACCTGATATTTACTTAAAGTCATGAAAACACTAAAATATTGTATAGAGTTTTCTCAACTGGAAATTTCATTTGTCGGAATTTTGTTATATTTTGCGTATAACTCCAGCAATCGTGTTTCCAAAATTAGTTGTTACTGGTAGTCAACTGGAAAAAGTTGTTAGGGCAATTATGACTTGTATGGATGCATGTAAAAATACCGAGACAAAATCCACCGAAGTGATGTTCTCATTCCCATTTATCCAGAGTATTTCCGCGTTGCTTCTTCTTATTATTCTTCAAAAATGTCTCGTATAAGATATACATGCATTTGGTTCTGTACTACTTTCGGCCTTCTCATTCAAGACAAGTCTGACATTGAACCTTGTTGTAGAAACTAATAATTAAATGAATTATTGCGATTTGAGTATTTAAATTTATGGTTTGGAAATAATTTTAATAGGCTCCCTGCGTCAGTAAAATTTAATGCCCATTGGAAAAGTAAAATTCTAAACCTTTGGTCTTTTGTTCTTTCTAATCTTATAATAAAAATCAAAAAATGGCTCAAAATAGGTTCCGATATAGACTTTTTTATATATTCGGCAACTGATTCAAAATAATGCCATTAAAATTTGATTTATTCTTGTATTCCATAACCTATTATTTGGGTGTTGTATTATTTAAGCGATTTTTTGGAGAACAGATTTATTAATGACGTAAAATAACTTATTATAGATAAAAATTGATCTGACGCAATGCATCAATAATTAATTCTGTTACACAACCCTTATTCGAGTCTATTCATTTTATGGAACCCTTTGAATTCAGATTCAGAAATCTTGTTTAAAAACAAATTTCTATTTAACTCTTCTGCTTTACTGGTGTATTTGAAGAACCATTTACACGATTATTTTTTATTTGAGAAAACTCCATTGAGTACAGGTAGACCTCGCTTAATACGTGCTTCTTATAACACGGCCTAGCTCTAACACGGTTTACATTTTGTGACCATTTTTCGTTTAACACGCTAAATGGCCTCGTTCTAACACGGTTCCGGAAAAAAAATCTTTTTTTTTTTTAGTCATTAATAAAATATTATATACAAAAAATATTTCATATTAAGATGCACTTGTTGTGTGTGCATTAAAATATATTTAAAAAAAAACAAGTAAGAAAATTATAGTCGGTCTAGACCGACTATACGATACCCTATACCATGCGTTAAGAAACTCTAGCTCTTAGGCCCAACTAACTGGACATAGAAAATAAGCAAAAACCAAATTTGAGTGGGATTTTTATTAATTTTTTTTGGCTGCAGATATGAAAAAGTTCATATCGGATGATACATCTATATGGGGACTATGTCCAAAAATGGACCGATCCTGATCATGTTTTGCAAAAATATATACAAACAAAATTTGAGAAGAATCAGTGCAATATTTTTGTTTTTAATAGATTTAAGTGAAGATCGGGAAGCAGCTCTATATGGGGCCAAAGGTATCATTTTTGGACTACTTATTAGTGGATGTAATGAATGCATCTATATGAGTAAGATCTATATGACAATTTGGATCTTATGGCAATTTATGTCGATTTCATAGGGGTAATTTGTATGGGGGCTAGGTCTGAACATGGACCGATTCTCACCAATTTCAATAGCGTTCATCCCATGGCCGATAAAAGCTTATATACCAAATTTCATCAAAATATATGCATATTTGCGACCTGCAGTTTAATTACAAGGTTTACATGGACACACAGACGGACGGACATTGTTAAATCAACTCAAAAAGTGATTCTGATTCGATCGGTATAATTAAAGATGGGTCTAGGTCAAATATTTTTGGTTGTTACAAACAGCAGCAAAAAGTCATTATACCCAAACCACATAGTGGTATAGGGTATAAAAAAGCAGTCATATATTAACTGACATTTTTTAGTTCTACGTCGAAATTCAAACGCCATATACTGCTGAATGGTATAACATATTTTGCTGGAGTAGAAACAGACTTCTTTTAGCGACAAACATTATGAATTCATATAAAACTCGTAGGTCATCATACGAAATGTTGTGAGAGAGAGCGAGAAGACATGAGTTACATAATTGTTGAATTGTTCAATGCAGCTTTTTATACATATTTTCTGTTTGAATATGCAATGATATCAGGAATTCCCCGGATTAAGTCTAGCAACGCGATGTTACAAACAAATTTGGCACGTTTGCTCAGTATGTAAGTGTCTTCTATAGATATAACTCAACACGTGCTCGTACATTTGGTTAAGTGAGATAAGTAAATAATTTCAATTAAATAGGTATGTAAAACATGCTTCAGAATTCCTTGTTTAATTTTAAGGTCTTAAATTATAAATTGGTTTTCCAGTTTATGATCATGTCGGAAAAGAGGAAAGTTAAGAGGAAAGTTATTTCTTTGGAAACAAAAATTATAACTTTGGATCATTTATACCAAGGAAAAAAATTGCTGCTGTCGCGAAAAACTTAAAGATAAATGAAGCTTCAGTATGGACCATAAAGAAAAATGAGGCGGCAATAAAAAAAATCAGTTGCTGATGGCTCCTTAACGTCCATAAAATATTCCAATCGACTACGCCCACCAATAATGGAAAAACTGGAAAAGGCGCTTAATACTTGCACTGAAGATAACTGTCTAAAGCGAATTCCTTTAAGCAAACACATCATCAAAGGAAAAGCTCTGAAAATTTATGAAAACCTCGAAAAAAAGAGGAGAGCCTTCTGTAAGCGCAGAATTTACTGCATGCAGTGGAAATCCAATTATATGGATACCTTTCTCAGAGCTATAGCAGGAGTCCGTTCAATATTCTTGGGGCGTGTCATATATCATTTTGTTCGTCTCGTCATAGAGAATCCATCGATATATGATTTGTTGTTCGGGTCCTCGTGGATGGGGCCGAATTCGTTTTTAAAGTGTAGAAAAGGCAAAAAGTTCCGAAATCCAATTATATGAATACCATTCTCAGAGCTATAGCAGGAGTCCAGTAAAAATTCTTGGGGCGTATCATATATCATTTTATTCGTCTCGTCATAAGGAATCCATCGATATATGATTCGTTGTTATGGTGCTCGTGGATGGGGCCGAATTCGTTTTTAAAGTATAGAAAAGGCAAAAAGTTCCGAAATCCAATTATATACCTTTCTCAGAGCTACACCTTTCTCAGAGCTATAGCAGGAGTCCAGTAAAAATTCTTTGGGCGTTTCATATATCATTTTATTCGTCTCGTCCTAAGGAATCCATCGATATATGATTCGTTGTTATGGTGCTCGTGGATGGGGCCTAATTCGTTTTTAAATCCAATCCAATTATATGGATACTTTTCTCAGAGCTATAGCAGGAGTCCAGTAAAAATTCTTGGGGCGTATCATGAACCATTTTGTGCGCCTCGTCCTAAGGAATCCATCGATATATGATTCGTTGTTCTGGTCCTCGTGGATGGGGCCGAATTCGTTTTTAAAATATAGAAAAGGCAAAAAGTTCCGAAATCCAATTATATGGATACCATTCTCAGAGCTATAGCAGGAGTCCAGTAAAAATTCTTGGGGCGTATCATGAATCAGTTTGTGCGCCTCGTCCTAAGGAATCCATTGATATATGATTCGTTGTTCTGGTCCTCGTGGATGGGGCCGAATTCGTTTTTAAAGTATAGAAAAGGCAAAAAGTTCCGAAATCCAATTATATGGATACCTTTCTCAGAGCTATAGCAGGAGTCCAGTAAAAATTCTTGGGGCGTATCATATACCGTTTTGTTCGTCTCGTCATAAGGAATCCATCGATATATGATTCGTTGTTATGGTGCTCTTGGGGCGTATCACAATCATTTTATTCGTCTCGTCATAAGGAATCCATCGATATATGATTCGTTGTTCTGGTCCTCGTGGATGGGGTCGAATTCGTTTTTAAAATATAGAAAAGGCAAAAAGTTCCGAAATCCAATTATATGGATACCTTTCTCAGAGTTATAGCAGGAGTCCAGTAAAAATTCTTGGGGCGTATCATATATCATTTTGTTTGTCTCGTCATAAGGAATCCATAGATATATGATTCGTTGTTCTGATCCTCGCGGATGGGGCCAAATTCGTTTTTAAAGTATAGAAAAGGCAAAAAGTTCCGAAATCCAATTATATGGATACCATTCTCAGAGCTATAGCAAGAGTCCAGTAAAAATTCTTGGGGCGTATCATGAATCAGTTTGTGCGCCTCGTCCTAAGGAATCCATTGATATATGATTCGTTGTTCTGGTCGTCGTGGATGGGGCCGAATTCGTTTTTAAAATATAGAAAAGGCAAAAAGTTCCGAAATCTAATTATATGGATACCATTCTCAGAGCTATAGCAAGAGTCCAGTAAAAATTCTTGGGGCGTATCATGAATCAGTTTGTGCGCCTCGTCCTAAGGAATCCATTGATATATGATTCGTTGTTCTGGTCGTCGTGGATGGGGCCGAATTCGTTTTTAAAGTGTAGAAAAGACAAAAAGTTCCGAAATCCAATTATATGGATACCTTTCTCAGAGCTATAGCAGGAGTCCAGTAAAAATTCTTGGAACGTATCATATATCATTTTATTCGTCTCGTCATAAGGAATCCATCGATATATGATTCGTTGTTATGGTGCTCTTGGGGCGTATCACAATCATTTTATTCGTCTCGTCATAAGGAATCCATCGATATATGATTCGTTGTTCTGGTCCTCGTGGATGGGGTCGAATTCGTTTTTAAAATATAGAAAAGGCAAAAAGTTCCGAAATCCAATTATATGGATACCTTTCTCAGAGTTATAGCAGGAGTCCAGTAAAAATTCTTGGGGCGTATCATATATCATTTTGTTTGTCTCGTCATAAGGAATCCATAGATATATGATTCGTTGTTCTGATCCTCGCGGATGGGGCCAAATTCGTTTTTAAAGTATAGAAAAGGCAAAAAGTTCCGAAATCCAATTATACACCTTTCTCAGAGCTATACCATTTGTAGAGGCGCTTGTAGCACTTATATAGTTTTTTCTATAGATCTGATTTTAAAATATTTTGATTTTAAAATATTTTTGTGATAATGGTGAATACTTGAATATTGTATTTTCGTTAAGTTAACAACTCTGTGAAAAATGATAAGGCAATGCATGTCAAAAGTTTTGACGTTTGGTAAACTTTAAGAGTATTGGTTTTTTTGTGTGTGCATATAAAGTACAGCTGAATAAACGGAAATTTCCAATAATTTCCAATTTTTGTGTACGATTGTACAGGTATAAAAGGGCTTTTCAAGATGGAAACCGTCCTAGTTTGCTGAAAATCCATCCTAGTGTTTTTTAAACGTTGGCGAACCTTTTTTTTTTGTCTGAGGAAAACGTAAGTCAAACTAGTTTTTTGGTTATGATTTCTTTTATTTTCTTAATCATAAATTTTATTTATGATCTTTAAATTTTTTATTGTTAATCATAAATTTAGTATATGGGGTTTTACTAAAAATCATTTTTAATTTGAAAAGGATTTTGGTTAATTCAATTAAATTTAAACTCATAGTTGAGTGTCGGTTGCCTTTAAATCAATTAAAGACATAACCAAATGTGAGTTCACCTTGTTCTAAATGTATTAAAACCAAGGCTCAGAAAATACACGCATGAAACACACAATGTTCTGTTCAAAAGCAGCCAACACATATCTTTATTTTCATATCAATTATGTGCGTTTCTAAATTTTCTACGGTGCCCAACATAACCATGACTGTGTTCGTTTTAATATTTCGTTATTTACACGAACATTTTTGTATCACGTACTTTTTGTTTCAATCACACATAAACCACACATTTTTGAGTGTTGCTTTATTTGAAGTTCATGTTCTGGTACGTGTACTGAAAAAAAAAACAGAACATGTACAATAAACAGGTTCGATTTCAGTTATATTTTAAACACGACTTCAAATATAACTGAACTCGAACCTGTTTATTGTACATGTTCTCTTTTTTCTTAGTACACGAGCCACAACATGACTTATAATATAACTGAACTCGAACCTGTTTATTGTACATGTTCTGTTTTTTTTTTTTTTCAGTACACGTACCAGAACATGAACTTCAAATAAAGCAACACTCAAAAATGTGTGGTTTATGTGTGATTGAAACAAAAAGTACGTGATACAAAAATGTTCGTGTAAATTACGAAATATTGAAACGAACACAGTCATGATTGTGTTGGGCACCGAAGAAAATTTAAAAACAAACATAATTGATATGAAAATAAAAATATGTGTGTATTGGTCTAAGTTATGTTTGTTTACATATATGTACGAGTTTTTTCTTCAGTGTGTGTTTTTTTCTGAACTCTGATTAAAACCCCAGTTTTTCTAATTAAAATTTTTTCTCCTAAATAGAAAATTTCATTCCCAACGTAAATAGCCGTGGCTGTTACCATAAGCGGTAACTTTCTCATTAGATAGTTTTTTATCAAAAGGTAACACAAAACGCACACGCGTAAATGTAAAAACCAATTCCTTAACTAAGTTTTCCATTTCAGCACCGAAAAACCCTTGAAGAAAGCTTTTGGCTAAAATCTTGGTATTTCACAACTTGGTTTTATGAGTGGGAGGCGTCAAGCTCATAAAACCAGTTACTTCTTTTTCTTTGGGAACGGGAAACCCTCTGCGCAAACCCGACGTAAAACTACAGAAAAATACCAACCGCTTTATCATCTGCATTTTCTTCAAAAGTTTCAACCTGCAAATCTACACCCTTATCATTATCACCACCGTCACCATCAGCAAAAGTGTTAAAATCACATTTTTTTTCATACAAAATCATTAGTGAAAACTGTTAAAATCGGGCGTAAATCGTAAAAATTAGCTATAGTAGCCGGCCAGTGAAAAATAAAAAGTGGAAAAATTACAAGAAACGGAAAAAAATCGTCCACGGTAGAAAAATTAGAAAGTCTAAAGCAAGGTTTAAAGTCCAAAGTGCAGTTAAAAAGAAAAAGAAGAAGAATCAGAAAAACCGCACCTAAAAAGTTGTTAAAAATCATTAATTATTCATGATTCAAGTTGTAGAAAAAAAAAAAAACACGTTAACATAATTTTCTATTAAAATTAAAGAGAACAATTTCACTTTATATTTCACTTTAAAACAAAATAGTGTTTAATATATTTGTTTTAAATATTTCAGTGTTTAAATAACTAAAACGAAGAATCCTTAGTTTACCTGAAAAAAACGAAAAAAATAATTGTAAGAATTTGTTGAAATATCCTAAGTGTAAATGTAATCATATACATATCTTACCTTTTTTGAAGTGAGTTAACCCCTTTGTAACGCAAAAATCAAAATAAAAGGAGACTCTTCAATGCTCTCAAGTTATTAGTACAATTGTGCTAAAAAGAGTAAAACAAAAAAAAACAAGTAAGAAAATTATAGTCGGTCTAGCCCGACTATACGATACCCTATACCATGGTTAAGAGACCCTATCTCTTCAGTCCAACTAATAGGATATAGCAAATATGCATAAACCAAATTTGAGTGGCATTTTAATTAATTTTTTTCGCTGCAGATATGAAAAAGTTCATATCGGATACTATATTTAAATGGAGACTAGGTCGAAAAATGGACCGATCCTGACCACATTTGGCAAAGTCACTTATACTTCGAAAAAATATATACAAACTAAATTTGAGAAAAATCTGTGCAATATTTTTGTTTTTTGATAGATTTAAGTGAAGATCGGGAAGCAGCTCTATATGGGGCCTATGACTAAGAGTTGTCCAATAGGGATCATTTTTGGACTACTGATTAATGGATGTAATATATACATACAAATCCAATTTGACTAAGATTTGTGTGATAATTTGGATCTTATGGCAATATATGTTGATTTCATAGGGGTCATTTGTATGGGGGCTAGGTCTGAACATGGACTGATTCTCACCAATTTCAATAGCGTTCATCCAATGGCCGATAAAAGCTTATATACCAAATTTCATCAAAATATATTCATATTTGCGACCTGCAGTTTGATTACAAGCTTTACATGGACACACAGACGGACGGACGGACGGACAGACGGACGGACGGACATCGTTAAATCGAATCAGATAGTGATTCTGATTCGATCGGTATAATTAAATATGGGTGTAGGTCAAATATTTTTGGTTGTTACAAACAGCAGCACAAAGTCATTATACCCAAACCACATAGTGGTATAGGGTATAAATATAACAATTGATTAATAAATTATTAAATGTTAATGATTTTTTTTACTTACCATGCATAAACTGTGCTAAAGTTAAAATCACACTATCGACTAACTAACCATAACCATATGTAAAAAAAAAAATAAATAAAAAACAAGTAGGAAAATTATAGTCGGTCTAGACCGACTATACGATACCCTATACCATGCGTTTAGAAACCCTATCTCTTAGGCCCAACTAACTGGACATAGAAAATAAGCAAAAACCAAATTTGAGTGGGATTTTTATTAATTTTTTTGGCTGCATATATGAAAAAGTTCATATCGGATGCTATATCTATATGGGGACTAGGTCCAAAAATGGACCAATCCTGATCATGTTTGGAAAAGTCTCTTGTATTTTGCAAAAATATATACAAACCAAATCTGAGAAGAATCAGTGCAATATTTTTGTTTTTTAATAGATTTAAGTGAAGATCGGGAAGCAGCCCTATATGGGGCCAAAGGGATCATTTTTGGACTACTCATTAATGGATGTAATGAACGCATATAAACCCAATTTGAGTAAGATCTATATGACAATTTGGATCTTATGGCAATTTATGTCGATTTCATAGGGGTAATTTGTATGGGGGCTAGGTCTGAACAGGGACCGATTCTCACCAATTTCAATAGCGTTCATCCCATGGCCAATAAAAGCTCATATACCAAATTTCATCAAAATATATTCATATTTGCGACCTGCAGTTTGATTACAAGCTTTACATGGACACACAGACGGACGGACGGACGGACGGACGGACGGACATTGTTAAATCAACTCAAAAAATGATTCTGATTCGATCGGTATAATTAAAGATGGGTCTAGGTCAAATTTTTTTGGTTGTTACAAACAGCAGCACAAAGTCATTATACCCAAACCACATAGTGGTATAGGGTATAATGAGATAAAGACAATCAAGGAAAAAAAATATAATAATTCCGAAAAAAAATTTATTTGGTAGCTTTAACTTGACGCCAGATCGCGCTACAATCACCCATTCTGTTCCGCGATTTCTTTTTAGCGTTTTTTTTTTTTTATTAAGTAAAATAAAACAGAAAATATTGGAATCACTTAAGGAAAAAAAAACGGAATTGAAAAAAAAATGAACAAAGTGTGGTAAAACAAATTAACATCATATCATAATAGCTTCATCAACTTCAGTTACCAGCATCCAGCAGCATGAAAGATCTTTCATCGAGGGACTGTAAAACTGTGAAACTGTAAGTTAGTATTTAACATTTTTGTCTTAATTTATTTCTTTGCCGTGGGTCAGTGATCGTTCACTTGTAAAGCTTTATTTTAATATTTTTATATTTGGGCTGTTAACATAACGAAAGCTCTCATGAAGTCATCCTGATAAGTTAACAGAGCGTGGCTTAAAAAAAATTGGTCATTTGCTGTTGCTTTAATTTAAGAACTTTGTCAGTAATTAAATTTGATGAATATAGGTACCAAATACTTATATTAATTTATTTATGGTTCCTAGACAATAAAAATAAATTATTTAAAGATTAATATTAAAAACTAGCTGTTTTTACCCGGTCTTGCCCGGGATGAAAAGGCGTTTGACTTGAAAAATGGTTCACTATGCTTACCAGGTGCTGAGTACTTAGTCCCCAATTAACAAATTCCCCAATAAAATGAACTTTCTCCCCAAAAATTTGTATGGGCAGTAAATTCATTTTTTATTTCAATTAAAAAGTTTTTGGTTTTTTAATTTAGAAGTTTTTTATAAGAAAAAAAATGCTTCAAAAATAAGGTGCGAAACCGCTTTAAGTTTTTTTTCAGTTTATTTATAAACATCAAATATAACGGAATGGGCCGCAAATTAAAGGAATCAAAACTTTTAAAAATTGAACTAATTCATTCAATAGGTGATCATAATTGAGCAGAGACGTCAAATTCAAGTTTCAGAAATGAAAGACTAATGCGACGTTTAATATTGTGTCGCAAGGTTTCTTTAAGCAACTGCTTATAGTATATGTGTGGCCTATTTTGATCAACAGGTAATTATTTCACATACGTAGATAAAATTTATCATACGACATTTCACTAAGCTGTGTTCCGCGAGCGAGTCGGGTCCGCTTCCGCGCGTTTGGCAGCCAGACCCGTGCTGCCGCGCAGTTGTTGTCAACTTATTTTAATCGCCAAAATATATTTTTCAGATCATTGCGATATTTTTGGTAAGCTGTGTTCCGCGAGCGTGTCGCGTCCGCGTCCGTGCGCCTCGCTCCTCGCGCCTCGCGCCGCTTCCTCGCAGCTACTACCCGTGCTGCCGCTTAGTTCTCGTTAACTTATTTTAATTCCTAAAACATATTTTTTAGAGCATTGCGATATATTTTAGCTGAGCTGTGTTCCGAAAGCGCGTCGCGTGCGCATCCGTCGCGTCCGAGTCCGCGGTCGATATTTTAGCTGAGCTGTGTTCCGCGAGTGCGTCGCGCTCGCGCGCCGCTTCC
Source organism: Cordilura impudica (assembly GCA_963682025.1). Taxonomy (NCBI): domain Eukaryota; kingdom Metazoa; phylum Arthropoda; class Insecta; order Diptera; family Scathophagidae; genus Cordilura; species Cordilura impudica. The sequence goes on from OY821518.1 coordinate 108,017,910, forward strand.
TCGCAGCTACTACCCGTGCCTCCGCTTAGTTCTCGTTAACTTATTTTAATTCCTAAAACACATTTTTTACAGCATTGCGATATTTTAGCTGAGCTGTGTTCCGAGAGCGCGTCGCGTCCGCACCCGTCGCGTCCGAGTCCGCGGTCGCACGCCGCGCGCCGCTTCCGCGCGTTTAGCAACCACACCTGTGCTGCCGCGCAGCTGTTGCCAACTTATTTTGAAAAGAATACTCATTTTAAATGCATTTATTGTTGGACATATATTGAGAGCAGTATGCAAATGTTAACTAAAATAAATATTTAACAAAATACATTAAATAGAAATATGTAAAAATTTAAGAATGAATTTGGGGAGTAAGTTCATTTTTTATTTCGATTAAAAAAAATGGGGAATTTGTTCATTTCTTTTGCGTACCTTTTTTTTAAATTTGGGGAATTTGTTCACCGTGTAGTTATTTCCGTGTAACCCAAATTTCAGAGAAATCCATTGAAAAGTAAAATTTGTATAGGGAAGAAATATACCACATAACAAAATATGAATTTTATAAGAAAATTGGGCGTAAAAATAGGCGCGGTCGGTAAAAATCATATGGCGACCTTCCTTGGAATATGCACTAAATTTTGGAGAAAGCCATTGAAAAATAAAAGTTTGTATAGCAATCAAATAAAGAAACAAATAAAAGGAAAAAAATAAGTAGGCGTGGCCTGTAAGAAGCATATGGTGACCTTCCCTGTAGTATAGAGATCGTGTGACTAAATTTTAGACATCCCTTGAAATATAAAAATTTCTATAGTGAACAAATATACAAAAAACAGAAAATTAATTTTGTATAAAAAGCGGGCGTAGAAGTAGGCGTGACCGGCAAGAAGCATATGGCTACTTCTCTGGAGTACAGAGATCGTGTGTAGCAAATTTCAGAGAAATCCGTAAAAAAAAAATTGTGTAGCGAACAAATGTACCAAAAAACAGAATATGAATTGTATACAAAAAGTGGTCGTAATAGTAGGCGTGACCGGTACGAAGAATATGTCGACTTTCCCTGAAGGAGAGAGATCGTGTGTACCAAAGTTCAGAGAAATCGGTTGAAAAATAAAAATTTGTATATTGAAAAAATATACCAAAAAACAAAATGAATTGTATACAAAAAGTGGGCGTTAAAGTAGGCGTGGCAGGTACGAAGCAAATGGCGACCTTAGGTGGAGTACAGAGGTCGTGTGTACAAAAATTTCAGAGAATTCCGTTGAAAAACAAAAATTTGTATAGCAAACAAATATACCAAAAAACAGAAAACGAATTGTATACAAAAAGTGGGCGTAAAAGTAGGTGTGGCCGCAAGAATCACCCGGTGACCTGGCCTGAGGCACAAAGATCGTGTGTACCAAATTTCATAGAAATGCGTTGAAAAATAAAAAATTTTATAACGAACAAATATACCAAAAAGCAGAAAATGAATTATATATAAAAAGTGGGCGTAAAAGTAGGCGTGGTCGATAAAAAGTATATGGCGACCTTAGCTGGAGTACAGGGAGCGTGTGTACCGAATTTCAGAGAAATCCGTTAACAAATACAAATTTGTATAGTGAACAAATATGAATAAAACAGAAAATGAATTTTACATAAAAAGTGGGCGTAAAAGTAGGCGTGGTCGATAAAAAGTACATGGTGACCTTAGGTGGAGTACAGGGATCGTGTGTACCAAATTTCAGATAAATCTGTTAACAAATAAAAATTTGTATAGTGAACAAATATGAATAAAACAGAAAATGAATTTTACATAAAAAGTGGGCGTAAAAGTAGGCGTGGCCGATAAGAAGTATATGGCGACCTTAGGTGGAGTACGGGGATCGTGTGTACCAAATTTCAGAAAAATCTGTTAACAAATAAAAATTTGTATAGTGAACAAATATGAATAAAACAGAAAATGAATTTTACATAAAAAGTGGGCGTAAAAGTAGGCGTGGCCGGTAAAAAGTATATGGCGACCTTTCCTGCGGTATAGAGATCGTGTGTACAAAATTTCAGGAAAATCCGTTGAAAAATAAAAATTTGTATAGCGGTCAAACAAACAAACAAACAAACAAACAAACAAACAAACAAACAAACAAACAAACAGAAAATGAATTTTATATATATAGATATATCATAGCGGAAAGTAAGAAGAAGCTTCGCTCTTCTCTTTTGAGAGTACGGTGGTGAGTTTCTGTCCTGACTAAACATCCAAGCCTTTAAATGGGTGCATTCGTTTCCGATTTAAATGAACAATTTTACAAGCTATTTAGATTGTTTTTTGGTTATTGTACATTTCGATAATTAAATTTTTTTTAATAACGAATTTTTTTTATAAAAGTTGTTTTTTCCATTCGATTTTTTTTTTTGCGGTTTATAAATTTTTATTAATAACTATGCTTACCAGGCGCTGAGTACTTAGTCCCCAATTAACAAATTCCCCAATAAAATTAACTTTCTCCCCAAAAATTTGTATGGGCAGTAAATTAATTTTTTATATCAATTAAAAATTTTTTGATTTTTTAATTTAGAAGTTTTTTATAAGATGCTGCAGCAAAAATGCTTCAAAAATAAGCTGCAAAACTGCTTTAATTTTTTTTTAGTTTATTTATAAACATCAAATATAACGGAATGGTTCGCAAATTAAAGGAATCAGAACTTTTAAAAATTGAATTACTTCATTCAATAAGTGATCATCATTGAGCAGAGACGTCAAATTCAAGTTTCAGAAATGAAAGATTAATGCGACGTTTAATATTGTGTCGCAAGGTTTCTTTAAGCAACTGCTTATAATATATGTGTGGCCTATTTTTATCAACAGGTAGTTATTTCACATACGTAGATAAAATTTATCATACGATATTTCACTAAGCTGTGTTCCGCGAGCGAGTCGCGTCCGCTTCCGCGCGTTTGGCAGCCACACCCGTGCTGCCGCGCAGTTGTTGTCAACTTATTTTAATCGCCAAAATATATTTTTCAGATCATTGCGATATTTTAGCTGAGCTGTGTTCCGCGAACGCGTCGCGTCCGCATCCGTCGCGTCCGCGCTCCGCGCGCCTCGCGCCACTTCATCACAGCTACTACCCGTGCTGCCGCTTAGTTTTCGTTAACTTATTTTAATTCCAAAAACATATTTTTTAGAACATTGGGATATTTTAGCTGAGCTGTGTTCCGAGAGCGCGTCGCGTCCGCGTTCGCGCGCCGTGCGCCGCTTCCGCGCGTTTGGCAACCACACCTGTGCTGCCGAGCAGCTGTGCCAACTTATTTTAATTGTCAAAATATATTTTTCAGATCATTCCGTTATTCTAGCTAAGCTGTATTCCCCGTGCGCGTAGCTTCCGCGCAACGAAATGATGCTATTGAAAAGAATACTCATTTTAAATGCATTTATTGTAGGACATATATTGAGAGCAGTATGCAAATGTTTACTAAAATAATTATTTAACAAAATTCGTTAAATACAAATATGTAAAAATTTAAGAATGAATTTGGGGAGTAAGTTCATTTTTTATTTCGATTAAAAAAAATGGGGAATTTGTTCATTTCTTTTGGGTACCTTATTTTAAGTTTGGGGAATTTGTTCACCGTGTAGTTATTCCCGTGTAAAACAAATTTCAGAGAAATCCGTTGTAAAGTACAAATTTGTATAGGGAAGAAATATACCACACAACAAAATATGAATTTTATATGAAAATTGATCGTAAAAGCAGGCGTGGTCGATAAAAATCATATGGCGACCTTCCCTGGAATATGTACCCAATTTCGGAGAAAGCCATTGAAAAATAAAAGTTTGTATAGCAATCAAATAAAGAAACAAATAAAAGGAAAAAATAAGTTTTATATACATAGAAGTTGGCGCAAAGTAGGCGTGGCCTGTAAGAAGCATATGGTGACCTTCCCTGTAGTATAGAGATCGTGTGACCAAATTTTAGACATCCCTTGAAAAATAAAACTTTCTATAGTGAACAAATATACCAAAAAACAGAAAATTAATTTTGTATAAAAAGTGGCCGAAGAAGTAGGCGTGGCCGGCAGGAATCATATGGTGACCTCTCTGGAGTACGGAGATCGTGTGTAGCAAATTTCAGAGAAATCTGTTTAAAAAAATTGTGTAGCGAACAAATATACCAAAAAACAGGATATGAATTGTATACAAAAAGTGGGCGTAACAGTAGGCGTGACCGGTACGAATAATATGTCGACCTTCCCTGGAGCAGAGAAATCGTGTGTACCAAATTTCAGAGAAATCGTTTGGAAAATAAAAATTTGTATAGCGAACAAATATACCAAAAAAACAAAATGAATTGTATACAAAAAGTGGGCGTTAAAGTAGGCGTGGCCGGTACGAAGCATATGGCGAACTTTCGTGGAGAACAGAGATCTTGTGTACCAAATTTCAGAGAATTCTGTTGAAAAATAAAAATTTGTATAGCGAACAAATATGAATGAAACAGAAAATGAATTTTATACAAAAAGTGGGCGTAAAAGTAGGCGTGGCCGGTAAAAAGTATATGGCGACCTTTCCTGGGGTATGGAGATCGTGTGTGCAAAATTTCAGGAAAATCCGTAGAAAAATAAAAATTTGTATAGCGGTCAAACAAACAAACAAACAAACAAACAAATAAACAAACAAACAAACAAACAGAAAATGAATTTTATATATATAGACTATTTTTTTGTTATAAACCAAGTTTATGCTTGGAACTACATAATTTTTTTCCACGTTTTTTTTTTTATTTTTCAAATTTTTTTCCTTAAATATTGTATATTTTTTTATTTTTTTTGTCCTTGGAAACCGAACGGGATGCAGACCTTTGATAATTTTTTTCAGCGATTTATTTCGATTTTTGCGACTCTAGTAGTTAATGTAGTTATATTTAAACTTTAGAATTTCTTTTTTCATTTTTTTTTTTTTTCATTCAAAATTTCTTTTAATTATACTTCTTTTGTTATGTTTTTTTTTTCTCTCCACAAAATAAATAATTTTTTTTTGTATGCTTCATATGTCAAATATAATTGCTCACTTCACATTTTTAGACTTTAGAGTAAGCTGATTTTAGATTTTAAGTTGCGATTAGATTTATAATTAAGTTAATTATAGGTTATATGTTATTTTTTCCTCCATCTTTTAAATAAAATTTGAATTATAAATTTCTAAAAAGCCTTTGTCTTGATTCCTGGTAACCTGTTCGGATAGGGTCATTTATTCGTGGGATCATATTCACAAATTTTAGCTTTCCAGTATATGATCATGGTAGGAAGGGGTAAATGTGTTTATCATCTATGCGCATTCGGTTAGAGATACGACACTCGGTTCCACCGTAAATAAATATTTCTTTTCACTTCTTCTTCTTTTCTTCTGAATACTAAGCACGTACTAAAATAAAATTTTCCCTGGTAGCATGTCCCCTTTAGTAACTATCAAGCATAATGTAGCAAAGAATCCTCCCCATTTGCCGACGACATAGAGGCCGGAATGTAGGGGCGTGCTGCTGCTACTTAAACTTGACAACAACAATACTATTCGGTTATACGCTGATTTTGGTTACATGCTACAAGGGATCAGTTTTAACATAACATATTTTCTCTATCTGGTTTACGGAAAAATTAGTTCTAATTACCCCCTTGCAAAAATAGGTATAATTCTTCCTAACAGACAACTTCGATCATATGAACGTGTTTACCTGAATTTCCGCAGATCAATTTTTTATAAATTTTGAACCATTACGAAGAATTTCTGCCAAAATATACACATGACTTAATTGATCTACACTTTGCTGCTGATGTATTTAAAAGAAGATTGAAAATTTATTTAAACATACATAACTGTGCATTCTTCTTAGTGCGGAAAGTTTTCTGACTGTCATTCACTTGGGAGTGACTAGAAACGATTCCTTTGTCTCACTGTCCAAGCACCTCACTACTTCCGGTCTTAGACCAAGTATTTCCCGGGCAATGACTTCTCAGAGTCCTCTGATAGCTGGCTAAAGTGAGAAGGCGTTCAGAAATGTAGCCTGAATGGTTACAGTACACCCTAACGTCTCAGGCAAGTAGGTAAATTAGCCAATTAGCTAATTACTGAGACATGAGTGATTAAATCCACTGCCTGCCTGGAGGTGTTGCTGGCAGTCCCAGCTCCAGCATCGGATGCTTTAGCGCAATCAGCTACTCATCTTAAATATGAAGATTACAGAAACCACATGGCCCTATGCTCCTTGAAGGGACTACGGGAATTTATATATATATATATATATATATATAAGTGTGCATTCTTAACTTAATATAAGCGTCTAGCAAAAATATCCTACAACGTAAATAAACTGTAGAAGTACATTCTTTACAATTTTCGCCTTTCTATACTCTATACCAATATGTGGTCAGGGTATAATGACTTTGTGCTGATGTTTGTAACTAGAGACGTCTATCCGTCCATCCAAATGTGAGTGTGTTCTGATGAAATTTGGTATATAATCTTACATCGGCCAAAGTTTGATCACTGTTGAAATTAGTTAAAATGGTTGAATATTCAGAACTAGTCCCCATTACCCCTTTGAAATCGACTTATATTGCTATAAGATCCAAATTATCGTATTGATCTCGGTCAAATTGGGTTTGTTTATGTTCATTACATCCATTAATCAGTGGTCCAAAAGTAAACCTTATAGGACAATTTTTAGTCATAGCACCCATATAGAGCTGCTTCCCGATCCTCACTTAAATTTTTCAAAAAACAAAAATATGTAACAGATTTGTCTCAAATTTGGTTTTTATATATTTTTGCAAAAAAATAAGTGACCATACCAAATATCGGTCCATTTTTGGACGTAATCCCCATATAAGTATAGCATCCGATATGAACTTTTTCATATTCAAAGAAAAAAAATTAATCAAAATGCTGCCCAAATTTGGTTTATGTTTATTTTCTATATGTAATTAGTTGGGCCTAAGAGAAAGGGTCCCTAAACGCATAGTATAAGGTATCGTATAGCCGCTCTAGACTGAGCATAATTTTCTGACTTCTTTTTTATGAATCTGCAAATATAACTAAGCAGAAAAAATTATAGCAAGCAAATTGTTTTAGTTGTTGTAGTTAAGTAAAAGCTAAACTTAATGTTGGTCATAAAAAATAAAAAGTTTTTAAGAGACAATAATAAAAGCTAAACAACAACTCCTCTAATTTGCACTTTAACACAGGCCTTAACAATAAGGTTCATGGAAAAAAAAAGATGTAAGAAACAAAACACAAATAATGTAATAAAAAAGATGTAAAAAAGTTTTTCTAACATTGGTCAGATAGCAAAAAAAAAAAGTTTGCAAACAAATAAAAACTTTCTGGACATGTATCAATGTAATTTTTATTAAATTACCGAAGGCAATAAAAAATTGTTTGCAAAATAAAATTTTTATATACATAGATATATTTATTATGTATAAGGAAACCATTTATTAGCAAGAACTTTTTTTGAAAAAGTACCTGTTAATAAAAAGGTAATTAAAAAAAGTTAATTGTAGACAATTTTTGATGTGTAAACATCTATACGCGCAGGGGGGTAAATTTCTATTTCACAATTCAATCACAAAAACAGCGTAACTTATATCGGTGTGAGCTGAAGGAGATAACGCTGTGTGACTTATGATTGTATTGGTGAAAAAATATTTTCAAGAGAAACTGTTCATGGGCAATTACCCAATGCATTCGAAATTGGAATTGTGGTAGGAGAGACAAACCTAAGTAACTCGTGTTTTTAACACTTTTTTTAATTTTCAAATTAGCTCCATAGACCAAATATTTGATACCATTTTTTCTTTTTAAACATTTTCTTGAACACTACCTGACCAACTATTTGTCAACTAGTGTACACATTATTTATTTTACTAGCCGACTGCATTTTGTGGAATTTTTGATGTGTATTTTTATAAATACTTTATTCCTCAATAAACTATAATTAAGTTTTTATTCACAAACCACAACGATTTGTAGAATTCCACCAAAATATTTCTGTATTTTCTTAAGTTTTATTTGAGTTCTAAAGAAATCTTTTTTTCTGTTTTTATTACGTACGAATGACGATGTAATAATAGAATGCAAGTAAAGATAATGTAAAAGCAGTGTTAACTGACATGGTTGTCTTTGTTCGTACTTTTTTCAATATAGTTAGTTGGCAACGCCTCAGACCATATAAACAATTATATGTTAACAACTTTCATTAACAAACATTTTTAGTAATTATTACTATTAAGCATTAAATTGATTCTTACTAAGCATTAAATTGATATAAATTTCGAATATTTTCCAATAACTAGGATATAATATAAATAAATTTTGTTAGTTGAAATTTTAATTAAATTTAATTAGTTAATAATAGCTTTAAGTTCCATTGTACATCATAAATCAATTTAACACATGACGACATCTTAATATAAAATGCAATATATAATACCGTCATCCAAGTAAGGAAAAGCGTAGGAAAATCGTATCATAAAAAAATACACTCAAACCTGTTTTTGTGCGAGGGTTAGGGACCGCATTAAAAAAATTAATACAAAAAATTCTTAAAAAAACTTCACGAGTAGTTATGAAAAATAGTTTTCGCGACGCAACTAAAAATTATTTGTTTAATGCGGTGAATTGGGACCACATAAAAAAGACTCATTAAGAAAATAACTCAAACCTTACAAAACAACTAAACATTTTTCAATTGTCTTTCAGAAAACATCAATTGTATTTCAGAAAACATCAATTCTATTTCAGTAATCATCTATATAATTTCAGAAAACATCTTTTGAATTTCAGAAAACATCAATAGAATTTCAGAAAACATCATTCAAGTTTCAGAAAACATCAATATAATTTCAGAAAACATCATTTGAATTTCAGAAAGCATCAATAGAATTTCAGAAAACATCAATTGTATTTCAGAAACCATCAATATAATTTCAGAAAACATCATTTGAATTTCAGTAAACATAAATAGAATTTCAGAAAACATCAATATAATTTCAGAAAACATCATTCGAGTTTAAGAAAACATCAATTGAATTTCAGAAAACATCAATTGTATTTCAGAAACCATCAATATAATTTCAGATAACATCATTTGAATTTCAGAAAACATAAATAGAATTTCAGAAAACATCAATATAATTTCAGAAAACATCATTCGAGTTTAAGAAAACATCAATTGAATTTCAGAAAACATCAATAGAATTTCAGAAAACATTAATACAATTTCAGAAAACATCATTCGAGTTTCAGAAAACATCATTTGAATTTCAGAAAACGTAAATAGAATATCAGAAAACATCAATATAATTTCAGAAAACATCATTCGAGTTTCAGAAAACATCAATTGAATTTCAGAAAACATCAATAGAATTTCAGAAAACATCAATTGTATTTCAGAAAATATCAATTGTATTTCAGAAAACATCATTTGAATTTCAGAAAACATAAATAGAATTTCAGAAAACATCAATAGAATTTCATAAAACATCAATTGTATTTCAGAAAACATCAATTGAATTTCAGAAAACATAAAAAGAATTTCAGAAAACATCAACATAATTTCAGAAAACATTCGAGTTTCAGAAAACATTATTTGAATTTCAGAAAACATAAATAGAATTTCAGAAAACATCAATATAATTTCAGAAAACATCATTCGAGTTTCAGAAAACTTCAATTGAATTTAGGAAAACATCAATAGAATTTCAGAAAACATCAATTGTATTTCAGAAAACATCAACTGTATTTCAGAAAACATCATTTGAATTTCAAAAAACATAAATAGAATTTCAGAAAACATCAGCTGAATTTCAAAAAGCATTATTTGGATTGCTGAGAACATTAATTGTATTTCAGAAAACATCAATTGAATTTTAGAAAACATCAATTGCATTTCAGAAAACATCAATTGGATTTCAGAAAACAGCATAACCGACTTATTTTTTATGCACTGGAAAATATGGTGTTGATGTTTTCTTTAATTATTAGATGTTTACACATCTCCCTTGTGATCGGACTGACATGATTTTTTTTTTTTAAATAAAAAGTTACATTTGCCTCAGGGAACATCTTTTATAAAAAATTGATTTTCGTTGAGCACTACAACTACACTACACTGCCACCTGAGCGCTTTTTTTGCTGGATCTAACGCTGTTTAACAAGCCAACATTTTTTCCATTTAGCGCCTTAAAAAATACGCGAAATTGACACATTTCCTTTGCTTTTCCGCTTTTAAGCACACCAGTTCATTTGGAACAAAATTGTACACATGTGAACAACTTTTCACCGAAAATTATATAATAAGATATGCAAGTGGATAAAAACAATTACAATATACCAAGGGAAATTGCGATGTTGGCATCAACTGGATGGCTTTCTACAAAAGATCCATATAACCAATCGAGAAAAGCTTGTGTAGAAAACCCTTTTTAACGTTGTTAATGAGAAAGCGCTTAATATGGCGACTATGTTAAAGAATATGTACACATCTCCCAAAAACTATATTAATAAAACGTACTTGGCTCAATTTTATCATTAATATAAAAAGTGAGTCTCTTGTTCCAAGCACAAAGTGCCGATTACACAAAACTTTTTAATGACTTATATCGGTGATGGAAAATAGAATATTTGCACTTACCCGTAAATTTTAATATTCGGGGGATGAGACTGAAACTGTACTTAACGAAAAATGCTTTTTAGATTATAGTTCTGAAGAGTCCTGTTTTGGCAATTATATTAAAGTATAGGACAAACAATTAATCAAACAAAAGTTAATTGAGTTCACAAAGTCCCTTGCTTACGAGTTAAATGCACCATTAAACAAACTTCTTTACTACGCGTTTTTAAAAAAAAAAACTCTGAAAATGTTATCTGTATATATAAAATTCATTATACCCTATACCACTATGTGGTTTGGGTATAATGACTTTGTGCTGCTGTTTGTAACAACCAAAAATATTTGACCTAGACCCATCTTTAATTATACCGATCGAATCAGAATCACTTTCTGAGTTGATTTAACAATGTCCGTCCGTCCGTCCGTCCGTCCGTCCGTCCGTCTGTGTGTCCATGTAAAGCTTGTAATCAAACTGCAGGTCGCAAATATGAATATATTTTGATGAAATTTGGTACATAAGCTTTTATCGGCCATGGGATGAACGCTATTGAAATTGGTGAGAATCGGTCCATGTTCAGACCTAGCCCCCATACAAATTACCCATATGAAATCGACATAAATTGCCATTAGGTCCAAATTGTCATATAGATCTTACTCAAATTGGGTTTGTATGCGTTCATTACATCCACTAATGAGTAGTCCAAAAATGATCCCTTTGACCCCATATAGAGCTGCTTCCCGATCTTCAGTTAAATCTATTAAAAAACAAAAATATTGCACTGATTCTTCTCAAATTTTGGTTGTAAATATTTTTGCAAAATACAAGAGACTTTACCAAACATGATCAGGATCGGTCCATTTTTGGACCTAGCCCCTTTATAGATATAGCATCCGATATGAACTTTTTTATGTCTGCAGCCAAAAAAATTAATAAAAATCCCACTCAAATTTGGGTTTTGCATATTTTCTATGTCCAGTTAGTTGGGCCTAAGAGATAGGAACGCATGGTATAGGGTATCGTATAGTCGGTCTAGACCGACTATAATTTTCTTACTTGTTTTCTGTTTGTTTGTTTGTTTGTTTCTTTGTTTATTTGTTTGTTTGTTTGACCGCTATACAAATTTTTATTTTTCAACGGATTTCTCTGAAATTTGGTAAACACGATCTCTGTACTCCACGAAAGGTCGCCATATGATTCTTACCGGCCACTCCTACTTTTACGCCCACTTTCTGTATACAATTAATTTTCTGTTTTTTGTTATAATTGTTCGCTATACAAATTTTTATTTTTCAACGGGTTTCTCTGAAATTTACTACGCACAATTTCTGTACTCCAGGCAAGGTCACCTCGTGATTCTTGCGGCCACGCCTACTTTTACGCCCACTTTCTATACAAAATTCATTTTCTGTTTTTTTTATATTTGCTTGCTATAATAACTTTTATTTTTCAACGGATTTATCTAAAGTTTGCTACATATGATCTCTGTACCCCAGGAAAGGTCGCCATATGATTCCTGCGGCCACGCCTACTTTTGCGCCTACTTCTATGAATATTACACTTATTTTTTTCTGTTCTATGTACTCCAGCGAAGGTCACATTATAAATCTTTCTGGCCACGCCTACCTTTACGCCAACTTCTTTATAAAACTAATTTTCTATTTTACATTCTATGGTACATTTGTTGGCTATACAAATTTGTATTTTTTAATGGATTTCTCTGGTAAACACGGAAATAACTTCACGATGAACAAATTCCCCAAATTTAAAAAAAGGTCCCCAAAAGAAATGAAAAAATTTCCCAATTTTTTTAGAAACGAAATTAAAAATAAACTTACTCCCCAAATTCGTTTTTAAATATTTGCATATTTTTATTTAATGAACTTTGTTAAATATTTATTTAAGTGAAAATTTGCATACTGATCTCAATATCTGTCTTGCAATATACGCATTTAAAATCTGTAATCTTTTCACTGGCATCATTTCGTCGCGCTCGGGGAACGCAGCTCAGCAAGCTTTGTTAATCCTTATGTGTGTGGACAGGTACCTGTGTACCTATTGCGTTTTCAAACCGAAATTTTTTATATAAGATTTTAGTTTCGTGAGAACTCCTAAATTTTTGTTATTATTATATTTTCATAGGTGTTTATATACAATATCAGTTGGGGGGGGCGTGGCATATCAATTTGTTTTTTGCACCCTTAATAGGGTGAATAAGTACCTATACGTTTTATATGGAGGCACATGAAAAAAATTAATTAGTTGCTTTACTAACGTGTGATAATGTAAATTATTTGACTTGGTTCTTAGAAATACCATTAAATAAAACTTTATTTGATAAAAGAAAAATTGTTTTACAATAAAAAAAAATTTATTCAAGGTTTATTTTTGATAAAAAAAATTATTTTTCATAAAAAAATTTATTTCAAGATTTAACACAAAAAAAAAATATAATTTAAATATAAATAAAAGACATAGAAAAATTAATCCAAACAGTTGTTACATATGGGACGATTGATTGAGTGATCGTTACAAATAGGCTTGAAGCAATTTTTGCAAGCCTTTCTAGTTTTTCTCTGCTTCTTTGTAAGCTTAGAGCATAGGTAACAACTACCCACAACCGCAATACGGCCATTCTTATCTCGAGTTTCTACAATAGTAACAGCTGTTGTTGAAATATCTCGCCCCAATACAACCTGTATTGCTGATCGAGTGGAATCGATTTTTATTACATTTGAATTTTTGGCACGTCGTTCAATGTTGTCCTTACATAGTTCAAAACTTAAATCTTTCAAAAATAGTCTGCGACGGTCAGTTGAAATAAATTGGGCATTGTACTCCATGTAAACGATGTATGCTGCTAATGCTGCTACATCGATAATATTGAAAAATAATGCTAACGGCCATCGACATGTCCTACGTTTAGAAGTATATTCTCCCAATAGCTTATCACCTCCTTTAGTTTGGTTGTAATAAGTTATAATTTCTGGTTTAGCAGCTGTAGTGGGTTCTTTTACTGGCTTTATGTGCATAGTAGATAACATTACTACTGCTTTTTTCTTTTTAGGAATGTAGGAGCACAAAGTTGCCTCATTTCTGAAGGCAAAGTTGGTGGAATTTATTTGCCTGAAATAATAATATTTGCTTGTCAATTTAATTTTATTTTTGCATAGTCAGTGTATCATGCACGCATTTCTTTTTACGTGTAAAATTAAACTTACCTGTCTTTATGTGGCTGCATATTTGCTGGTAAAAATCTTTTGTTCTTTCTTACTGTTCTAACTAGAGTTAAATTCCACGAGTTAAGTTTTCGAGCCAGTTGTAAGGATGTAAAAAAGTTATCTGTAGTAACATTTCTTCCGGAGTTTTTATATGGGCTAACAAGATCTAAAACTGTTCTTTCCCCTATATTTGTTTGACGCTCGCATTCTGTTGGTTTACCTGTATATAATTGACCTTGTAAGGGGTAGGAATTACTTGCGTCACAAGCCCAAAATATTTTTATTCCGTACTTCTCAGGCTTAGACGGCATGTACTGTGTGAAGAGCGTTCGTCCACGATAACCATATAGCTGCTCGTCAACTGTTATACATTCGCCTGGCTTATAATTTCTACGTAAATTGTCATTAAGCATTGCCCAAATATCTCGAATGGCTGCAGCTTTATCAGTTGCGGCACGTGAAGTACGGGAGGCATCATTGTCAAATCTGATGACACGCAACATCATTCTAAATCTATCAAGAGGCATTGCAGTTCGAATCAGTGGTAGGTTTCCATAATTCTGACAAATGCTCCTTATTAGATTTGTGCACTCCACAAAAAATTAAAATTCCAAAAAAGGCGTCTAGTTCTTCTTCTGTAAATGGTTGGAATATTTTTGTTTTTGGCCGGTCGGCCACGTTTGGAAACTTTTGTGTCATGTTAAGATTGTAATCATCAATAATTTTTTTTCCTTTTCGGTTTGTTTCGCGTAAAATTATGTCACACATTTCGGTCGACAAAAAGCTTTTAAATATTTGCTGTGCTGTTAAAATATTGCTGCCAAGGGCTGCGCCGCTACGCCGACGTAGAATGTTTCGGTTTATTGGTTGCGATTCAGTAAAAGGTTTAAGATCCCAAACAGTGCCATCTTTACCACAGAGTTCATTGTTTGGCTCTTCTTCCTCACTATCATCTGAATCATATGAATCCTCAGCAGCCTCAATGCATCCCACATGCTCAGCATCTGAACCTTCCGATGCTGCGTCGTTAGCTGGTGGAATGTATTCATCGTCGATATCAGATGGTGAAAATTCGTCTTCATCACTTTCACATTCACACAACATCTCACGAATTTCGGTTGACGAAAATCTATTAGAACGTGTTCTTATATTTTGATCCATTTTGCGGAAATAAAAAATACACTTTTAAAAAACTAGGCACCTTTACTTGGTGAAAAATTATTTCGAATGAAACTCTTCATGCAAAATCAATGTCAAAATGTCGATAAAAACTGCAGAGATGTGCATATCTCATATGTGCAACAAAAGAAAATACGTAGTGTTTGCTCATTCATTATACGGGGAATCACATAATAAGATTTTTATTTTTTTGCTTCAGATTTAAAAATATATTTAAAGGGGAATCCCACATTGAGTAAAATTCTAATATTATATCATTAACCATCGATTTTTTGTACAATACAAGGCAAAAAATTACATTTCTCATACAATTTGCATGAAGGTACCCAGGTACCTATCCACCCTATATAAGGTGTTTTTTTTTCCACACACATAAGGGTTAAGAGAAGCGGAAATGCCTGAATCTACTCAAGTGCGTCTAGAAATCAAGCGGCTAAAACAAGATGAATCCAGGGAATCTGAAACTCCTTAAACGACTGTTTTCCTCATAGACAATTTTATGTCGCCTGCTCCAGAGTATAATATTTTCGGATATGCACCAGAAGGAAAAACCAGAAATGATGTATATCACAAAGGTCTAGAATAACTAAAATTCGTAACTTTTATACATTATACTGTAAGACAAATTTAAACTTTTGGCCTCACCAATGATCAAACTGACCAGATTCTGAAAATATATATATACACTCAAAATACTCCATGCATAAACACAGTTAGTTGTAATGGTAAGCAGGCGCCGAATACTTAGTCCCCAATGAATAAATTCCCAAAAAAAAAAATAAATTATTCCCCAAATTTAAAAAAAAATGTCCCCGAAAGAAATTAATGAATTCCCTATACTGCTCTCAATATCTGTTTTTCAAACGCGACGCGCTCGGGGAACACAGCTTAGCTAAAATATCGAATGATCTGAAAAATATATTTTGGCGATTGAAATAACTTGACAACTGCGCAGCAGCACGGGTGTGGATGCCAAATGCGCTGAAGCGGCTCGCGGACGCGACGCGCTCGCGGAACAGACCTTAGCTAAAATATCGAATGATCTGAAAAATATAATTTGGCAATTACAATAAGTTGGCAACAACTGCGCGGCAACAGTGAAGCAGCTACCAAACGCACGGAAGCGGATCGCGGACGCGAAGCGCTCGCGAACACAGCTCAGCTAAAATATCGGAATGATCCGAAATATAAAGGGTCCGCCAAATAACTTTTTTTTTGGAAATGCTATAAAAAAAACTACTGAATATTATCTCAAATTTCTTTTTTTATTTTAAAGTACAAACCTACCGGTTAATAATGGAAAATAATTTCATTCAAATGGCTGCCTCGGCCGGCCATGGAGTAGGCTACACGATCGGTCCAATTTTTAAGCACATTGTGTGCAGCTGTATTTCACCAATGGCTTCACGAATATTGTCCTTTAAAGCGTCAATTGTCTCTGGCTTGTTGGCGTAACACTTATCTTTGAGGGCACCCCACAAATAATAGTCCAACGGTTTCAAAACGCAGCTCCGATGTGGCCAAACGACATCAGCTCTGCGGCTGATAATGCGATCTTCAAAAACAGGGCGCAAAACATCGAGTGTAGCTTCGGCTGTGTGGCACGTAGCGCCGTCCTGTTGAAATCAAATGTTGCCAATATCCTCCTCTTAAATTTTTGTGAACAAAAATTCGTTCAACATGGCGCGATAACGCCATTGACTGTAACGGCCACTACTTGCTCATTTTTAAAGAAAAATGGCCCAATTATGCCTCTGGACCAAAATCCCCACCAAACAGTGACTCGTTTTGGGTGTATCGGCTTTTCAATGTATGCGTGGGGATTTACTGTGCCCCAAATGCGACAATTTTCCTTGTTTACATACACACCAAGATCAAAATGAGCTTCATCTGAAAAGATGATTTTTTTTGGCAAAATCGGTATCTTATGTTAGTCAATCGCAGGCCCACTTACCGAAGCGAAAACGCATTGGATGGTCAGTTGGCTTCAACTCCTGAACCAACTGGACTTTGTATGGCATCATACCAAGGTCTTTATGCAAAATTCATCTCAATGATGCCTCCGAAATGTTCAATTCTTGAGAACGACGGTGAATTGATGTTGATGGCACTTCACGCACACTTTCTGCCACAGCAGCAATATTCTCGGGTGTACGCACTGTTTTTGGCTTTTCGCGCTTTGGTTTATCGATGAGGATGCCAGTTTCTTTACTTTTTTCACAAGATAACGAACATACGGAGCTGACGGTGCTTCTCTTCTTCCAAAATCCGTACGCAATTTTCGCACACATTCTGCAACATTACCATGATTTTCAAAGTAATGTCGCAATATTTCCCAGCGTTGTTCAAAGTTAATTTTTTTGAGGACGTTAATCATTAGGCACTAAGTACTCAGCGCCTGGTAAGCATAGTGAACCATTTTTCAAGTCAAAGGCCTTAGGCTCTCGGGCAAGACCGGGTAAAAACAGCTAGTAAATTTTATAAAAGGAATTGCAAAAGATAAAAAAATAAATGTGTTCCCGTTTTTTAATTACGACTTTCGTTTTAGATATATTTACTTCACCGAACATCGACGCTGAATTCGAAACCGTGTGGAGTTAAAAAATATGGAAAAAATCATTAACACTATAAATTCTTAAATATTAAATGTGGACTTAAGATTAAGGATCCTTGTTTTATTAATTATAAAATCCCACAAAATACTTCTATTGGAATTAGTTCTCTCTTAAGATATTAAGATACATGAGAAAATTTATAAATCACTGTTGTGTTGCCTCTTGCTGATTTTTAGGTTCGAGTACGCAGGTATTGCAACGATACAGCTCAGCACAAATTGCTTTGTTCCAAGTAAATCAATACGCTCTGGTTGTACGCTGGCGTCCATAAAACACACTAAATAACTGGCATGACGGCCGAGTGGATCGCGGCGTAAAAGAAGATATAGCTTCAGCTATCGTTCTTGCTACTACTTGCATTTGCTTGTTTCCAAATTACTTTATTTTACCTTTACATTGAATGCTTCCATAGCGCTTCAAATACTGGGATAGCTCATTGTATGTCCACTGGGAGCTCGCTCTTCAATATAAAACACTGGTAATTGTGTCATGGGCAATTGCAGCTTATGCAGTAATATCTACCATATTGTAGAACATTGCAAGTGGCCAGCGGCTTGTTGATAATTTGCAAGAATATGCGCCAAGCATATGATCCATTATGTACATGAACTATACATATATTAGCATTGAAATCAAGAATAACCATGGGCTTCCTTTTCTTCAGTTGTGTCTACATCGCAAGTATAGTGCATTGTAGACAGCAAAATTACCGATTTATTCTTCTTCGGAACAGATGAGCACAGTGATACATCGCCATCGTAGAAGCCACACAATGAGCTGCAAACTGAATGTGCAGGACTTTTCAGGAACTCACGCGGTGCAAATGTTTTACTGTTCCAACAAACGCAGTTTTCTGCCTTATCAATGTACTCGCCATATCCAACGTCGACAAAAATTGGATGCATTTATTGTGCGGCCTATATTTTTGTCATATATTGTAATTCAATATTCAGGACACGCTATTATAGCTATATACGTAAAACTTAGTTTGGCATATATTTTAAAATTAAATATTCTTTTGTAGCAGTAGTTTATATTTCCATTTACTGTTATTGTGATTGAATTAAAAATGTTTTGTTTGTTTTAAAACAAAAAAAAACAAAAAAAAAATAAATAAATAAAATAAATAAAAAAAATAAAACGTTTTCAAATTAAATATTTATTAACGTTTTTGTAAAACATTTGCATTGGTTTGAGTTAAAAATTGTTGTGTTCATTTTAGCCAACAATGTGTGTTTTATCGCTTTATGTACCAGCACGATACAGACATTAAAATTCACATACATGGATTCATATATCTCTGTAAACAAAATTGTGTTGTTTATAAAAAAATTAAGCTAAAGATAAGGCATTTTTCATGAAAATTTTGAAAGAATACAGAACAATTTTAAAAATTTAAACAATCGATAAATTGAGGACTATTTAATAAATTTGGGTTAAACCATCTGAACTCAACTTAAAATATGGCTGTTTTTTACATCACTGTTTCCAAATTGGCTGAATTTTGGCAGGATTAAAGTGTATCCGAGAAATAAAAAAAATCCTAAATTTAAGTTCACTGACGCATCTGGATCCGGAAATATGAGGTCTTGAATATCGGGAAAAACTATAAAAATGTACAAAGTTGTACTTACTTAATTATCATTTTCTTGATTAATATTATAGTGACGCAACTTATCAAGGTCGCATTTGAAAGGTTAATTAATTACCTTTAATTTGATATACAACATGATTTTTTTTTTTGGAAAGGTCAAAGGTCACATCTCTTGACCTATAATTCGGGAGGCTATAGCTGTAAAAACGACAATTTTAAAAATCTGAAAAAAATATATGTTTAAGATTGGTTCCTTCCCTAAAGTTCCAAAAAATTTCAGACTGGGGGTATGCTTGGATCCAGAAATATTTATCATAGAGTAAAGGTAGATATTTAACAAGTGAATTATTATTATTATGAATGCTGTTAGTGTTGGCGTTGTTGGCGTTGTTGACATTATTATGATGAATGTTGTTGTTGTTGTTGTTGTTGTTGTTGACATTATTATGATGAATGCTGTTGTTGTTGTTTAGTTTTATTATAAATGTTTTCAATTACAAATTTGCTATCAGCAGAATAAATTTTAGCTTGTAATTGTGTTTTTGAAATTGGTATGAAGCTGTGCTGCTTTTGAGTTCCCGGAATTGTACGTAATCCTATAAATCTATCAGTTAGCAATTTCTCTTCTTCTTCATAATCTTTTTCCGTTAAATATGCAAAGTTGCAGTTCTGAAGAGTTTGCTGACACCAATTATACAAGTGGAGAAGAGTAGTTATCTGATCTTCGAATGGACGTTGCAAGCTGGCTCTTCGTGCTTCACGCTTTACCGTTCCCCCAAGACCATCACTAGGTCCTTTGCCGTGACTGGTAGCAAAGAAATGCCACTCAGCGGAACAATTAAAATCTTCGCTATGATGGCATAAATTGGCAAATTTTTTTTTATTTTTAAATTGAGCGGAAGAATCATCCGAAAAATAAAAAATTTTCTTTGGTATTTTCAAAAACTTGTTTTTTAAAAACTCATTTAGGTGGCGATGAAATAAATGAACTGCTATGGTATTATGTATTAGACAGTCTGATATTATTATAAAATTTGTAGTTTCTAATTTTCCATTTTATTTGTAATAAATTGCTATTGGGTATAGTGTGGCCTGGCTATTATTCCATAAAAAGCCTTGCACAGAATCCTGAACCACAAAACTTGCATTTTCGGAGAAGTCGCAAATTACTAAATACTCATTTTCTTCCAACGCAGACTTTTTGTGAGCCATAAATGCACCCTGCTCTTTAGATACGAATGAATGGGGTAGAAGAGTTTGCAGTTTTTCGCATAAAGAATCCAGAAAAGAATCAGTTTCTTTAATAATAGTTTCCAAAGTGTCTCTAT
This sequence comes from Cordilura impudica, assembly GCA_963682025.1. Lineage (NCBI taxonomy): Eukaryota > Metazoa > Arthropoda > Insecta > Diptera > Scathophagidae > Cordilura > Cordilura impudica. Next base: position 108,038,473 of record OY821518.1, read on the forward strand.
CAACACTTATCCACTGTTTATATATGATTTCATCAATTTCATTTTCTAATAATAATTCACCAAGTTTCTCTTTAAAATTTTGTAATGGTATTTTCTCAAAAAAAAATTTATCAAGATGTAACGGACAGCTAAGGAGACGGCACGTTCTTTCAAGCTAGGGCTCGCCGGATAGGGTGGGGTTTTTGACTCCTAATTTGCCCAAAATTCCATAACCATTAACAAAAAAAAATCGAACGTGCAATAATTATAACCATAACTCTGATGTTATAAAACTATAAACAGACGGACAAATAATATACATGTTTACTAAGCTGAAACTAATATACAACTAACTATCGATTTTGCCAATTGTGATCATGATGATTTGACCACATGCCCGCACCAACCAATTAGTTCACCTTTTATCCTTTTGATATATTTTTGGGAACCCCGAAATCTTTCCAGTTTGGCTCTCTTTATTTCAAACTCTGTTTAGTTCATTTTAACTTCAAATGTTTTATTAAGTTTTCATGAATGAAACATAGTAACTACTGATTCGAACTCCCATATGGTAGGATAAGAACACTTTACATACCAAATAATATTAACAAATAAGAAAGTTAAGAAAAATAAGAGAAAGAAATAAATTTAAAAAAAAAAAGTGTTATAAAACAACAAAATTTATTGTAATACTTAAGATGATAAAATTGGAACTTACTCATTCAATCCAACGTTGCATAGGCCTGTGCAGGTGTTGTTGTTGTAGAGTTAATTAAATTTTATGTACGTATAATGAAGGTGAATTTGGAGTATGGAGAAGCATGGATTAACTTAAGAGAAATGTTGTTTACAAGAGTTATTTAAGTCAATATTAAAAAAAAAATTTTTTTTTTTTTTTTATGGATTAGTATAACACACATGCTTTTCTGTACTCTAAATGAATGAATTATATTAATTTGTAGAACGGTAGTAAATTTAGGGTAAGATAGGGAGAGTTAAATATAGAAATAATTAGGTTATGTAGGAAAATTTACATTTTAATAATTTAGAATTAGGTGTTAGGGATATGAAAATTAAATTAAAGGGAAATATCGAAAGATATGAAAATAATTTCTGTTGACGGTCCTAGGTATTGAAATTCGTAAATTTAGTCTCCGGCAGGTGGTGGTTTTGTCGTTGTTGGTAGTTTAAATCCGTGTTTTGCTTAATCAGATAAGGTAATCGAATTAGCTGTGTAGCTGCGAGCTAGCAGGAAATATCTCTGTGCCGCAAATTAGTTTTTTGTTTTTTCTTTTAATATCGCAATGATATTAGCGCTTAACCAAAGAGTGGTAATAGGACACATTAATAAAAACGTGTTCCTCAGTGTTACGTGTACACGTTGGTGGCTGACACGTGGCTTCCGGGGACAAAACCCCTGCCACGGATTCCAGTAAATTTCGGAAGGTGCTAATTTGAAAAGGATGGGATATTGTTAATATAAATCGAAAGACGATTTTATATAGAATTAACGAATAATTACCTTGCGATTTTTATTTTCTTCTTTATGATAAAAATCAGGAAAGGTAAAAGTTATATTATGTAAATAATTTAAAAGGCAAGACCGTACTCGTAAAAGTGTAGTAACTTCAACTATAATTTAATAATGTTGTACATCAACCATATAATTTATGTAAACTTGTTCAATTTGACTTTGATAGCAATTCTATTGTAGAACTTTTGCTTTCCCCGTGAACACTTTATATTTTATTTTAAGGTTTGCACTTAACAAAATTCAAGTTTAAAATCCAATTTTATCTCGAGAGCTTTCACAATCGTACCAAACGTTTAATAGCTAATGATCTCGGTAGTTACTATGTGATTAACACATGCCAATTATTCTTTTTTTTTTTTTTTTTTATAAAACTAACGGGATCTTTAGTGAGTGAGTTCTTATTTCTTCTTCAATTTCATTTATCGAAGTGGAGACTAATGAAATTAAAACATCAATGAGACAGTGTTGGGTAAATGTTGGTAATAGATAATTCGAAATAGTGTTGGTACGGATGGGTTTTAAGGGAGTAAATAAAATAACATGTATCAAACAAATTGAGGTTGTGCAACCGTCACAATTTTGTATATCTGGACACATGCTACATCTGCCAAGGTAGCAATTTGGTGATGGGGGATTGCATATAAGTCTTTTTAAACAATCTTTAAAAGTTTCCAGCTCAAAATCCTGCACATTTTCTGTCAATTTTTCCAGGTTTATTGCGTGGAGCATTAGTTTTGTATTTTGATGTATTTTACAAACACATACATTATGGCTTCCTGACGCATCTGCTAGAACCACATTTTTTGGCCGAAGTTCACAAAATTTAGAAATTCCAATAGTTATCCCTTCATGTTTTTCTTTAAATAAAGCATAAACTTCTCGAAGATTTCCGAGTAAAAGTCTTTTATTTTTTGTTTACATCCTGGTAGACATCTGCTGACATCATCAGTTTCATAAAAGATTTTCACCAGATCAACAATTTGTAATGGCAATCGTTTTCCAAGTTTTGGATTCGGTGTACACAATACGCCTTCTTTCTCAACCAAGTTTTTTACCTTTCGTGCCATGAAATTTGTTATTTGAAATTCCTCCTCCATTATTTTCAATGTCCAGCTTTTAGTTAAAATAGTTAAAAGTTGAATTTTATCACTGTTTTTATACCCTATACCACTATGTGGTTTGGGTATAATGACTTTGTGCTGCTGTTTGTAACAACCAAAAATATTTGACCTAGACCCATCTTTAATTATACCGATCGAATCAGAATCACTTTCTGAGTTGATTTAACAATGTCCGTCCGTCCGTCCGTCCGTCTGTGTGTCCATGTAAACTTTGTAATCAAACTGCAGGTCGCAAATATGAATATATTTTGATAAAATTTGGTACATAAGCTTTCATCGGCCATGGGATGAACGCTATTGAAATTGGTGAGAATCGGTCCATGTTCAGACCTAGCCCCCATACAAATTACCCTTATGAAATCGACATAAATTGTCATAAGATCCAAATTGTCATATAGATCTTACTCAAATTGGGTTTATATGCGTTCATTACATCCATTAATGAGTAGTCCAAAAATTATCCCCATATAGAGCTGCTTCCCGATTTTCACTTAAATCTATTAAAAAACAAAAATATTGCACTGATTCTTCTCAAATTTTGTTTGTATATATTTTTGCAAAATACAAGAGACTTTACCAAACATGATCAGGATCGGTCCATTTTTGGACCTAGTCCCCATATAGATATAGCATCCGATATGAACTTTTTCATATCTGCAGCCAAAAAAATTAATAAAAATCCCACTCAAATTTGGTTTTTACTTATTTTCTATGTCCAGTTAGTTGGGCCTAAGAGATAGGGTTTCTAAACGCATGGTATAGGGCATCGTATAGTCGGTCTAGACCGACTATAATTTTCTTACTTGTTAGTTATTGATTTAAACTTTTCTTTTAGTTGTTCGATTATTTCCGATTCTGGGCATACGTGAGAGGTTGAAGGTGTTGAATTTGGGAAAATGTTGGTTTTAATTGATGTTGTTATTTTTTCTAACTTTCTAGTTGTATACCCTTTTAATGGAATTTTTCTCGAACATATTGGAGATTCTTGTAAATTTGTTAAACTTTCGTTTAACTTAGAAATTCGAACATCTCCCGAAACTGATGCTTCACTTTCCGAGTCTGAAGTCTCGTTTTCTGGCTCGTTCATAGATTGAATATTATTGTTTACACTTCCTTTTAATTTATAAAGTTCTCTTCTGCATATATCACATATTTTATTTGATAATGAAATGTTATTACTAATTCCAGTCATCCATTGCTGAACTTTTCGAAGTCCTCTTGCATTCCGGACATGAGCAACCTTTTTAAATGGATTACAACAATATATTGTATTAAATGACATATTGTTTACAGAGGCAAAAAACAATCATTTTGAACACTTTTGGTTTTATTTAAAAATATTGATTTTATAGCAACACATGTGGTTTTTTAAAGCAACGTGCTTAGAATGGTTTTTTTTCGTGGTGCTTCCTTTGACTTCTCGTTTTTCAATAATTTCTCTATATCCAAGTTATTTGACACTACGAACCACACCCGACAACATTTATACTGTTGTCTCGCTCTAACATAATTACCTGTCAAACCAACCCTAGCACAGGACTGTACTGAGTACAGTACAGAGCTAAAGAACCAGAAACAAATAGCAGCGTGCGTGCATAGCCCGCCGACGCTCACGAGCACAACCAACCACATTCATAAACAGTAACAGTAACAGCACCGACTTTTTAAATATCGACCTTTACTCTATGATAAATATTTCTGGATCCAAGAATACCCCCAGTCTCAAATTTTTTGGAACTTTAGGGAAGGAACCAGTCTTAAACATATATTTTTTTCAGATTTTTAAAATTGTCGTTTTTACAGCTATAGCCTCCCGAATTATAGGTCAAGAGATGTGACTTTGGACCTTTCCAAAAAAAAAAATCATGTCGTATATCAAATTAAAGGTAATTATTTAACCTTTCAAATGCAACCTTGATGAGTTGCGTAACTATAATACTTTTCAAGAAAATGATAATTAAGTAAGTACAACTTTGTAAATTTTGACCTTTTTTACGATTTTCAAGACCACATATTTCCGGATACAGAAGTGCCAGTGCCCTCAAACTTTGCACTTATTTTAGTTCTGTAATAATCTGTCTTCCTACGAAAAATCATACAATTTGGAGAAGGTAGTGTACACCCATTGGTTTATTTGACATGGAATTACCCATTTTCGTTATGTGTATATAATTTTCGAAATAAAATTTTTAAATTATTCGTTTTTTTTTAGTATTTTATAGAATTGTATTTTATGTCATTTTAAGACAGTCGGAAAAATATTTTTGCTATTATTTCTGTGGCAATATGACATAATATTTTAAGTCGATTATTCTTGTGTTGAGATAGATTTAGATTTAATAAAATATTTTTAACCCAATAAGTAGACAGAAAGGTTGATTTTTAAAACAAATATATAATTTAATAATATTCTATATTTATTGTAAGATTAAAAAAAATGAATTTGCAGAAAACCAAAATCGTAATTAAACTTAAGATATTCTAATGTATTGGAGACTATAGTTTTAATATCTTGAAATCGAGACAAGAGCTTCTGATAAAAATTTAAATGAGAAAATGGAGATAGATGTTTTTGTTTAATTATTTCCATTAAGAAAGGATGAAATTAAAAGTAGACAGTTTCAGACTTTTCTATAACAAAATAATAAAAAAAAAAATAATTTCAACCTAACGCCCTCAGCCAGCGTGCACATTCTGCAAGGTTTCAAATCTAAAAGTTATTCATCTTCTAGCAAATTGTCCTTTCCTACACAATATTCGTTTAAGATTATTTAACTTCTCCAATGGAACCAATCATGTAAAACATCCATCAGAAGACAATGTGAAAATAATATATCAATACTTACAGTATTGTAATATTTAAAATGCTATTTAACCATTATTTTTAATCCACTTGCTAATTGTAGATAAAATAGCTTAAGATGCTAGTGCTCTAGTTTTTAAGATTTATTGTAATTTCAATTATAATAAATATCAGAGCGACAATAATAATAATAAATGTAATTATTCATAATTTTCATCAAATTTACATACAGAGAACAGATTCATTGTGGCTACCGAATTTATTGCCAACCGAATTGCAATAGTGCTAATAACCAAATTTAGGGTTCATTATGATTTCAACTATATAACCTTAACAGTAAATATTTTATCATAATAGAAAATTTACAGATGCTATTAAATTTCTGTTGATACATTCGAAAAAACGGTTGTTCCACTTTAGAATCGGTTGGCGAATATTTTTCTGTGTGTAGTTAAATCTGGATGATAATACAATACGTCTTCTGTTTTTAAATAATAAGTGTTTATGAATTCCATCAACAAGTGGCAACATATACAGTAGATCCTTTTTCTACTTAGAGTTAATTTATTTTGGTGAGTCGTAACAAATTTTAAATCGTAATATTTATTAATTTGAGAAGCTCTTCTTCACTTAAAGATTTCTTTTTATAATACACTCCCATATTCTTTGGCAAATCTCAACCATTTAATGTCAAATACGTTTTTTGACGCATTTTCAAAGTCCAATATATTATATTTTTCCATTTCATTAACAACAATTTTTCTTAATCCTATTGTTCTAATGAATTGATAGCAATCTCGAGGATGATGGATTTTTCCTGAAGTATTTTTTTCTTCTTTGTTATATTGCAGAATGATCATTATCACACTCCATATGGGTGTTACCAGGGAAATTATGATCTATAATGCTTATATTATTATTTAATTGAAAAAAAATTGCAAACATAATTGCAATGTAAGAATTTTTGTTTTGACCTGGGTAGCAAAGACTGTAGAAAACACGATGAGTAAAAATACACGAACCTATTTCGTTTCCACCTCTTTTAGCTATAGCTGCATGCCGCATGTAGCATATTGGCTGATTAGTAGCACAGTAATTAATTGTAAGATTAAATGTCCATGACAATGATGTTCGAAAAAATGGTTTAGGAAGACACTGCTGCAGATCAAAACAATATACTTTTGTGAAGCCTTAGTCAAAGATTTCTACTTATAACTTTTTGTTAGATTCGTATGCTTCTTGTGCTAGAGTGTGATGGTTTGTTTGTTCTAATTTTAGGGAATCAAGTTTTACAAGCGCGGCGACTTGTGTTACATTTTAGTAAATAACAATTTATGACATGTGCCGAGCTTATGTTTCTTAAATTTCAGATTATGTTGAACAATAGTGAAAATTTTGAAAGCGACACAAAATGTTCGTATTTATCACAATAAAGACGATAATGCTTAGAGGTATCGCAACGAGTATTTTGTGATTCATATGAAAGAAAACTTTTTATAAAATTTAAAATATTATTTTCCTTTTCCGTTTTCCTTAATGTTTTCCGCGTAAATCTTCGTAGGTACTATGATCATTTGTTTTCACAACCGATTTAGTAAATTGTTCTGTCTTGGATAAAGTATATCTAAAACGTTTTTGGCATACTGAAACCCATTCCTTACTGATATTTAAAAAATAATTGTAAAAATGAACTCTTTTTCTAGGATTTGCTTCGCTTTTAAATTTTTTTATAGTTTTTATTTCTTCAACTTCGACTAAGCCAGCAACAACCGCTTTACGCAAACTATGTAATCCATGCACCCAGTATTGCTTATGTATTATTTGCTGTTGTTTATATGATATTTTATCAGCGCATTTCTTTCTCCGAGGTTCCAAGTTATTTTGCCAATATCTTCCGCAATAACTACTTCATTTTCAACCGAAACCACTTCATTCGCATTATCCTAAATTTTAACTTATTTTAAATAAATAAATATTAATACTACAATACGTACAATATTATTTTCTAAATATGCGCTGGATGCAATTACACCACCTCAATTGAAGTCAGGATCAACGCACAAATCATCACTAGAAAAATCAACATTATTCAAATTTTCCACTTCAAATATTTTTCCGTCGTATGAAATATGTATGCAATAAAATGCAATGAGCACATAGAAAAACACACTTATGTTGAATTAAGATACCGTTATGTTTAAAAGTCTTTTTAACAGAACATTCTATGTTTTACAAAAATGAATATTTTGACTATCTGAATATTTTAGTTTTAGCATAAGAACTTAAGTCCACTTATGTATGGAAGTTTTGAAAATCAGTTTTTTACATAATAGCTTAGTTCAATACAAGATGTTTGTTTTTACTAAATTTATATAAAAATTGTTAGTATTTATTGAACTTAAGTTGATATTAGTTATTAAGTTGAAAGCTTTAAAGACCAATGTCGCGTTTAAAATTAAATAAGTCAAAAAATTAGCTGTTTTTGGGGGTTCTTACCCCACCCCTACCCCAGTAGTAAAGTTATCCAAATTATCTTGGTTCACGACCTGTCTGACGTGATTATCTACAAAACGCTGCTCGCTGCATCTTGACTGCTGGTTCTCGAGAAAAATGACGCCCAGTTTTAAAAAAGTGATTTCGAGCAAAATGTATTTAAAGCTTTATTACAAGAATCTGCTATATTGTCCTACAAATATATATATACAGATATACACTTGTGGACATACAATTAAGTCATTCATGCAATATATTTTTTTGAGTGAAAAAATAATGGTACGTTATTTGTTGATTCCCTCAAATTTTTCCAAATATGCAGTACCGTTATGAAAATATTAACATTTCAATATTAACATTTCAATGTTTAGTTTTGTAAATAATCAAATAATCAGTCATTTCTTAAAACATCGCCGAAGTTAAGTGGATACATAATTAAGTCGTTTTGTATTAGGAAAACTTTATGGTTACCAAAAGGATTCTGTCGATCTTTTAAAACGTTTTAGCACCTATGCTGTAGTTCCAGTTGACATTGTTAAACTATGGCTAAAAATAAGTGCTGCACAACCGCTGAAAGGGAGATAATTAGAATTGCTTCCAAAATGATGGTTCAATTGCTGAAGTGATGAAAATATTGTCATTATCGCGCGCAAATGTTGTTAAGGCAAATACATAAACAACATAAACAACGCAAAAAGACACAAGCGGAAGATAGGCTTATGCATGGTGTCTGATATTGACACTAAAATATCGGCAAGGACCCCAAAGAAGGCTTCTGACTGAAAATAACTGCCGCATAGCGAGAAAAAAACCAAATGCGTAAGAAAAAATATTCAGCAGCGTTTGCGGTTTGCAACAACCTAACTTCGTAAGGATCGAAATTTTTGGAAATTAATAGTGCGGAGTGATGAAGCAAAGTTCAACGTTTCCGGAAAGGACGGCAGACCCTATGTGCAACCACCAGTCAACAAATATTTGGACCCAACGTAAACAAAAATAAGTAAGAAAATTATAGTCGGTCTAGACCGACTATACGATACCCTATGGCATATAAACCAATATAAACCCAATTTCAGTAAGATCTATATGACAATTTGGATCTTATGGCAATTTATGTCGATTTCATAGGGGTAATTTGTATGGGGGCTAGGTCTGAACATGGACCGATTCTCACCAATTTCAATAGCGTTCATCCCATGGCCGATAAAAGCTTATATACCAAATTTCATGAAAATATATTCATATTTGCGACCTGCAGTTTGATTACAAGCTTTACATGGACACACAGACGGACGGACGGACGGACGGACGGACGGACGGACGGACGGACGGACGGACGGACATTGTTAAATCAACTCAAAAAATGATTCTGATTCGATCGGTATAATTAAAGATGGGTCTAGGTCAAATATTTTTGGTTGTTACAAACAGCAGCACAAAGTCATTATACCCAAACCACATAGTGGTATAGGGTATAAAAATGCACTCTGGGCAGGGCTGCCAGATTGATTTTGTGAAAAATCGTCAAATTTCCGACAAAAAGTAAAATTATCGTCAAACCAGTAAAAAAAATCGTTAAAATAAATAAAACGAAATTTAATACGTTTTTAAATAATTATTCAAATTTTTATTTAAAAATATAATAAACAAACAAAAACTTAACAATTCATTGTACATAAACTTTTTTTTATAAAAAAGAAAATTACATATTTAATATGTATTAATAGAGATCAAAAATAGATACTTAAATAAACTAATTAGTTTTTAACATATCTAGTATAAAAATATTTTTTGAGATGAGCTTTCAATACATTTAATAATGTAAATACATATTTCAGAAAGAAATTATAAATAAATATCTGAATTAAACATTTTTAGCAAGTCAGATGTTATTACAATATCAAAACAGTTTGATTCACTTAGTTTTAAATAATCTTTAGAATAGAGGATACCTTCCATTGAATCTTTTTCAGGAGAATTTCTGAGTTTTGTTTTATTTAAATTTACCTGGCTAAAAATTCTTTCTACATTGGCAGAGGAATGAGGTAAAACCATTATCTTTTGAACAAATTTTGTCAAGATAGGAAAAACGTATGTGGAATCTCCTCGTTTTAAATCAGAAATTTTTTTCCAAAAAGTTAATAAATTTACTTCAACAATACCAAAAATTTTATTGTAATCTAAAAATTTCAAATCGCGAAATTCAGAATCTAAATCTTGTTTTTCTTCTTCATTTACAAAATCTGGAAATTCTTTAAATATATCAAAAAATGAATTACTATTTTTCGACATAACAAAATTTGGATTTATCATTCTCAAACTTTTAGTATGTCTCTCAAAATCAAATCTTTTTAAGATTTGTTTACATAGTTCAATGTAAAAATTCACACAGTTATCTTTTACTTTGTTAACTGCAATTTGATTAAGTTTTGTTTTTAAAATAAGTTCTTTAGCATATCGCCTAAATATACTTCATTTTTTTCCAAAAAATTATTACGGTTCATATCTACTAAATGTATTTTATCGGTCATTACTAATTCATTTTTTAAAAAGTTACTAAAGACTGTTTTAAGAAGCTTTTCCATTTGTAAATATAAATTATGAATTTCCGTGGTTTCGCTTTGAAACATTCTCTTAATGTTATTTATAATTCCAAGTATGTATTTTAAAAAAGATAGATAAATTTGTGTACTTTCATTTAAATTATCCAAAATTGTTTTGGCTGTATCAATTTTGTCTATATTGGCAGCAAAAGAAAAATAAAATTTTAAAGCTTCATACAATTCTAAAATTCGATTTACAACAGCTTCTAACGATAACCACCTAGTTTGACTTGGATGTAACATTTTTTTTGGTCTTAGATCTAACAATTTTTGAATATCCTTATATTGATTATACCTTTTTGGACTATTAGACAGATAATTAAAAATGTTCCTGGCCAATGTTTCAACTGCCAAAGGCAGTTCCAAACATGCGTACGAAGAGCACAATGCCAAAGAGTGGCAAATACCTTTTATAATAAACAAATCAGGTATATCATTTTTGAGCAACTTGGCTACTGAATGCGTTTTACCAGTCATTACTGCAGCTCCATCTGCTGCAAATCCTATCATGTTTTTTTTGCAATCACTGTTGTTTTTTTTAAATTGATCTACTATTAATTTATACAAACCATTAGCATCATATTCATCAACATTCAGTAATCCAAAAAACAGGTCATATATTTTAAAATCAATACAAATCGTTACCACTAAGCATAAAGACTTTGTATTCGAAACGTCTGTAGATTTATCTACGAACAACGAAAATGAGTTCGTTTTTAGTAATTGGCATACGTTTAAGAACTGTCTCTTTCCGATTACATTTTTAACAATTGCATTAGCTTTAGTTCGACCCAAGGTCATATTTTTAGCGAACTCAGAGTCCGAAAACGAGCTTTGCAAAACTTTCGTCATATAGTCTGCTACCAAAAAGGGAAGATTATGTTCCACCATGAAAAATGCCATTTTTAGTTCAGCTTTTTTTGGCCCAAGGTTTCTTTTTGAAACAAAAATTTCATTTATTTTTGCCTGACTAAGATCAGTAGCCTTTTATGCAGCTACATGTTTTTTTGTTTGGGGATGAGACAATAAATCAGATTTACCAGATGATGCTTTAAGGGTTGATTGGCACAATTTACAAAAAATTACGTTGTCCCGTTTATGGGCCCAAGTTTTGATTTCAGGAATTTCAAGCCAATCTTCCTTTAGTTTACGTCGTTTTCTTTTAATCTAAAAAAAACAATTTGTACAAATAAATATGTGTCTGTAAAAACAATATTTTTAAAACTTACTGATGTCGAACTATCAGATGTATCACAATCAATAACAAATTCATCTTCCTCGTCATCGTCACTGTTGGAATCTATATAAAATATTTTATTAGTTTTGATTTTTTAATTTTACTTAAATTTTTACTTGCCTTCAACTCTTTGCAAATATTCTAACATCTTAAAACACAAATTATTTATATGCCTTATAATTTTTTGTCGAATAGAAACAACCGTTTTTTTTTTTTTTTTGTTGATATTTTTCTAAACAAAAAAGGTAGTGAATGCATACAAAAATAAAATCAAAACTTCACACATACACATGTAAAAAACTTGTATACTTCTAATGACCTTTTTACACTTTACTGAGGTGACATCAAAAAACTAGCAGTTGTCTCTTTTTAAAATAAGTTTTTTTTTAATGTTGCCATGACAAATTATAGAAAAATATGACATATGAGCAAAAATCCAGAGTTGTCATGTATAAAGCTGCCATATTTTAGGATAACAAAAAATCGTCATTTTAGGAGTAAAAATCGTCAAATCGTCATTTGACATTTTTTTGGTAAAAAATCGTCAAAATGACGATAAATCGTCAAATCTGGCAGCTATGACTCTGGGATATTATTCAGGCAGAATGGAACAATATTACTTCTCAGCAGCATTACGCTTTAGCTAAAACAATGCCAAACGGATGTCCCGAAGTAATCCTCCAAAGAGGGGACCCAACAGAATACTAAAGATTCAAAACAGTTTAATTTAAAATAAATCAATTTTAACAAATTTTAACGATTTCTTTTCAGATGACTTTATTATATGTCCATACAAAATATGAGACAGACATTTGCCTTGTACAAAAAAAGGTATTTACAATGAATTATTTTTTAAGTTTTTGTAATTAATTAACTGTTAAATATTTAAACTAAAGAAATAGATGTTGCTTTTGTTCAAATTTTTAGTAAAACTTTATAAACTATATAATTGACTAAATTGTATGTCCACAAGTGTAGCTCTGTGACTCCAAAAGTAATTCGAATTTAAAAAATCCTTCTAGACCATTATTTTTGAAGAATTTTAGAAGACACATATGAAAGAAAAAAATTTAAAATACTATTTTTTTTAAACCGCAGGTCTTACCTTAAGTCGGCTTAACATTTTATGTCATATTGATACAAATTTTATTTTCTTTCAATATTCAAATATATTTTTTTTTTTGTAATATTTCGATTATTTTTGCGCAATTGATGATTGTTCTATAATATTATTAATTTTTATTTCAAGTAAATATTTTTCAAAATGAGTACATGATATTTCATAAGTATGGTTGTGCACTACGCAGCACAGTGGACCATTCGACGAGCAGGCGGTCAAAAATCTATAAGTTTTGGTTGGATTGGAATTTTGATATGCGGTTTTTTTTTTTGTTTGGTAGGTGAGACTTTAGCCTTTAAGTTTTGCTACAAAACGTAATTCTTCACCGAAAATAAAAAAAGTTACGGAGGGTTTAAAATACATTTTCATTTGTAGTTGAATTTTAGTACAAAAGTAAAGTGTTAAAAGGTAAAAAAAGGTTTTTTTAATATAATGTCTTATTTTTTCAGTTAATTTTACAACTAATAATTTTTAAAAATTTTTTAAGTTAATTTTTTCAGAAAATGCCAAACTTTGGCCCCCGTAAAATTTTTAGTCCTAATGTGCACAAGGGCCAAAGGTTGTTTTTTTTTTTTTTTTGAAAGATCCCGAGTTAAAATATAATTTATTAAGCAGCGAACGTAAAAGTTACCTTATATTGATTCAAGATAGAGAAGTTTCAATGAAAAACTCGTTTTAGTTAATTTTTTTTTTTATTGTCTTTTTAAATATTTCTATTTCAATTTTTATGTTAATTTATGAAATATGACAATTTTTATTGTAAATTTACAAAATATATAAATTTTCAAATCAAGAAAATTTTTAATTATATAAAAAAAAAGTGTAACTTATTGTTAGTGTAATGAAAAAGTACTTTAAATCAACCAATTTTAGTAAAAATTTCTTCTAAATAGCCTTGATTTTCATCTTCTAGAAGTTGTTTAGCTTCTTCGTCTAATTCAATAGAGGTAGTTTTCCATTTTTGACGAATGTTGGACATATATGGATCTGAAGTGCACAACAAAATAGTTATAAGGTCTTCATTAGTACAACAGCTGGACATTTTCCTTGTGTTGTGCTCGCGAAAGAATCTGTAGTCTTTGTTCGTTTTTTCTTGCGCTTCTTCAGATGGATCTCCTATTGGTAGCATAATGTTTTGAATTATTTGTTCCCCATGGTACAAAATTTTATGAACTGTGGATGGGATTTATTTCCAAGAGTATTTTTCATTATAAAGTATAGCTGTTTTATTGGCGTACTCTCCAAATTTTTTTGCATTTATCTTTCTGCTGCATGCTAGAACTTGTAATATGATTTTGAATCGTCTTATTAACTCATGATCTACACCTGTAATAGATGCTACAGTTTCCGGATCGGAAAAGATTTCCTTGCAGTATTTCCATCATTTGTGTTTCCTTCCCCTTGTTTTGTTTGGTCGATTACGAGGCCTAACTGTATATATTTTTGTTGAATTTGTATTTTTTTTTTGCTTTCTTTTTTCTTCATTTTCTTTGTTTTTTCTCACTGTTTCGCCTAACGGACCAAATTCCAAATCATAACCCAATTTAAGAATATGCTCCACGAAACGTATTCTAGCATGAAGAGGGGACATTCAAAATTCGTAGGCTTCCTTTAAACTATCGTCTTCTGGTGGGGGTTGGCTTAATTGACTTGATGTCTTTTGGCATATAATGCAGCTTGACGTTGACTTTGTTCCAGTTAAAGCTTGTGCAACTTTTCCATCAATCATTGTGAGACACATTTTAAAATGTACTTGAATGTCTTGGTCATCAAATTTAAATATTATTGGTTAATTTGATCTGTTATTTTTTGAACTTCTTCAGTTATGACATCTTTGGTTTCCTTTTTGAATGCAAATTTTATTGGTCTGCAATACTTTGTTGAAGAAGGAATTTCATTTTTCCATATATCAATTTCTGTTGCTCTACTAGTTGACGGCTCTAAGACGCTATACCTTTTTGTTAAGCGCAATGGAACGAAAGATACCATAAATAAATTAGCATCAGATGAATTTTCGGCATTAAATTGCTTGTATTGTTTCTGACCAGAGGATCCATCACATCCCCATTTAGAAATTAAAGTAATGCTGCCATTACCAATTTTTTTTTAAATGATCAGTATCAAGCGTATTTAGCAATCGTTCTGCAGTATGTTCAAGGACATCTTGCAATTTTATTTCTGCTGATGTTGAAGTGACACTAATAGCAGATTTTGAAGGTAAGCATTCTTTTTGGGCAGAAACTAAATCTCGATACTCTGGAAAAATCCCACAATTCTTTTCATTGGTTCGCTTCCGCAATTCCTTATATTGATTTTTTCAATTTTAAATCCAAAAATAGGGCGAACGCTTCTTCCGGCATAAATTTCTTATCTTCAATTGGTGTAGGAATGCTTTTCAAAATCCTCTTTGTGCGCCTTGGGCTCGCTTCTACTATTTTTTCAATAATTTCAATTTTATTTTTTTTATTTTGAGTTGGTTGAATTTGGTGCAAAAATGAATCCTTAATAATTCTTTGAGAAATTTCTTCATTGATATTCTCCAGCTTGCGCCTTCGAGATCTTTCACTACATCCGTCAATTGGTTTTGCTGGTAGACCCTTTTTTCCACTTTCGTTGGCAGTTGTAGGTGTACTCTCAAAAATAAGTTCCTTTATTAACCCGTCTTGGTAACATTTGTACATCTTTGCCTTGCTATGAGAGCATTCCATGTACCGTCTTTTCAAATTCGATGCAAAATTAGTAATTTTTCCTTTGTGCATTTCAATGTCTTCTAGGTTACAATTCTTAAAGAAGTCGTTGCTCACTATGTGCAAAATGACATCGTCTACATCATTTCGTTGAAAATAAATATCTGCCAGATCTCTGTAACAGTACTTAGCCATTGCACAAATTGTAATGAATAATAATTGTCGAAACATTACTATAAATACTCTTTCTTGCAATTATGTAAAATAAAAATTTTTATCTTTTATTTCCACTTTTAGAAGCATAAAAAACCCACACCCTAACCCCTTTTAAAAGGTGAAGCATACCTGCTCATATCTTAAAGGGCTATGTCGCAATAGTTTTTTTTACCATTTACCTGTTATTTAAATTGTTTCCCATTTTGTCAGGTATTTAAACTATATAACTATAATTCAGATTATTAATGTTTTTAAAAGATACCTATGCAAATGTACCTGTAACAATTAAGCGCATTATATCTCAACCCTTTTTTATAAGTATATAACAACTCCTGATAACTTTACCGACACGCAAAAAAAATACACCGCGGTGCACCGGTACGAACAACTTTTGTATTCATAACACTCAGACGGAGGGACGGACATCGTTTAATCGACTCAGAAAGTGTTTTTGAGTCGATCCGTATAATAAAAGATGGATAAAGGTCCAATATTTTGGGCAGTTACAAACATATCCTAACCACATAGTGGACAACTTATGTATTCATAAATTTTGCAGAAAATATCTAACCTTGGGTTAGAAAAATTGTTCTGGTGCACACGGGCGGAAACTGGCGGGTGTATAATGGGGTATAGGAGTATAGGGGAGGGTTTGGACTATAGAAAAGTGCAAGATTTTTTCTGACTGCTTTTGACTGGCAGGCAGTTATGCTCTATTAAGTAGGAGATTTTCGGAAAATTATGACCTTTTTTTAAAAATTTTGGTTTTAAATTTCAGTATGACTCAGTGATTTTACGTTTTTAACATTAATAGTATGGAAGCCGCGAAATTATACAAAATTTATTTCACTTCAAAATCTTTTAAATCAAAAAAGTTACAGTCATTCAAAAATAAAAATTTACAAAGAAATTTTTAATTTTAGCAAAATACTGAGAAAGCCCATTTTCGAAGACCCTGTTTGCTGTGATATAGTTGAGATAGAGTCGCAATATTTGGCTCCCGAGGTTTACTAGTATTTACTTTCAAATGAATAACATAACTTTAAAATCGGTAACAAAAAAAAAATGATTTTTGGCCGCCTTCTCAAAATATGGTCCACTGTGCGCAGGCGTTTTTATACCCTATACCACTATGTGGTTTGGGTATAATGACTTTGTGCTGCTGTTTGTAACTACCAAAAATATTTGACCTAGACCCATCTTTTATTATACCGATCGAATCAGAATCACTAGCTGATTCGATTTAACGATATACGTCCGTCCGTCCGTCTGTGTGTCCATGTAAAGCTTGTAATCAAACTGCAGGTCGCAAATATTAATATATTTAGATTAAATTTTGTATATAAGCTTTTATCGGCCACAGGATGAAAGCTGTTGAAACTGATGAGAATCAGTCCATGTTAAGACCAAGCCCCCATACAAATTACCCCTACGAAATCAACATAAATTGCCATAAGATCCAAATTATCATATAAATCTTAGTCAAATTGGGTTTATATGTATTAATTACATCCATTAATCAGTAGTCTAAAAATGATCCCTATTGGGCAACTCTTAGTCATAGCCCTCATATAACGCCGCTTCCCGATTTTCGCTTAAATCTATCAAAAAACAAAAATATTGCACAGATTTTTCTCAAACTTTGTTTGTATATATTTTTTCAAAATATAAGTGACTTTACCAAATATGGTCAAGATCGGTCCTTTTTTCGACCTAGTCGCCATATAAATGTAGCATCCGATATGAAATTTTTCATATCTGCACCCAAAAAAATTAAAAACAATTCACCTCAGATTTGGTTTATGCTCATTTTCTATATCGAATTAGTTGGACCGAAAGATAGGGTCTCTAAACCATGGTATAGGGTATCATATGGTCATATGGTCTAGACCGACTATAACTTTCTTACTTGTTTTGTTTTCTTTTACACCAATATCTTCATTTTCTTCTATGAAAAACGCAGAAGTTTTAATTGCTTCATCAAATCACACAGCAATATATGTTTTTTTTTTTTTTTTGGCAATGGCTACATTTTTTCACTGGCGTCATTTCTGTTCCTCATGTCTGCCTGCATTGCTTGGCATACATTTTCTTCATATATAAAATATTAAAGCTGACTATAGTTAACCAATATTTTAATGTATTAATACAAAAGAAAACAAGTACAAATAATGTACCAACAAGGCGGCCGTCAGATATTTTGGTGGTCGAGTATGTAGAACGCTGGCCCTACAACTTTTTTGTTCATTATCAAATCCAAGTCAATATAATTATAATATACAATTTTTTTTCTCTCATTCATTTTATTAAAAATTTATTGTTTTTCCATCATATTACTAATTATACAAAATATTCGTATAGATAGTTAACAAAAAATAACAGCAAAGTATACAACATTTATAATTAAATTTATATAATAATTATTTTTGTAATTCACATCTATTTTGCTTATCTTTTTGTTCCACAATTATATGGCTCAACCAAGGCCCAGCAACATTTATATATTTTTGAATAAATAAAAAAGGTTTTATTAACATGTTTCAACTAATATAGCTTTTGGCGCGAGCCGAAGCCAAAGAGTATCCACTTCCTCATATTACATGGTCCTTGGCCAGGATATTCATATCGTGTTATTGGTTGAGAAATTTATCGAAGTCATGAAACTGTGTTCTGATGCTTAAAACAAACATATAAGACTAACATATATCCCATATGGTCTAGTGGCTAGGATATCTGGCTTTCACCCAGACGGCCCGGGTTCGATTCCCGGTATGGGAAGATTTTTTTATTACAACCAATTACAGGAGATTATATGACAAATTTTAGGGATAATGTGTTTGGCAAGGTTTGGTAAGAAATATAAAAGCTCCTTTAGTTTTAGAGAAATTTTGGATTTTTTATACAAAATAACTATTTTATAGCAGAAGTTTGCACCAATTTTTGGTTCTTTTATTGTAGTGAATGCTAGAATTCTTAAATTGTAATTGGAAAAATTTTTATCTTTCCGTCGGAGATGAAAGATATCCCATATGGTCTAGGGGCTAGGATATCTGGCTTTCACCCAGAAGGCCCGGGTTCGATTCCCGGTATGGGAAAATTTTTTTTTAAAACTAAATCTTAATTTGAATAACTTGTTGAACTTCGCTAATATTTAAGTAAATGATTTTTTTATTATTTATTATTGGCGTTATTTATTTGTTGGCGCTTCCGATATTTAAATCATAATTATTAAACTAAATGACTAAAAAATATACCCAAACAAATTGTATTAAAATTTTCTGACCATGGGGGAAATCCGACGTCACGTAATTTGGCACATTCTTTGAAAGACCCAAATCTGAATTGTGTTTGTTTGTGTTTGTTATGGTGAATTCAAATTATGTGAAATGTGACTTATTATCACCAATACATGAGTATTAATTTTGACGTGGAACTTCAAATCAAGAACTAAGCGTCATATGGCAAGGTTTAAAGTTTGCAACCTCTTCAAAAACTTTTTTTTAGGGTTGCCACCTTCAAAATATTAAAATTTTAGCGGGACACATAAAATCACTTATACCTAAAAGCTAAATTGTTTAATTTTACCCCGTGGTACAACATTCGATATGAATTTGGCGGAAAATATTTTTAGGGTTGTCAAATCAAAAAACATTAAACTTTTGAAGGGAACATAAAATCCCCTATGTCTCGAAAACTAAGCATTGTAGAGCAAAATTGATTAGGTTTGTTTTAAATGAGAACACTCCATATGAATTGGGTGGTAACAATTTCTGTTTCTAACCTTGGAATCTCTTATACATATATAGAAAACTATGTATCGCAGAGTGGCTCACTATTGAATTTGTTTGCGAAAATCTAAATTTTTTGTTATTAGCGATTGGAAAAAGTTATTGCCATTTAATAGCATACATATCAGAACTAAGGCAGCCAAAATTTTTAAAATTTACGAAAATTCTTGGAGGGGCTTACTACTGAATAAAAACTTATAAAATTTAAGAAAATAGTTTTTTTTTTTCAAATTTGATCAAAAATAAACAATTATCCTCTTTTGTATAAATTTTAGACAAATATATCTTTTGGTGGACAAAAGGGATCAAGGAATCTAAGCCTCACAGGGGAAGTTGAAAGTGTTTTTTTTTTTTAATTTTAATAAAACCACTTAAAAATTGTTATTGTATAAATGGCACTATTTTATTCCTAATAATTTGAAATAGTGTGTCATATTTTTAATTCGTTTGAAATCATATATAAATAATTTGGAATCCTCAGAGCCTTGGGCCAGTAAAATGACAAAAAATGATATTTGGAAAAATAAACACCATCTTCCGCGAAATCTGCAGGCCATTAAATAAAAAGAAAGTATTATCAGAGCCCAAATTGCAACACTATAGCCATTGGAATTAGAGATTGACATGCATAGAATCAAAGTAAGTTTCCAATTAGTGTTAAAAATTATACATGGGAGACTAAGCCAGGCTTTGATTGACATAGAGACTTATGCCAAAGAAGAGCAAGCCAATTGAGTTAAGTCCCTGAGAAATCACTTGATACTACTAATGCATATGCATTTGAATTATTATATGAATTATGGATCACATACTAAAAATTAGTTAACATTAGTTTTTTTTTTATTATGTCTTAAAGAAAAAATTTATGTACTACTTTGTTTAATAAGGTAAGACAGATTATAGCAAATTATTGTGGCAAATTATATCAAATTTGAAGAGCGTAAACTCTAAACGCTCTTCTCTTCAGTGATTGAGACATTTAGTTCATCCATACGAGCAAATATGAATATATTTTGATGAAATTTGGAATATAAGCTTTTATTAGCCATACGACGAACGCTATCGACTTTAGTAAAAATCTGTTCTGTTTTCTGACCTGGTTCCATACAAATGACCCCCATGACCCCCCAAAAATTTGCAAAATACCTGATTTTTGATTTTGATTGTCAATAACTTCGTTAATATTTACTTTACAAAAAAAAAAATTGTTAGTAAAAGTTATAATACAAACACAGAGGAACAACTTGTGCTCACAAATTTTTTTTTTGTATTTCTAATATCTACTGAATTAAAAAGAAACGAAAAACCGTGAATTTGTTCGTACGTTCATATGGGTGATTTCATTTACTTATTTGTGGGAAGTTTTTTTTTTTTGGTTATGGCTTTGGTTTTTTTATTCTGAAGGGAGATACGTAGTTGATTTGCCCTTTAAATCTGATTTGTCATTGCTCGGCCCTAATAGACACATAGCTTCGAGTCAATTTATGAGAAACGAAAAATCATTGTTACGTAAACCTGAAAACAAAATTTTATATGATGAGGTTCTTAAAGAATATCTAACTTTGGCACATATGGAAATTATTGAAAATCCTGCAGCTGGCCCGAGTTACTATCTGCCCCATCATGGCGTTTTCAAACCTGATAGTACAACAACAAAGTTGAGGGTGGTTTTTAATACCTCTAGCGCTACGTCCAGTGGGACAAGTCTTGACGAAATTTTGCACGTTGGCCCCATTTTGCAAAAAGATTTGGTTTTCTTAGTTTTAAAATGGAGGTTCTATGAGTTCGTGGTCAATGCCGATATTTCAAAAATGTATAGGCAAATTTTAATCAACCCAAAGCATGCTCCATTCCAACGAATTGTTTTTCGTAGCTCTCCTGATGAAGAGCTTCAAGATTATCAGTTAAAAATTGTTACTTTCGGCGTCAATTGTGCTCCTTATTTGGCTCTAAGAACACTATTGCAATTGGCGGACGATGAAGAGGGCCGTTTCCCATTTGGCGCAAGAATTCTGCGAGACTCCATGTATGTCGACGATGCGTTGGTCGGAGCTCACAGCTCACCAGACATTATAAAGTTTCGTGATCAGTTGATAGCCATTTTAAAAACAGATGGTTTTGAATTGCGAAAATGGACAGCAAATTCTACAAAAATTTTACATGGGTTGCCCTCTAACCATTTATTAAATGAAAATTTTCTATGTCTAAATGACAAAAGTAATGCAAAGACTCTGGGTGTTCGATCGAATGCTTCAGCTGATTACTTTTATTTTGCGACGGAAAAAATTTCACTAAAATCATCTTACACCAAAAGAGAAGTTCTTTCCGTCATTGCAAGACTATTCGATCCTGCTGGTTTTCTCGCTCCGGTTATTATAACAGCGAAAATTTTAATGCAGCAAAATTGAGTGGGATGATAAAATAAAGCCGGTGGCTCTAAAAAATTGGCAAAGTTTTGTCTCTCAATATAATGATGTAGATTGAATTACTGTCCCTCGTTGGATCCAATATTCTCCAAATTATAACATCGAATTCCATGGGTTTTGCGATTCTTCGGAGCTGGCGTATGCGGCGACTTTATACGCCAGAGTGCAGATTGGCGAAAAAGTATTTACAAATCTTTTAGTGTCAAAGACAAAAGTAGCTCCAATTAAAAAGCCATCGATTCCACGTTTAGAATTATGTCGTGCGGTCCTATTAGCAAAGCTGGTCGATAGTAATATGCCTCAATTTAATTTGAAAAACTATTTGCTCTTTCTGTGGTCCGACTCAACGATAGTTCTTGTGTGGCTAAAAAAACCACCATGTAATTGGAAAACCTTTGTTGCCAACAGGGTCGCCACCATTCTGCAAAAGGTCGGTAACAATAATTGGTCACACGTAGGGTCTCAGGATAATTCTGCCGATCTATCAACCCGGGGGCTGATTCCTTCGGAGTTAAAATGCTGTAATCTTTGGTGGCATGGTCCAGATTGGTTGGAACTGCACAAATCTTCGTGGCCTTCATACCCACCTGATTATGAAACAAATGAAGAATTTAAAGTTGCTAAAGTTCATGTTGCTAGATCTACTGAAAACGAAGATATATTAGATCGATTCTCTAGTTTGCCCAAAGCCATCCATGTCATCGCCTACATGTTTCGTTTTTTCCATAGAACTCAACCAGAATTTCGAAATAAAATTAGATTTGAATCTTTAAAATTGTCAGCTGGAGAAATGCGCTTTGTCAAATATCGGCTATTCTCATTATCTCAGCAGATCCACTTTTCGAAAGAATTTAATTGCTTGTCAAACAAAAAGAAAATTGAATCTAGTAGCCCATTGCTGACGCTCACGCCTTTTTTGGATGATAATAAAATTATTAGGGCAAATGGTCGCTTGAGTGCATCTCCGCATTTATCTTATCACGAACGGTTTCCAATTACTTTGGCATACCATAGTAGAATAGCTCGTTTATATGTTGACTTCATTCACAAAATGGTTCATCATGGAGGTCTGAGGTTGGTTCATAGTGTTATTCGACATGAATGTTGGATAGTAAAGGCAAAAACTCTTATTAAAACACGTATCAACAATTGCAAGGAGTGTGTAGTGCATCGTAAATTACATCAAGGACAGATAATGGCAGCATTGCCCGAAGAGAGAACCACTTTGAGTCGCCCCTTTGCAAATACTGGCGTTGATTTTGCAGGCCCATTTGAAACTAAAAGCTTCACAGGTCGTTACTGTAGAATCACCAAGAGTTACGTGTGTCTCTTCGTCTGTTTCTCTACCACGGCGATTCATCTCGAGGCCGTTAGCTACTTATCAACTCCAGCCTTTTTAGCTGCATTAGCTCGTTTCATCACTCGTCGTGGTTGCCCAAACTGTCTTTACTCTGACAACGGTCGAAACTTCGTTGGCGCTGCGAAAGACATCGACGCGAATTTTGGAAAACGCGTAAAGGAGCTACGAGATACGGCTTTGTCAAAATATGAGCATCAACGCTTATCATGGCATTTTATTCCCGCTGCAGCGCCCCATATGGGAGGATTATGGGAAGCCGGCGTAAAAAGCTTTAAGACGCATTTCAAAAAAATGGCTGGTCAAATGAAGTACACCTTCGAAGAATTTTCCACTCTTTTGGCCACCATAGAAGCTTGTCTCAACTCACGTCCGCTTGGCCCACTTTCTGAAAATGTTGAAGATCTGTCTGCTCTCACTCCTGGCCATTTTTTGATTGGTACTGCGTTGCTTACTCCGGCCGAACCTCAAGAATTGACTCCGGTAATAAGTATCGTAAACAGATGGCGTAAAGTAAAGGCTATGCAACATGAGATCTGTCGACGATGGAAGGATGAGTATTTAAAAGAATTACATAAACGTAATAAGTGGTAATTTCCTCAAGTCGATTTACAAGAAAACGACCTCGTTGTCCTTCAAAATGAGCCGCTTTGCCCTACTAAATGGCGCTTAGGTCGTATTACTAAGATTTATCGTGGTTTATACAACAGAGTTCGAGTTGCCGACTTGAAAACCCAAAATGATGTAATCACGAGACCAATTCATAAGTTAATACTTTTACCACGTCACTCAAATTAAACAAAAAAAAAGGATAATTTCATTCACCCGCCACGATCTCTTCATTAGTCTTCTGACATCTTACGAACTAATAAGTCTTCTATTTTGCAGTTAATAATGGCAATTATTGCTGCCCGCTTTGCCACCACCTACCTGCGATCAGGGTATAATTTTTTCTTCGAGTACGAACTACCATCACTCTGGTCCATCGTCGATATACTATTCAACAAATGATGATTGGTGATGCCTATTTTGGAGAGAACCCTCAACTACATTGAATACGAGTGCAACAATTGACATGGCCTTTTTTGCCTTTTCATATTTTATATTATTAATCCTTTTCAAATATTATTCTCTTATCATAACTGAAATATTCCATTCACTCTTTTTACATACCATTATACTTGTATAATTTCATTCGTAATTTAATTGTTCATCTCCTTTATATACTTAATATCAATTGTAAAAATTGTACAGTACTTTAATTATTTCATTTTTATGGTGTGGTCCAAATAAATGTTGCACTATCGTCACAAGGGTGGCGGTATGTTAATGTACCGTCTAATCGGCGCTTTGGTGTCATACGACAAACTGTAGGATTTGCCAACTGACTAACCAGAGCAACGAGTTGGTAGTTCGGTTTGGCCGCCCACGAAGCGGTTTTTTCCGCCGCCGGCATATAAACGAGATGGCATCGTTTTTCTGACACATTATTGCTTCTATTCATAGATAATTTGTGCATCATAAAGAAAAGAAAACATCACCGATCAAGCGGCAACATTTAATAAAGATTTAAAGTTAGAAAAAAGAAAGAGTTTGTTTTTTTTTTATTTAATAAGGAATATCATATTTATCCTATTTACGTCCACCAGCAAAGTTTCCAGTGCATGCTGATCTATTTACAAAGTGGCCCAGGTACGTTTCTCCACCAACCACAACCCTTTTTTGGACAACCAGCCCTTCGGTGAATAAACAATATCAAACAAAGCATCTAATGTTTTCGAAAATTCTGCTTTTTTCTTTTTTTTGATTTTCACTTTTTTCTTTACAATGTTTTTGCAATAATCTCCCCTCTGTGTATAGTTTTTCTAATTTGGTTATACAGTGCCTTGTTTCTTTAACTGGAATTCTGGCTTCTTTCCAGAATGTTATAATATCTTTTACGGTTATTTTAGAACTCTCGCGTAAATTTAGCTTTTCAACGCGAATATTAGATAGTAATTTATTGCCACTTAAATTATTAGAATATCAACCAAATAGATAAATGAATAGACATCTTATTATTACTTTATTAATTCACTCTCCTACGTCTAGTTTGAAATACTTATTGGAAATAAAATCAAAATATCAACGTCGAGCTGTGAATAAAGATAATGATCAAAATACATCGAATTGTGAGTAAACTAACGGTAATATTAAAAAAAAAAAAACACTTACTACAAATAAATTCAGATGATCGACATCGCCTAAACTTAAGTAAATGAAATCACCCATACTCGAACCAGCAACTCGAACCAATCTGGTGCTAGCCGTGCAACAAATTCCAACTTTGAAAAATAACTGGCAGCCTAGTGTACAGAGTTCATTGGTTCATGCTACGTAAACCTCTCGAATGGGCAAAATTTTACCTTCTGCATCTATAATTGAATGCAAGTAACATATCCTGAATGAACGTTTCCATAGTTATTTGTTCTGAGAAATCGTAAATTAATTATTATCTTCAAATTTTTATTTTGAGTTACTTGAATACGGTTTTTTTGGGTTTCGCGAAATCTTTCGAAACGACACAGCCATATATCTGATACACAACTTGAATAAAGAAGTTTGTTTTTAATACTCAGTTTTGCAGATGATACAGGGTTCGAACACAGTAAAGAAACATTTACCCAGTGTTCCTTTTAAGTCAGTTTCTCATGTTTTGTTATGTTGATTTTGAGGAAGCAATATCCGTTCCCTGTGGAAACAATTTAGGAGAGGGATTTCTTTTAGGTGATTTATTGAATGAAAACAATAATGCATGAGATTTTTCTTCATTAATTCTAATTTTACACTTGGTAAAGTATTTGGATGTGGAGACAAAAGCATTTTGCATACGATTTACAATAGAATCGGAAACTGTTCTGTGTGAAATGAAAGCGCTGCTGTTGGCATGCAAAGGCACGTCATTACGTACAAGTCAGAAATGTAAATATTATAGAGCAATGGAGGATTAAGCGAAACTCTGCAGCACTCCCGCTGATATATATTTATCAACTGAATGATCCCCGGCCACTTTGACTACAAATGACCTATCAGAGATAAAGTTTTTGATTAATTTTATTAGATATAATGGTCATTGAAGTTTATAAAGATTGTATATAAGCTTATTGTGCCAAACTAAGTAAAAAGCTTTTTCTGTGTCGAGGAAGAAAACTCCTGTGGAGTATGCATTATTGGTAACGTAAGATTCTCTAGCATTCGAAATCAGTGGAAAGTATAACATCTAGCTTTATATGAAGAAGTGAAAGTTCTGCTACTGAGCAGAACTGAATATCGCATATTTGGAAGCAATATTCCAACTCAATGAATAATTACTATAATTTTATAATTTTATAAAATGAGGAATCTGTCAAAAGAATTATCCTAGCTAGTGTTATGACATACATTTATCAAAAGAGACCCATATTTTCATTCCGGCAGCTAAAAATATTTCAAAAGGTCAAACCGATTTTACTTCAATTAAAATGTAAGAACAACTCATGGAAACAAAATAAACAAACAATAATATTTTAAAATCTTTCAATTGTATCGAAACTTATAAAGTTTTGGCCAACGAAAAACGATTCTGAGTCGTAGAGTAAAATGGTTGAAAAAAATGTCTTAAAGTATTTTCATAATTTTTCATCTAAAATTTAACTAGGACTCTAGAGTGATAAAAAGAAATGTTTTGGCCGAATCTTCTGTTTCTGTCGCTTTTTAACACAAATATTCCTGTAATGTTTCGTTCATCTAGCTATTATACTGTTCCAGATATTTGAAAAAAATTTTCCACTAGATACACTTGTACCAAAGAAACGTGCAACCTCATTTTTTCCCTTGAGATAAGCAAGTTTGGTGAAACCTTCAAGAAAATTAATTCAATGTTGCTGCCTTCTATAAACTACAGACGACCACTCAATTATATTAATAGTTAAATGTAGTATATGGCTCAAATATTCCTCTGAATTGCAATGTAAAACAAGTAAGAAAATTATAGTCGGTCTAGACCGACTATACGATACCCTATACCATGCGTATAGAGACCCTATCTCTCAGGCCCAACTAACTGGATATAGAAAATAAGCATAAACCAAATTTGAGTGGGATTTTTATTAATATTTTCGGCTGCAGATATGAAAACGTTCATATCGGATGCTATATCTATATGGGGACTAGGCCCAAAAATGGACCGATCCTGACCATGTTTGGTAAAGTCTCTTGTATTTTGCAAAAAAATATATACAAACAAAATTTGAGAAGAATCAGTGCTATATTTTTGTTTTTTGATAGATTCAAGTGAAGACCGGGAAGCAGCTCTATATGGGGCCTATGACTAAGAGTTGTCCAATAGGGATCATTTTTGGACTACTGATTAATGGATGTAATATATACATACAAACCCAATTTGACTAAGATTTGTATGATAATTTGGATCTTATGGCAATATATGTTGATTTCATAGTGGTCATTTGTATGGGGGCTAGGTCTGAACATGGACCGATTCTCACCAATTTCAATAGCGTTCATCCCGTGGCCGATAAAAGATCAAATACCAAACTTCGTCAAAATATATTCATATTTGCGACCTGCAGTTTGATTAAAAGCTTTACATGGACACACAGACGGACGGACGGACGGACGGACGGACGGACGGACGGACGGACGGACATCGTTAAATCGAATCAGATAGTGATTCTGATTCGATCGGTATAATTAAAGATGGGTGTAGGTCAAATATTTTTGGTTGTTACAAACAGCAGCACAAAGTCATTATACCCAAACCACATAGTGGTATAGGGTATAAATATTATGATTAAACACCTACATTCTATATTTTACACCTTTGATATAAAAGATGAATCTAAAGCCCTTATATAAACACTGATTATTACTTACTTTAGAAATGTTTGTGTTTACACCTTCAAAAATTTTGTAAGTACATAATTTTGTGTGTGTGTGTGTGTTTATGTGCTTGTGTAATATTTATCTCAATGGAAAACATTTCATTTTTTCTGACACCTTAATATTTTCTAAAGTGCATTGTAAACATTGTTGCCACATCTCATTTCTACGATTGCTTGAATTTTCCTCATGAAGATATTGAATTTATGTTTTCACATTCTCATCACCTCCCACCTCATGTCAGTGGAAACTATTTTACACATTATTGGGAATAAAATTGTAGTAGTAACGCAAAAGAAAAATAACTTAAAATCCTAACTTTAGTTTACAGCTAAAGAGCATAAGTAAACACTTGAGAATGTGTAACGATAGTGTCATCAAATAACATGGAAATCTATTTTATGATTACATTGGAGAATATTGTGGTAAAGAATTGTTTGCCAAGAGCGTTATAAAAAAAACCGATTCCATTTTATGCGCTATTTTTAAGGTGGTTTTTAAGAATATTTAATTTGTATAAAATGTTTACAATGAAATATTTGATGTTTTTTTTTTGTCGACAATGTATGAGGAATATATGGAAATTTTAAAACTTTTGTTTAAACTTTTGTTAACTTTTGTTATCAATTACATGCAATAAATTCATGACATCCAACACTACTTATGAGTAATATATAACTCATCCGTTCTACGCATGGATTAGTTTTTAAATTTTGTTAAACATTTTCTTAAAGTGTGATTCGACTCATCTTTAAAATAATGTTAAACTGTCTAGAGCTCTTAGATAAACTTCCGATTTCGTTCTCAGAGAACAAAATAAGCTGATCTTCAGGAAATTTATATTCGTGAAACGTAAAAGTAAATAGTAAGTTTATATCTACCCTGACTCCTGGATGGAGTAATTCAAATATACTAAAAAGGAAGTTATAGTAAAAATACTAGAAAAATATAAGCAATTTTCACATAATAAAAACACCCTACATCTATTAGTAAACGAATGTATAAGCTACGAAAATTGTATTCAGCTCAAATAAATATTTGCACTTCAAAATTTTTTTGATGTGTAAACATCTATACGCGCAGGGGGGTAAATTTCTATTTCACAATACAATCACAAAAACAGCGTAACTTATATCGGTGTGAGCTGAAGCAAAAAACGCTGTGTGACTTATGATTGTATTGGTGAAAAAATATTTTGAAAAGAAACTGGGCAATTACCCAATGCATTCGAAATTGGAATTGTGGTAGGAGAGACAAACCTAAGTAACTCGTGTTTTTAACACTTTTTTTATTGTTTGTAACATTCTATTTTAATAAATTTCACTTTTATTATTTTTATATTTAATTAATAAACACAATAACTATCGCTTGCTACCACTCAAAAAATCTCACAAATCTCACAAAATCATACAAATTTATACAAACATCTGATTTCGAGCTGCCAACTTCAAAAAATAAAACAGATGTTAACTTTGTAGCCAGATTGTTAAACCAGGGATACCAGAGCTTTCAAATGAAGTGAACTGCTGAAAATAGTATAGAACAATTCGTAAATTTAAATTAAATTTTTTTTATAATATTTTAGATTATGGTTAATGTTTGCAAAAATTAATTAACTATGCCGATATGATTATATTGTGTTTTATTTAAAAACTATTTTTTCTTCATATAGAAAATTGAATAGTTTAGATTTCTTCTAATAATTTAAACAAGCAGATTCCAGCCCTCGAAATTCGAATGCAAATTCTAGGAAATTTTATTTTTTCATTAAATGAACAAATCACAAATCAACACAAAAAAAAACAAACTCATTTTTATTACAAACACATTAACAAATTTAATAAACACACACATAGCATTGTATAATTTTATGTATGTGTTAGTAGCAAATATAAATGCAATTTACTCAAAATAAAGGAAAAAATTTAAAAATCTGTGAATCTGTAAATCTGCAAAACGGCTAAAAAGAAATACCTTTCAAATAATATAGTTTGATCAAAATCGGGCTAAAACGGTGGAACAAAACATCGGTCACAAGAAATCGCCTAGCCTATTAATATTATAGATGAGTTCATCATTTAATAAGAATTCTAGCCTTTGAATATTTTTGATGTGTAAACATCTATACGCGCAGGGGGGTAAATTTGTATTTCACAATACAATCGCAAAAACAGCGTAACACATCGGTGTGAGCTGAAGTGTAAATCGGTGTGACTTTATCTGATTGTATTTGTGAAAAAATTATGATATGTTCTTTTCTAAACATTTTCCAATTGTCTTTCAAAAAACATCAATTGTATTTCAGAAAACATCAATTGTTTTCAGAAACCATCAATATAATTTCAGAAAACATCAATTGAATTTCAGAAAACATCAATAGAATTTCAGAAAACATCACTTGAATTTCAGAAAACATAAATAGAATTTCAGAAAACATCAATATAATTTCAGAAAACATCATTTGAGTTTCAGAAAACATCAATTGAATTTCAGAAAACATCAATAGAATTTCAGAAAACATCATTTGAATTTCAAAAAACATAAATAGAATTTCACAAAACATCAATATAATTTCAGAAAACATCATTCGAGTTTCAGAAAACTTCAATTGAATTTCAGAAAGCATCAATAGAATTTCAGAAAACATCAATTGTATTTCAGAAACCATCAATATAATTTCAGAAAACATCATTTGAATTTCAGAAAACATAAATTGAATTTCAGAAAACATCAATATAATTTCAGAAAACATCATTCGATCAATTGTATTTCAGAAACCATCAATATAATTTCAGAAAACATCATTTGAATGCAGAAAACATAAATAGAATTTCAGAAAACATCTATAAAATTTCAGAAAACATCAATTGAATTTCAGAAAACATAAATAGAATTTCAGAAAACATCATTTCAGAAAACATAAATAGAATTTCAGAAAACATCAATATAATTTCAGAAAACATCATTCGAGTTTCAGAAAACATCAATTGAATTTCAGAAAACATCAATAGAATTTCAGAAAACATCAATATAATTTCAGAAAACATCATTCGAGTTTCAGAAAACATCATTTGAATTTCAGAAAACATAAATAGAATTTCAGAAAACATCAATATAATTTCAGAAAACATCATTCGAGTTTCAGAAAACGTCAATTGAATTTCAGAAAACATCAATAGAATTTCAGAAAACATCAATTGTATTTCAGAAAACATCAATTGTATTTCAGAAAACATCATTTGAATTTCAGAAAACATAAATAGAATTTCAGAAAACATCAATAGAATTTCAGAAAAAATCAATTGTATTTCAGAAAACATCAATTGAATTTCAGAAAACATAAATAGAATTTCAGAAAACATCATTCGAGTTTCAGAAAACATAATTTGAATTTCAGAAAACATAAATAGAATTTCAGAAAACATCAATATAATTTCAAAAAACATCATTCGATTTTCAGAAAACATCAATTAAATTTCAGAAAACATCAATAGAATTTCAGAAAACATCAATTGTATTTCAGAAAACATCAATTGTATTTCAGAAAACATCATTTGAATTTCAGAAAGCATAAATAGAATTTCAGAAAACATCAATTGAATTTCAAAAAGCATTATTTGAATTGCTGAGAACATTAATTGTATTTCAGAAAACGTCAATAGAATTTCAAAAAGCATCATTTGAATTGCTGAAAACATTAATTGTGTTTCAGAAAACATCAATTGAATTTCAGAAAACATCGATTGCATTTCAGAAAACATCAATTGAATTTCAGAAAACAGCATAATCGACTTATTTTTTATGCACTGGAAAATATGATGTTGATGTTTTCTTTAATTATTAGATGTTTACACATCTCCCTTGTGATCGGACTCACATGATTTTTTTATTTATTTATTTATTTTATTTATTTAATTTAATTATTGAACAATACAGTATAACAAGCACGAGTCTCATATTACAATACTGGGGAGATATAGGTACAAATTATATTTTGTTAGAAAAAAAAATTAAAAAAATTAATTATAACTTAGTAATAAGACAAAGCAAAATGTTAAAGTTAATGCGAAATTTAAAAAATAATAAAAATCGTAAATGAAAAGATATATACATTTTATTTAAAACTAGTTGATTGTGTGGCGCCTAGGCGCCCGTTTAAAAATTATGAAGAAAACAAACATTTTAAATTTAAATACACGAAATATTTATTATAAATTAAATTTCTTTAAATATAGTAGTGAATTGAAAATTATATTGTTACATATGTACATATGAAAAAAGATTGTGTTTGTAGAAATTGTATACATAAGTATCAAAACAGATAAGAAATATTTGGTCAGCGTTACAGAATCAGTCAGTCTCTCAGTCAGTCAGTGAGTCAGGGATCAGCGTAAATATATTTAAGATGTTACCCGGCCTTCACACGTTAAATTTTTGGCTTTCAGGTTGTAATGCACTCATACTTTTTTACTCTTTTTTACTAAACAATCATACGTGTCAATTCTCTCTTTCAATTTTTCCATGGGACAGTTGCTTAGCAATTTTTTGACTATTGTATGTGTGATCAATTTGACTTGAGCATGGGAAGGCCGGGTAAAGTGAGGAGATTGGAGATTCCCAAAATTATTAAAATTTAATACAATGGAGTTCGCTTATAACGAACCCTGGTTGTAATAATTTTTTTTTATAGCGAAGAATTTCTTCGGTCCCAAGAGTCATACAAATTGCTTCTCTTATAGCGAACAGTGGTTATATCAAACTTTTGACTTTAACAAACAATTTTTTTTTCCATTTCAGAATTTTCCTATATTATATATTTTTAAAAAATTAATTTTAATTTAATTTAATTTTATTTTAATTTAATTTTAATACAAAAAAAAAACTTCGATTTTCAAATGAAGTTTTGTAAAAGGTCCTTTTATGTATATTTTCGTAAAAGTTTGCCTTTGCTTTGTACTTTCTGCTTCTATACATAATTAGTTTTTAATATTATATGATTTTAAAAAAATATTTTATTTTGATAGGAACTCGGTAATTTTAGTCTTATTAAGGCAAACTAATAATATGTATCTTTTTAATAATTTAATTTATGTTTTATAACTTTTTAAAATGCAGCAAAATAAATAAACTTATTCAACTAAAAAAAGTTTTTAAACCTTTCGGGCAAAACAAAAAAATACTACGGTTATAACGAACTTAGCCTATAACGAACTAATTTGATCGGTCCCGCCAAGTGCGTCATACCCGAACTCCATTTTATTGTAGAAAAATAGAACAGCATAGAAAAAAAAACGTTTTAGAGTAAGGTTCCTAAAAGTTTCTTAAGGGGGGGGGGGGGGGGGGGCTTAGGGTTTAAAATTAAAAAAAAGTCGTATTTTCATAATTCTTTTTTGAAGATACGAATAATGTTGGATTATTTATTTCATATATACGTTATAGCATAACATTTGAAGAATCGTTGAAAAAATTTTCAATTAAAAATTTTAATAAATAATTCCGTGACAGGGAATCTCCGGAGGAGTTGTTGTTTTGCGGTGAACATCATAACTCGCTACCGGATCATGTGAAATAGAAAAGTCGAAATGCGTTTCAAAGGTGACATGTTTCCTGAGGTAGTGACGAAGAGTTTTTTTACATTTTTTGGTTTGCAGCATTTTGAAGTGAAAAACGATTTTTGCTATACCATTTCGGGAATTTGTTGTTAAAAAATGAGGAAGAAAATGGAATTAAAAAAAAATCTTCATGGTTACCTGGTGATTTATGTGTAGATATAGTGTCTAAAATTTCAAAAGAATCGGTCAAGTAGATTTTGAGTTATGATGTTCACGGACTTCGAACATTTATTTGCGAGAAAATCGGTTTAAAGTTTTTTAGAAACTGATTTATATACTTTATACCGTATGAGGCCGGTCGCTGGAAACTCTGTATCTTCTTAAGCTTTGCTCTGATTTACTTAAAATTTTGATATAACACGTTCGATATGTTGTGCATTCAGAAAGAAAAATGCAAAAAAAGGTTTTATAACCACCCCTTAAGAAAGTGCAAACACCAATACACCTACACAAAAGAAAAAAATATTTCATATTTCATCATACATGTAAACTGAAAAAAGAGAACTACATTTTTTGCAAAGTTATATATCTATAAATCCAAAAAAAAAAAAAAACAAAAATAAGGCGTATTAAATTTGCTTAACAAAAAAAACTTATTATTCCAAATCGCCTTTAATTCTTCCATGATAATTTCATTAAATTATTCTAATTAAAATCTTTAATATATCTATTTACGTAATTTATGTTTGTCTAAATTTTTTGAAAGCAAATTATGCAAAAATTAATGTTATGAGTGAAAAAAAATTATTTTGCCACCTCTCGTCTGAAATTACAATGTAATTTAATTATGTAAAGTTACAATAATTTAAATTTTAAACCTAATATTGCACTATTTTTTCAAGCGCTTTTCAATACAGAGCTATAAACGAAATCATATACGTTGGACAACAACAAAATCCACATTTAAGATCTCTTTTTTCTCAAATATATATCAAAAAAGCATACCCTTTGGTAAGTGCTGGCCATCAGAGAACCTGAGCGAAAGCACTCATGACGATTTTGGCGATTTAGTTTCCAAAATTGTCGATTTTCATAAGATTTTATTAGCAGCACTGGTCGGTAACAAAGAAGAAAGAAAATTGTGTGTGGGTTTGTATAAAATGAGAGAGATTAAATTTTGTTTGTGTATTTCGCATAGCTTTGTATGGAGTGCTATGTGTGTGTATTATTTCAGCATTACAGAATCAGTCAGTCAGTCAGTGAGTCAGGGATCAGCGTAAATATATTTAAGATAATCAAAAATAGCTAATTTCAAATGGCTTGCATTGCTTATAATTTGAATAGTAGGTGGTAGATGGTTACAAAGGCAGATGGAGTTTAAAGTTCTATCGTGACTGTCATGAAAGACGGACGTCTAGCGGAAAGTGAAACTATATCCATTGTTCTACGTGTTTTTATTTTTTCATTTTTCAACGCATATTTTTGTTGCGTCGTTGTTTTAACTAGAGAAAGAGACTCTTAAACAACAAATTAAAAAAAAAAAACAATTCAAAAAACTATGTCAGAGCTTAATGCTCAACATACGTTAATCAATAATGAAAAAACAATGTAAATAATCTATCAATACAAAATAATGTAAAATCAGTAAATGAGAGAAAAAGAAAAAGTGAAGCATTAAGTGCAACAATGGCAAAACAGCTAAAAAATAATTATTATGCCATTCTCGATAATGATAAAGAGTGTAACAAAGAATATCTACAAATATTTGAAAACCAGATACAAGAGCACGAATAAGCATCAACATCTAATAGCTACACAAAAATTATAATTTAAACAATAATACTCTAAATAATGAAAATACAACAAACAATACTCAAAACAAAAATAAAAAAATCCCACCTCTCAACGTTTTTGGTGTAGATCCCAATTAACTGGTTAAGTTTATAAAAAAAGGTCTTAATTTAAAAGACTTTAAAATAAGAGAATTTCATAACAAAAAGATATCTCTTTATGTGTCATCAATGGAGGACTACAACAGAGTAAAAGCGTATTTACAAAAAACAAAAACAAATTTTTTTACATTTACTCCAAAAGATATAAAAACAAAAACATAATTACTAAAAGGCCTCTGTGCTAACATTGATACTAATGACATTTTAGAAGAACTAAGAGCGTCCGAAAATGAGAACTAGAAATTTATAAAAGTTAACGAATTTAAAACCAAAAAATCAGTAAGTGAAAAATATGTTCTGCCAATTTATTTAGTGCAAATAAGTAGCAATAGCAAAGATAATGAATTGCATGCAATTAAGGCTTTGCTTCAACGCTATATTCGATGGGAACCCTTAAAAAAGCCTGAAATTGCTCAATGTAGAAACTGTCAGAGTTTCTTTCATAGTGCATCTAATTGCTATCTAGCTAAAAGATGTGTTAAATGCAACGAAAGTCATGGAGCTGGAGAATGTACCCTAAAAAATGTACCTGATAATGAAAGGGATAAACTGTTTTGTGTGGTATGTGGTAAACGTGGCCACCCAGCATCATATAAAGGATGCGAAAAATATAAGGAAATTCAACAGAAGCTTCGGGCCAAAAAACAAATCTTAATACAAAATAGAACTACAAATTCATCATATAATATAAATCCTAATATTAGCATCGCTGATACTGTGAAAACCAATAACCTTCAACATCAAAATAATATAAATCCGATACAACTAGCTTTAGAAGAGTTCAAAAATTCAATGCAAAACCTTTCAAATCAAATAGTTAATGTACATAAACAACTACAAATTCAAGCATCTAGAATAGATTCTATCTTTTCATTGTTAGAGGCTTAAATAATCATCATGGCTGAAAGTATTGTAGAAAATCTTAATATAATTCAAATTAACGTTAACTCTCTTATTAGATTAAGTAGAAGATACGACTTATGTAATTTTATTAACAAATATAACCCGGACTTAGTACTTCTAAACGAAACAAAATTAAATAACACACATAAAGATAAAAACTACGAATTTATACGCAAAGATAGAATTAACTCTGTTAGGGGAGGTGGAACGGGAGTTTTAATTAAACAAGACATCAAATATCAGAACTATACCAACAGTACTATAAATTCTTTTAAAATATTGGAAACTTGTATATTAAAAATACCATTGATTGCTAATAAAACATTACTCGTAATATCGGCTTATTACCCTTCCGGTAATAATAATAACAATTTAAAAACAGAATTATTACAACTTTTTCAATCCCTAAATTTACAAAACGCCAACAACTACTATATATTAGCAGGAGACCTCAATTGCAAACATACAGATTGGGGTAATGACATAAACAACGCAAAAGGTAATATGCTAAAAGACTGGCTATCAGGTAATGAAATTCCATTTAGGTGTACTTTATATGCCTCAGCTGCACCTTCTTACCCGCGTTGTAATTCGTATCTAGACCTCTGTATAGCTGACTCACGCTTATCCATACACAAGGAGAATAATGCAATAAACTGTCTTAAGAACCTTGATTATGATAGCGACCATAATGCAATACAAATTTTAGTTTTACAAGATGTAAATGATCACCCAATCACTCTTTTTAAAGAAATGCCTGATTCCCAATTTAACTATAAACAAACTAACTGGAAAAAGTTTAAGAATAGTATTGTAAATGATTATAACATTAACGAACCTATCCCAAATCAGAAAAATCTCACAAATTCAGAAATAGATTTTTATTTAATTAAGTTAAATGAGGTGATTATGCGTTCAATTGAAAAATTAGTTCCTAAATTTCAAAACTTTGACTCAACAAGAAAATATACAAATGCAACTATAAGGAAATTGCAATCAGAAAAAAACAAAATTTTAACTCTAATCAAAAAACACAACCGATTAGAGCGCTTATTATTGCCAGTTGAACTTAATTTATTAAAATGCAATATTAAACAAATCAAGAAGCTAATTAATGATAACTTTACTATAGCAGTCAATACACATATACGAGAGAAACTTAAAAACATTGATCATAAGAACTCCTCAAATACGTTTTGTGAAGTAAATAAACAGTTTAAGTCAATACAACCGGTGAATATTAATACTCTTCAAATCCCACAAGATGAGGATTTTTTGATTAGAAATGCGGGTATATCACCTGACGATCTTGAAAGAGATGAAGACAGTAGCAACTTCATAGTAAAAGATCAAAGTCAAATTTTAAACACCATTGGGGCTTATTTAGAGTCAATTCACTCCTTCAAAGAAATCGATCCTCAAAATAGAGTGCATATTTATGTGGATACTTGTTTCAAAACCTTTTTGGAAAGAAAAAATGAATACGAAACTAATCTATCTTCTCTTTTAACATTTACGGATAATTTCAAGGCTAACCAGATTAATGAATATATAAATGAAAATTATTTTATAACGCATAGTTCGCTGTTATACATGTTCAAAAGTTTGAAAAAAAACTTTCTTCAGACTTAGATAATATCCCAAATATTGTATTAAAAAATATTCCTGATGTAATGGTCCGTGAATATTGCACTCTTTTTAATAACATGCTAAACAATTCCTTTTTCCCCCAAGCATGGAAAGTAGCGAAAGTCATAATTTTGCCCAAAAAAAATAAGGACACAAGTAAGCTAAAAAATCTCCGTGTTATTAGTTTACTACCAAATATTAGTAAAGTTTTTGAAATTTGCGTAAACAATAATTTAGTTAAATTCTGTGAAAAAAATCAATTAAATAATGAGAGACAATTCGGATTCAAATACAAACACTCGACAATTCATGCAACACATCTGCTTGTCTCAAATATTCATTGGAACCTCAATAATTCCTTGTGTACAAGTGCCTGTTTGATTGATTTCGAAAAGGCGTTTGATAGGATATGGATACCGGCATTAATTTACAAATTATTGAAATATAACATACCTATGCATTTAATAATA
This sequence comes from Cordilura impudica, assembly GCA_963682025.1. NCBI lineage: Eukaryota > Metazoa > Arthropoda > Insecta > Diptera > Scathophagidae > Cordilura > Cordilura impudica. The sequence continues at coordinate 108,077,260 of OY821518.1, forward strand.
CTATTACACAACATGATATGCAACAAATCTTTTTTAGTCGGCAATAGGAAACAAATAAGCACAAAAACATTTATGGCAGTAAATGGTCTTCAACAAGGAACAGTGAATTCCACAATTCTATTTAATCTCTTTATATTTGATCTATTAACGAAAATTGATAATATCATTGCTTTTGCAGATGATATTATAATATACCACGCCGATAATAAAATAGAGAAAATTAATAATGTATTACAAACATACTTTAATATAGTTAAAAAAATACGCTATAGACTGGCAAATGAAAATTAATTTTAAAAAATGTGAAACCATTCTCTTCCGTCCGCCAGTAGGAAAATGTAATCACAACATAAGAACAAAATGGAAAGATTTTGGTATAAAAGCAAATACCAATATATGTATACCCAACAAACAAGTCGTAAAATACTTGGGAATTTATCTAGATAAGTTTTTATATTTCAATTCTCATATAAATACACAAATAATTAAAGCAAGAAATGCATTTTTCATGTACAAAAAACTGTTTTATTCACAATACATCAATTCTAGAGTCAAGGTCTTACTGTATCAATCACTAATTAGACCTATTATAACATACGGTTGCCAAATCTGGTTTAACATTTCTCCATCATATTGGAGAAAATTCGCGTTTTTGAAAGAAAGTGTCTAAGATCATGCACATCCCTGTATAGATCTCCAAATAGCGATTATGTAAAATATATATCAAATCAAAAATTATACAATGCAGCAAAAATAAGTAGAATATACAATTTTATTATTCATATAATTAGAAATTATATTGCAAAGAGCTCTGTATGCTATGAAAATAATTTAATTACGTCACCATATTACAGTGACGAAAGGTACATACAAAAAACCCTCCAAAGTGGATATGTACCACCTGAAGCTTTTGTATACCTCGACATTAAAGGATTTATCCAAAATGAAATAGGCATACCTATATTTTACCATATATATAGGAGAGCCAATAAAAAAGCTATCTATTGCAATCAAATCACACTTGATAATACTAGGTATGATACAAGTATTTATTCAGGTGATAAAAACATTTTTCCAAACATAAATAAAAAAAAATTTTGGTGGCTTAACTAAAATCTCCCCTTCCTACTTTTACCCCTTGACTGAACCTTTTATCACATAAATATAGAAGTGACTTTTTTTTGAAATTTTTTTGTTACATTATATCATATCGATTATACTTATGTATATAAAATAAATCTTATGTATATAAAAAATATATTTAAAACTTCAGATAGAATTAGTATACTTGAGAGCCCGATTATGGGACTATGTATAACAATAATTTATAGTTACTATTTGTTTATTTATAGTTCTAAATACATACACGAATTTTCTTTAAATAAACACTTAAAAAAAAAAAAAAAAAAAGTTTAAAAAGAAGTGTCTTTTCGACATTTCTTTCCGATGTGGAATGGTGTTTATTCGTTTTCCTCTGCTTGATCTTGAAAAAATTATTCTTTTATAAAGGTATCCAGGTTCTCTTGTGCAGATCAATTTGTGTAGAAATAAAAGTGTACGGCATTTTAAAAGATTTTCGAACGAGATATTACAAATCTGTTTCGAGAACTCAGTAATGCTGCTTCTTCTTGTGCGGCTAAAAACGTATCTTGCTATATTGTTATTAGTAACAATAAGCTTTCTCATGCATAGTGTATCACAGTTTGCGAATAGTTCGCATCCATAAAGAAGTGTTGGCAGCAAGTAAGTTTTAGCAAGTAACATACGAACATTGCGTAAGTTTTTCCAGAAATAGAATTAATATGATTCGACCAGTTGAGTTCCCTGTTGAATAATACACCTAAATTTTTAGCAGTTTCGGTTAACCCAAGTCTTGAGTTGTTAATCAGAATTGGTGGTAATTCATTAAGTATGTGTTCTGTTTTGCCAATAATCAAGGCGTTGTTGTTTGTAGACCAATTTAATAATTTTGTAGTATTTTTTTATATAAGCTGCTTGGTCGTAGTTTATTAAAACACAGTTTTATATTTTCGCCAACGTTTCGTCAAACAGTTGTTGACATCTTCAGGGCTAATTTTTTATATTATAATACAAATATACAATAAGCAAAACAATAGAAATTTACACATTTAAAGATATTTTACCTTAAACTATTTTTTTACGTCAATTCTAAGTTTCAAATAAGGTGTTGTAAGCCGCGCTTATGTTATCAAAATCTTCTTTTTTGTTTATTGTTTTTCTTTGGTACATTTTGATGTAGAGGTTTTCTAATGTCAATCGTTTGTTTTGTTTAGTTTCTATATCTAATATTTTTGTTGTTGTAAAGGCTTTAGACTTGCTTGCATTTAAGCAAAGACCACTTGCTGAAGCCCATTCCCAAATTTTATGTAAATCATGATTTATTTTGTTGATACAGTCATCTATATTAGTTGGTTTACAGCTTATATAGAGTTGCACATCATCTGCATACATTTATATTCCACAATAATCGAGACAACAAGGAAGATCATTTGAATATATTGTAAAAAGAAGAGGTCCAAGTATCGAACCCTGTGGAATCCCTCTGGAAACTAATAGACTAGTAGATTTATCAAATCCATGGTACACAGATTGACTTCTATCATGCACATAAGAATAAATTAACTTAACAACGGTATTTGAAAATTTCCTCATCCACTTGAGTTTAAGGCAAAGAGGAGAGTGTTCTACTGTATCAAATGCTTTAGAATGATCCAGCAAAATAAGAAATGATATCATATTATTATCCAAACTAGCTCTAAGCTCCTCCGAAACATCAACCAGGGCAGAAACACAACTATGTTTAGGTCTGAACCCAGACTGTTCATCAGTAAATAACGAATTTTCATTTAAAAAATTAGTCATTTGAATATGGATTAAACGTTCAAATACTTTACAAAGATAAGGTAATATTGCTACTGGTCGATATGTTTTATCATTTTTTGGTGTGGGAATAATATCTGCATGTTTCCACGTTGTAGGGAAAGTTGAAGTTGTAATTAAAATGTTAAAAAAAATGTGTTATGTGTGACAAAATATATGGCAGAAGTAACTTCAAAAATTTGGGATGAACTCCATCGTGTCCAAGAGAATTTGATTCAATAGTAAGAATAGATTCCAAAATGTCTACCTGCGTGAAATGTACGAAATCAAAATTTAGCGGATTTTGCTCGCTTGAGTTGCCTTCGATGTTAGTTGTTGCATTGGGGTTATTGGTATATGAAGTATTGTTAATGTAATAGTTAACATTCACATCAGGCATTGGTATATTGGTAAATTCATCATTTAGTTTGTTAATATCAATATCATTTTCGACTTTTACATCCACGTTTACATATTTCGTATTTCTTTTCACTTCTTTTTTGAGCAAACAGCTGATTTAAATTTTTCTTCATAATAATTTGATTTTGCCGATCTAATTTCAGAGTTCACTTCTTTTCGGCAATTTTTAAAAATGTTATGCAGCTCCGTTGTTTTGAAACGTTTCCACCTTTAATATGCTTTGTTTATTTTATTAATCAAAGCCCTTATTTCGTTAGAAAACCACGTTTTCTCATTTCGTATCATTTTAGTTTTGATTGAAATATCTATGTCATACAAATAAATTATATGGTAATTTAAAAATGATGCTTGTTCATCAACAGTACGCATAACAAAGATTTGGTCCCAGAAAATTGAGGATAGTTCCATTTCCAGCGATTGATAATCAATATGCAGAAAGTCTCTAAATTTTATAGTTTGTGTATTTTTTTGAGCGGTAGTATTATAGTTATAAGACATAAAAATTAAATCAAGTTTTGAGAACAGAGACGCTGATAGCTGATCAAATAACAGAAGCTGAGAATGATTATTAATGAAACAAAGATCAAGCAGAGTGCTTGTAATTTTTGTAAAATGTGTAGGCATAGATGAATTTACTAAAATCAAACCAATGGCATACATATCATCCATTAAATTTTTATCCGTTAATATATTAAAATTAAAGTCGCCAGTTATAATAACATCAGAGTAACATTATTACATTATATCACTGATGCCCAAGTGTGCTGTTTGGAAACATGTTATGTTTGGAAACATTATTATATTATATAAATTTTTTTTTGTACAAATTTTTATTTATATACTAGTTGTTTTTGTAAAATGGTTCACTATGCTTACCAGGCAAATTCCCAAAAAAATGAACGTTCTCCCCAAAAATTTTTATGGGATTGTGGAATTTGTTCACGATGAAAAAATCCTCAAGAAAATGAATTTTCTCCTCTGTTCATTGGGGACTAAGTACTCAGCTTTTTTTGGGGAGTAAATTCATTTTAATTCCAATTTAAAATTTTTTATTTTTAATTTAGAAGCTTGTTTTAAGCCGCTACCGCAAAAATGCATCAAAAATAAGCTGAGAAAGCTCTTTTTTTTTAAGTTTAGTTGATTTTTAAACATCAAATACATATAACGGAATCGTTTGAATCGATCCTGACTATGTTTGGTAAAGTCTCTTGTATTTTGCAAAAATATATACAAACAAAATTTGAGATGAATCAGTACAATATTTCTGTTTTTTGATAGATTTAAGTGAAGATCGGGAAGCAGCTCTATATGGGGCCTATGACTAAGAGCTATCCCATAGGCATAATTTTTGGACTACTCATTAATGGATGTAATAAACGCATACAAACCCAATTTGAGTAAAATCTATATGACAATTTGGATCTTATGGCAATTTACGTCGATTTCGTAGGGGTCATTTGTATGGGGGCTAGGTCTGAACATAGACCGATTCTCACTAATTTCAATAGTGTTCATTCTATGGCCGATAAAAGATCACATACCAAATTTCGTTAAAATATATTCATATTTGCGACCTGCAGTTTGATTACAAGGTTTACATGGAAACACAGACGGACGGACGGACATCGTTAAATCGAATCAGTTATGTGATTCTGATTCGATCGGTATAATAAAAGATGGGTCTATGTCAAATATTTCTGGTAGTTACAAACAGCAGCACAAAGTCAGTATACCCAAACCTCATAGTGGTAAAGGGTATAATAAATCTGAGTTCATCAAAGTTTTGTTATATCTCCATTACTATTTTGTTTAAAGCTGAATGAACTATACAATGACAAAGCAAACTTTTTTGTGAAATACAATGCGAATGAATCTACTAACGAAATACAGTTCCGTAATTTCAAACGTGCTAACCAACATATTTTAGGTGAAGAATATAATAACTTTTCAGATTTATACAATATAATAGTGCTAATACACACAAAAACAAAAGCAGCAAAACCTTGGTTTACTTTACAGATTAAACGTCTTATAGAAGATCGCGATCATGCGTACTCTTTTTGGAAACGCTACGAAACAGTTGACCTGAATAGCAGCAATTTAGCAGCCAAAAAGACTGTAACTAAATCCGTTAAGTCAACATATTATGTTGATAAGTTTGCGAATTCCGTTAACACACGTAAAACTTTGAGAAAAATTTGAGAAATTGGAATAGTGAACAACAAACTAGTATCGAAATTTTAATTTCAGATCCAAATGTCATTAATGAAAATTTTATTAATATTCCGATGCACTCTTACTAACTTTCAGAATGAACTTCTACGAGAAGTTCACTACGATGTACTCATGAGCTGCTCATCCATCAAATCTAACGCAACAGGGGTTGACGGTATTCATCCCACTTTTCTAAAAATGCTCCTTCCGTATATTTTACTAGTGATACTCCCAAATCCTCAATAAAATAATTATGACGAGCACCTACCTCTACAGATGGAAACAAGCAAAGTTTTTCCAATACCAAAATCTTCCTCCGAATATCGACCAATTTCCATAATATGCAAATAACTAATTACATCAATGGTAATAATCTTCCTACTTGTAAACAGTCTGGTTTTCGTGCCAACCATAGTTGTATTACAACTCTTAGTGATGATCTTAGAAAAGAACTAGATGATGGATGTATGGCAATGCTGGTCTTGCTAGACCGCTCATAGGCTTTTGACATAGTTGATCACACTATTCTGATTCAAAAACTGGAAAAGATTATGCAACGTCTTCCAAATTGATATATTCATATCTTAATGGTCGAGTACAATATGAAGAAATCAACTCATCAATAACTTCAAATTTCCTCCCCATCGCTAGGGGCGTAGCAAAGGGTTCCATTCTTGCACCTCTTCTATTTTACATTTATGCAACTGCAAAATTAGTAAGTATGCTGACGATGTTCAATTGTACGTTAGCAGTAAAAAGGAGCAAATCAAAGAATGCACACAGAAATTAAATGATGATTTAGAACGTCTTTCTTTTTGGGAATCTGTAAATTGCCTAAGTCTAAATAAAAAAAAACAAAACACATTTTACTACGTAAGCGAATGCATGAAGTTGTGGAAATACCCAACGTTTATATCAACAACCAAAAAATAAAAATAGTTAATAAAGCCAAAAATGGCTAACTCAACACTGCGCCCCCGTCTAAAATCAGATTGCTGCTCGCGAAAATATTTAGCGCCTATTTTAATATACGCTTGATAAATTTTTCAAATTATGATGCGTATAGCAAATCGAGACTAAACATAACATATAACAATATTACAATATACGTTTGTGGTCTTAAGTATCATGGTAACTATGAACATATTCCTCCCTATGCAAAGAAAATTATCGGCAATATATTTACACAAAATTATAACCACCCCTAATCATTTTTATAATCGAACTACTTTCAGCCAACACAGGAGAAATAATACCATAATTTATATAAGACATCATACGCTAATATCAAAGAGGCAATTTTACATTACTGCAATTCGTCTTTAGAATATATTCCACCAATTATTGGAGCAACCAGCAATGCGTTACACTTTAAGAAAATAATTTTTGAGCTTTATTCTTAATATTTTTACTTTAACATTGCATCACTTATTAATTTATTATTATTTTTTTATTATTGTTTTTATTAATTGTTATGTAATAACTTTCCATTGTTTATCACAATATTTATAACATACTAGATGTAACCCGGTGTGCTTCGCTACACCCTCCCCCTCCCCCCCCCCTTCCGAATCGTTATGAAAGGACTCACGCAAAGTTCCAAGGCTCTCACTAATACAGAAATTCACATATATCACGTTTAATATTAAGTTTGTGTGGGGGCACCACGCGCATTTGTCCAATCCCGCCCATTTTTTTGTCTGACTACTCACGTTAATAATAGATGAATTGAGACAAATTTGCAAAGCTTTCTCTATCATAGTACTTAATATATATGATATTCAGAATTTACTTTGTATGGGAGGTGCCACAACCATTAAAAATATTAAAAAAATTAAAGCCTGTAGCACTCCCATATCCGCAGTAAGACTATGTGAAAATTTCAGGAAGATCAGATGAGTAGTTACGGAGATTACCCTCTACAAACAAACAAACAAATATTACCTCTTTATTATGTTAGTATAGAATATTAGTATAGATATTTTTATTTCAATGCTTGCTGATGCTGATATACAATGCTTTTTGTTTTTTCATTCGGTACAACAATTATCAGATTTTTCGGCGTTCCTACCCTGGAGCAAGGTACATGTAGCTGCCCATGAGAAGAAGATGGATTTTCCAAATTAGATCTGGCAAGACTTAACTATTGGCCTTGAACTTAGAATATCATTTGGCAATTTTTCTTTTTAGCGATTTTTGATTTTGTCCATTTTTGATTTTGAAGAATTTTGTTTTTGGGCGATTTTTATTTTTCGCGATTTTTGAGTTTGGCGATTTTTGATTTTGGCGATATATTTTCCACGACAAATCACATTGATAACTAATGAACTTGGAAAAAGACTGTCGCTTTCGTAGTGCTTCATATTTTTTACATAGGAGGTGCCACGCCCATTAATCCTATCCCGCCCAATTTTTATTGGACTACTCACATTAATATCTGATGGAATCCGGCAAATTATCGAGTCTTTCCTTTTATAGTACACCAGTTATATGATATTAGATATCTACTTTGCATGGGCGGAGCTACGTCCACTGCTTCGATCACGCCCATTTTTTAGTTCGACTAATCATACAAAGAACTTATGAGCTCACGCAAAGCCACAACGCTCTCTCTTTTACAGTACTCCAGAAATATGACATTAAATTTTTACTTTGCATGGGGAGTGCCACGCCCATTGGTGTGAACCCGCCAGTTTTTTGTTCGACTACACATACTAAGATCTGATAGGCTCGTGCAAAGTGTCAAAGCTTCCGTTTTTAGCACACCAGTTATATGATATCATATATTTACTTTGTATGGGTGGTGCCACGCCCACTGCTCCGATCACGCCCATTTTTTGTCTAACTAATCAAATGAATAACTTATGGGTTCACACAAAGTCCCAAGACTCTTACTATTACAGTACTCCAGATATATGGCATTTTATATTTAATGTGTATGGCAGGTGCCACGCCTATTGGTCCGATACTACCCATTTTGCATCCGACTACTCACATTAATAATAGGTGAGATCAGAAAAATTTGAAAAGCTCTCTCTATCACATTACTCGAGATATATAATATTGAACTATTACTTGTATGGGAGGTACCACGCCCACTTATCCGATCCCGCCCATTTCCGGCGTGGCTACTAATATTAACAATAGGTGACCTCACACAAATTTGCAAAGCTCTCCCTACCATAGTACTCAATATATCTATATGATATTAAAAATTTATTTTGTGTGGGAAGTGCCACGCCCACCAAAAATATTTAAAAAATTATAGCCTATAGCACTTCCCATATCCGCAGTAAGACTCTGTGAAAATTTCAAGAAGATCAGATGAGTAGTTACGGAGATTACCTCCTACAAACAAACAAACAAACAAACAAACAAACAAACAAACACACATTACCTCTTTATAATATTAGTATAGATATTTAAAATTATCTTATAGCATTATTATTATCTTTTTCTTTCTTTTTTTATACTTCAAAATAACGTACATTTAACAATGTTTGTACTTCTACTACTTTAATACTCATGTTTCGCAGTTACCAAAATAAAATAAATAAACTAAACTAACTAAGAATCTTTTTCAACACCAAATATTCCAGCATTTTTGAATGTACGCTAGTGTCGGTCGAAGAATAAGAAAGTCTTGCAGAATATAAATCAATATCGATTTTTCCCTATTAAAAGACAACACCATTTGATCTTGAGGTCGATTAATTTCCAACTAAAAAAATAATTTACTCTGTTTAATCTAAATTTTTAAACCCTTTATTTGCAGTACTATGACTAAAGGAAGAGATTTTAAATATGATTTTGTTGCCACCACAGCATATTAAAATATAGACTGTACAAAAAAAATTTCGTTTCTACTACTAATACACGATCAGTCATTGTCAGTGCCAAATACTCACACATTCATAGACACCCACTTGGCGTTATGCTTTTTGAGTTTCCGCAGTTCATATTTTTGGCGGCAGTCTGTTTTTTTACCTATGCTTAACAAAAAACAAAAACCCAGAAAAATTCATTGTTGACAGGAAAGGTAAATTCTTTTGCTTTTTTGGCAGGACTACTAACGCTTTTCGGAAGTGTCTATGGTGGCCATAGACACCATGGTGTGTAAATGAGTGAACTTAAAAAGGCTGAGAATTTATTTTCCATTCACAGTAGGGCGATTATTAATTTACAAGTTTTTTTTTAAGATAAAAATCTAGAATGAGAAGTGGTACTTTTCTTATATTATCGATAAGTAATTGTCGAATGTACACACAGAAAACAGATTCATTGTTACAACCGAATTAGTTGCCAACCGAATTTTCGCAGTCCCACGTACTATCACACTATTCTATTATGATTATTGAATTATATGACACATGAATTATGATATTTAATGGATACAATGGAATTCTTAATTTTATTTATTGGTTGTTACAACCATTAATCGGGATTTTTAATAATACATATGAAATATAAAAATCAAAACTTATAATTATATATTTTCAGTATTTATTTTTGAATAATTTATACATTTTACATCAAAATAAATAAAACATATCCCATATTATAAAAAGAATAAGATAGTTATCCTTGGCTTCACTATATAAACGGTTTTGAATTCAAATCACCAATTTAAAGTTATATATTATCCTCATTTGTATATTGTCTGCTAAGTTTTCTGAATGGTGTAAATATTATTATTATTAAATTAGTATTCTTATTAAAGCTGTATCCATTTATTAGAAAACATTATTTATATAATTTAAAGACCTTTACTGTTTTAGATAATACATATCACATCAAATATTTTCGACATCTAAGGAGACTGTGGATACTATGACTGAAAAACGTCCTACATTTGTGATTTTTCGATCGATTTCAAACTATTTCAAACTCAATTCGATCGCATAGGAAGCTTATTTAAACAAAACTCATAGTGAATAGTTACACTTGATCTAGGACATCACATGCATTTTTTTAACATATTTGTTTGGCTGTATCATAAAATGTTAGTTAATTAGCATAGTTGTTTTTGCGAACAATAGTGAATAAAGGGATTTTGTGTCGTCGCTCGACATTATAAAAGATATGTCCAGGTCAAGTACATTTCGTATTATAAATATCGGCACAAACTCACGACTTACATGATTGTATGATAATCTCCTCGAAATGATAATCGACTTTGCAACAACCTCTCGCTTCGTGACATTCTAACTGCAATAAGAAGCAGTGATAAGCTTCTTGAATATATCTCTGATCTGGTCAAATCATTCAATATATCTTAAAACTGTTCATGTGCATAATCTAAAACAAAAATTTGATTTTATTCGTTTGTAGAACATTGCGATTAATCATACCTGTTTATAACTGGGTATGCAGACAACAACTCGATAACAAGGTTTCAGGTTACATATGTTCTCACAGACATATGTAGTGTAAAGGCTCCTGTTTTTTTTTGGTTTACATAGTTTAGCTGCTTTGTATCTATATGCAAAAGTTTGTATTTTTAACATTACCATTTAACTATTTATGTACGTTGATCAACGCCACCTATACGTCGAGTTATTACGCATTAATTTTTTTCGGTTATCGTAGCTTATGCTTTTGTATCTTAATTTGTTTATGCAAATGTTCTTAAGCGCTGGAATTATTGCGTTAGCTTTTCAAACTTGCAAAATCATGCAGTAAAAACCGAGCTTTCTTACCAATGAAAAAGTGACTGCAGTTCATTATTCTGCCAAATTGCCATAAGGACAGTACCTCTGCGAAAACACAGTTCAAAATAAAAATTTTTGCAATTGAAAATAAAAGTATTTGTAATTTTAAAGTTGACTGAATCCATATTTTTGGTTAACAAGTGGCTTTCACTACATCTGTTAACGAACAAAAATTTAACATTTTTTTTGAGGAACTTCTGGTAACAATAATTATTTGTTTCAATGATATCCGGACGAATTTATTTTAAATTTTCGATTTCATTTTCTTTGTCCATTCAACCAACGTTTAACAAAAAAAAAAAAAGGGAGAATAAAATTTGGATAAATGAGCGATCTCCTAAATGAGGCGTCCCAATCATTTCGATTGAAATAGACGAAGATTTTGGCTAAAACATATAATTTTCAAATTCTGGCCTTAAAGAATTCATATACTATATGTACTTTGGAATGGTGTATTCTTTTTATTTATACAAAGGTGTCAATTGCAAATGGTAATTATTCCTACAGAAAGAAAGATAAAAGCTTAGTTTCTTATTAAAAGAAAAAAAAAGGAACATTTTACAATTCTCATAAATTTCCCTTATTTCATGTAGAATTGGCACCTAGTTGGTATTAAAACAACAAGCATCAGTATAAGAGAAATTATCGGTGAAGATCTCTTTTATATGGAAGGAGGATGAAAGCGATTTATCCTGTATGAACGATTTTAGTTTGAACAAACAGTCATAACAGATGGTAGTGTTCGGTGTCGTGAAAGTGAAAGAAAAAGAAAAAAGAGCTATTTTGTTTACATACCCTAGTTTTTGCCATAAAAGACCTGGTTGCAAGTGCTGGTAACCTCTGCAACTTTGTGAAATTTTTATTAAAATCCGTAAACCCAAATTATAATTTATCCTCAATTAATTTTCATAAAAATCCTTCTCTACAATAGTGTTAAATGATTAAAAAAAAAAAAACGTAAAACGGAAAAAAGAAAACCAACAATAACTTGCATTACACATTAATTGAAAGAAATAACTAAACACTGGCTAACAGGAAATTAGACATAGAAAAAAATTCAAAGAAAAAAAAAAAGAATTCAAAAATTACAAAACTATAATAAAAAAATTCAAATCTAAAATTTGTAGAATATAGTGCATTAGAATAAAAAAATTCTGAAATAGTTTAGAAAAAAAAACACAAATTGGCATATGAATTAACTCGGATTGAACTGTGTTAGTAAATAATTATTTGTTTAAGTTAAATCGATATTAAATTAATGCCAAATTCTTAATTACACCATGAATAATGAATTGTGAATTTTTATACCGAAATTTTGTCGATTAGTGTAAATTTTTTCTTTTTGTGTTTTTTTTTTCTACAATAATATCTCATATGAAGTAACACCATACACAATTTACAACGGGTTTTTGCCTCTCTGAAAGGAGTTTATTAAGGTTTAGTCTTTAATACGGTTTTACTTCATACAATGATGTTATTGCTTTAGTAATTTCTATAGAAATTACATCCATTATTAATTATAGTCTTTCAAATTACATAAATATAAAAAAAAAAGACAAGACAAAATTTTGTTAACTCTTATACAAATTAAAGAGAAAAAAAAAATGAGGACAATGAAAGAAATTGAATTCTCCCTATGATCAAATACATTAATAATTACATTGTTCCAAAAATATTAGCACATCTTTAACAGTGGAAGAGCCGATTTCATCAAAAGTACTTTTGGCGGAGCGGGTCAATAAACTGATGTAAGTTTTTTTTATTTACTTCTTTTTTTTTCGTCTCATTTTTCTATTTAAGTAAATAACTATAATAAAGGTGACCAGCCTTTAATAATAATTTATTGTGTTTCTTTGAACTTAAAAAAAAAAACATTGTTGATGAATTATAAATAATTTTGTAACTATTTGAATATAATTTGCCGATTATTTATTAGAATTTATTGAACCCCTTCTGGGAACAAAATTTAATGATGGTCATGTTTATTTGTATTTTTCATCTCAAATATACTTTTGTTTTTGAACAATCAAATTTATTTTTCTATATATCTAATAATTTAACAACATGTACATTTTACCTCGTATCTAAATGATTTATTATAGTAATTATTATTTTTTTATAAATTTAGAGATAAAATTTAAGTGATTTTTAACTTCAAATAAATCAAGATGGTTTGTCTGTAAATCCTTAATTTTGCTGTGTTGAGTGATCCTATTGGTAAAGCTTTGTGATGTAAGTGTTTGGGATCATAATTTTCAGTATGAGGTTTCTGTTTTTAATGATCATGGATGGGTGGGCAATTGATTGGCCATATTTCACCTCAGGCTAAATCGTATTAATACTGGACTGATGCGGTTTTCGTTGTGATGATAATTTCCTATATTTACTTCCTTTCTTCTATCTGTAAGCATGCAATAAAATAAATTTAATTGTAGTCTGTTGGCTTAGGATGCAGCTAATAACGAACCTCCCCACCGACGAGCTGGAATGCCGGATACAGTGCATGCGACCTTTTAGCCCAGCTTCCTACGTACATCTGCCAACTCCAATTCATACACGTTATATGCTACAGTAGCGCTATTACCAGGAAAAAACACATGCCATGGAAACTGGACAACGTCTTCAGGTTCTATTGTAATGGATATTTCTTGTATACTCTTGGCTCATCCATTTTTATACCCTATACCACTATGTGGTTTGGGTATAATGACTTTGTGCTGCTGTTTGTAAATACCAAAAATATTTGTCCTAAACCCATCTTTTATTATACCGATCGAATTAGAATCACTATCTAATTCGATTTAACGATATCCGTCCGTCCGTCTGTGTGTCCATGTAAAGTTTGTAATCAAACTGCAGGTCGCATGTATGAATATATGTTGATAAAATTTGGTATATAAGCTTTTATCGGCCATGAAATGAACGTTATTGAAATTGGTGAGAATCGGTCCATGCTTAGACCTAGCCCCCATACAAATTACCCTTACCTTTAAGTCAAATTGGATTTGTATGTGTTAATTACATCCATTAATCAGTAGTCCAAAAATGATCCATATGGAACAACTCTTAGTCATACGCCCCATAATTAGCTGCTTCCCGATCTTCACTTAAATCTATCAAAAAACAAAAATATTGCACGGATTCTTTTCGATTTTTTTTTTTTTTGTATATATTTTTGCAAAATACAAGAAACTTTACCAAACATGGTCAGGATCGGTCTATTTATATATATATTTGCTCACAAACCTTCTTGGTCATCATACTATACAGCTAAGAATTCCAGAGAATCTTCGATGACACCTAAAGCACCAATGCTTTAGTTCTCGGCACACATGCAGAAAATATTACAGTGACTCCTCCTTTAATTTAAGTGTTTTCAAATGGGTTGTTCGCACACTCAAAAGCAGAAGTTATTGTATAATACTTCAATTTTATCCTTTTTATGAGCCATTCAAATTTTATTTCTTTGCTTCTAAAAAAATCTCTTTTCTTATATATAAAGTAACCAATAACTTAACGTCAGAAAAATCAAGTTCTGAGGGTATAATTTTTCTACCCTAGTGCAAGGCGATTTTGTATGGGTATTTTCTTTTAAATTTAAGTTCAATGTCGTCCAAAACCAAGTTTCCCAAGTTAAAAATATTTCAAAATTTTAAATTTATACAAAATTAAAATTCAAGGGATGTAAAACATATTTTTGAGTACTAAGCGAAACCCTAAACTTTGAGTAAAATTAAATTTGCAATTTTAGGAAATTTTAGCAATTAATTTTATATTAACTGTATGGAAACAAAACTTAAAAAAATTTCTATATGATTCCAACTAGAATCCAACAGATTTTCATGAAACTGAGCGAATTTCTGTTATTAATATTTCATCAAAATTCGTAATAGTTCGCATTCAATAGCGAGTATTTTGTGGGAAATTCATGAAAATTACTGAGTTTTTTTGAATACCTTGTCGGATTTTTATTAAACAATTTCCATATTAAGTCAGAGGTCTTTTATTTATAGTTTTCATTTTCAATTATTTTAAATAAAAAGCGGAGACTTCTTTATGCGAAAAATATAATAAACTATTTAAAATATCTTTAGAATTCATATATGTCAAAATGCGTATTTTTAATCTAATTTGCTTTTTCTAAGTGAATCAAATGATAGATAAAAGTTCGGAAAAATAATGGGTTCTGTAAAATAACAGATTTTCATATTTCATTCATACTTCTTATATGAACTCTTAAAAAATATATATTAAATCCGCCCTATGGTTTTCGGATTTCCACTTATACACAAAAAGGAGCCATTTTGGAATTCTCATCTATAACCCTTCGGTCAAACTGAAATTACTCCTATTTCGGCCAGGACAAGGTAACCCAAAAGTTACCCTGTTTTCCAAGAGAATTTTGTCAAAAATCGTTTCAAGGTGATACGCCAAATAGTTAAGTTTTTATTGAGGTCTAAAGGTGAGTAGTACGGGAAAGCATGACAAGGTCCGTAGGGACCTTGTACTGAAATTACAAGAAATCATTAAGACATAAACTTTATTTTGGCTTCTTTTTAGCTGTTTTATTGTTTGAAAACATTTTAAACGAGTTCTTCGAATTTAACATTTGTTTTATTACCTTCTAATACTAATCTCTATTTGTAGATATACCCGGATGTTCAAGCTAGAACACAAGTCGGCAA
This sequence comes from Cordilura impudica, assembly GCA_963682025.1. Lineage (NCBI taxonomy): Eukaryota > Metazoa > Arthropoda > Insecta > Diptera > Scathophagidae > Cordilura > Cordilura impudica. The sequence continues at coordinate 108,093,170 of OY821518.1, forward strand.
CAAAAAGGGTATAAATGCGGTTATAGTTTCGTTAGTAATTATGTTAGTATAAAATAAAAAATATTTTAATTTATTTGTCAACACTTTAATTAATAAACAATAATAAAATAACACAAAAAAAATTTTAAAATGTCTTTTTCATAGAAAATGTCATATCACCAAAAATAGGTCCCTACGGAAATTGTCATGCGTTTAAGGGTACCAGAAGTGTTGCTAGACGGAGAGATAATAACAAATATCGATTTATTTTTTTTTTAACATTTGAACTCTATGTAAAAAAAAAAAATATATATTTTAAAATTTTCTTCCATTAAATTGAAAATTACTGAAAACCGGATATAATTGACTTTAAGAAAAGATAATGGGTTTTTTGTCCTCGTACTTGATAGTGATAGCGATATTCTAACAAATAAATATTTCGTATGTGTTTGTATGTTTTTGCTTATCTAAAAGTAAAAATCAATCATTTAAAAAAATGTACTTAAAAAATTTGAATACTATTTTTAGTTATGATTTTTTCCAAATGTGCCCGATTTTCAGTGGCTGAATTTCCGATCAGATAAAAACTTTACTTGTAGTGTATTTTCTTATATTTCCACTCCGCTCTATTCTGCTGTTAAAATTATTTTGATTATTATGTGTCAACAACTGAAACTTACTATACAACTGTATATAAAGGTCAAAACCATATTGTCAATGGAAATACTTAACTAAAACTATAAACAATTATATAAACAATAAATTTTATTAACAACTAGCATACCCGCCCGGTACTTCGTTACCTGAAATTTTTAAAGTAAAAAATAAATAACATATTTTTCATGTTTTCAAAAAAAACATAAGAATTTATGCTAATAACAATATTTTTTAAGCTTCTTTTAATTGAAATTGAAATTCTAAAGTTTTTGTAATATTTATAAAAAGAAAATTAAATCGATATTTTATATAATTTCGTTAACGTTCAAATATTTATGGTAATTACGGCACAGTTTTTTATATTGTAAGAATCGTATTATATAACGAATTACAAGTAGATTTGCTGAAAGTGGTATAGGCTGCGGAGTATATATATGCAAGTTAAAACAAAAAACACTCTAAGGTATATGTACTTACCTTATTTTTATTGAAGATGAAGATGTTGCAGCACTTCTTTGTATACAATGTTAGCAGTTTTTCCATCAGATGTCAGAATATATAGGTGCTTTGATGAACTAACTCTTGAGCAAGCAACGTGAAAGTGACCATGAGAAAAGCATTCCTCACTCTAGTCAATTCCAGCTACTCGTAAAGACTGTCCTTGGGATTTGTTTATAGTGATGGCGAATGATATTTTCAAAGAAAACAGAAGTCTCTTAAATTCAAAAGGATAATCTGTTAGTATAAGTGGTATACGTGGTATAAATGCAGATTCTCCTTGAGCACAGCCCGTCAGTACTGTTGCTTCGATAACGTTTTATGTAGAGCTTTAAGCCGTAGCCTCGTACCATTGCAGAGTTTTGGTGATTTGAAATTACGAAGGAGCATTACTGGAGTTCCTATCTTTAGTATAAGTTTGTGAGGCAGAAATCCTGAAGGGTTTAATGAGTTTAGAAATTCTACGGGATAATTGGCAGCGTCGTCTTTCTTTACTGAATCTATCGAAAGATATTCCATATCTGGCGAATCAAACGAATTTAGCAAACTGGTATTAACTATGGCTGCTCTATCATTTTTTGGCGTTATGATAGCACGTTCGCATGGCCATTCTTTTGACTTCATATTGATATTTGCTATTTCTGGATATATTTTTTGTGTGAGATCTGATAATGTGTTCACAACTATACCAAGTAATTCAGGTATTTTTATTATTCCCTGAATGTTCGGATATTTGCCATCATAGATAGGATGATTTAAGGCATGCATTTATTTCATCTGCCCGTGTTCCTCTAGATACTACTGGAAGAGTTTGACAAAAGTCTGCAGCTAAGAGCACAGTTACTCCTCCCTTTACAGAATTATTTGACTTTATATCTTGAAGAGCTCTGCACAAAGCTTCAAATTGTGTCTTAAAATAATATTTATCACTGGTAGCTTTAACTAAATCACTTAAATATGAACGTTTTTTGTTGCAAATTAAACTCTTAAAATTTTCACTGTTCGACTTCGATAAGAATCAAAGTTGATAAAATTAAAGTTTTAATAACTTAAAGATAATTTAATTGAATTTCCTTGTTAATTGAAGTGAATTTTTTTTTAAATAAAACTTCAACATTATTTTAGCTTGCACTTTACTTCGATGAAATAAAAGTTTTAATAACTTCGAGACAATTTAATCCAAAATTCAACATTGTTTAAGCTTACACCTTACTTCGAGATTCAATTGAGAGAACTGAACTCCTCTTCTTAAGTTAAAAATTTAAGGCAGATGAAATAAAAGGGAACACAAAAAAGTCCAGTTAGTTGCGATAATAATAATAATACTTTAATGCGTGCATGATTACATTATTTAAAGTGTATAGAAATAAAAAGAATATTAATTCTTCTTGGCTTTAGAAAGAGAAGGCAATCTAACATAATCAATATATTTATTAGTAAAAGAGTATTTCTGTACTTTCCTAAAAGAAAAATGTAATGTAAGTTTTAACCGCATTACCTGTGGGATGTGTATAATCTGTGTTGCTGAAACAATTCTATTTAAAAATTATTCTACTTTTGCATATCAGTATTTTGTTTGTTATATTTTGCATTAATAATAACTGTAAATTACTTCATTGACATTAACCCCCAGTTTTTAAAAAATGAACATTGCACTCGTTCGTTGATTTTACGTGTGTGTTGTTTGTGTAACAGCAACAAAATACACAAAAAATTAATGAACGAATGCTTCGTTCGTTTTTTAAAAACAGGGGGTAAATCTATTAGAATATTATAGCTTAAATCGTAAACTTTGTGAGTTATTATTTTTTGGGTTTTAATTCTTCTTATTTCCCCCTTAAACTACGAATTTTCTTAAATCCATTTTTTTGGTTCAAGTATGCGTCCCAAAAAGAACCTACATATCATTCTCATGGGATCACTTTTAAAAATTTCCCTTTTTTAGCCGCTTAAAGGGGTAACCTTTAAAACCTACATTTAAACTTACATATTTCCGGGACCATGGTTAAAAATGTCCCTTTTTGGGCCGTATTTTCCCCTTTTTAGCTCCTTCAAGCGCGACTTTCTAAGAATACCTATTTCGGTTCAAATCTCCCTCCCAAAAGGACCCAACATTCCAAATGTCATATTCCTGGGCCCATTTTTAATAATATTACCTTTTGGGACGCTTTTACCCCATTTTACCCCCTTAAAGTGCGAATTTATAAAAGGAACCTACATTCCAAATTTTATATTCATGGGACCATGTTTAAAAATGTCCCTTTTGGGCTGTTTTTATCCCTTTTTACCCCCTTAAAATGCGAATTTCCAAAAATACATACTTTGGTTCGAGTCTGCGTCGTAAAAGGAACCCACGTTCAAAATTTGATATTCCTGGGACCTTTTTTACAGATTTTTTTTTTTAAATGTCCCTTTTTGGACCGTTTTTAACCCATTGTACCCCCTAAAAATGCGAAATTCCAAAAATCCTTATTTTGGTTCGAATCTGCGTCCCAAAAGGAACATACATTCCAAATTTCTTACTCCTAGGACCTTTTTTAAAGATTTTTTAAAAATGCCATTTTTCGGCACTTTTTACCCTTTTTTACCCCCTAAAAATTCGAATTTCCAAAAATGCCGTCTTAGAGTATCTACACTCTTTAAAAGGATCTTACATGCCAAATTTAAAGTTTCTAGGTTCAGCGGTTTGGGGTGGGCGATGATGAATGAGTCAGTCAGTCAGTCAGTTAGTCACTCACGCAACTCTTTTATATATATAGATTTATTTTACCAAAACCAACCATCAAAACAAACTGAACAAAATATTATCAAAAATAATTCTATGTGTAATAAATTACATTATGAATGAAAATAATGATTTACCAAAACATTATTATCCTATAAAACAACAACAGAAGATATATTTATGAGCGGTACCCAAAAATCAAATATTTCATAACTCAGCTAGTGTACTGAATACTCTAAACCAATGGAACAACAAAATCGTTAAATGAAAAAGTTGTTGGTTAGTTTTTTGCTCATTATTTTTAATGTGGTCGCAACCAATAAAATAAATTTATCGTTATTATCATAATAACATAGCTAAAGTTAATACAGCATTGTGGCGTATACTTAATAGACAAAATTATAAATAACTCATACGTGCGGTTCATGTGAATAATATATAGTTGATTGCGTAAGAACCTAGCATATATATATATAACAGCTATAAATAGCTGGGTATAGATAGTGAATTTAAAGGACGAAAAATAGCTAACAACAGTTTATAGCATAATGGGTCCATAAATAAACAATTTAGAGTTTATTTAAGAAGAACGAAAGGAGAAAAAATATATAAATTTTCATCAGAATATACATATATGCTTTGTTGCACAACATATCCTGATTATACCCCATACCACTATGTGGTTTGGGTATAATGACTTTGTGCTTCTGTTTGTAACTACCAAAAATATTTGACGTAGACCCATCCTTTATTGTACCGATCGAATCAGAATCACTATCTGATTCGATTTAACGATATCTGTCAGTCCGTCCGTCCGTCTGTGTGTCCATGTAAAGATTTTAATCAAACTGCAGGTCGCAAATATGAATATATTTTAGTGAAATTTGGCACGTAAGTTTTTATCGGCCGTAGGATGAAAGCTGTTGAAATTGGTGAGAATTGTTCCATGTTCAGACCTAGCCCCCATACAAATGACTCCTATGAAATCAATATAAATTGCCATAAGATCCAAATTATCATATAAATCTTAGTTAAATTGGGTTTGTATGTGTTCATTACATCCATTAATCAGTAGTCCAAAAACGATCCCTATGGGACAACTCTTCATCATAGGCCCCATATAGAGCTGCTTCCCGATCTTCACTTAAATCTATCAAAAAACAAAAATATTGCACTGATTCTTCTCAAATTTTGTTTGTATATATTTTTGCAAAATACAAGAGACTTTACCAAACATGGTCAGGATCGGTCCATTTTTGGGCCTAGTCTCCATATAGGTATATCATCCGATATGAACTTTTTCAAATCTGCAGCCAAAAAAATTAATAAAAATCTCACTAAAATTTGATTTATGCTTATTTTCTATATCCAGTTAGTTGGGCCTGAGATATAGGGTCTCGAAACGCATGGTATAGGGTGTCGTATGGTCGGTCTAGTCCGACTATAATTTTCTTACTTGTTTTATTATAAAATATATACCATAGCTTTGTATACCCAATGTGTATTTAGAGAATTTAGCTTTTGGTGATTAAAATTAAAACAGTTTTTAATTAAAGTAAAAATTATGGAAACAGTTATAACAATCACGACCATCAAACTAAATATGACAAAAACAAAAACGCCAACTATAAAAGTGTTAATTTTTTTTACTCTACTCGCAATTTCTTGTAGGCCGAGAGTGAATAGTAAATTAGGTATACCATATTAATTTCAATCAAAAAAACTAAATATAATGATATAAACACAAATATATTGTTTCATTAAAAATTCCACATTTTAATCAATTAGGGAAAGGATTTTTTGAACCACAAAAGTAATAGTTTACAACTGTACTTGTATTGTAATAAATTTTGAATTTATGATCAAGCGGAGTAAAATTGGCAGAATTGGGCTGTAATTAAATCTGTAACCAAAATCATGTGAATATCCGTTAAGAGCATAGGTCATGTACCCTACTGAAAGAAAATCTGAAGATGAAAGGTAAAGAAATATGCAACATTTCTTAAACTGGAGGAATTATTTAATGTTTAGTGACTCTAATATTTAATATTGTGTACTTTTTGGGGCCTTTTTACGCAAAACGCCTACGCATGGATGAGCCTATTTGTATAGAGCATATCAATGTTCCTGACCAATTATCTCGTGATCATTTGCATATTTTCTTTGACCAAAGAAAGAGATTTTAAATATGATTTTGTTACCACCCCAGCATATTAAAATATGCACTGTACAAATATTAATTTCGTTTCCACTACTAATACAAGATCAGTCATTGTCAGTGCCAAATACTCACACGTTCATAGACACCCACTTGGCGTTATGCTTTTTGAGTTTCCGCAGTTCACATTTTTGGCTGCAGTCTGTTTTTTTACCTATGCTTAACAAAAAAAAAACCCCAGAAAAAATCATTGTTGACAGGAAAGGTAAATTCTTTTGCTTTTTTGGCAGGACTACTAACGCTTTTCGGAAGTGTCTATGGTGGCCATAGACACCATGGTGTGTAAATGAGTGAACTTAAAAAGGCTGAGAATTTATTTTCCATTCACAGTAGGGCGATTATTAATTTACAAGGTTTTTTTAAGATAAAAATCTAGAATGAGAAGTGGTACTTTTCTTATAGTATCGATAAGTAATTGTCGTATGTACACACAGAAAACAGATTCATTGTTACAACCGAATTAGTTGCCAACCGAATTTTCTGAGTCCCACGTACTATCACACTATTCTATTGTGATTATTGAATTATAGGACACATGAATTATGATATTTAATGGATACAATGGAATTCTTAATTTTAATTATTGGTTGTTACAACCATTAATCGGGATTTTTAATAATACATATGAAATATAAAAATCAAAACTTATAATTATATATTTTCAGTATTTATTTTTGAATAATTTATACATTTTACATCAAAATAAATAAAACATATCCCATATTATAAAAAGAATAAGATAGTTATCCTTGGCTTCACTATATAAACGGTTTTGAATTCAAATCACCAATTTAAAGTTATATATTATCCTCATTTGTATATTGTCTGCTAAGTTTTCTGAATGGTGTAAATATTATTATTATTAAATTAGTATTCTTATTAAAGCTGTATCCATTTATTAGAAAACATTATTTATATATTTTAAAGACCTTTACTGTTTTAGATAATACATATCACATCAAATATTGTCGACATCTAAGGAGACTGTGGATACTATGACCTACATTTGTTATTTCTCGATCAATTTCAAATCATTTCAAACTCAATTCGATCGCACTAGAAGTTTATTTAAGAAAAACTCATAGGGAATAGTTACATTTGATCTAGGCCATCACATGCATTTTCTTAACATATTTGTTTGGCTGTATCATAATATGTTATTTAATTAGCATAATTGTACGCTAGTGAAGAAAGGGATTTTGTGTCTTCGCTCGACATTATAAAAGATATGTCCATGTCAAATACATTTCGTATTATAAATATCGGCACAAACTCACTACTTATATGATTATATGATAATCTCCTCGAAATGATAATCGACTTTGCCACTGGCTTCGTGACATTCTAACTGCAAAAAGAAACAGTGGTAAGCTTCTTGAAGACATCTTTGATCTGGTTAGATCATTCAATATATCTTGAAACTGTTCATTCACCTAGTCCAACATAATTTATTTTATTCGTTTTTTGAACATTGCGATTAATTATACCTGCATGTAACTGGGTATGCTGACCACAACTCGATAACAAGGTTTCAGGTTACATCTGTCCTCACATACATTTGTAGCGCTATTCCAGGAAAAAACAAGAAAGAAAATTATAGTCGGTCTAGACCGACTATACGATACCCTATACCATGCGTTTAGAGACCCTATCTCCCAAACCCAACTAACTGGATATAGAAAATAAGCATAAACCAAATTTGAATGGGATTTTTATTAATTTTTTTGGCTGCAGATATGGAAAATTTCATATCGGATGCTATATCTATATGGGGACTAAGCCCAAAAATGGACCGATCCTGACCATGTTTGGTAAAGTCTCTTGTATTTTCCAAGAATATATACAAACAAAATTTAAGAAGAATCAGTACAATATTTTTGTTTTTTGATAGATTTAAGAGAAGATCGGGAAGCAGTTCTATATGGGGCCTATGACTAAGAGTTGTCCTGTAGAGGTTATTTTTGTACTAGTGATTAATGGATATAATAAACATATACAAACTCAATTTGACTGAGAGCCATATGATAATTTGGATCTTATGGCGATTTATGTCGATTTCATAGGGGTCATTTGTATGGGGGCTAGGTCTGAACATGGACCGATTTTCACCAATTTCAACACTGTTCATCCTATTGCAGACAAGAGCTTATATACCCAATTTCGTCAAAATATACACATATTTGCGACCTGTAGTTTGATTACAAGGTTTACATGAACACACAGACGGACGGACGGACGGACATCGTTAAATCGAATCAGATAGTGATTCTGATTCGATCAGTATAAGAAAAGATGGGTCTATGTCAAATATTTTTGGTTGTTACAAACAACAGCACAAAGTCATTATACCCAAACCACATAGCGGTATAGGGTATAAACACATGCCATGGAGACTGGACACCATCTTCAGGTTCCGTAATAACGGGTATTTCTAGTATACTTTTGGCTCATCCATTTTTAACAATAATTTAGCACTTTTTGACACGTTATGATTATAAATAATAAAATTAAATTATCACAATGTATTTATTAGGTTTTTATACCCTATACCACCATGTGGCTTGGGTAAAATGACTTTGTGCTGCTGTTTGTAACTACCAAAAATATTTGACCTAGACCCATCTTTAATTATACCGATCGAATCAGAATCACTAACTGATTCGATTTAATGATGTCCGTCCGCGTGTCCGTCCGTCCTTCCGTCTGTGTGTACATGTAAACATTGTAATCAAAGTGCAGGTCGCAAATATGAATATGTTTTGATGAAATTTGGTATGTTAGCTTTCATTGGCCATTGGATGAACGCTATTGAAATTGGTGAGAATCGGTCCATGTTCAGACCTAGCCCCCATACAAATGACCGCTACGAAATCGACATAAATAGCCATAAGATCCAAATTGTCATATAGATCTTACTCAAATTGGGTCTGTATGCGTTTGTTACATCCATTAATGAGTAGTCTAAAAATGATCCCTGGGACAACTCTTAGTCATAGGCCACATATAGAGCTGCTTCCCGATATTCACTTAAATCTATCAATAAACAAAAATATTGCACTGATTCTTCTCAAATTTTGTTTGTATATATTTTTGCAAAATACAAGAGACTTTACCAAACATAGTCAGGATCGTTCTATTTTTGGGCATAGTCCCCGAAATGAACTTTTTCATATCTGCAGCCAAAAAAATTAATAAAAATCCCACTCAAATTTGGTTTATGCTTATTTTATATGTCCAGTTAGTTGGGCCTATGAGATAGGGTCTCTAAACGCATGGTATAGGGTATAGTATAGTCGATCTCGACCGACTGTAATTTTCTTACTTGTTTTATTTTATTTTGTTTGATAAATGACAAATTTAATCAACAATTCGGTCTGGCTAATTATATGCTTATCGTTTTTGGGTATTTACAACAGAAATTAATTCATAGAATTTCTTTTCTGTTAGAAATACCGAAAGGTGGTATAATTAGGCCTGCTTTTATTACAACCGAAAAACCATTCTTAACACAAATTTTATATATATTACTCTAACCAGTTATTTGCTACAATATCTGTTAGAAAATTTGCGGTTTGGAAAATTTTGTTATAAGAGAATTGGTAGTTGCAAGCGCCAATAGAAGCATTGACTCCATTAAATTAGTTTGGAAATTTACATAAAGACATTGATTGATATACGTATCTAATATTGCTGTCGTAGACATCTTAATTTTAAATGAATTGTAATTAGACGATAGTTTTAATAGAATATCTATTTTATTTTAAATATTCAAGAATTACAATTAAAGTTCTAATTACTTTAACAAATTTTTCAAGATGTAACTGAATTCCAACCAATCTTTTTTCTGTGTGTAGATTGAACTAATTACTCGAATATGATAGCATCGTCCACCAAATATATATAATTATAATTATTTATTTGATAATCTATCTGATTTCCTTTGAAAGACTTCTAAGTTTAAAGCTGTGAAATTTTCAATTATATATTTTCTTATGCTGTCCCTACAATACCGCAATCGATATTATATGAAAGATCAGAATCTTGGCAAATTTATTCCATTTCTTGTTTTTTCATATAACAACAAAAGCATGGCCTTTCAAAACTTCATTGATTTTTAGAATCTTTTAGATTTTAACATATGTAAAGGAAATATTAATTTTTTAAATTAAATTTCTGTTGACATGTAAAAAAGGAAAGTAGACTAAAATATTAGTATATGTTATCCAAGTACTCAACTTCATTCCGAAGTATATTGAAAGAAAAGTTTAGGCACTTTCAGCAACATTCGTCGGCAACTTTTACCTGTATACAAATTTACAATATATACACACCTTTAATATTGGCCACTATATTAGCTAAATGGGCTCAAAATGTGCTTTAGTATGGAAATTATATTGCCCGCAAGAATTTCTTCTAATTTTCCCAAAAATATATGTCACGTTTTTTAAAACATACCACCCATACCCTTATGCTTAAGTCTGCTCAAACTAATATTTTAATGATTAAGCAAAATATATACAAATACACAGACACTTAAGTCAAACGAACGAAAAGCCATTAAACTGTCATTAGTGACAGTTTGCCAATGTAAATGTTTGTTAATGACAGTTGCACAAAAGGAATTAAACGGACATTTTTGAAAGAGATTACAAAACTAACAGCAGCAAATAATGAAACAAATTGTAGAGGGGGCAAAAGCCAAATTTCATTACTATAAAGTAACAAAAACTGGGGCTAATTGATAAAAAAAAATGACAAAAAACAATTAAAGCAAGTTTTTAAATACAAAAAAAAAATGGTTAACTTTAAATTTTTGTTAAAGATTTCAAAACCTTTGATTTAAAATAACGCCATGATATGTATTTTTATTTTGTATATAATACATCCATTTACAATATTATTTTGTTTCTGATATTTATTTAAATAATTTATCTTTTTTGGTCAATCACAATTTATGGTTGTTCATTTTTTCAACAAAAAAAAAACAATGATAAAACTAAAATATATGTTGTTGAAAGTAGACAAGTTCTTTTTTTTAGGTAAAAATTCTAGGATATTTTATTTTTTTAATTGGAAAATATTATTAATTTATCTCCAGTTCAACATATGCAATATGGGTACAACATGATAGGTTTTTTCAAGACGCATTCAGCGGTATATATTGGGTGATCCAAGTAGAGATACTTTTTTCAATAGTCTTTTTTTGACAGATCACGTGCGAGTCGTGTCATGCTGTCATGTTTTTATATCCTATACAACTATGTGGTTTGGTTATAATGACTTTGTGCTACTGTTTGTAACTACCGAAAATTTTTGACCATCTTCATTATACCGATCGAAACAGAATCACTATCTGATTCGATTTAACGATGTCCGTCCGTCCGTCCGTCTGTGTGTCCATGTAAAGCTTGTAATCAAATTGCAGGTCGCAAATATGAATATATTTCGATGAAATTTGGTATACAAGCCTCTAAGCCATGGGATGAACGCTATTGAAATTGATGAGAATCGGTCCATATTCAGACCTAGCCCCCATACAAATGACCCCTATGAAATCAACATAAATTGCCATAATATCCAAATTATCATATAAATCTTAGTCAAATTGGGTTTGTATGTATTTATTACATCCATAGTTCAGTAGTACAAAAATGATGATTGGATAACTCTCAGTCATAGGCCCCATATAGAGCTGCTTCCCGATCTTCACTTAAATCTATCAAAAAACAAAAATATTGCACTGATTCTTCTCAAATTTTGTTTGTATATATTTTTGCAAAATACAAGAGACTTTACCAAACATAGTCAGGATCGGTCCATTTTTGGACCTAGTCCCTTTATAGATATAGCATCCGATATGAACTTTTTCATATCTGCAGCCAAAAAAATTAATAAAAATCCCACTCAAATTTGGTTTATGCTTATTTTCTATATCCAGTTAGTTGAGCCTGAGAGATAGGGTCTCTAAACGCATGGTATAGGGTATCGTATAGTCGGTCTAGACCGACTATAATTTTCTTAATTGTTTATGTATGTGTTAGTAGCAACATTTAATTGATTACAACTCTAAAAAAAATTCAACAGATGGTGCACGTCCGTAAGGAAAAATCGGTTGATAACTAAGAGCGTAGAAGAAGTCACCAGAAATCGCCTTGCCCATTAGTATTACAGATGAAAAAATATTAATTACATAGTTTCTCTTCTTTTCCGACTAACGATTTTCTTTAAGATTTTATGTAATATCATTAAAAAAAACTAATTAAATATAGAATTACTACTACTACTACTACTTTAGCAAGTAAGAAAATTATAGTCGGTCAAGACCGACTATACGATACCCTATGAAAAAGATATTAAAAAGTTCATATGGGGTGTTATATTCATATAGGGACTAGGTCGAAAAGTGGACCGATCCTGACCATATTTGGCAAAGTCACTTACAAACCAAATTTTAGACAAATCTGTGCAATATTTTTGTTTTTTGATAGATTTAAGTGAAGTACGGGATGCAGCTCTATATGGGTCCTATAACTAAGAATTGTCCTATAGGGGTTATTTTGGGACTACTGATTGATGGATATAATAAACATATATAAACCCAATTTGACTGAGATCTATATTATAATTTGGATCTTATGGCAATTTATGTCGATTTCATAGGGGTCATTTGTATGAGACTAGCTCTTAACATGGACCAAATTTCACCATTTTCAACAGCGTTCATCCTTGTGTCAAATTTCATGAAAATATGTTCGTATTTGCGACCTGAAGTTTAATTACAAGATTTACATGGACACACAGACGGACGGACGGACATCGCTAAATCGACTCAGAAAGTGATTCTGAAAGTGATTCTGGATCGCTCGGTATAATAGCAGATGGGTCTAGGTCAAATATTTTTGGTAGATACAAACAGCAACACAAAGTCATTATACCCAAACCACATAGTAGTATAGGGTAAAACTTAGTTTTTTTTTTGAAGACGCACTTTAAGAAAACCTACTTTTTTAAAATTTACTATTTTTGAAAATGTAGGTAATAAATATATAGTTCCTTTCAAGTTACTTCTGAAGATAATGTACTTTTTTTAGGCCGACGTATTTTTTAACAAAACCCACTTTTTTAAGAAAAGGTACCGTTTTAAAAAAAGGGACATATCGCACCTGTACCTCTAAAGTGAGTCAACTCAAAATTTATAAAATTTCAGTAGAGACAAAAACGTTTTTTTTTTAATATTTACTATAAAATTTAAAAATCGTTGTAAAGAATTGCGAATAATAGGTACGCAACAGTAGTTGTTTTTGCGATATATTCATTGATCATCAGGAATAACAATTCTTTTGGGTGGAACTCAAAATATGTCTGTTTAGTTGATTCTAAAGAAACTACTCATATAACAAAAAGAGGGTTACAACTCTATTTTTTTTTTTTTTTTTTGCGAAAGACTAGAAAAACCGATGTAAGATTTTTACAGTGTATAGATATGTCCACTGTTTATCGTTTTCTTGCAAAAAGTGAAAATTGAAAAATTTTGAGTTGACTCACTTTAGAGGTACAGGTGCGATATTATAGATAGGGTTCCTTTTCAAGAATAATGAATTGGTAATTATTCAGAAAAATTACTATTATAAAAGGTTTTTTTAATAAAAAGACTTTCTTAAGAAAATGTACTTATTTAAGAATAGGTACGCTTTAAAGAATGGCTACTTTTTTTGAGAAAATATATTTTTTAACTAATAGTCTTTTTTAAAGAAAATGAATTCTTTTGAGAATATACACATTCTTAAGAAACTTTATTTTTTTCCAAAGGGAAGCTTTGCAGCAAATGGTTTTTTTATGAAAACCTATCATATACTAACCTTCGCAAGAGAAATTAATTTTATAAGAAGTAGTAATTATTCGAAAATAAACCTTGTACGATATGGTACTATTTCAAAAAAGGCTAATTTTTGGGGAAAAGGTCGTTTATAAGAAAAAGTTCTTTGTATCCAAAAAGGTGCTTTTGTAAAAGATTTCTTCAGGAAATTTAATTATACTTTTAAGAAAATTTACTTTTAGAAGATAATGTATATTTCAAATTAAATTATTGTTTCAAAAATAAAAATTTCTTTTATTAAAAATTTACTTTTAAGAAGCGGTACATTTTTTTGCAAAATTTACTTTTTTCAGAAAGGGTTTTTTTTAAGAACATGTACTTACTTATTTTAAGAATGGTTCCTTTCGTTAAAAATTAACTTTTTTCGAAAAATCCTTTTTATGATAAGGTACTCTAAAAAAATACATTTAAAAATAACACAGTACAACGCATGATTTCGGGACTCAATTTTGATAATTTTGTGTAAAAGTAGCCTAAAAAATAAGAACTTCTATATCATTCGTTTGGTCATGTTGCATCAACAAATAATTTTAATATTTTTTTGAAGTTAGTAAGTATCGTATAGGGGAATTTGTCACGTTTTAGGCTCTTTTGTTTGGCATAACTCGAGAACCACTACTCGGATTTCGCTGAAGCAATTTTTTCGCTACATAAGCAACAGTTTCGCAGTTATAAATAAATGTATGAAGAAAAAAAAAATATTTTTTGCCTAAAAATTTTTTTTTTTTTTTTTTTAATTCATAAAAAATCCAAAACGGTCAAAAGTGCCAAGTCCTATTACTTTTGCGTAAAGTCACATAACCTATGAACAAAATGAGACATAAATCATGAAAATCGATGAACGCGTTTCGCTTTTATTCACAATTAAGTGAAGGTATGAATTTCACAAAATTGCTCGAGATATGCACAAAATTCTTTGGAAAAAACATTGATGACTTTTTTTATGATTTTCAGAATTAAAAAAAAAATTTTGTCTAAAACCGCTATTTTAGACAAAAAACAATCTTATTATTTTTTATTAATATTAAATCTTATACTCCTTTTCTTATTTGAAGCTTAAATCAATACTTAAAAATAAACCTAATCGTTAATCAATTACATTAACTTACCATTGTGAATTTGTAAACACTATAATGTAAAAGAATAAACTTACATTGTGAATTTTTAGTACAATTAGAAAAATTACATGTATATATTGTAAATAAGGCACGAAGCCAGCTGGCAAGTGCCGAAAAGAAAAACCAGAGACTTGGATTTCTACACTCGAATGGTGAGCATCTCTTTTATCAATAAAACGCTGTGAAATATTACTTATGGAATTTTCATTTTTTTTATTTCTTAACCCTAATCCCCAATTCCCTCACTTCATAACACTTAATCCTAATTTATAATTTCTTCAATTGCGAGAAATTATAAATTAATCAACCCTTTTTCACTTAGTTAAGTTAAAGTGCAGTGAAATAGTTGTTGGAGCCGCCAGAAACTATCACTACCATCCAACCAACCCAGAACACAACGGTTACCAACCCCATAATTGGATTCACTGCCAAGCTAAAATTATTCATGGTCCTTCGAACCGGAATAATTTTAGCTTGGCAGTGAATCCAATTAACCCAACCCAACCAACCCAGAACACAACGGTTACCAACCCCATAATTGGATTCACTGCCAAGCTAAAATTATTCATGGTCCTTCGAACCGGAATAATTTTAGCTTGGCAGTGAATCCAATTATGGGGTTGGTAACCGTTGTGTTCTGGGTTGGTTGGATGGTAGTGATAGTTTCTGGCGGCTCCAACAACTATTTCACTGCACTTTAACTCAACTAAGTGAAAAAGGGTTGATTAATTTATAATTTCTCGCAATTGAAGAAATTATAAATTAGGATTAAGTGTTATGAAGTGAGGGAATTGGGGATTAGGGTTAAGAAATAAAAAAAAATGAAAATTCCATAAGTAATATTTCACAGCGTTTTATTGATAAAAGAGATGCTCACCATTCGAGTGTAGAAATCCGAGTCTCTGGTTTTTCTTTTCGGCACTTGCCAGCTGCCTTCGTGCCTTATTTACAATATATACATGTAATTTTTCTAATTGTACTAAAAATTCACAATGTAAGTTTATTCTATTACATTATAGTGTTTACAAATTCACAATGGTAAGTTAATGTAATTGATTAACGATTAGGTTTATTTTTAAGTATTGATTTAAGCTTCAAATAAGAAAAGGAGTGTAAGATTTAATATTAATAAAAAATAATAAGATTGTTTTTTGTCTAAAATAGCGGTTTTAGACGCTGTGAAATATATATATAAGAAATTTCCCTAATTAATTATTCTACCAATAAAATGCATTAAGACTTGTTGTGAATTTGAACAATTTGATAATAATTAAAATAAATACACAAAAATAAAAGAGTACGGTATTTTACATAAAATTACTACCGACTCAGCATTCGATCAGTCAACAACCTGATAATTATTCTGATCCAGCTTATCAACAATTATATTGCAAAATAAATAATTTTAGGATTTAGAAATCAAGTCAATAAAAGCTTTATTGAATTGTCTATTTATTGATTACGATCTCCACCCCACAATCACTGCACCTCATTGAGTTTGGAAAAAATTAAGTAAAGTTTAGAGAAACAAACACCATTCCAAAACAACAAAAAAAAAAAAAAAATATGAAAAATAGTGCAT
Source organism: Cordilura impudica (assembly GCA_963682025.1). Classification (NCBI taxonomy): domain Eukaryota; kingdom Metazoa; phylum Arthropoda; class Insecta; order Diptera; family Scathophagidae; genus Cordilura; species Cordilura impudica. Next base: position 108,109,823 of record OY821518.1, read on the forward strand.
TTTATTACCCAACGAACATGGTATTATTTAATAAAAATATATACAGCGTGCAATAGTCTCTGTTTAAGCTGGTCAGATAGTAAATTTATTCAAGACAATTATGTCGTCAAATCTTTAAATCAGAAAAGATAAAATCTGAAATAGGATAACTATTTTAAGTTATATAGAAAATTTTATAAACGTTTGCACATATACATATACCTATATAACATTGTGTAAATTTAACTCTGTTATCAAGGAAAAATTTAAGAGTGAATTCAGAAATTGAGATTTAAATAATAACCCCATTATTTAAATTTTAGCTCAATAAATTTAAATAATTTAAATTTCTGAATATTAAATTCAACTAATCACCCATTTAGTTGAATTTCAGCTCATTACTTTTAACTAAGCACCCATTAGTTGAATTTTAGCTCGTCAAATTAAATAATAACCCCTTTATTTAAATTTCAGCTCAATAAATTTAAATAATTTAAATTTCTGAATATTAAATTCAACTAATCACCCATTTAGTTGAATTTCAGCTCAGTAAATTTAAATAATAACCCATTTATTTAAATTCCGGCTCATTAAATTTAACTAAACACTCATTTAGTTAAATTTGAGCTCACTAAATTTAAATTAGTTAAATTTCAGCTAATTAATTTAAATAATAACCCATTTATTTAAATTTTAGCTCGTTTAATTTAGATAATATCCCTTTTATTTAAATTTTCGCTTCGTTACATTTAACTAATCACTCATTTAGTTAAATTTCAGCTCATAAATTTAAATAATAACCCAAGTTATTTAAAATTTGTCTCAGATCGCCCAAATTAATAAATCCATTTTGAATCTCAAACCCAGTTAAACTAGATAATCAAATCTACTGGAAATACAAGCCCCTTACGTTTCAGTAGTAACCCAATTTTTAATCTAGATATGACTTCTACAAACGAAGCATCTGCCATAGCATTTAACCCCGGGTATAAAGAACAGTTTCTGTTCGATTGTGGCCTTTTACGTGAGTCCTGCGACTCCTTTAATAATGGTGCTGTAGAAGAACCAAATGAATCAGTTCTTGAAGTCAAATTAGGAGAACTGAGCTCAGAATGGGTAAATTTAAAGGACTCATATCGGAAGATGATGTCGGCACGCGAAGGGGAAATTGACTCTGAATTCAGGATAAGGGCCAAGGAGGAATATAACGCTTGTTCTGAAGCATATATTAGCTGCCATTCTCAAATGAATGATTTGCTAAAAGTTAGCCGAATGGATACAGCTCGCATCCCAGTAGGCCAGTCAACGCTTCATTATCCCGGCCCAAGCCTAGGCCTTGTCCCTGAAAACTCAAGTAGCTGCATAAAGATCCCTCCATGCGATACTGAGATTTTTACAGGCAGTTATGAGCAATGGCCGTCTTTTCGTGACATGTTCACAGCAGTGTACACAAACCACCCCAAACTCACACCAGTCACTAAACTGTACCACCTCAGGAATAAAACAAGAGGTGAAGCTGGGGCAATAGTGAAAAGATATACCCTGTCAAATGAAAATTTCAACTTAGCGTGGATTGCTCTGAAAACCCGCTATGAAAATAAAAGAGTTTTAGTGGACAATCAAATAAAGATTTTATTTGATATAAACTCAGCACAAACGGAAGATAGTGAGTCAATCAGGAGAATTCAATCATCTGTAAATGATTCCCTAGAAACTCTCAGCACGCTTGGCATCGACGTGGAGAGCTGGGACCCGATCCTGATTCGGCTCATCTCAACAAAACTTCCAGAAGTCACCCTTTCACTATGGGAGCAATCACTCACTTCTCCACGAGAGCTTCCAAAATGGTCCCAAATGTCACAATTCCTGGTGGACAGATATGAAGCAGTGGAACGTCTCGACAGCATTAAAACAACAAAAGGTTGTTTCACGCTCTCAAATAACCCCAGCAGTGAGATACAGACATACATTTCACAAGAAAATTTAACGTTGGTATGCAAATTATGCCAAGAAAATCACTCGTTGAGGCTATGTCCAAAATTCCGAGCCTTCACTGAACAACAAAGGGTAGACTACGTGTATAAAAATAAATACTGCAACAATTGTCTAGCCTCTTCTCATCTCAAGGCCAATTGTAAAAGCAAACACACTTGCCTTCACTGCCAAAAACCTCACCACACTATGTTGCATATGAGATCAAAATCCCATTACTCAATTCAAAATTCGAAACCTAAGTCGATTAATGAATCTACTCCTAATAAAGAGCAGTCCCATAATGCCCCTTTAAATAAGTCACAATTTTCCCATAGGGACTCCCGAATAACCTCCAATGATGAAGCTCCCTCCACTTCAAAGCAAGTTCATGCAAATTGCTCAAGCAGTAATGAACACATTTTACTGCGTACTGCTTTAATGCAAATTGAACATATGGGTGAATTGTACACTATAAGGGCATTAATAGACCCTGGTTCTCAAAGAACATTTTTGTCGGAAAAAACCCAAAAAAAACTACAAATTCCAGCTCGAACATCTCATGTTAAAATAGTTGGAATTGGAGGTCAAGTTCAATTCGCAACAAAAGAATGTGACCTCGTTCTCTTTGCCAAAAAAGCGAACGCCAAATTTTCAATTAGTGCAATAATTTTACCAAAGGTTACCAAGCACATTCCGTCAATGTCATTTGAAATACCACCATCTTCTAAGCTCTCCAGACTCGAACTAGCAGACCCAAGCTTCAATCAGTCTTCACAAATAGATCTCATTCTTGGAAACGACTCAGAACGATTCATTAACATCGACGGCATCCGAAAAAATATTTGCGGGCTGGCCTCCGCATACAACACAATATTTGGTTGGGTTTTAAGCGGTCCCGTAAATAGCCAAGCCATACACACCTTCTCGACAACTGTTGTCCCTTCGGACACGTCCGACTTAAACGACCTCGTAAGGAAATTTTGGGAACAAGAAGAATTACCCTCACTTCCGAATATCACAGAGGAAGATCAATATTGTGAAGACTTTTATAAGCAAACGACAACACGAGAGTCAGACGGAAGATATATGGTAAGACTTCCCTTCAAAAAGGAATTTCCTGACTCTGTATTTCTAAGTGCGTCTCGAAATTTGGCTCTTGGTCAATATTCTCGCATGCAAAAATCACTCTCTCACGATTATGAACTTTTTATACAATATAAGGCAGTTCTCGAGGAGTATTTAACACTTCATCACATGCAAAAAACATCTTTCCGTGAAATAAGTTTGGATGGCAAATATTTCTCCTTTTATTTGCCGCACCACGCCGTGATACGCCCTGAACATAAAACCACGAAAGTTAGGGTTGTCTTTAACGCTTCTCGAAAGACAAAGTCAGGGTTTTCACTAAATGATGTTTTATATAAAGGTCCTACCCTTCAGCAGGACCTTATGAATGTCATACTCAACTGGCGGAGATATCGATATGTTTTCAATGGCGATATACAGAAAATGTATCGTCAAATTCTAGTTCACCCAATAGACAGACCGTATCAACGAATTCTTTTCCAAAACAAGGTAAATGGACATTTTACAGATTACCAGTTAAATACGGTTACGTTCGGAGTCAGCTGTGCTCCAATTTTAGCAATCCGAACACTATTACAGCTGGCAACTGACTCTGAAACACAATACCCCAAAGCAAGCTCAATTCTGCGAAAGGAAACATACGTTGACGACGTATTGTCAGGTGGTCACACAGTTGATGACGCACGAAAAGCTCAAACCGAACTAATTTCAGTTCTTAAATCAGCAGGGTTCCCCTTAAAGAAGCTGACAGCTAATACTAAAAAGTTGCTTTCTCATTTTCCACCGGAAGATCTTTACGACTCCGATATGCTCCGACTACACGAATCCAGCGTAACGAAAACGTTAGGCATCAAATGGAATGCTCTAACCGATTCTTTCAGTTACTCTTTCACTCCATTTATTGAATCAACAAAGGTTACAAAACGCACGTTATTGTCCGCAATAGCAAAACTGTTTGACCCAGCTGGCTGGATAACCCCAGTAATTATAAGAGCGAAAATGCTTATTCAGCAACTGTGGTTAGAGGGTACTGATTGGGATGAAAGTGTGAGTTCTGACGCTTTTGATAAATGGGAAAATCTTCTCTGCGATCTTTCTCATGTGGAAGACATCATTATACCAAGATGGCTCCAATACAATCCTTCAGACGCCATCCAAATTCATGGGTTTTCTGATGCATCCAAAGCCGCATACTGTGCGGCAGTCTACATGAGATGTCAAACCTTCGAACTCAAGGCCTTTTCGAATTTACTCGTAGCTAAAAGCAAAGTTGCCCCATTACAAACTGTTTGCCTGCCTCGACTAGAACTAAATGGAGCCGTGTTACTTGCTAAGTTAGTAAATCATGTCATTACTTCTCTTAATTTGAACCAATCTGAAATCATTATGTGGACAGATTCCTCAATTGTATTGGCATGGTTGTCTAAGCCTCCGTCAACTTGGGAAACATATGTGGCTAATCGTACATCCCAAATTCATACGCTCTTACCCAATGTGACATGGCGTCATGTTCCCACTCAAGATAACCCAGCTGATCTGGGAACTCGCGGTTGTAGCCCCCAAGATCTAGCAGGTAACCCGATGGCATGGCCCATCGTGGCTCCCTAGGCCTTCGGCAGATTGGCCAAATAAAAACCCATTAAATACCCCAAAAACTCAGTACAAAGTCAAAACGGTACAGGCATTACACGTCTCAACTGAAACCGAAAATATCCTAGACCAGTTTTCGTCATACCACAAGGCTTTACGTATAATATGCTATGCGTTTCGATTCGTCAATAATGGCTTGTCCAAGCATAGAACTCATCCAAGATACGCAACACAAGACCTTACTCACACAGAGGTCATGTTTGTCAAAAAGAAACTCATCATACTTGCTCAAAAATCGTTTTATGGTGTAGAATATCAGTTAACTTCAAACTCTCAACCAATATCAGACAAGAGCTCATTAAAACCATTAAATCCATTTATTGATTCGGATCAAGTTATGCGAGTAAATGGTCGGTTATCTAATTCCTCTCTCCCCTATAATGAGCGTTACCCTATAATATTACCTGGCAACTCTCGGCTCTGCCTACTTTATATGTCTGAATTGCACGTATTTTTACTCCACGCTGAATGCAGTCAAATGTGCAGAATGGTTCAAACGGAGTTCTACATCTCACGCATAAAACCTCGTATAAAGAAAATAATCCGACAATGCAAGACTTGCATAATTTTCAAACAGAAACAGTGCTCACAAATCATGGGCCCACTACCTCCAGAAAGATGCAATCTTTCGGTTCCATTTCAAACCACAGGTATAGATTTTGCTGGACCTTTCGATCTCAAAACGTCCTCATTACGAAACGCCCCTTACATCAAAGGATATGTAAGCGTATTTATCTGCTTTAGCACTAAGGCAATATACTTAGAAGTATGCTCAGATTTGTCGACAAAGGCCTTTCGTGCAGCGTTTACACGTTTCGTTGGGAGGCGGGGGCTCCCTCACAGGATCATCTCAGATAATGGACGTAATTTTCTTGGTGCCAGTAGAGAACTCAATCGAGAATTTGCTGCATTTATAAAAGCGGCTTCAACAGATATTGCTCAAACATACGTAACTCAAGGGTTTGAATGGAGTTTTATCCCGCCTCATGCACCTCATATGGGGGGTTTGTGGGAAGCTGCCGTCAAAAGTTTCAAATTTCATTTTAAACGGTTAGCTGGGTCTCACAAATTCAATTTCGAAGAGTTTTCAACTGTTCTCGCTCGAATCGAAGGGGTTTTAAACTCACGTCCCATCTCTGCAATGTCAGAAGACCCTTCCGATATGACGGCTTTAACTCCGGGTCATTTTCTAAGAGGTGCACCCATAACTGCATTCCCAGACACAAGTTCGGAGAAAATATCTATTGTAAATAGATGGGAGAAACTAAAAGTGCTCCATCATCAATTCACGGTAAGGTGGAAAGAAGACTATTTAAAAACACTACAAAAAAGATATAAGTGGAAAACGGAATCACCAAATGTCAAAGTGGGTGACTTAGTAGTCGTAAGGGATGACTTATTACCCCCTAATGATTGGCGGTTAGGCAGGATAGTTGCAGCTTATGCCGGTCCTGACAAGTATGTACGAGTTGCCGACGTACGAATTTCTACTAGAATCATCACTCGACCAATAGTCAAACTTTGCATTTTACCGCTTCTAAATGAAAATGACACAACTCAACATTAAAATCCAAATTTACTTATTTTCTATCCCAAAATAAATCCCCCTCCAACAAATTACTAACGGCACTTATTTCCTAATTTGTTTTTTTTTTTCTCCCATCTCTTTTACTCTAGAAAATCAAGCCGAAACAGAAGCAGCAGACCAGGAAACAGAAGCAGCAGACCCGGCAACAGAACCAGCAACCGTCACAATCATCGCCGTGATCCAGACCTTAGGCAATGCATGGTATGCAAAAACTTTCACTCCATCCGATTCTGCCAAAAATTCCTCAATATGACGGTGAGAGAAAGGTGCGATACTGTCCGCAAACATAATTACTGTGAGAACTGCTTGGCCAAAAGTCACGACCTAAGGGCGTGCCAATCCAACGATACGTGTCATAGATGCAACAGCTACCACCACACGCTGCTCCATCCAAGCAATGCAAAGAATCCTGATCTAAGAAAAAAAATTAATAAACAACGAAAATTAAAAAATCATCAACAACAACCACCTAAAACCAAACCGGAGCAGGTGACTCCAAACCAACACATCATATATGAAGCCATACGTTCCCTTGCGCAAGTTCTATGTGCTCAAACCAACCCTTAAATTGCACAAGTGCAAGGGGGGCGCCATGTCTAAAACCGCTATTTTAGACAAAAAACAATCTTATTATTTTTTATTAATATTAAATCTTATACTCCTTTTCTTATTTGAAGCTTAAATCAATACTTAAAAATAAACCTAATCGTTAATCAATTACATTAACTTACCATTGTGAATTTGTAAACACTATAATGTAAAAGAATAAACTTACATTGTGAATTTTTAGTACAATTAGAAAAATTACATGTATATATTGTAAATAAGGCACGAAGCCAGCTGGCAAGTGCCGAAAAGAAAAACCAGAGACTTGGATTTCTACACTCGAATGGTGAGCATCTCTTTTATCAATAAAACGCTGTGAAATATTACTTATGGAATTTTCATTTTTTTTATTTCTTAACCCTAATCCCCAATTCCCTCACTTCATAACACTTAATCCTAATTTATAATTTCTTCAATTGCGAGAAATTATAAATTAATCAACCCTTTTTCACTTAGTTAAGTTAAAGTGCAGTGAAATAGTTGTTGGAGCCGCCAGAAACTATCACTACCATCCAACCAACCCAGAACACAACGGTTACCAACCCCATAATTGGATTCACTGCCAAGCTAAAATTATTCAAATTTAATAAACAAAAGGTTATTTGATTTTTATGATTGCGGTAGCAAAGTAATAAACGCTAATAAATGTGCGTGGACAAAAATGAAAAAAGGAAAGTGCACTTTTTAAATTAATTGGGGTTTTCCGTTAGTTACCTGAATAATTTTTTTACGGAAATTACGGAAATTTGCGCCCATTCATAAGTACCTGTCAGTAAAATATTGAAATATACGTAGTATTTATAGGTGCTCATTGATCGGTTTTTGTCATTCAACAATTGCCGACGAACACGAACAAATAACAAGCTATTTTTTCCGGTTTTTTAAAAGTGAATAACAACAAAACATATAATATATTTCAATATGGAAAATAACAATTGAACAAAATTGGATGATCTTTGTTACGTTTGTGGTCATAACGTCCTAAAAATAGACCAAAAGGGTCGAAAAAACTTGTTTAATGAGGAATTCAAAACAGCGTATTGTCATTATTTTGATGAAGCAGATTTAAGTGGTGCAAATTTTACACCGAACACAGTGTGCAAAAATTGTTATAATACCCTTATAATGTGGATACATGGAAAAGGTGGAGAGTTTTCTTTTATGAAGCCAGTAATTTGGGTGGAGGACCTAGGTGGACATAATAAATCCAGGTGCTACGCATGCATAAATTCTCGTCATGGATTAAACAGAAAACAATGGAAAACAAAAGTATACATTGCTGCTTTTACTGCCACACTTCCAGTTAAACGCGCTGCTGATATCGATACACCTAAACCTCCGAGTCTGGATACTGTGTCCCTGCCAGCCGAAACCGTTTTCACCAATCCGACCAATGTAAATGATGCAGATTGGACACCCGATATTGAAAAAAATGCACCACAACCGCTAACAAAAATCGAAATGGATTACATTGTTGCCAAGATGGGACTATCACAACAAAAATCCCAAATGTTGACATCATTTTTGAAGAGCAGAAAACTCACACAGCAAAATATCAGCGCAACATCATACCGAAAACGCCAAGCTGAATTTCAGAAATTTTATTCCCTTGACGAAGCAAATACGTTCACTTACTGCCATGATATCCCAGGTTTAGTGAAAAAATTGGGAATGGATTATATTGCTGCCGACTGGCGTTTATTCATCGATGGTTCAGTTTCAAGTTTGAAGGCTGTGCTGTTGCACAAAACAAACAAAAAACCGTCCATTCCATTGGGATTCAGCACAACTATGAAGGAAACGTATGAAACATTGGGCGAAATTTTGGAGAAAATCAAATACAATGTACACAAATGGAAGATTTGTTGTGATCTAAAGGTTGTCAGCATAATACAAGGCATTATTAAAGGGCGGTTTTCCAAAATACTTCTGCTTCCTTTGTAATTGGGATTCGCGATATGCAGAGAATCAATATCAATGTAAAGATTGGGAAGCAAGAACTCCCGAGCTGGAGAAACAATTAAAATTACGTAATGGACCTTTGATAAAGGATCTAGCTGATATTTTGTTGCCATCGCTCCACATGAAATTAGGAATAGCTGGGAAATTCGTCGCAGTGGTAGTCAAAGATATTTATGACGCCTATGACTGTTTGAAATCCATCTTTCCAAAACTCAGTGAAGCTAAAATTTGAAAAGGTACGTATCGTTGTCTGTATTTAAATATTATCATATCTAAATTTGTTCCCTTCGATAAATTCGCATTACCAATAATTTTTTCGAAATTTTTTTTTTTTTATATTTCAAACAGGTACACTCAATGGACCGGATATACGAAAGTTAATGAAAAGCGAATCTTTCACAAATATGCTTTCGAACCATTATAACCACCTATGTGCATGAGACGCATTGAAACAAGTCATCGAAGGCGTTTTAGGAAAGAACCGTGTACAGCGAGATGACATACAGACACGAGTGGACAACTTGCTGATTTATTTTGAGAAAATCAATGCATCCATGACGTTAAAATTACATTTCATGCATTTCCACCTTGATACATTTTTGGCACAATTACCTCAGGAATCGGACGAACAAGGAGAGAGGTTCCACCAGGTGACCATGCCAATGGAAAAGCGATTCAAAGGCAAAAAATTGGATGCATTGCTTGCGGAGGTTTGTTGGTGGAGTTCTAAAATTATGCAGTTTGAAGATGAAAGCACCGAAAATGAAGATGACACTGAAATTGGTGGACACACTGAACAAAACATGCCCTTGAATATTATGTCTAACTCGGATGATGATGCAGACTCAGAACACGAATATGAACAACCTACGAAGAAACCAAGGTCATCAGAACCACAAGCGTCAACTTCAACAAGGATAGATAGTGACAATAATTGAAAATGATCTAAATTTTGTTTCCATGCACAGATAACATATAAAAATCACATATTTTCTGTGTAAGAATAGCTGTAATATGAATCGGAATGTTTTTTTCATGCAAAATAAAGTTTACAAAAAAAAAAAAAAAAAAAATTGTAGGCAAAAAATATTTTTTTTTTCTTCATACATTTATTTATAACTGCGAAACTGTTGCTTATGTAGCAAAACGTTATATAAACAGATGAAAGTAATTGTAATTCTTGATTTTTCAAAAATTGTTTCAGCGAAATTCGAGTAGTGGTTCTCGAGTTATGCCAAACAAAATAGCCTACAACGTGACAAATTCCCCTATACGATACTTACTAACTTCAAAAAAATATTAAAATTATTTGTTGATGTAACATGACCAAACGAATGATACAGAAGTTCTTATTTTTTAGGCTACTTTCACATAAAATTATCAAAATTGAGTCCCGAATCAATAAGCTTAAAAATGTTGTACTGTGTAATATACCTTTTAGAAAATGGTACCTTTTAATGAAAAAATAATTCATAAGAAAATTTAACACATGTAAAATTTTTATGAAAAGGTGACTTTTTAAAAAAATTTATTTTTTAAGCATACAAAATAAAAATTTTGAATTAAACAAATTTTGAATTAAACAAGCACACAGATTTTCATACATATCTTGAGGCCTATTGAAATGCTTTTATTTGTTTTAAACAGAAAAAACTCGGTTAAATACCAAGTAATTTTACTAACAATGAGCAGCCAAGCGGAACTTGTTATAAGAATCAAGGATATATAAAGACTTCACCATCTTTTATGTCATCGATCGACTTAATAATATATGATTTTGAAATTTAAGTTCAGTAAAAGTTTTCCCACGTATCGCTTTATACTAAAACAACGCGCTAAAATATTAATGATTTACATCGATAATTGTCATTTAGTGGTGTTAACTCAACACTCATATCGCCAAAACATAGTGGCCATCTTCTGACAGCTCTATTTGTCGCTAAGAGCCGACTTTGTGGGAGGTCGTTCAGAAGCCGCTCATCTATGCCGAAGAACTTCAACTAAACTGGTTAAAGCGGTAAGAGAAAGTGTTGCCGAGAACAAAAATGAGCTCAGGAATTTGATGCCAGTGGAAACACTTTGCAGCTCATATTGAAAAATGATTTGCATTTTATACTGCATAAAGTGCAATTGGTTCCAATAATTTTGCTAGCAGGCTGGGCACATCGCTTGAAGTATGGCCAAACAATCGGTCGAACAGTTGATGCTGAATCTGACTTTTGGAAGCAAATATTGATGGCCGACGAGGCCCATTTCACATTCTGTGGTGTCACTACAAAACAGAATTAGCACATTCGGGGAACGAAGAATCTACACGAGATGCAGGTAGTACCATTGGATGACCAAAATGTGATTGTTTAGTTCGCTTTTCTTTACAGAAGGCGAAACTGTCGATGTGAAACGATATCGGTAGATGTTGGCTCATTATGTCTGCCTGAAAATTCGCAAAAAAAAACGTCGGGATGGTTACTGGTTGCAACAAGATTGTGCACCATGCCACACTGCATATCAAATAATGCAGTTTCTGCAATCAAAATTTCCGGTTTGTGTGATGTAAAAAAAAACGACATTGACTGAGCACCCAGATCTGAAGACTTGACCCTCTGGTCATTTTCGTTAGGGTTATTTGAAATGCAAAGTATACCGCCCGAGATGCTTGGAAAATGGTTACGAAAAACGCAATAAATTGGCCGTATTTTACCGTGGCCAAAAAATGGGTCACTTTATTGATGTCATATTCAAAAAAAGTTCAAATGAATCAAAAACTAAAAATTATTAAGAAAATTTTAAAAGGTCTAGACTGATTATACAACTTTGCTGAAGCAATAACTGGATATAGAAAATTAACACAAACCTAATTTTAATATTTCTTTTATAAATATAAAAAGGTACATACGAAATATTTTTGAGTTTTGATCGATTTAACTATATAACACGTGGATATAATTGACACACACACATCAAATTTTAGGGATATATAGGATAACCTGGAGTTTATGTAACTTTAGTCATTCTGATAAGGGTTATTTGTATGCGTGCGAAGTCTGAATATGCACCAATTTCAATAACGTTCATTCAATTATTACAAACAGAATGACAAAGTGATGTATTGCCACAGTGGAGTGGAGATAGGAAAGACAACAATATTGTTTTCACTGGACTCTAACAAGGACGGTCTACTGGTCTGTAATATGAATATCTGATAAAAAAAAAAAAAAAAGTAAATGCCCTTATTCTAAAGTATTTAAAAATACTGTGTGTTTCGAATTAAAAAAGTAATGATTATGTTACTAAATAATAAGCTATGGCGGAAATTTTACCAAAATATAATAATTTTTGTAAATATTTTACTTGCATCACACATAACTATAATGCTTTTTGCTGTGGAATGGTATTTAATTTAACTTTTCACATTAGAGAAAAGTTTACACTTTGCAAATAAACACAGGAAACGATGCTACTTTTATGCAAAAGAATGTACTCATCGCAGTTTGTTAGTCTGCCTATTTATTTTAATTAAAATTCGTATTTAAGTTTCATAATCATAGTCATCATCATAACCGTGAACAACAGTATGCTCATTTGGTTTTCCAAAGGGAATTGCTTAGTATTTATACACTAAGCAGCAGATATGATGTTGAAATGAATAATGAAATTTTGATGAATTAATTTTTTTTAAAATAACTGTTAGAGGTTAACTTTATTAAAATAAACATAATCATAACATCTGACTTTAGATATTAAGCATACAATATTATCTTATGAAAAAATATATACATCTGTACATTAGGGTCGCCCTTCATTAAATGGGAAAAAACAAAAGTGTTCAAACTCTCGTTCGCATCACGTAGAAATATGCGAATAGCAAAAAAAAGTGAGAAATACAAAGTTTTGGGCCAATAAAAAACATATAGAGGTACCTATAAGTACTCAGATATGAACTATTGTTTTATTACCAACTTGTTGACCTATTAAGCATTGAGTCCGAAATTGGAAAATTTTGTTGATAAAATTTTGAAAACTCCTTTTTCAAGTTTTGAAAAATTCTTTAAAAAAAAAATAAAAAAATTGATCTAGGTCTTTTAAGGTCTTGTTAAATGCATGTTAGAGATTAACTGTGTGAATTTTTAGGTAAATTCCTATGCCAGAATTTTTTCGACACGGTTTTATTTTTGCGGATTTCGAGAAAAATGGGATTTTTGTAAAATATCCTGTAAATGTACTCTTTCTAAATACTTTGTATCAAAAATTCATCACTATTCTACTTTTAAATGTCATATTTTATCTTAATAGTCTAAGGTTTCGGGAAAAGATATCACGACAACATTAACCCTTTTGGAAGTGCGGACACATATGACCCAAGCTAATAAAAAACAATTTATTAAAAAAATTCAATTATTTTGTAAGTGCTATTGAATTTTTGAGATGCGACGCACAGTGGCGCCCGTAGAGCAAATGAGGTTGCAAAAATCAAAATTTTCATGTGCGCCTACGAAGTTTTGAATAAACCCATGTTATGGGAAACTTTTCAACGATTTCAAATATGCTACTCTTAATAATATCACATTTTTAGTTTAGAAGATATAACCGTTCAAAATTGACCGACTTTCGGTTTTCAAAAAAACACACAATTTTTAGTCAATTTGTTACGATTTCAGGTGTAATATCACGACAGATAGGTAACGAAACGCCTTATTTTTTGCTTGTGTTGATTGACGTATTTATTTAATGTATAATGATAAAAAAAATTAACTGTTTACTTTGTGTTTCTCCTGGTAAATCACTATTTAAAAACTATCCGTTTTTTCACTATTTTTCAACTTTGACGGAAAATAAAAAACTCTATATTTTTATATATTTGCCATATTTGCAAAACGTGTTCATTGATTATTTCTTTACATAATTCAAAAGCTTTTATCTACCCATACGTGCCCGTTTGGCTTCTAGAGGTAAAAAAGTTTAAAAAGACATGGTTGCAGAAATTGACTGACAGTAGTTTGATCTAATAGTATGAAAATTGCATTTTAAGTCGGTTGTCTACCTGTGAGCCTCTGCCAAAGTCTACTCCCAATATTCTGTTACAGACACAGGATGCACAAAAAACTACTCATTGAAATTCGCAGGTACGCACCTCACTTAAAAATTACTTTGGGGTACAAATGGTCAAGAACAATATTGACTTATGGTCCCTCCAGGTAGGCACAAATCTTATTTAGACACGAGCATAATATCAAAATTGCATAATTCAGCCTAAATCCATATGTATGCAGGGAACAGGTAAATTTTTAGGCATGGTAGCATAAGCCTATATATTGCAAAATAAGCACAAGTAAGAAAATTATAGTCGGTCTAGACCGACTATACGATACCCTATACTATGCGTTTAGAGACCCTATCTCTTAGGCCCAACTAACTGGACATAGAAAATAAGCAAAAACCAAATTTGAGTGGGATTTTTATTAATTTTTTTGGCTGCAGATATGAAAAGTTCATATCGGATGCTATATCTATATAGGGACTTGGTCCAAAAATGGATCGATCCTGACATGTTTGGTAAAGTCTCTTGTATTTTGCAAAAATATATACAAACAAAATTTGAGAAGAATCAGTGCAATATTTTTGTTTTTTAATAGATTTAAGTGAAGATCGGGAAGCAGCTCTATATGGGGTCAAAGGGATCATTTTTTGACTACTCATTAATGGATGTAATGAACGCACACAAACCCAATTTGAGTAAGATCTATATGACAATTTGGATCTTATGGCAATTTATGTCGATTTCATATGGGTAATTTATATGGGGGCTAGGTCTGAACATGGACCGATTCTCACCAGTTTCAATAGCGTTCATCCCATGGCCGATAAAAGCTTATATACCAAATTTCATCAAAATATATTCATATTTGCGACCTGCAGTTTGATTACAAGCTTTACATGGACACACAGACGGACGGACGGACGGACGGACGGACGGACGGACATTGTTAAATCAACTCAGAAAGTGATTCTGATTCGATCGGTATAATTAAAGATGGGTCTAGGTCAAATATTTTTGGTTGTTACAAACAGCAGCACAAAGTAATTATACCCAAACCACATAGTGGTATAGGGTATAATAATGCCTGGATTAGTCTACGACTGAAAGTTGGCGCAACAAGTACTGAAACCATGGTGTTAAACAATTTAAGTACTGAAAACATGGCGTTGAACAATTTAAAATTATTTGAACTGTTTAGAAGTTCAACCAGCGAGAAGGTCAACCAGGTCAATAAGCGAAATTATAAAAAATAATTTTTATCTGATATATGCAAATATTAAGGCAAAATGGGTGAAATCTAATCGCACCATTCAGAACTTCAACTCCAAATACGAGAACTGGCTCAATGAAGACACCATCCTGGATATATTGGCTGTAGATAAACCCACCACATCAACCAGAGGAGCAAAAGGAAGGCCAAAAAATAGTATTGAGGAGTGTTCAATTTTCACAAGAAAGAGGAAACTTGCCGATGCCACCAATGACTTGACCACGAAATTAAATATACAAAGGATAGTGAAAGAGTTAGTTCGCAGATTACAAAATCTGTTGCCGATGCAAGCCCACTGCGACTAAAAAGGATTAAGGAAAGCATTCCCACTCCCACAAACGCACACATTAAAAAGTACGGTTCCGAAGAAGCCTTGGCCTTGTTTATGGACTTACAACTTTCCAAAGAAAAATATGAGTTACTACGGGCATCCTTGATGCGACACGGGGCTGACGTTTTACCAGGATATAACATATTACGCAAGCCAAAATAAATTCACGACCACTGCATACGGAGTTTACGGAAGTCTCTGTGAAAGCCAATCTGCAGGATATCATGGGCCATACAGCAAAACGGTTGTTGGAGAGTCTTCCTGAAAATGAGGTGAAAATTCTTCCTGAGAAACTGACATTGATCAGCAAATGGGGCTGCCATGGATCATCCGGACAAAGCGTTTATAAGCAAAGGATATCTTCCGATGACGCTACAATATCGGACGGAAATATGTTTATGGCATCTGTTGTTCCTTTGCGGCTAAAATCTGATGTTTCCCTACACTGGAAAAATCCACGTCCGTCATCAGTGCATTATTGCCGGCCAATAATATCTCAGTTTGCAAGGGAATCGGCAGAACTCATAAGGACCACGGTGAAGGACATTGAAGAACAAATAAGCAAGATTAAGCCTACAAAGCTGCAAATTGGAGAAGGAAAATATATTGAATGCAATTACGAGTTCCACCTGAACATGGTTGACGGAAAAGTCGTAAACGAACTGACAGGAACAACCTCAACATTGTCATGCCCGATTTGCAAAAAGAGTCAGAAGAACTTTGGTAATTTAAACGATTCTACAAACGAGGAGAATTTCGAATATGGAATGTCACCATTGCACGCAAGGATAAGGTGTATGGAGTTCTTGCTAAAACTGGCGTATACCCTACCACAAGAGGAGGAAAACCTCGATGAAAATACATCAATAAAGGATAAGGAAAAGATCAGAAAGAAGCAAATACATGATGCTTTTTTTAAACAAGTTGGACTAAAAGTCGACTGTCCCCAGCACGGATACGGTAACTCAAACGATGGAAACACTTCTAGGAGATTTTTTGAAAATGATGAGGCAGTAACTAGAATCACTGGAATTGACAATCAAATCGTGAAAAGATTGGGAACGATCTTGAATGTTTTAAACTGCAAAGAAAATGTCAATTCTACAAAATATGGAAAATATGCATCGAAAACTGCATCTCTTTTAGCAGAAATGTATCCACAGAAGAAGTTGATCCCGACCGTCCATAAAATATTGGCGCATGGCAATGAGTACCAGTCTTTGCCAATTGGAGAGCTTTCTGAAGAAGCACAGGAGTCTCTTAACAAATTTTATAAAAAATATAGATTGCAGAACACATTCAAAGCATCAAGGGTAACGCAAAATGAGAACCTCTTCAACATGTTGGCAGCATCTTCCGATCCACTTATTTCTTCCCTGCGGCATGTGAAGTCATGAATAGAGTTAGAAAATAATTATAGTTTAGAAATGATTAGTCTTTTAGATATACCTTCTCTTACGAATTGTGATGAATATTTTACAGAAAATTGAAAAAATAAATTTAAAAAAGTAGTTTTTTTTTTAATTTGTTGGGTAATAATTTAAAACATAAAATTCTAAAGAAAAAAAAAAAAAACAATCTAAAAATGTAAAAAAAATTTTTTTTAGTTACCATAAAATTGATTTTTTTTACAAATTTTGACTTTGATAACCCATAAGTAGGCCCCTACAAAGCGTAGCACCCTTTCCGAACGCTCATTTCATAGGCTGAACAGTTATCTATCACATGCTTTTTAAACTGTTCAATTATGTTATTCGGTTCAAAAGATATGATTTTTGCAACGAAAAAACTCAAATGGCGCCACTGTGCGACGCTTAAAATATAATAACTAAATCTGTAGAACTTTCGTTCCTAAAATTTGAGATAAATCCCGATATTTTCAAATATTTTTAAATAAAAATTACCGAAAACTCGATGGAACCACTATTTAGAATTTAAGAAAAATAATGAGGTTATTTTTTATTTATTTAAGGCTTCAGTGCGCCTGGGATCAAAATAATCCATTGTGATATATCTTTGGTGCAATTATCTGCTTATCGCGAATATAAATTAAAACAATTAAAAAAATTATTTTATGTATAAAAACTATCTATATTTTTCTAAATAAAATAAGAAAACCCACAAATGACCCAAAGCTAATAAAAGACAATTTATTCAAAAAAATATGAAATATAAAATTAATCATATTTATTTTGGTGTATCTAAAGTGTACGATTCAAATTGTTTTCTGTAATCACTTACGACTTGCAAGAAGTATTGCTTTTCTCTAATTTTATATTATTATATTAATTTTATATTTCATATTCTTTTGAATAAAATGTCTTTTATCAGCTTTTGGCCACATTGCCTTCTTATTTTATTTAGAAAAATATAGATATATCACAAGGGATTATTTTGCTCCCAGAAGAACTGAAGGGTTAGATAAATAAAAATTAACTGACTTATTTCTCTTAAATTCTAAATAGTGGTTTCATCGAGTTTAATAGGAAAACTCGTTTTCGGTAATTTTAGTTTAATAATATATTAAAATCCAAAATCGGTCTCAAAAAGTGGTCTGTGGAATTTGGTATTTCTTGGCGAGTTTTTATTAGATTTTGAAACTGTATATTTTTTTGGAAATACATTATTTTTTTTTTTTTATTTGATTTAATATTTCATGTACAATTAAAATTCAGATATATGTTTGGCCTCAGCGCCTTGAAAATTAAAAAAATTGATCTAGCTCTTTTAAGGTCTTGTTAAATGCATGTTAGAGATTAACTGTGTGAAATTTCAGGTAAATTCCTATGCCAGCATTTTTTGGCAAGGGTTTAATTTTTGCGGATTTCGAGAAAAATGGGATTTTTGTAAAATATCCTGTAAATGTACTATTTCTAAATACTTTGTATCAAAAATTCATCACTTTTCTACTTTTAAATGTTATATTTTATCTTAATAGCCTAATGTTTCGGGAAATGATGTCACATATGACTCAAGCTAATAAAAAACAATTTATTCAAAAAATTCAAATATTTTGTAAGTGCTATTGAATTTTTAGATGCGACGCTTCAAATATAATAACTAAATCTGTAGAACTTCCGTTCCTAAAATTTGAGATAAATCCCATTATTTTAAAATATTTTTAAATAAAAATTACCGAAAACGAGTTTTTCTATTAAACCCGATGGAACCACTATTTAGAATTTAAGAAAAATAATGAGGTTATTTTTTATTTATTTAAGGCTTCAGTGCGCCTGGGATCAAAATAATCCATTGTGATGTATCTTTGGTGCAATTATCTGCTTATCGCGAATATAAATTAAAACAATTAAAAAAATTATTTTATGTATAAAAACTATCTATATTTTTCTAAATAAAATAAGAAAACCCACAAATGACCCAAAGCTAATAAAAGACAATTTATTCAAAAAAATATGAAATATAAAATTAATCATATTTATTTTGGTGTATCTAAAGTGTACGATTCAAATTGTTTTCTGTAATCACTTACGACTTGCAAGAAGTATTGCTTTTCTCTAATTTTATATTATTATATTAATTTTATATTTCATATTCTTTTGAATAAAATGTCTTTTATCAGCTTTTGGCCACATTGCCTTCTTATTTTATTTAGAAAAATATAGATATATCACAAGGGATTATTTTGCTCCCAGAAGAACTGAAGGGTTAGATAAATAAAAATTAACTGACTTATTTCTCTTAAATTCTAAATAGTGGTTTCATCGAGTTTAATAGGAAAACTCGTTTTCGGTAATTTTAGTTTAATAATATATTAAAATCCAAAATCGGTCTCAAAAAGTGGTCTGTGGCATTTGCTATTTCTTGGCGAGTTTTTATTAGATTTTGAAGCTGTATATCTTTTTGGAGACATTTATTTTTTTTTTTTTTTTTTTTATTTCATTTAATTTTCATGTACAATTAAAATTCAGATATATGTTTGGCCTCAGCGCCTTGAAGGCATTTTTGAGGCTAGTTGGCAAAAAACTTGTATATTATAATTGCTAAATTTATACATCAGATATAAAAATAATTATGTATTATTACAAAAGAAGCGTTTCAAGATTTTCAAATAAGTGACCTTTTAATTCTGTTTTAAAATTGATATTCTATTTATTGACTTTAATAACACAGGCAAGTTATTATCTTCGAAACCACCCATATACTCTATTCTTTGTTTTGTTGATTCTAGTCTGCATCTCGATATTCGTAGATTTTGTTGGTTCCTTGTATTAATAAATGATTGGTTCTGAATAAACTTAACAGTATGATAACCAATGTTGTTTAAACTTTTGAAGACATACATGAGCAGCTGATATTTATATAATCCATGAATAGGCATAATGGATTTACAGATATTATATAAAGATAATGTTGACTAAGTAATTGGTAAAGTGTATATAGTTTTTAAAGCTTTATTTTGCATACTTTGCAGTGATTTCAAAACGTTCGTGATTTTATAACCGTAAATTATTGCCATATAGTTCAAGTGGCTTTGTATCAGAGCTTGATATACTAACATTTTAGTTTTAATATTCAATTTATTTTTCATTTTATACAAAATACCAATAGCTGGCGCAATTTTAGCTTTGACTTCTAAAATATGCGTGTCCCATGAAAGATTACTTTGCAAAGTAATTCCCAAGTATTTTACCTCATGGGTTTCATTAATAAAAGTGCCATCAACCAAAATATTGAAATTATTATTCAAAGCATGGGCACGAGATCTAAATCTGATTAATTTGATTTTATTTGCATTTAGAATTAACTTGTTCAATCGAGCATATTCAAATACCAAGGCAACGTCTCGTTCCATGTTCGTTTTTAGTGTCAAATCATATTTATAGGGATAAAAGAGGCAAATATCGTCAGCAAACATATATAATCGACCGGTAAGATTCAAGTTAGAAATATCGTTTAGATAGATCGAAAATAGCAATGGCCCCAAGCAGCTCCCTTGCGGGAGCTCCTTTCCCAACACGCCATAATATCTTAATTTCTGTATCATTACATCGTGTTCAACCAAATCAAAAGCTTTTGTAAAGTCCAAAAATAAACCTGCAACACCTTTTGAACCATTATCAATACCATCACATATAAAATTTACAACATTAACCACAGCTTCATCAGTGCCACATCCTTTTTTGAATCCAAATTGGTGTTTATAGAAGTAATTATTAATTTCAAAGTACAATAACAGTCTTTGATGAATAATTTTTTCAAAGATTTTATCAATAATTGACAGCGAAGCAACTGGACGACAATTATTTACTTGAGAAGCATTTATAACTTTTGGTATGGGAACAATCTTGCTAATTTTCAAACAATTTGGAAAACTTGAAGAGGTCACAATTTTATTAAAAATATTTTTTAAAATGGGACCAACTATTTCTTTGCATGTCTGCATTAATTTTGGTGGTATATTATCAAAACCAGTTGATTTTTTGAAATTCATATTATCTATGATTATATCGATGTCATTAATAGTAATCGGTTGAAGAAAAAAACTATTTGATGATTGGGACAGTGTTCTAAAGAAATTACAATTATCTCCAGGAAATATTTGAATTTGTCTCCGTAACTCATTAACAGATTGTACAAAATATTTGTTTAGATTATTAGCTTTTACCTGATCATCAAAAATAGGTACAACTTCAGGTGTTTTAAAATTAATATTTTTATTTGAAACTCTCCCGAGTATATTATTTATAAAACTCCAGCACTTTTTTGGATCGTTATCAACCCTACTTAAGTTTTCGTAATAGTAATTATCTCAAGAAGATTTACAAGCTATCTTAATAACTCTACCCACATTCTTCAACAATATTTCATACATTTTGATTTTTGATCTTCGACGCTTCACCAATAATTTACGTTTGAATAATATTAAAGCTTGCAGATTTTTGTTTATCCATGGGGTGAGTTCAAATCTTAATTGGCCTTTTTGTTTAGAATAGCTTGTTGAGCTGTTAATAGCATTATTAATACAAAATATTAGTTTTTCAGTTAATTCAGATGAACTATCGATTGTTTCAGTTTCTCTCCAATTACGTTGTAAACATTCCTTTACTTTATTATAATCACAATGCGTTTTATGTATCTCAATAGATCTATCAGTAAAAAAATTACTTTTTAGCTTGCAACATATTATGTTGTGATCCGACAATGGACATTCCACAGAATCAACAAAAACTCTTCCGCAAATATTACTGAACACTTGATCAATACACGTTCCACTACTAGGGCTCGTTACCAGATTATGACAGTTATGACAATCATAATTTAAAAACAAGTTCGATAGATCCGAAAACTGAGAGCTTTGAAATACATCGATATTTGTATCGCCAACTACAATTAACGGCATTTGCGCATAATCTTCTATTAGACCCTCCATAATGTCAAGGAATTCATTTATCAAACATTTTTGCGAACGATAAAATGATATGATATTTAAAGGATTACCATCAACACGAAAATTTTCTATTGTAATTGAAATAAAGTCTAAAAAACTCTCACTTTTGCAAAAACCAACAGTAAAATGTAATTTGCTGCTAATATACAGGGTCGTACCACCATATCCATCACTTCTACAACAATGAACGTTAGAGTATCCAGGAATTGAATAAAGTTGGGTTAATTTTGCATCAAACCAAGACTCTTGAATAGCGTTAATATCTGGTAATTTCGAAAGACTTGCTACCAAGCTCTTTATTAAATTTTGTTATTGAAGAAACGCTTCTTATGTTGACACTAACTATATTTAAAAAATTATCATTTAAACTGAATATATAATTATTAAAACTTGAAATATTTTATTTTTAAAGTATTGATTATTAATCATGAAAAGTGAAAAAAAAATAAATATATATATAAAAAAAGCAATATTACTATAATTATATTTAAGAGGGGGAAACATACACGGCATTATCACCATCATCATCACTAGTACCAGGATCTTCAACAATAACAGCATTATTGATCATCGATCTACGACTCCGGGGATTAGTAGCTGTTGCATTCAACAATATTTGATCAACGTCATCTTCACATCTAATTATTTGGGGCTTTGAATTATCACTTCGCTTACAAAAAATTTTTCCATTTCTTTGATAAATATGACTATAACCAATATTTTTCAATGTTTTAGCATAATTTAAAAGATTTAAGGTTTCCTTGCTAAAGAAATCGTTGACAAAAATAGCTCTAGTGGTCTCGTTTTGCTTCAATTTGGGATTAGCAGCCATCAGTTTATCTTAAGTAGCTTTTGTACAAAATTTTACAACCACGGTTTTCCTTTTAGTTTCATTTTTGTTTTTGTTTCGCAAAAAAAAAGCATCTTCAATACATTGCGCCTCCATGTCAACACCCACCGCCTTTGATAACTCAATCACTGAATCGACAGCTGTAACATCATCAGCAATTTCTAATCCTCTAACAATGCAGTCATTCTTTACTCCTGCATCATTAAGCACTTTCATAGACGATTTTAATTCTATTACCTCCTTTTTTAGCGAACGATTTTCTTTCTCCACATAACTTAATCTTTTATTGTTTTCAGCTAACCCTTTTAAAATAGTATCATACTGTTGAGACATAAAATTAATGGTTTCTTTAATTGCAGTCAGCTGATCTAACTTTGTTTTGATTTCGTGTAACTCTTTTTGTATTACATTATGTGCTCTTCCTTCCTCACATAAGTGACAAGCAAACACTTCTCTCTCATTGGTTAAAAAAAAACTCAAATTCACGCTTGTCTAATTTAGTACACTGAAAGTGGTATTTTCTTGAGCATTTATCGCATTCAATATACTCATCCTTCTCCTCTTTGATATGAATTTTGCATTGGTCACAAATTAATTTATAATTTTTATTTAAACTTTTTCTCTTTCCAGCCATACTTCACAATTTCTCAATTCACGGCACTTTGTTTTAGGTATATCAATTGATTTTGAGTTAAAGTAAAACTTAAAAGCACACAAATTATTTTTTGTAAATATATGCTGTGATACTGCAAAGATTGTACGTCTATTCACCAGGGTTGCCAACGATCTTTTTGGAAAGATAACTTAATAGTTATATAACAATTTGTCGGAAAAATTAAACTATAAAACGACATTTTCGTAAAATCTAAAAAAAAAGTCATATTTTTCCCATATAAACACACCTGAAATTTTCAATCGCGTTGAGCCACCTCCAAATGTTTTTTGATTGGCCCAAAACTTTGAATTTCACACTTTTTTTGCTATTCGCATATTTCTAGGAAGTGCGACCGAGAGTTTTTTATTAAGGACAACCCTACTGTATATATATATTATAAAATGGATTTCAAACAAAATTAAATGTTTATAAAATGAAGAACAATATTACTACTATATTTTCAGAAACAGTGAAGCAAATGAAGAGAGACATAGCAAAACGGTCAATGCCAAATGCACTCGGTACCTACACTTGGAAATGAATATTTTAATATTAATAAAGATTATAATAAGATGTTATGAATTACGAATTGTTTCCATTGACATATTGTGAATTTTACATGTTAAAAAAAAAAAAATCTTATAGAACATTTCTACGTTTTGTTTACAACGCAAAAAGACAGTATGGCAACTATAAGTGCCAGAGCTTCGATTTTATTTTAGTAGAAGATAAACTTGTATGTATAAAGTTGATTTGACTTGATTATACATTTTTCTATTGAAAATTATTTTTAGAAATGAGGGTAGATCTTTTCGTGAAATAGTGACGTTAAAAACTTCAAATCCACTAATTATTTTTGCCAATATATCGTTCTAGTCGACCCTCTAAATTAACTGAGCGTAAAAAGCGAACTGTTTTGGCACAAATTAAATCTGATATCAAAGAACCCTTCGACAATGTCACCCACGTAGATACTGTTCGCAAAATATTAAATAAAAATCGGACAATCATGAATATGTCGCACGAATAAATTCTTAAAATTCCGATGTCAATAAAATACAAAAAGTATGAACTTTGCAACTCAGGCTTTAGAAATTTGTAAGCAAGTTTTTATTTTCGTTATTTCGAAAAGTGTATTTTTTATATATTCTAAATCAAGAGAAACCTTATATTATATATCAATCGAAAATTCTCAAAAAGCTGTGTTCATAAAATGCAAAAAAAAATTTGATTATTATCCTCTTTGAAGTCTTAGGATGAAAACATTCAAAAAAGGGGAACAACGGGGAAATATCCTCACACTATGAGCTGAAAGAAGTCAATGGCTGCAATTTTTTTGCAATTTACGAGGGGCTAACTGTGAGACCTTTCGATTGATGTATAAGATAAGGTTGCTCTTAATTCAGAATATATAAAAAAATACACTTTTCCAAAAAGGTGCAAAAAGTGCGAAATTTTTTGTCAGAAAAGAAAACGGCATAAAATAAACAATAATAAAATTATAAACAAATTCATTCGTATTTCACTTATAAACGATCAACCACACTATATAATATTTTAACCAGACAATATTTTAATATGCAACATTCTAGTTAACAACATTCTAACATGCAACATTTTAATTTGTACACTATTCCTTTTATGCAGATAAAGAATATATATAAATAAATATATAATTAAATTAAGGAGCGGTGTGTCGCACCGTTGCAAAGAATGCCCCCTTTAATATAAATATATATTTACATTTTTTCTTTTTGTTAATTCAAAATGTGTAAAAACTTAAGTTTTAAAACTTACTTAAGTTTAACTTGAATTTATCGAAGCAATTTTACACTTAAGTTCAAACAAAATAAGCAAACAATGGTTAACTCACTGTATACATATTTGTTTTAACTGCATGTACATAACCATGCAACCAATGCAACACCATTCCCTAAACAAATTCTTTAAACCGCAATTGATGTTTGGTTACAGAAATTAAAAACAAGAAGGATATTAAAAGTGTTAAAGTAAATCCAAGTTAATTTAATCAAAAATGCAAGTCAAAAATATAAAATCTGTAACAGAAAACTAAGGGCAGCTGATGTTTCCCCTTCAATATTATCTTCTATTTCAACACTTCAAATTATGCTCCCTTCAATCTACAAACAAATGTATATTCTCTTGCTTATGCATGCAGCTTCATATACAATTTCAATAATACTTAGATATTTCATGGATGGGACTAATGCTTAGTAATAATAATAAAGTTCAAATATCATCCTATCCTAAAGGTCAATATTTAAAAAAAAAATTTTAAATGTTGTTGCTAATGACACAGTGTAACATCCATTCTGGGAATTAGAAGCTTTAAGTCAGAGTGAAATTACCTCCAAAAGTTTTGCGGTTCTCAGGCCAAGTTTTTTATGACCTTTCATATTTTTTGATGTTTATTTGCTCAGTTTTTCAGCTATAACTCAGAAACCATTTCTCATTTCATTCTTCAGCAAAACTGTAGCTTAGGCATAATTTTATGTTAAAACTTATTATATTAATACGTATTATATTAATACTTATTAATAAATTTAATGCAATTATATTCATAACCATAGTTATCATCATTATAATAATTACTTCTCATACGTCTAAGTATTAATATTAACTGGCAGATTCCAGCGCTCGAAATTCGAGCGCAATTTCTGGGCAGCTTTATTTTTCAACTTAGTCCATTCACAAACCAACACTTTTATGGTTTATTATTATTGTGAATGAAGAGAACAAACTGATTAACAAACACATTAACAAATTTAGTAAAACACACATATCATATGTGTAATTTTATATATGTGTTAGTAGCAACTTTAAATGCAATTTACTCAAAACAGAGGGAAAAATTTTAAAATCCGTAAATCTTCAAAACGGGTAAAAAGAAATCCCTTTCAAATAATATGCGTTTGGTCAAAATCGGGATAAAACGGTAGAACAAAACATCGGTCACACGAAATCGCATAGCCTATTAATATTACAGATAAGTATTAATATAACTTTGAGAACGCTAAATGCTATGGAGACTTTACTACACTGGCCTTGTACTTTCGCCATGACTTGGAATTTCTCACCCCCCAGACAACGACCCCGAAAATGTAACACGGTGTTATCATAACAATACTAGTACCAAATTTCATTAGAAAATGCATGACGTGTGGGCAACAAAGTATGAATAACTGTAGTATCTAGCTGTCAATTTCAAAATAAAACCATATTGTTTATCAATTAGTATTCAAAATTAAAGTTAATGAATTGGAGCCTTATAATATAATTCTTAAGCTTTGTAAGGCATAATCGTCGAAAGTAAAAAATAAAATTATTCTCCATTTCAAAGACATGGGATTCAAAAAATACTTTCATCTATAAGACTATTAAATTGGTGGACAATAATATAAAATTAGAATGAAACTCGACATCACCAAAAAAGATTTAACCATACGACATAGCAGAACTTCATACAGTACTTCACTGGGCAGCAGATTCGAATACAACAATATTTTCATCTCCATCTTCCATTGAAAAAAACAGAAAAATGCATTAACTGTCCCAAAAGAACTCCTTTCAGTCAAAATGTGCAATAGAGGACCAGTCCTACTCAAGAAAGCAAAATCTTCCAGGAAGCACGCAACAAATGCGAATATTTTTATAAGGTGAAGTTGCTAAGAAAATGTGTTTGTAGGGTATGACGTGATTATGTATTGTACAATACATTTGCTGTATCAGCAAATGTTTACACATGAACATTGTATGCATAAAGTAAGGCAATGACTTCAGTGTAATTTGCCATATCAGCAAATTTATGTACTATATTTAATAGTGGCCAAATAAGGTCATCGGCCATCTCAGAAAGCATAACCACGCCAGAAGAAAATCAGAATAATACGCTAGAAAGGGTACAATAAGGAAGATAATATATACTAAAAAAATTTCGTGTCATCAAAAAGTGTAACAGTTTTTTTTTAATGTGTAAATTTGTCTACGATGATGCAAATATTGACAAACGAACAAACTATTTATTTAAAACAGAAATAATTTAGTTATAAATAATTTAGAATAAGTAAATTATAAGTTAAGACATGTCACAAGTCAGTCCGCAATTAAGGCGAACAGATCAGCCCGCCAATATGGCGAATAAATCAGTCCGCCAATCAGATCAGTCCACCAATCAGATCAGCCCGCCATTATGGAGAACATATCAGTCTGCCAATCAGATCAGTCCGGCAATCAGATTAGTCCGCCACTAGGGCGAACAAATCAGTCCACCAATCAAAACATTCCGCCATTATGGCGAACAAATCAGTCCGTAAATATGGCGAACAAATCAGTCCGCCAATCATGTCAATCCGCCATTCATGTTGCCCAATATGGTGAACAAATTAGTTATTTTCGGTGCATAAACAATTCTCAAGCCAATGCAATTGATTATTATTTATGTCAACCATATGTCTGCTTGGCTTAGCATTTTTTCAGTGGTATTCCTTAGTATTAACCAGAGCTCCGAAATCTTCGCTCGAATTCGAGTAGAGAGTGAAACTCGCTCGAATTCGCTCGCGAGTACTCCTGCGAGTGAAAAAAAAAATTCGAGTATACTTTATTTTTCTATGCCACTCGAATAAGAGCGCATATGCTTTGTTCGAATTCGAGTGCGAGTAAAATACGCTCGAAATCGAGCAGATTATACTCTTGCCGAGTACTCTAGTCTTCATTTTTTTTAATAGTTTTATTTTATAAAATATATTTATGTGTATGTAGGAATGAATGAATGTATTTAATTATGTATGTTTGTATGTAGTTCTTTGAAGTTAATACAATCGGTAAGAATGTAGCAATCATAATTAAAGATAGTGGGAATTGTGTTTCTTTTTAGGTTTTTGAATATTTTATATTTTTCAAAATGTAATATTTTTAAGTAGTTCATTATTTAATTTTAGTATTAAAATATTGGCGAGTGTTTCTTTTGTAAGGCTGGTTCGTGTCGATGTTACTATTAATGGCAATGCGCCAAATGGTCGCTGTACAGAGACTTGTGTAGCGGGGACTCCGGCCTTCTCAGTCCTCCCGTTGGAGTTACTATATTTGCTGCTACTATACACACACACACACACACGCACACACACACACACACACACACACACACACACACACACACACACACACACACACACACACACACACACACACACACACACACACACACACACACACACACACACACACACACACACACACACACACACACACGCACAAATCGCCAAAAACAAAACTAAATTCTTGAAACTGCAAAATTTTCATTCATTACATACATACCAATTTATATTTTTCGATTTCACTCTTAAGACTAAACTCTCACTCTATTTCGAAGATTTTTACTCCCACTCTTAATTTTTAAAAAGGAATACTCGCGAGTACTCCCACATAAAATAAACGAGTGGAGAGTAAACTTTTTCTAACACTCGTACTCTTCGAGTACTCTACTTCGCGAGTATTTTTCACTCGCGAGTAAAATCGAGTAAATCTGAGCTCTGGTATTAACATTTAGTGTTTCCTTGTTGCTGACGATAGTAATTTATTATTATTTAAGTAAAAGCAAAAGAAAAAGACATTTAGTATTAAGTATTCAGTTATCATTAAGCACTCAGTTGTCATTCAATATTGTCATTCGGTAGTCAATCAGTGACTCACAATTTTAAGCATAATTATAAACTCAAGCCTAGATAGTAGGTAAAACAAACCACAAAATTTGTTAACAATAAATAAACATAATTAATTAAAATTGTAACAAGAAGACTAAAATAAACAATAATAGAAATATAAACAAATTCATACGTCTTTCATTTATAAACGATCAACCGCACTATATAATATTTTAACCAAACAACATTTCAATATGCAACATTCTAATTAACAACATTCTAACATGCAAGATTTTAGTTTTTATCATGGACAGTCTTTAACTACTTTGCCGAATAAATTTCAGATTTATACGGTGTAGGCGTGTTTATTGATCAAGCATGAATTATTTATGTACTATATTATTGTATCAGCTGATCCCTATCAAAAAGCATTTTAGCAAAATGTGTTTCACCTTTACCTTTTATTTCCTTTAAATAAAATCAATAAATAAAATCAAAAAGTTTTTCAAATTATCAAAGTTTTATTCTAAATTATTTGGAAATAAAAGTAATAAAATCTTCTTATGTCTAAGACAACTACTTCGTCGTAAATTAGTTCTATTTCCAATTGCAACTTAGTCAAAGCTGTGCATAATTTTGGGAAAAAAAAAGTTCGAATCGAAACTTGTTTTAATTTTTTTGATTATATAATGTAAAATATGTTAAAAAATTTAACCAAATCTTTTATTTATCGATTTTCTGGAACGAGTATTAAAAAATCTGCGTGGCATAATCATTGCAGACGTATTGACTGTCGAGTCAATTGGGCGGGAATACTCCACTCATGGCTAAAATATCTGACCATAACACAGTACAACACATGATTTTGCTCACGGTAAATTTTTATCACTTTTTGTATATTTTAACACGGTTATAACTCGGTAACCATACGGAATATCTCTTTTGTGTCTGAAACAAAGTTGTAGATATTGAATAGGGGAAAAAAAAGCAGAACAAACCTACCCGAAAAAGTGCATCCAGTACCTTAAAAATCGCAAAAATGCGCAACACACATGTGTTGCTCGTGTGTTTCAAGACTCCTCTTTCCACTTTATAGGGGAAGTGCTGGTTTTGGCTGGTTTGCGCCCAGTTTTGGATCTGACATGTTACTTTTGCTACTTTCCTAAATAATTACTCACACATGGTCCAAATTTTATTATTTACTTTGTATGGGATATGCCACATCCTCCACTCTGATCGCATCTATTTTCACCAAGTTTTCACACCTTAATAACATACGAACTTACAGACATTTCTGTTTCGTACTTGTTCCGATGTTTTACCATGTGTTGGAGATGACACGCCCAATGGTTAATGCCGACTATATTTAGTTCGACTGCTCACATCAATAACCCATTAAGACCGACAAAGGCGGAAAACTCTCACTACCATAGTACTTCAGTTGAAAATAAATCATGCCCAATTTTTACTCGAATACTATCATCAATAATTTTTAGATCTACATAAAATTCACAGACTTTATCTTTCTTTACTACATGTATTTAGTTTGTGTAGGCGATGCCATGAAAATTGGCCCAATCGCGCCCAGTTTTGGCATGACATTAATATTCAAAGAACTGACACAAACTTTAAGGACTCTTGCTGCCATACTATTCCGGACAGTAGGAGCTGTTTGGGACCGACCCCACTCAGTTTTAGCACGGCTACTCATATTAATATTTAACCAACTTAACAAAATAATTAAAAATCCTTCATTTCGTAATATTCTAAAGACATGAAGGTATTTATATCTTATGGGAGATACCAAGCATGCTGGTCCGATCCCGCCCATTTTTGGCATGATACTTCATGTTAAAAACTTCCCTTATACAAGAGGTGCCTATGCTTTTGTCTAATTTTACAATCGGATGAGTAGAGTTTCGAAGATTTCCTTTTATATACACACAAACTTTACTTCTTTGTAATATATAGATATAATATATAGATACAGATAATATATAGATATATATATAATATATAGATATATAAATAAATAAATTTTGATTTTTGTAAAAGTTTTGTTTGGGCAAGCACTTATTCCTAAATTTTATTGTTATTAAAATCTGAATAACTCAGTCTATTTTAAACGGTTTTTTTGAACCCAAGCTGCTTTTGACTCAAAAATAAACGTGCCTTTACGATATATTAATACATTATACGGTTTCTAAATAAAAAACATGTGTAAAAACAACTCCCAAGTTGAAAAATAGAGAATTTTTTAAATGAGTTTGCTGGGGGAATACGCACAGACTTCTCAATAGTACTTAAATATCATCTTCGAAAGGCTACAGATCATTCTTTCCAAATCCACTGAGAAATTTAAAATCGGTGGATATTCAATAGAGTTACCAGCTTATATGTACCCGGTAACTCAAGATTTTGGAGGTGTTTCGCAAATTTCAAGGACACAGTCTTGTTGTACTCGACAAGATCTACCAGAAAAAAGTATCGCATCCCAGGAATATTTTTCTGTCTCGCAGTGTAATATATGGAATTATATAAAATAATATCATAAAAGAATTTGGATCTCTTTAGATTATAAATTTTTCCCCACTTTATTTATTCACTGTTTCACTTATTCATTGTTTTTGAAAAGTTCCCATTCATGTCTTCTACAAAAACATTGCAACTCACATTCAACAGCAATTGTAATCACAATGGCAGTTGCACATGAATGGTACTTTAGGTCCAAGCCATCCAATCATTCAGTTTTGCCAACAAGCATCCACAATTCTACAATCAAATATTATATGTATGTTTGTATTTTGCTTTGTCCTCACTTCACTCATATGTTACTTTACATATGTTGCCGGGACATTATTTAACACTCGTGCTAGTGAAGGAGATTTTCCATTATTATAAATTTTGTGATGAGCACAATGGGCAAAAGATTACTTTAGCTGAAGTCAATATCAATGGCAATATTTTGAACCTTTGATTTTTCTACTCTTCAGTAAATAAAACAATTAAGAAAATAATAAAGAAAATATACGATACCTTATATCATGAGTTCAGAGAAAGTGTCAAAGGTCCCAGAAATTGGATATAGAAAATAACCATAAACCAAATTTGAGTGGTTCTGTTAAAAATCTGTTCCCTGATGATATAAAAAAGTACATATCGGATGTCATTTCTATATGGTGACGAGGTCAAAAATTGGACCGATCATAACCATATTTTTTAGAGTCATTTATTTTGTTCAAAGCAAATATAATTGTATTATATTTGGTAAAGATCTACACAATATTTGTATTTTTTGATAGACTTAAGTGAAAATCGCGAAGCAGCTTTATATGGGACTTCAGGTTAATGAGTGTAACAAACAAATTTCACCAAGATCTATATGGCAAGTTGGATCTTAGGGAAATTTTGCCAGTGTCAAAGACGTCATTTGTTAGGAGCGTAGGTCTGAACATGCACCGACAAAAATTTATATATATTTACTAGCAGATTCAAGCCCTCGAAATTCGAGCGCAAATTCTAAGAAGTTTTATTTTTTCATTAAATAAAGACCTTAAAGTATAGCCAATTCACAAATCAACACAAAAGACAAACTCATTTTTATTACAAACACATTAACAAATTTAACACACACATAGCATTGTATAATTTTATGTATGTGTTAGTAGCAACTTTAAATGCAATTTACTCTATATAAAGGAAAAAATTTAAAAATCTGCAAATCTGCAAATCGGCTACGAAGAAATACCTTTCAAATAATATACGTTTGGTCAAAATCGGGATAAAACGGTAGAACAAAACATCAGTCACAAGAAATCACCTAGCCTATTAATATTATAGATATTTGCGATCTGTAGTTTGATTAGAAGGTGTATATGGGCACAGACAGACAGACTGAGGGACGGAGGGACAACACCAAATCGACTCAGAAATAAATTTTGAATCGATAGGTGTAATAAGAGGTGGGTCCAGGTAGTTAATAACACCAGTACAGACCCATTATAACCTCAACATATAGGGACATGGGGTATAAAAAGCATAACACAATTTCAGAGTTGCTTCATTATACCCAAACCACATAGTGGTATAGGGTATAATGACTTTGTGCTGCTGTTTGTAACTACCAAAAATATTTGACCTAGACCCATCTTTTATTATACCGATCGACTCAGAATCACTATCTGATTCGATTTAACGATGTCCGTCCGTCCGTCTGTGTGTCCATGTAAAGCTTGTAATCAAACTGCAGGTCGCAAATATGAATATATTTTGATGAACTTTGGTACATAAGCTTTCATCGGCCATAGGATAAACCCTGTTGAAATTGGTGAAATTCGATCCATGTTCAGACCTAGTCCCCATACAAAAAACCCCTCTGAAATCGACATATATTGCCCTAAGATCCAAATTATCATATAGATCTCAGTCAAATTGGGTTTGTATGTGTTTATTACATCCATTAATCAGTAGTCCAAAAATGATTCCATGGGACAACTCTTAGTCATAGGCCCCATATAGAACTGCTTCCCGATCTTCACCTAAATCTATCAAAAAACAAAAATATTGCACTGATTCTTGTCAAATTTTGTTTTTTGTTTTTGTCTTTTTGCAAAATACAAGAGACTTCACCAAATAAGATCAGGGTCGGTCCATTTTTCGACTTAGTCCTCATATATATATAGCAGCCGATATGAACTTTTTCACACATGGAGCCAAAAAATTAATAAAAATGGCACTCAAATTTGGTTTATGCTAATTTTCTATATACAATTAGTTGGACCGAAGAGATAGGATCTCTAAACCATGGTACAAGGTAGCGTATAGTCGGTCTAGACCGATTATAATTTTCTTATTTGTTTTACATTTAAAATGTTGTTGTTACATTTAACATTTAACATAAAACTTATATATGAACACAAAATTAGAACTTTTAAACACACATTACTGAATGGCAACTCTGTAGTTCGTAATTATATTGTTGGTGTCCTCCTTTAAATTCATGGTTCGTTTGATATTTTGCTGAATGTTTAAGCATTCTTTAGTGTACCTTTTTCTTTCAATGTTTTCCTTGTCTAGTATCTTGATTTCTTCGAAATAAGCTGTGCGTCCGGTTTTTAATATGTGCTGTGCTAATGCCGTTTTCTCTTTTCTTTTGGAGATATCCACATGATGATCTCTCATTCGTGTAGCTAGAGCTCTCTTTGTTGTTCCTATGTAAATTAGATCACATCTCTGTTTGTCATTTCCCTTACATCCTATTTCATACACGACGTTGTTCTTCTGGTACTTTTCTATTGGCACCTTAACGTTTGTAAATATTGCGATGGTTTTTATGCAAAGTCTATGTTGTTGTCATTTTTAATTGTATTTATTATGGTTCTACTGTCTGTTAGACCAGGGATATATTATACACTCTAAAATTTAAAATTTTTCATTTCTTCGGTGCTACCACGTTGGATGTTGTTTTTAATCGCTGCTTTATTTCTTCTACTAGATGTAACCACTATTGCCAGATTTGACGATTTATCGTCATTTTGACGATTTTTAGTGTCAAAAACAGCCAAATGACGATTTGACGATTTTTGCTCTAAAAATTACGATTTTTACAAATATGGGAAATTGACAACATTTTATCTTTACAAACTATACTTTACTGTGGCAATCTTATATTTTTCAGTTAATAGAAAAAGACAACTACCTTTTTTCCTTTACACAGCAGTAAAGTGTGACAAGGAAAGAAGTATTTTAGTATAGTTTGTTTAAGTGTGTGTGTAACGTGTTGATATTTTGACATTTTATGATAGTTATTTACCGCGTCCAGTGAAAAAAATTTACAACTGCAATTTAACAAGAAAATTTAAAATTGAAAGAAAGAAAAAGGGTTATTTAGTTTTTGTTTTTACAAGGAAATTTTGATATGCTGAAATGTTTTGAAAGAACAGGTAATCAATTAAAATATATTGCAAAAAGAGGTGTTTTTACTTATTATGTACTATTTATTTTATAGACAACAATGAAGCCCAACATGAAGATGATGCTGGTTCATCGGTATGAAATAAGAATTTGTGACTCCAATAGTTTTATAATTTAATGCATGTGTTTTTTCCCTTATACTTAATCATTATAGATGAAAAAGAAACGAAAAATTAAAACAGCTTGGGTAGAGATCCCCAACTACAATCCTGGGCGGAGAAGAGGGACCAAGCTGTTTTTTGTAAATTATGCAATAAGGAACTAAAGGCATCATCCGGAAAAGCTGATCTGATTGCACATTCGAACACAAAAAAGCATGTTGATGCATCAAATGTTATTTTTGGTAAACAGGCAAAAATAGACGCAGTTTTTGCTGCTCCTGAAAAATGTGGTAGCAAAAAAGCTGAAATTAAATTAGCGCTGTTCATTGTCGAACACAATCTTCCTTTTGCAGTGGCTGATCATATGACAAAGGTATGTCAAAATTCGTTTTCGGATTCAGATATTGCATCAAATATGACCTTGGGGAAAACAAAGGCGATTGCCATTGTTAAAAATGTTATTGGCAAAAAACAGTTTTTAGAAGTCTATGAACTATTTAAAAAAAACAAATTTTCTTTATGCGTAGACGAGTCTACAGACCTATCAAACACAAAGTATTTATGCTTAGATTTCCAGATTAACGACTTATTTTTTGGATTGCTGACAGAAGGCCAATGCGATGCCAATAGTTTATATAATTTAATATTTAATCACTTTAACGAAAATGATATCGACTATAAAAATAATATGATTGGTTTTGCTGCAGATGGGGCTGCAGTTATGACCGGAAAAAAAGCAATCTGTCGCGCAACTCTTAAAAAACGATATTCCAAATTTATTTGTTATTAAATGTGTTTATCATTCCTTGGCTTTATGTTCATCGTACGCATGTAATAAACTCCCTTCTGCTGTTGAAACATTAGCAAGAAATTGTTACAACTATTTATCTAATAGCCCTAAACGAACCAGCGAGTTCAATAACATACAAAAATTACTAGATATAAACCCAAAAAAAATTTAACATCCATGCAAAACTCGTTGGCTATCTTTAGAAGTTGTTGTAAATCGTTTGTTGGACTTGTACGAAACATTAAAAATTTTTTTTTCATTTGCAGTAAATATTGATAAAATTGATACAGCAAAATCAGTTCTTAATAATTTAAATGATACAAATCAAATCTATTTAGCATTTCTGAAGTACATTCGTGGCATTATTAATAATATCAATAAAATGTTTCAAAGCGAAACTAACGAGATTCACAATTTATATGTTCAAATGGATTGTTGAAAATAGTAATGAGCAATTTTTTAGAGCATAATATTGTAAAAAGTAATGAAATTTATGTAATAGATTACAAAAGCAAATTACATTTTCTAAATAATGATAACATATATTTAGGAATACTTGCCAAAGAGTAAATATCAAAATCACTTTTAAGTCAAAGTGAAATAGATATAATAATTAATAATTGTATAAATTTTTATATAGAAAATTATTTATTTGGAAAATTTAAAACTTAAGTCTTTAAGTTCAATTAACCCATATTTTATAATCAATCAAAAAACTAATTCTTTCTTTGAAGTTGTTAAAGAGTTCCCATATTTTGTTAATGAATAGTATAAACAAAACTTAGATTCAGAATTTAGAGAGATAAAATTTTTGAATTTTAACAATTATTTTGAAGATCACCAAATTAACCTCTTAGATTTTTGGAAGAAAATTTCTGAAATTAAACGAGCTGATTCTAGATATTTATTTCCTATTTTAACAAAATTTGTTCAAAAAATTTTAATTTTGCCACATTCTTCAGCCAATGATGAAAGAATATTCAGTCAAGTGAATTTGAATAAAACAAAAGTTAGAAATCGGTTAGAAAAAGATTCTATAGAGGGAATTCTTTTCACGAAAGATTATTTAAAATTAAATAAAAATAATTGCTATGACATTGCAAAAAAAAAAAGATTTAATAAAAATGTTAAATTCTGATATTTATATATAAACTGTGAATATGAACAAAATTGTTTATTTTTAAATTAAATTAAATTGTGATATTTCGAAACTATAAACTGAATACAAACAAAATTTTTTAAATTAAATTATTTTCAAAAGACTTTAAAAATTTAAATTACAAATTTAATCTTTATTGATCTGATCTCAAAATGTGATTGTTATTTATGTACATAAATATTAAATAGTATGTATAAATGTTTTACTTTGAATTGTTATGTTTTTTTATTTAATTTATTTAATAATTTACTCATGTACCTACATTAAAAAAATTATATGAATTTTTTCTTTATTATTTTATGGTTTTTTTTTGTTAAATAAAACAAATATATGAAAAAATCGATTGTTTTTATTTTGACGATTTTTTTGAGGATTTAACAAAATGAAATGACGATTTTTTCCCCAAAATTTTACGACTTTACACCCATTTTATCTGGCAACTATGGATGTAACCCGGTGTGCTTCGCTACCCCTCCCCCGCGAATCGTAATGAAAGGGCTCAAGCAAAGTCCCAAGGCTCTCACTATTGCAGTAATTCAGATATATCACATTTAATATTAAGTTTATATGGGGGTGCCACGCGCATTTGTCCAATCCCGCCCATTTTTTGTCTGACTACCCACGTTAATAATAGATGACCTGAGACAAATTTGCAAAGCTCTCTCTATCATAGTACTTAATATATATGATATTAAAAATTTATTTTGTATGGGAGGTGTCACGCCCACTAAAAATATTTAAAAAATATTACAGCCTGTAGAAGTGGACAGAAGTGCTATATATCCGCAGTAAGACTCTACGAAAATTTCAGGAAGATCAGATGAGTAGTTACGTAGATTACCTCCTACAAACAAACACAGATTACCTCTTTATTATGTTAGTAAAGATAATTAGTATAAATTTTTTTATTTCAATGCTTGCTGATGCTGATATACAATGTTTTTTGTTTTTTCATTCGGTACAACAATTATCAGATTTTCGGCGTTCCTACCCTGGAGCAAGGTACATGTAGCTGCCCATGAGAAGAACATGGTGTTTCAAAATTAGATCTGGCAACACTTAACTATTGGCCTTGAATTTAGAATATCATTTGGCAATTTTTCTTTTTAGCAATTTTTGATTTGTCCCATTTTTGGTTTTGAAGATTTTTCTTTTTTGGTAGATTTTTATTTTTCGCGATTTTTGGGTTTGGCGATTTTTGATTTTGGCGATATATTTTTCACGACGAATCACATTGATAACTAATGTTCTTGTCAAAAGACTGTCGTTTTCGCAGTACTTCATATTTTTTCCATAGGAGGTGCCACGCCCACTAATCCTATTCCTTCGAATTTTTATTGGACTACTCACATTAATATCTGATGGACTCGTGCAAAATGTCAAGTCTTTCCCTTTTATAGTACACCAGTTAGATGATAGATATCTTCTTTGCATGGGCGGTGCTACGCCCACTGCTCCGATCACGCCCATTTTTTGTTCGACTAATCACACAAAGAACCTATGGGCTCAATTAAAGCCACAAAGTTCTCTTTTTTACAGTACTGACATTAAATAGCTAATTTGCATGGGGAGCGCCACGCCCATTGGTGTGAACACGGCAATTTTTTGTTCGACTACTCGTACTAAGATCTGATGGGCTCGTGCAAAGTGCCAAAACTTCCCTTATTAAGTACACCAGTTATATGATATCATATATTTACTTTGTATGGGCGGTGTCACGCCCACTACTCCGAACACGCCCTTTTTTGTATAACTAATCACATGAATAATTTATGGGCTCACACAAAGTCCCAAGAATCTCACTATTACAGTACTGCAGACATATGGCATTTTATATTTACTTTGTATGGCAGGTGCCACGCCTATTGGTCCGATACTGCACATTTTGTGTTCGACTACTCACATTAATAATAGGAGAAATCAGACAAATTTGGAAAGCTCTCTCTATCACAGTACTCGAACAGTACTTGAACTATTACTTGTATGGGAGGTACCACGCCCACTTATCCAATCCCGCCCATTTCTAATATTAAAAATAGGTGACCATACAAATTTGCAAAGCTCTCCCTGTCATAGTACTCAATATATATGTTCTTAAAGATTTACTTAGTGCCGAGGTGCCTAGGCCACTAAAAATATTAAAAAAAATTACAGTTTATAGCGCTTGCCATATCCGCAGTAAGACTCTGTGAAAATTTCAGGAAGATCAGATGGGTAGTTACCGAGATTACCTCCTACAAACAAACAAACAAACACACATTACCTCTTTATTATATTAGTACTAGGTGGACCCGGCAAACGTTGTTTTGTCCTCCATGAATTTTTTATTTTAGTTAGAATCTGTATATACCTATATAAAAAAAAACGTTTGTGCATTTGTTAATATTAATTGAAAACTGTTAAAGAAAAAACCATGTTTTATTTATGAAAATTAAAATAAATTTTTTTTGTAACATATAAGAATGACCATTATATTTCTACTATTGTCATGCTAAAGAGTGAACAATATTTTTAGTTTCATTATTCTCGCAGTAAATGAATAAATTTGCTGGCTTTCCGACACGGTAACATGCCACATATAGTTGCCCGTGGGAAAAACAACTGTTTTCGATGTCCAAGCCACATATTTGCAATGACTGTCCTTGAGATTTATTAACTTATGTAAATTTATTATTATCATAGGAATTCTTGGCAGCAAAAATTGTTCTCTTTTAAATTTTCCTTTGAGAATTGTGGCCTCAATAACATTGGGAATTATTCTCTCAACAATTAATCTGGTTCCATTACATAGTCTCGGAGCGTTGAGGTTACTTAGCAAAATTATTGGTGAATCAACTTTTAATTTTAATAAATGTGGCAGTATACCGGGCACATCAAGTGAATTCAAAAATGCTGTTGGATAATTGACTGCTTCATTTTCTTCAACAACACTATCCATAGATTTGAAAGAAAACGTTTCGCAATCAATCATGTCCTGAATAACAACATTAATATTATAGACATCGACATTTTTTGCGGCTAAAATAGATCTTTCACTTAACCAATCATGTTTACGATATTGATTTTGAATATCGGGGAATACATTTTCAATTAATTAATCGCGTGACGATATAAATTGACAAAAATCTTATGGATATTTTAACAGTTTGACTGGTTGGGTTAATATTGATTTCAGCATTACCCAGATCAAGTAGTTGTTTTGAAAATTGGTCAGCCGTTGGACCATTTCGTAATCATACTTGCATGTTGTTAATTTTATAGTTTGAACGCTACTCCACAATGTTGATGATTTTCGGCAGGCATTTATTTCGTCAGCATAGTTTGATTTTGGTATGACTGGCAATGTTTGACGAAAATCTCCAGACATGATAGCTTCACAAAAGAGTCGTTCATTGCCTTTCAAATCTTTTAAAGCTCTATGTAATGCTTCTAAGGAATGTTTGTGAGCCATGGTACATTCATTCCATTTAATAATATTGCATTTTTGCATAACTTTTGCCATACCGGAATGTTTTTTGATATTACATACAGCATTCTCATTTATTTGTACGTTTAACGGTGATTTGAGTGCTGAATGAGCTGTACGACCACCATGCAATAATGTTGCGGCTAGTCCGGGCGAAGCAATAGCCAATGCAATTTTTCCTTCCTTTTTGATTAGAGTATTTATATATAAAAACGTTTGTAAATTATGTAACTTATAAAATTTAAATAAATTTGACAACTCATTATATTTCGAACGCCAGCGCCATCTACCGGGTCCAACAAAAAAATGTTTGGCATTATCTAACATACATATATGTACATTCTAAGTTTCACTAAAATCGCACCATCAATAAGAATATTCAAAATAATTTTACCCCAGCGCCACCTATCGGGTCCATTTCTACTTACAAAAATTTCTTATGACCAAACATACATACATTCTGAACTGCAGTTACATCGCATTGAAAATAAAAATTTTGTTTATAACTTGACCCCAACGCCAGCTAAAGGGTTAACATTTAAAAAAACAGAAGAGTTCGAACCGAACCTATGGTGCAAATCTTAGCTCGACAGCTCTTATGCTTCCGAAGATTAATCGTTACAAACAAATGCACCAACGTTTTTATATACATAGATAGATATAGAATCTATATTATAGATCTATATTATAGATTAATGAATTTATGAATTTTTTGGGAAAACTGTTCTCTATTATTATTTAATTTTGTGTGTGTTTTTTATGTGTAACTCTTTGTAGCTTATATTCAGAACTCTTTCAATGAAGTTTCTTGGTGTGTTTATTATCTGGTTTTTTGGTTGAGTTGCGTTGTAATTCATAAGGGTCCCCAAAGTAGTTTCTTTTGGGTGTCAATCAAAAACGATACCTCCTGATGATCTGTCTAGGTATGTTATTTCATTATTTTCCTCCACTTCAATAGTAAATTTAATTTTAGGATGATGATTATCCAATTGCTTTCATAATTTCAGCCTGGTCGTCTATGTCGATAACTGCTAGAATGTCATCTATATATTTTGATATGTATTTTATGGTGATGTTTTTTCCTTTAGTTCCATTATAGCATCATCATGTAAATTGGCAAGAACAACATCGGTTATTGTGGGCGAGAGTGGGTTACCCATTGGTATACCAAAAATTTGGCTATAGATTTTGTCGTCATAAACAAAATAGTTGTTGTCAGTTAGGCAAAATTTAAGAATCTCCAGCAATTTGGATTTGGGAATATTTGTGAAATTTTTAATCATGGGCCACTTATTCATAATATTCATGATGGCGGTGTGGACCGGAATATTGGTAAATAGTGAAACTACATCAAATGATACCAATATCTCCTTGTCGTTGAGTTTTACATATTTTAATTGATTTTTTAATTCTATTGAGTTTTTGATGGTATATTCTGTGGATATAATATGTCTAATAATTTGACCTATATATTTGAAAGGATGGTAGCATGGTAACTGTATCGATGATTGGTCTAAGTGGGATCACCGTTTTATGAATTTTGGGCAATCTGTAAATTCGAGGGGCTGTGGCTGCAGAACATGTTAATTTACTTTATTACCAAAGATCAATTAATTCTTTTTTGAATAGTTCCGATACAATTTTATTGTTAGCTTTTTGCAGTTTTGTCCTTGAATCTGATTTCAGAGTTCTATATGTGTGTTTATCTTCCAGTAGGTTTTTCATTTTCTGGTTATATTCGCTTTTGTACATTGCTACCGTCTTGTTTCCCTTATCAGCTTGAATAATTATGATGTCTTTGTGTTCTCTTAAATTTTACTCTATGACGCTTATTTTTCGAGCTATAAGCGCTTATACGTTTACGTTTTTCAATCAAGCAACCTTAGAAATAATTTTTGACGAGGAGACGCTAAGTTTTTGTTTTTCAATTCGCTGCCTATCTCAACCGTAGACACATAATTAACAGTAAATCATACGTTTAAGTATAGGTAACGCGTAACAAAATCAGCTTATCAGATCAGTAGGTCAGTGCTGCTGACCGCAACTATTATAAATATTAGTTGGTAAGAAATATAATAAAAACTAAAAAGTAGTAAGTATTCTGAATAAAATGTATTCATATTGTTGAACGGCGCACTGTGGCTGAAATTTGGATTTCATTGGCCAAAAGTCTAATTTTTTTTGTCACCGCTTTTAAAAATTTAACGCCTTTTTGTAGCTAATATATCC
Source organism: Cordilura impudica (assembly GCA_963682025.1). Taxonomy (NCBI): domain Eukaryota; kingdom Metazoa; phylum Arthropoda; class Insecta; order Diptera; family Scathophagidae; genus Cordilura; species Cordilura impudica. The sequence continues at coordinate 108,152,599 of OY821518.1, forward strand.
AGATTAAGGTAGCCAAAAAATTAGGTTAAACTATTGTTAATTGTGGGCGTGGCATGCTGTCAAACTCAACTGTTTTTTTTAATTTCAGGAAAAGGTGATTTTTTTGTTTTTTATCAAAAATAAATGGTTGTGATTAGAACCTATCATCGACGATGACCTGCGGTCTTTTTTGTAATGTTGGTAGGATTATAGTCTTTGGTTGTTCTAAGTGGTCACAGCTCTACTGTTTAATATTAGGGGCGTTATGAAATATTTATGAAACTACTATATTTTTCTCAAATTTCTACTTTAGTGGAATAGAACTTCTAGGGAACAAAAGGGAACAAGAAACGTATGCCACCCGGAGAAAGGTGAAAGTGTCCTCTTTAACCGTATATATACATTTGCACCCGTGACGACCCGTGGGTAGAATACTTTTTTCATTTTAATGAAATTACTCTAACAAAATTCAAATTACGATAATTTAAACAGCCCTATAAGTACTCGTATACAATGGTGTATTAAATTTGTGCTTTCGGTATTTTATAATAGTCATTATTTGTTCTATTGCCATAATTTATTTGTAAGTAAGAATGCCAATATACAGAGGATGTAGTTCATGAACTGTTTGCCATCAAAGGACACTATTACAATCACACCAATTTCGGCATATGTAAAACTACAATCTCTACTTGATCACACAGCCGAATGCTTGCTTCAATCAATAAAAGGAAATGAGTTAAAGAAATATGGAAACACAAAGCAAATTTTTTTTGTAAATGGAGATGTGATGGTTCATCGGGAAAGAAACAATACAAGCAAGTAATATGTGAAAATATTTCGGACTCAGATATGTTCATGGTATCATTTGTACCATTGCGATTGAAAAAGATTTTGGAAGATTCAGAGCCTTCGACTAGTACAACGCAAACAATGGATATTTGGAAAAATGAGACACCATCTTCTACGAAGTACTGGAGGCCAATCAAATTTGAATTCAAAAAACAAAATCATGATGCCATTAACAAAGAAGTTAGTGATATCAAGGCCCAACACTACAGCCATTAAAAATACAGTTAGATGGGCAGCAAATTGAAGTAAGCTACCAATTAGTGATAACAATGATAGATGGAAAAGTAGGCCAGGCTTTGACTAACACGAAGGCTGCATCCAGCTGCATTATATGCCAAGCAACATCAAACCAATTAAACCAAGTCCCGACAAAATCATTAGATAATACTGATGCATATTAATTTGGATTATCACCACTACGTGCAAGAATACGACTTATGGAACACATACTAAAAATCAGTTATGATTTGTATTTCTGGTCTTCAGGATCAATAAGAAACAATGAAACCAACAAAGTGTTAACAAGTTCAAAAAAGAAACATGTTCAAGATGAATATCGCAAATTTGGATTGATTATAGATCAGCCAAAATAAAGGTCAGGCAATATAACTGCTGGCAAGACCGCAAGAAGATTCTTTTCAGATCCAGAAACAGCATCTGAAATAACAGGAGGGATTTAAAATAATCCTAGAAGTACTTGCGTGCAATGAAGAAATTGACTCTAGAAAATTTGGAGATATGCTAAGGAAACTGCAAATATATATACAACCAACTACCCATGGAGAAATATGTCTGCAACAGTTCACAAAATCCTTTATCATGGAGAAGATGTCATTAAATATCATTTGGTGCCACTTGGAGATCTATCAGAGGAGGATAGATTTTATAGAGATCACAGTAGTAGAAAAATTTCACGAAATTCCACAAATGAATATCTATTTAATATATTATTGGCATCGTAAGATCCGTTTATCTGCAGTCTTCGAAATGAATGGAAAGTGCAACATCGGGATTTAGATGAAGAAGTCAAAAAACTACTAAAGAACAGAAATGGCACAGAACAAAATATGGAATATTCGCAATAAATATTTGAGTCAAATTAATAATAATTATAATTTCCTTTCATTGTTAAAGTACTAAAAACCATTATAACAAATGCAACTAAAATCTATTGCAGTTTTTATTTTTAAAATGTTTTTTAAAATGATCAAATTGGACAGCAAAACATTGTAAATTTTTCTGTAATAATAACAAGATTTTTAGACAATATTATTAACGTTTTTTTTTTAAGTGTAAATATTCTTTGAGTGTAAACAAATTTGCATATTTGACAACAAAAAATTTTTAATTTTTCAGTAATAAAATTTCCGGTTGATTTTTCTATTTTTTTGTATTTTTTTTTTTTTTTGAGTGTAAAAATTTGTTTGAGTGTAACATTAAAAAAAATCCCATTATTACAAAAAATGTTTATAATTATTATTAAAATCCAAATATTAAATTTTTTAATAAATAAAAAAATAATAAACACATATTTATTTCACTCTAAAAGTTAAAAAAATCAAAAGTTCAACTTTGACCTAGAATTCCCTAGAAACTCCTCAATAAATTTTAATGTAATTAAGACTGAGTCAAGCTGAACTAAATATCTATCCATCAAAAAAAAATTACTTAAATATTTTGATCGGTTCAAAAGATTTTTGGCCAATGAAAAACGATTTTCAGCCACAGTGCGACGCTTAGTTTTTAAGATATAAGCAATGTATATGGGATCATTAATAAAAATAGTTAGTCTACAATTCGGATCGGCTGTTTCAAAGAGTGAGCAAAATTTCAATCATTTTACTCTATGGTTATTTTTCAGACAATTAGTTTTCGATTTTATTAAAGTACGAGGGATTATTAATACGAACGTATACGTATAGCGTTACAAATTCGTCAGCGAATCAACTTGTCAGTGATGAGCTTAACTATATATTAAAATGGATTTTTTAGCCACTAACTATACTCCATAACACTATGAGGTGATGTTTGTAACTACCAAAAATATGTTGCCCACACCCACCTTATATTATATTGAACCACTGAGTCGATTTCGCTATGTCCGTCCGTCTGTTTGCCTGACCGTCCATCTGTGTTTCCATGTATATTGTAATCAAACTACATATGGCAAATATGAATATATTTTAATTGAACTAAGTATAAAAGCTTTTATCGGCCAAAGTTACTTTGCTAAATATCGGCATGATCGGTTAATTTTTTGAGCTAGTCTCCATATAAAAACAATATCAGATATGAACTTTTTCATATCTGCACGACATATATTAATAACAATACCACTACAATTTCGTTAATCACCACTTTCTATGTTCAGGTATTGTCTCAGAGGAGTTGGATCTAAGTACCTCTTGCGAAATTCATGATTTAGAGTATCGTAAAGTCGTCTACAATTACTATAATTTTCTTACTTTTTGTTCTTGCATTATTTGGATACCCTCATTTGGCACTATTTATTGTCCGAACTTTTAATTTTATAACTGATCTCTGAAATTAGGTCTGACTATTTGACAAAACTGAGATGTATAGATTATTTGTGGGCTATGGTCCATAGTGCTCTTTTAATACACTTCTGCTACCTGCTTGTGCTTAGCCACTCCATGATGTTTAATTAAAAAGTTGTTTGATAAGTATTTTATTTAAATGTTTACAGTATTGTTTTGACAGACAACAATTTGTTTTACAGCTTGTTGGACAACATTATTACAGAAAAATCTTTATAATTTCAACTGCATATAATGCAATGTATCGCATATATAAATTGAAGTTAAGTACTTCAAATGAGGAGGTCCATAACAAAACGCAATAATTCCATCAGAACAATTCTTTGAAAAAATTAATAAATTTAATTAAAGTCGGTAGGATATATATTGGAATTGTTTCATTTTGGTCTATATCGTTATTTTTGGTATTGAATTGTAGTAAAATTATGGTATGTTTTATAACAATGGGCAAATATATTTCAATATGTAGAAACGGATTTAGTCAAAAAAAAATAAAAAATTAAATAGTAAAAATTATTGCGTTTTGATATGGACCTCCCCAAATATATTTTGATTGTGTCAAAAAAAAAAATAATGAATCCCTTGATAAACGATGAATCGGCAATATTACATAAACGGTAATGACTTTATGAGTTATACTGCAAGGCACCTCAACGAATCAACGAATCAACTTAGAAAATGTTCAAAAATATTTTGATAAGTTATAGATTTTTCTAAAAATCATATAATATCCTTTAAATTTAATAAAAACTTTAATTAACACAAAAAATGCCTAATGTTGGAGTTTCGTATATTAAATCTAGTTTTTTCTTTTTTCAACAAAACGTCGACAAAACATCATTTTGTGTTCATAACAACAGGTGTCCATGCAAAATATTCAGACACATGACTTATGTGCTACTCATTGAATTTAAGCACTGACTGCACAAAGCTCACGCCGACAAAAAACTTAAAGAGTAGAAACTGGAAATCATTAAAATGTGCTGCAATGCAGCACGAAATAGTACTATAGATTGTTATGCAAGCGTGAAATTTACGAAAAATTAAATTGAAATGAAATTAAAAAAAATATGGTAAAATTACGATCCTATAATTTACAAGTTAAAAGGGGATATTATAGGCTATAAGGTCGCTTTTTAACAAAACTTCATTATATGATTGCTGTCACACAGATATAACTTAGAAATCAGTTGACCATTACCCACTATATTTTGAATGACATAATGAAGAAGTAGAAAAATCATATATTAATGATTTGAATTTTTAACATGTTAGCAAAGTGGTCTCCAAGAAGAATTAGTTTTAATTGGTCTGAGATTACAAAATGTTTAAAGCGAAAACATATTTAAGATGCAAATATATGTTGGATATATGTTTGAAGCAAAAACAAATTATTCTTCTAAAACAAATTCTATGCGAAAACTGTGAAGGTTATATTTAGGTAAATAAAAATTTTGAGATGAATATTATATCTATTAAAATATTAATATATCTAAAAGTATATGAATAGAAAAAAAAACAAGAAAAAAAAAGTAAAAAAATTACAGTCGATCGAGACCGACTATATGATACCCTATACCATGCGTTTAGAGACCCTATCTCATAGGCCCAACTAACTGGAAATAGAAAATAAGCATAAACCAAATTTGAGTGGGATTTTTATTAATTTTTTTGGCTGCAGATATGAAAAAGTTCATATCGGATGCTATATCTATATGGAGACTAGGCCCAAAAATTGAACGATCCTGACTATGTTTGGTAAAATCTCTTGTATTTTGCAAAAATATATACAAACAAAATTTGAGAAGAATAAGTGCAATATTTATGTTTTTTGATAGATTTAAGTGAAGATCGGGAAGCAGCTCTATATAGGGCCTATGACTCAGAGTTATCCCAGGGATCATCTTTAGACTATTCATTAATGGATGTAATAAACGCATACAGACCCAATTTGAGTAAGATGTATATGACAATTTGGATCATATGGCAATTTATGTCAATTTCATAGGGGTCATTTGTATGGGGGCTAGGTCTGAACATGGACCGATTCTCACCAATTTCAATAGCGTTCATCCTATAGCCAATAAAAGCTTAAATACCAAATTTCATCAAAACATATTCATATTTGCGACCTGCAGTTTGATTGAACGGTTTACATGGACACACAGACGGACGGACGGATGGACGGACATAGTTAAATCGAATCAGAAAGTGATAAGATGAAACTTAAAAACTTAAATGTAAAATTAGAAATTTTAAATAAAAATGTTTAAGGTGCATCATATTTTTTTTCTGCAAATTTTATAGCAAACAAAATATTTTTAATGAATAACATTTCTGCGAAGAATAAACATTAAAGTCTAAAATTTATCTAAACTGATAAAAAAAAATTTAACATATACAAAAAATGTGTATGATTATAATTAATTTAAGGCGACTAAAACATGTTTAATGTAAATAATATCTTTTGAATAGAAAAAAATGGTTAGCTAAAAATTTGTATGGAGCTGTGTCAAAAAAATTTAAGGTAACCTATGTATGGTTATTATAAAAAATTTAATATGTATAAAAGATGTTAGCTCAAAAAAAATTTCGAAGTGAATAAATCTTAAGTTACTTTAGGATAGAAAATAGGTAAAAAAAATTAAGAAAAAAAATGGGAATTAAAAAATTGAAGGTGGATAAACACTGAAAGTTGGAAAGAAAAATTTTAAATAAAACAATGATGTAGGTTAAAAATTAGTTGGAAGCTAAAAAAAACTATTACTTCCAACAAGTGAATCAATTGGTTTGTAATGAAAATGTTAAAGACAATAAATTGTTTAGCCGAATAAAATTTTTCAGGTGAAAAATATATTAATATTAATCTTAAATATTAAAAAATATGAAAAATTGGGATAAAAAAATTACGAGATTACAAAATTAAAATTTTGAAAAGCAAAAGCAAACTTTTGGACTCAAAAAAAGTGGTCAAATAAAAAATTGTTTGGGGCTAAATAAATAATAGTTAAAAAACAAATTTTCAGTTTATACAAAATTCTTTTTTTAGTGCCAAATGTTTAATGTGAATAAAATTTCGGAGATGAATAAAATTCAATAATTAAAGGCTAGCCCAGGTAGGTAGAAAGATTCTGCTGGCCACCCTCCACTAATATGGTTATGAAGTTATTAAGAAGGCTAAAATTCTTGACTTTGAATGAAAAATCTTATTGAGGTAAAAAACTTGTAAGCTAAAAATTTTTAATTCAAAGTCAACTATAAGGATAAAAACAAAACACGAAAGAGTCTTTTAGGTGAAAAACTTGTAATTTTAAAATTTGTAATTCAAAGTCAACTATAAGGATAAATCAAACCACGAAAGATTTTATGAGTTTAAAAAGTTTTGATGTGAAAAGTTGTTTAAAGTTAAAAAAAAAATTAAGATACAAAATAAATTTCGATTGATATCAAATCATTGATATCTCCAACCTGTGTTGTAAAGAAATTGTTTGACAACTACTCACTATTGATTTAAGCAAATAGTGGAGGATAAAACAAATTTTAGTGCCCAATTATATTCTTTTGGAGAACAGAATTACAAAGTATTAAATACTGAAGTTGAAAAAAAATATAAATTATATTGCAGTAAGAATAGTTTTTTTTTATTCATATAAAATGTTTATATATTTTCACAAATAAAATCAAATTGAAATCATCCATTTGAAAAACAATTACCGCTTCGGTTATCGAGAAGGTCCCCTGGGGACCTTTTTCATTTTCAAACTGAAATTACTCTTATTTCGGCCAGGACAAGGTACCAAAAAATTTACCCTGTTTTCCAAGAGAATTTTGTCAAAAATCGTTTAAGAGAAAATTCAAGGTAATGCGCCCAATAGTTTAGTTTTTATTGAGGTTTAAAGGTGAGTAGTACGGGAACGCATGACAGGGTCTGTAGGGAACTTGTACTGAAATTACAAGAAATCATTAAGACATAAACTTTATTTTTTGTGAAAGAAAACTGAATATGTTGGAACAGTACGCTCTAACGAAACATTTGTGCCACGGGAGTTACATAAAAATCGTACGCGGCCAATCAGCAGCACATTGTTTGGGTTCAACGAAGGCGATATAGCACTATGCTCATATGTGCCCAGGAAGAATAAATCAGTAATTTTGCTATCTACACAACATTACACTTGCGATGTGAACATGGAAGCCCTTAGCCATTCTTGATTACAATGCCAACAAATCCGGCGTTGATACTATGGACCGGATGCTTGGTACGTATACTTGCAAGCACTCAACAAAGCGCTGGGCGCTTGCCATGTTTTACAATATGCTCGACATCGCTGCATTAGCTGCATCCATAATATTCAACGAGAAGTGACAGACGGCGCTCATTCCTCCTTATGCTTACTAAGCAATTGGCATTACCAAACATTGAAGAACGTGCCCTGAATACTCGCATAACTGCATATCCAATGATACGGAATGCAATGGAGGAATTTGATGTCAAGGTAAGAATTAAGAATTCTAAACGTCAAAAGCAGAATTATTATATATATTTTTTCATTTTAGATAGTACCCAGACCAACAGAAGCAGCTACACCGTCGTTTGCGCTAAGGACAAACAGACCATCATGTCGACTATGCCGTTCAGAGTACGGTCGTCAACGCAAAACAAGGCCTATAGCTGTTCCTGCAACAATGCACTTTGTGCAGAGCACAAGATTTAGTTATTAAAACTAAATTTTCATAATAAAATTCATAAAAATTGATTATGTTAGTATAAAAAAAAAAAAGAAAATAGGTCCCTACGGACCTTGTCATGCGTTTAAGGGTACCAGAAGTGTTGCTAGACGGAGAGTTAAGAGAACAGTTCCAATATTTGATTAACATTAGAACAGCATATACAGCGAGATTTACATATAGTATATTGCATAATAATGCTATTACTAAAGTTGAAAGTGACAATGACAACCTGAATAGAAAACAATACATTCATAATTATAACGGCATAATAAACAAAACTTTCAAATTAACACTGCACACATGCTGCTCTTTTCCATGGTGTTGATGAACATCCGTCTGTTATTGTTCTTATTCACTTCTGACAACCAGGACAAAGTAAATTTATAACAAAGCATGTGTTAAAACGAGCCACATGAGAATACTTGAAGAACACACTGGAGTATTTCACATAAACGTAGAAAAGCAACAACTACAGTATAAAATTAATGGGAGCTATTAAAATAACTAAGAGTTGTGTGATAGCGCAATGTAAAAGCAGATATAAGTGGATTTATGAGCTTCAAAATCAAATGCAAAAAGAAATTTTAAAATATGTAATAATTTAAAGAAAAAAATTCAAAATATTTATTTAAAAAAAATATCAAGCAAAATGGGAAAATTTAATTCTTCAATATTAGTTTTAAATACACATTGACAAAAATAAATTTTATAAAATTCTATGAGATTTGCATTATTTGAATAGCAATTAAAAATTCACTTAACAAAACAGCAAGTTTAAAAAACATTTTAGAGTATCCTAATGTTTTCATGTTGTTTAACAACCATTTTTAATGTTGTATCCTTAACAAATCCATTACCAAAAAATAAGTACACAAAGTGAGTGTCTGACATGAATATCTTTTATCAAACTGCACAAAAAATAACAACGGAAAGTTTTAAGCACGTTGACAATATGACTTTCCACACCATTAGTTGATAAATTGCCATCATAACCATGAAAAGCATGCACGTTGAATTGACAAGGTTCATAAATGAAAAGTAAAACGATATAATTTTAATCAAGTGTATCAATAAGCGACTCTTTAACCGAGTATGTATGTATGTATGTACGTATGTATCTTTATTTACAAATATAAAATAACATTTTTAAATAGAGAAAGAAAATAAATATTTAACAATGACATATGTATGTCGTCTGTTATAAATATATGGGGGGTTTCATGTCAAGTGCACCAACTTTTGAAACCGATATCTTCCGATCGGGATGAAATTTGCACCAAGGTTAGTCCTATTAGATAGTAGTTTAGGAACAATTTTTCAATATGATCGCTCCAGATTTCTCTGAGTAGGAGGGGATCAAAATTTGACATTTTGACCAAACAGGTGTTTCTTCTCATCCGTGTAACTTATTACCTATTGTTCTCAGAAAATTTTCTCCCAAATAGTTTAGATAGATATTTCTTCAATATTTCGGAAAAAAAATACTTAAAAAAAAAAAAAAATTTTTTAGACTTTTTTTTTGCTAAATTAAAGCATTTTTTGCCTTTTTTTCAAAAAGTGCATATTTTTTTTTTTTTTTTTTTTCATAAGAAAGCTTAGGATTTTTCCTTTAAGGGCTTTTTGGTCGCTTAGTGGGATGGGAGTGGGATATCTATCAAAATAAATGTTTTGTAACTCAAGACAACGGTTTTTCAATTTTTCACAAATGCACTATTTTGAATTTTTCTCGATTTATGTCTAAAACCTTACAAATAAAACTTATACTGAGAAACTAGACAAATTAAACTTTCCGAAGGTATGTAACATAACTTCATAACATAACAGAAGAGAATGGTTATCTGTAACCTGAAACAGTTATTTGCAACATTTCAATCTGGCTTCACGAAATTAACCCAAATTACCATGGAAATGTTAAACTGAATGTTAAAATATTTAACAGATGTTTCGGCAGAAGATTTACACGATTACCATGATTGCCTTAAATTGACTATGTGTCCTAATGCAACAACTTCTTTCCACTTAGGTGAATGTACCAATTGCCCGAAAAACACATTCATCAAAGAAAATTTAATCAACTCTTTAGATCGAGAATATATAGAGGAGGTCAAATTTGATTCTTGGATTCAGACTGACAGATGCACATTGAAAACAATCATTTTAAATGTGGATGATTTTGTGGAAGAAATGTGTACAGGATTGCTAAACTTGAGAACCCATGACTTTTTAGTCAAAGAGCATTCAATGGTCATTCTTCAAGGATTTGAAGATACATTTGAAGTCTGGTGAATTCGTTATTTCATATGAGTTCGCAGAAAACTATAAAAATGTTCTTCAGGATGCCATACAAGCATTCCACTTCAATAACGACCAAGCAACTATATTCACAGTAGTTATTTACTACGTGAAAGATGAAAAACTGGAACACAAAAGTATGGCAATCATATCCGACGATTTAAAAAATGATACCGTTGCAGTTTATGAGTACCAGAAGAGAATACTAAAATTTCTAAAATCTAAATTTACAGTAAAGAAGTTATACTACGTTTCGGACGGAGCTCGTCAACATTGTAAAAAAATGCAAATCTTATGGCCCATGAAAAAGATTTTGGAATGCCAACTGAGTGGCATTTTCATCCTACTGCTCATGGTAAAGGAGCATGTGATGGTATTGGAGCAAACCTTAAAAGAAATGCAGCGAAATATAGCCTCCAGTGCTCTCATCAAGATCGCATCGTAGATGCGACTGCTTTATTCCATTGGGCAGAGAGTTATTGTAAAGAAACTAAAATAGTTTTTAGTAGCAAAGTGGATCATCAGGAAACATTGAAAACACTGAAGAGCAGATTCGGTGCTGCGGTAACAATCGACGGCACCGCTCAATACCATGCTTTTATACCGCATGTCGATGGAAGACTCAAGTTGAAAAAGTTTTCTGCCTCTATTCAATGCGATTTCTTTCCAAAGACAACAAATAAACCAGCAGCGAAATCAACAGCTGAACCTAGTAACGCCAAGAAAGGATTGACAAAAATAAAGGAGTAAATAAAGGCGACAAAAAAGCTGGATGAAAGACTGGGTATTTAAAAATTTACAAAACTTAAATACTTCATCAACTACAATAAATTAAATATAAAAATAGTTATGATATAAATGGATCTAATGCAATTAAGATTAAATTTTAATAAATTATTTATCTGTTTATTTTTAATACTAGCTATTTTTACCCGGTCTTGCCCGGGATCCAAAGTGCTTTGACTTGAAAAATGGTTCACTAGGCTTACCAGGCGCTGAGTAATAAGTGCCCGATGAACCATTCCTCAAAAAAATTAACTAACTCCCAAAAAATTTGAATGGGATTGGGGAACTTGTTAATGGTGAAAAAATTCCCTATGTCCACGTTTTTGGGGGGAACAAATTCATGTTTATTTCAATTTAAAATTTTGTGATTTTTTAATTTGGAACTTTTTTTATAAGACGCTACAGCAAAAATACTTCAAAAATAAGCTGCGAAACCGCCTTAAGTTTTTTTTTTTTAAATTTTATTTATTTTGTAAACATCAAATATAACGGAATCATTTGCAAATTAAAGGAATCAGAACTTTTAAAAATTTAATTACTTTATTCAATAAGTGATCATCATTGAGCAGAGACGTCGAATAAAAACGGAAAATGAATGCGACGTTTAAAATTGTGCCGCAATGTTGCTTTAAGCAACTGCTTATAATATATATGTATAGTAATTATTGCACATAAGACTTTTCACTGGGCTGCCTCCCGCGAGCGAGTTGCGTCCCCGTCCGCGCATTGGGCAGCTACACCCGTGCTGCCGCGCAGTTGTCGTCAACTTATTTGAATCCCAAAATATATTTTTCAGAACATTCATATATTTTAGCTGAGCTGTGTTCCGTGAGCGCGACGCGTAAACTTCTGCGTCCGCGCGCCCCTTCCGCGCTATTGGCTGCTACACCCGTGCTGCCGCGCAGTTGTGATCAACTTATTTTAGTCGCCAAAATATATTTTTTAGATCATTGCAATATTTTAGCTGAGCTGTGTTCGCCAGCGCGTCGCGTCCACGTGCGACGTGCAGTTGTCGTCAACCTATTTTAATTGCCAAATATTATTTTTCAGATCATCCGATATTTGAGCGCAACCATGTTCCGCGAGCGCATCGCGTCGCGTCCTCGCGCCGCGCGCCGCTTTCTCGTATCGAAATTATGCTATTGAAAAGAATACGGATTTTAAATACGTTTATTGAGAGCAGTATGGAGATTTTGTTCATTTCTTTTGGGGACCTTTATTTAAAAATTTGGGAAATTTGTTCATTTTTTATGGAATTTGTGCACTGGGGGCTAAGTGCTGAGCGCATGCTTACCACTACAACTTAGCATGGATTACTTTGAGTGTATTATGTCTAAAAGTTACGAATTTTAGTTATTCTAGAGCTTGGGGATATACAGCAATTCTGGTTTTTCCTTCTGGTGCAAAAACGAAAAGCTTGTGCTGGCTCCCAGCTCTGGACCAGACGACAAATAATTGTCCATGAGGGAGATTCTAAGTTGATACCTGCTACCGTAAGAGATGGTCCTCTTATTTACGTTATGTTAGGAACAACTTTTTGTACCATCCCTTGCAATGAAAAACCAACTTACAAAATTCTTCTGGTAGGGATATTACAGTCGTTTCAAGAGTTTCACATTCCCTAGAGTTAGCTTGTTTTATCCGTTGGGCCTGAAAATATTATTGAGTCGTTTCCGGAGTTTCAGATTCCCTCGACTAAGCTTGGCTTATCTGCTGGATTTCTAGACGCACTGGAGTAGATTCAGGCATTTCCGCTTCTCTTACAAAGCTTGTCTTGATCTTTCGGCTTCAAGACGTTATTGGGTTTGCTTAGGTGTTTCAGCACTTCTCGTCTCAGATTGTCTAACTCGTTGAGACTCGATACGATTTTGGGTCTGATCAGGTTCTCTAGAGTTCTGTTTTGTTTAAGCCTTTTTGCATTTGAGGTAGAACGGCCTATATGCTATGCTTTCATGTGCAAGGCACAATTGCAAATAGTTATTTTTCCACCTTTACAACTCATTTATATAGTGAAAAAGATGAAATGAAAATATTTGTAGTAGGTTGCTTTCCAATGTAGCCAAAAGGCAAGATGGAAATAAATGTAAAATTTTGTTTTAAATTGTATTTTAAAATGGGAGATGCAAATATTTATAATCGGAATAATCCTGCAGCGGCAGTCAACCTATGAAATAAATCTGCACTAATTTTGGGGTGTTGCAACTCATATAGTAAAAAAGATAAGACGGGAAAATTTGTAATAGGTTGATTTAAAATCTTCATTTCATAATGGTGTAAACTCAAGAGTAGTAAGTAAAGAGATTTATGCACAAAATTTTTAGGAAGTCCATTGAAAAAGTAAAATATGTTAACAAACACTAAAAGCGTATATAGAAAATTAAAAAAAGTGGGCGTGGCCGAAAAAAGTATATGACGACCTTACCTGGGATTTGAGAATAATGTGTAGTAAATTCGATCGAAACCCATAAAAAATTAAAAAAGTGGTCGCAAAAGTAGGCGTGGCCGATAAGAAGCATATAGTGACTTTCCCTGTGGTACAGAGATCATGTGTACCAAATTTCAGAGAAATCCGTTAACAAATAAAAATTTGTATAGTGAACAAATATGAATAACACAGAAAATGAATTTTATATATATAGATGTTATATACCTTCGGAAAGTTTAGTTTGTCTAGTTTCTCAGTATAAGTTTTATTTGTAAGGTTTTAGACACAAATAGGAAAAAATTCAAAATAGTGCATTGATGAAAAATTGAAAAACCGTTGTCTTGAGTTACAAAACATTTATTTTGATAGATATCCCACTCCCATCCCACTAAGCGACCAAAAAGCTCTTAAAGAAAAAATCCTAAGCTTTCTTATGAAAAAAAAAAATGCCCTTTTTGAAAAAAAGGCAAAAAATGCTTTAATTTAGCAAAAAAAAGTCTCAAAATTTTTTTTTTATGTATTTTTTTCCGAAATATTGAAAAAATAGCTATCTAAACTCTTTGGGAGAAAATTTTCTAAAAACAATAGGTAATAAGTTACATGGTTAAGAAAAACACCTGTTTGGCCAAAATGTCAAATTTTGATCCCCCTCTAACTCAGAGAGATCTGGACCGATCTTGTTGAAAAATTGTGCCTAAACTACTATCCAATAGGACTAACCTTGGTGCAAATTTCATTCCGATCGGAAGACATCGGTTTCAAAAGTTGGTGCACTTGACATGAAATCCCCCATATTTATAAAGTGTTCTAGACATGTTTATAAAAAAATAACTAATATTTATAGGTATGTATAAAATTTACATAAATTCCTCTATAATGAGTTTTCTATAATTTAAAGCATTTTCAACATAATTATAAAGTGAATTCCAGTCGTTACTTATTCGGCCATTCAAAATATTTATGACTTCATTGTCATTAAGAATTGGTTTACCAAGAAATCTGTTTCGTAATTCTTTAAATATTGGACATCTTGCCATGAAATGTTGTGTTGTTTCATTTTCGCCGGTGTTGCATAAAGTGCATGTATATTTTTCAGTTGTGTTAAAACTGTTTGAATTTAACGGTAATATACCGCATCTCGCTTTAAAAATGGTCGAGATTTGCCTTTGACTCCTCAAGTTTTGGATATAGTTTATGTCCAAACTATGGTTCAAATATTTATAAAATCTTGATGTACTATTTAGAGCTTGTTGTTTCATTTCCATAATTGCCCTTGATTTCATTTCTTGAAGCAAAATCATTCCATTTTGAACCCATTGTTGTTGACTATTATTTTCAAAGTTAAATTGAACCCCAAATTCTTTACTTATTTCATGGATTTTCTTTGCCCAAAATATATTATCGCGCAACGCAACTAGAGATAATTTGTTTGGTAATCTGGTTTGGTTGTACTGAAATAGCGTTTTATAGCTATAGTCCATATGTAAATTCAATGTTTAAAAATGACTGCATTCTACTTTTATTTCCAAATACAAATCATAGTTGGGTGTAAAGTCTGGTGGTTTTAGAATTCTCTTCAAGAAATACATCTGTAACTTGTCTACCTCCTCGAATAAACAGTAACCCCAGACCCGACCTGCATATGCTTGTATAGATCGGCAGACTGATTGAAAAAGCTTCCACTTAGATTTCAGGTTTATGTTCGGTTTATTTAAAAAACTGTTCCACGTTGCATTAATGCTATTCTTAGACGATATATTTCTTTTTTCAATATGTTTCCTAAAATTCGCTTGCGGGGTTAAAGTTACACCTAAATAGTTGTACTCATTCACAATTTTATTTTCTTGATTTTTAGGCTTGTTTTCAATACCTAATTAGTTGGATCTCTAAACTCATGACATAAGATATCATATAGTCGGTCTAGACCGGCTATAGCTTTGTAACTTATCTATATATATATATATATATAAAATTCATTTTCTGTTTGTTTGCTTGCTATACAAATTTTTATATTTCAGCGGATTTCTCTGAAATTTGGTACACACGCTCTCTGTACTCCTGGCAAGGTCGCCATGTGATTCTTACCGGCCATGCCTACTTTTACGCCCACTTTTTGTAAAAAATTCGTTTTCTGTGTTTTTGGTATATTTGTTCGCTATACAAATTTTTAGTTTCCAACGGATTTCTCTGAAATTTCGTAAGCATAATCTCTGTACTCCAGGCAAGGTCACCATATGATTTATAAAACCGCGCCTTCTTATCCGCCCACTTTTGATATAAAATTCATTTTCTGTTTTTTGGTATATTTGTTCGCTATACAAATTTGTATTTTTCAACGGATTTCTCTGAAATTTGGTACACACGGGAATAACTTTACGATGAACAAATTCCCCAAATTTTAAAAAAATGTCCCCGAAAGAAATGAATAAATTCCCAATACTGCTCTCACTATCTGTCCTATAACAAATTTATTTAATATATGACGTGCTCGCGAACGTAGCTCAGCTAAAATATCGGAATGATCAAAAATATATATATAGGCGATTAAAATAAGTTGACGACAACTGCGCGGCAGCATGGGTGTAGCTGCCAAACGCGCGGAAGGGTCACGCGGACGCGGACGCGACGTGCTCTCGGAACACAGCTCAGCTAAAATATAGGAATGTTCTGAAAAATATATTTTGGGATTCAAATAAGTTGACGACAACTGCGCGGTAGCACGGGTGTAGCTGCCAAACGCTCCCACGCGGACGCGACTCGCTCGTGAAACACAGCTCAATGAAAAGTCTTATGATAAATTTTATATACGTATGTGCAATATTTAGTATACATATACTATAAGCAGTTGCTTAAAGCAACCTTTTGGCACAATTTTAAACGTCGCATTCATTTTCCGTTTTTCTTTGACGTCTCTGCTCAATGATGATCACTTATTGAATAAAGTAATTAAATTTTTAAAAGTTCTGACTCCTTTAATTGGCAAACGATTCCGTTATATTTGATGTTTACAAAATAAATAAAGTTCAAAAAAAAAACTTAAAGCGGTTTCGCAGCTTATTTTTGAAGTATTTTTGCTGTAGTGTCTTATACAAAAAAGTTCTAAATTAAAAAATCACAAAATTTTAAATTGAAATAAAACATGAATTTGTTCTCCCAAAAAACGTAAACATCGAACATTTTTTCACCATGAACAAATTCGCCAATCCGATACAAATTTTTTGGGAGAAAGTTAATTTTTTTGAGGAATGGTTCATTGGGCACTAAGTACACAGCGCCTGGTAAGCATAGTGAACCATTTTTCAAGTCAAAGGCTTTTGGATCCCGGGCAAGACCGGGTAAAAACAGCTAGTTTAATTATAACAAGTAATTATAGTCGGTACAGACCTATACCATGCGTTTAGAGACCCTATCTCTCAGGTCCAACTAACTGAAAATAAAAAATAAGAATAAACCAAATTTGAGTGGGATTTTTATTAATTTTTTTGGCTGCAGATATGAAAAAGTTCATATCGGATGTTATATCTATATGGGGACTAGGCCCCAAAATGGACCGATCCTGACCATGTTTGGTAAAGTCTCTTGTATTTTGCAAAAATATATACAAACAAAATTTGAGATGAATCAGTGCAATATTTTTGTTTTTTTATAGATTTAAGTGAAGATCGGGAAGCAGCTCTATATGGGGCCTATGACTAAGAGTTGGCCAATAGGGATCATTATTGGACTACTGATTAATGAATATAATAAACCAATTTGACTAAGATTTATATGATAATTTGGATCTTATGGCAACTTATGTTGATTTCATAGGGGTCATTTGTATTGGGGCTAGGTCTGAACATGTACCAATTTCATCCTATGGCCGATAAAAGCTTATATACCAAAGTTCATCGAAATATATTCATATTTGCGACCTGCAGTTTGATTACAAGCTTTACATGGACACACAGACGGACGGACGGACGGACGGTATAATAAAAGATGGGTCTAGGTCAAATATTTTTGGTAGTTACAAACAGCAGCACAAAGTCATTATAGCCAAACCACATAGTGGTATAGGGTATAAAAAAGTTAATACTAGCAATCTTGAAACGAAACTACGATTCTTCAACCCTACGTACGACGTATGGACATAAGGAAGTTGGAAGCCTTCGGAATGAGGACTTATCGATGGGCTTTCAAAATACCTTGGATCTACATTATATCGAAATCAATACACCGTAATAGAAATCAATACACCGTAATAGAGGGATTTCAGCTACTACAAAGAAATAAAAGGCTGCATGATTGGGAACCCAAAATATAAGCTACCGGAAGAAGAAAGGAAAAGACATGGCTTAATAATATACAGCTCTTGGACTGGTGTGCGAGATATAGGAAAACTCCTGACGAAGGTGAAAAATATAGACAACTTTGCGGAAATTATAAAAAATTTATGAATTTTGTTTAAAATGCAATATAATCAATTGTAATTGTTTTGCATGCTAAAGGAATAGGCAGTAACCACAGAAACTAACATTCAGAATCACACATATACTTATATACACATAAACAAATAAAGATTAATATTACCAACAGCAGGATCTCGTATATTGAATATTGACTTTTTGACTTTTAACCCATAGGAGATTTGAAAACAAATTTCTAATAGAATAGAGAAATGCAGTTTAAATACACTTAAGGTAATTTTAAAACCACATATTATGGTTATATTCAAGGCTGTAGGCACAAGTGTGGCAGTAAATGCTCTTGGCAGTCTGTTATTCAAATCATTGATTGAAATTATGTAAACATGTTTGTGTAGTTATGCGTCAAGGTAAAATGTACCAATTTTACTCTACATAAGTGTACAGTTATATTAAATAAGGCTAATATAATTAAATTAAACGATTCATATGTAAACTCTATCATGCAACATTTGTGAAAGTATTTGTGTGCAAAAGTTCCTGTAAAAATGAAATCAATTTTCGGATTATTTTTGTGTGTTCAATTTTTATACCCTATACCACTATGTGGCTTGGGTATAATGACTTTGTGCTGCTGTTTATAACTACCAATAATATTTGACCTAGACCCGTCTTTTATTATACCGATCGAATCAGAATCACTATCAGATTCGATTTAACGATGTCCGTCCGTCCGTCCGTCTGTGTGTCCATGTAAACATTTTAATCAAACTGCAGGTCGCAAATATAAATATATTTTAATTAAATTTGGTATATAAGCTTTCACCGGCCATAGAATGAAGGCTGTTGAAGTCGGTGAGAATGACCCCTATGAAATCGACATAAATTGCCAAAAGATCCAAATTGTCATATAGATCTTACTCAAATTGGGTTTGTATGCATTTATTACATCCAGTAATGAGTAGTCCAAAAATGATGCCTATGGGACAACTCTTAGTCAAAGGCCTCATATAGAGCTGCTTCCCGATTTTCACTTAAATCTATCAAAAAACAAAAATATTGCACTGATTCATTTCAAATTTTGTTTGTATATATTTTCGCAAAATACAAGAGACTTTACCAAAAGTGGTCAGGACCGGTCCATTTTTGGACGTAGTCCCCATATAGATATAGCATCCGATATGAACTTTTTCATTTCTGCAGCCAAAAAAATTAATAAAAATACCACTCAAATTTGGTTTATGCTTATTTTCTATGTCCAGGTAGTTGGGCCTAAGAGATAGGTCTCTAAACGCATGGTATAGGGTATCGCATAGTCGGTCTAGACCGACTATAATTTTCTTACTTGTTTTAGTTCAATTTTGGTACCAGCTTTGAAGCATCGTCAGTGTTCAGCTTGGAGAAATTTTTTAAAACTAACAAACTATTTTTTTTTCCTTTTTACTCCAAATTCATGAACCAAAACACACAGCAACCAAAGAAAAAGCTTAAATCAGTACCACTTTAGTGAAAGGGTTATAATTTCATAATTCTGCATAAAGTCAACTTAAAACCATGTCGTTACAAGAGTAGCATTTTATACGAAACTGCTTTTAAGTGCTTGATTAAGCATCTATTTGTAGTGTAGTGTAGTGTAGTGTATGTTGGCACGCTTTGTCACGAGGCCATTATACAACTTAATGTGAAAATGACTTAAATAACAATGAAAAAGGGTAAAAAGAAAATTGTTATAAAGTTTTACACAGCTTAACATAAGAACGAAGGAAAAGAAATATTTTTAAGAATTATTATTTTTTTAAGAAAATAAACTTTTTTAAAGAAGTGTTTGTTATTGGAAAAACGTATTCGTAGAAGTAGTACTTTTTAAGAAAGTACACTTTAAACAAGTAAGAAAATTATAGTCGGTCTGGATTGACTATACGATACCCTATACCATGCGTTTAGAGACAATATCTCTTAGGCCCAACTAACTGGATACAGAAAATAAGCATAAACCAAATTTGATTGGGATTTTTATTAATTTTTTTGTCCGCAGATATAAAAAAGTTCATATCGGATGCTATATCTATATGGGGACTTGGTCCAAAAATGTACTGATCCTGATCATGTTTGATAAAGTCTCTTGTATTTTGCAAAAATATATACAAACAAATTTGAGAAGAATCAGTGCAATATTTTTGTTTTTTGATAGAATTAAGTGAAGATCGGGAAGCAGCTCTATATGCGGCCTATGACTAAGAGCTGTCCCATATGGATCATTTTTGGACTACTTATTAATAGGTATAATAAACCCATACAAACCCAATTTCAGTAAGATCTATATGAATATTTGGATCTTATGGCAATTTATGTCGATTTCATAGGGGTTATTTGCATGGGGACTAGGTCTGAATATGGACCGATTCTCATTGGTTTCAATAGCCTTCATTCTATGGCCGACAAAAGCTTATATACAAAATTTCATCAAAATATATTCATATTTGCGACCTCCAGTTTGATTACAAAATTTACATGGACACACAGACGGACGGACGGACGGACGGACATCGTTAAATCGAATCAGATAGTGATTCCGATTCGATCGGTATAATAAATATTTCTGGTAGTTACAAACAGCAGTACAAAGTCATTATACCCAAACCACATAGTGGTATAGGGTATAAAAAAATAGGTGTATAAAATTTATGCCATGCTAGTTATTATGAAAATGAATATTAATGATATAGCGTAACAGAGTCTGTGAGTCACTGATGTGCGGGAATATATGTATATTAAGATTTAACTCAAAACTTGTTTCAAAAAGACGTTTACCAAATTGAATTTTTTAGCTGTTTTTTTATAATTTTTAAATATTTTTAATATGATCGAGTAAAATGTTAAGGCAATTGTTTAATTTTTTACACAATATCCAGAAAAGAATGCATAGTTAATGGAAATATATCCATTTCACCAACATGCAGCGGTAGTTTTGAAATGGGTATTCTACTACTTTACGATTTGTTCCGCTTTCAATTTATAATCAGTTTTTATATAGGAATTTTGAAAAAAAATCACAAGGAGAACATCCTAGTGATATCCTAGATTGATGTGTTTCAGATTGTAATAAAATTTATGTATATAGTTGAAATCAAAATTAAGGCCCAAATTTGGTATTACTTTCCTAGATAATTAAGGAGTTTGGGAATGGCTACAGGACAAGCTTATGTATTCCAAATAACAAAGCATTACTGTCTCTGTTATAGTATCGAAATATAAAATATTGAATTATCACTTTGTATGGGAGATGCCACGCCCACTTATCCGATCCCGCTCATTTTTTGCATACCTACTAACAGTAATAATATCTGACATCGCATAAATTTGCAAAGCCCTCTCTATCTTATTACCCAAAATTTATGATATTAAAAGTTCGCTTTATATTGGAGGTGCCACGCCCACTAAAACTAACGAAAAAATTTATGTCTATAGATAGTGTATATAGTATAGATTAAATTACAAATTTTTTTATGAGGGTCAGGTTTTATGTTGGGTCAGGTTTTTTTAGATGTTCTTTAAAAATATCTGACTGTCTTTTTAAAATTATATTCAGTAGCTGTAATACATATAATCTAAAATAATCTAACTCGTAAAAACAAAATTTTTATGAAAACTTTTTCTTTCCTTATGGACAAAGTTCAAGATTGATTGGATGAGGGGAAATGGGGTCTAAATCACATCGTGACTGTGTGTGACTATCTTGAAATTTATCTTTGGCCACAACAAGTATTTGAACAAAGTTTCAGATCGATCGGATGAAGGAAAATGAGGTTTTAATCTCTCCGTGACTGTGCGTGACTATGTCAAAGTTAATCTTTTTCACAGCAAGTCCATCGACCAAGTTTCAGATCGATCGGATAAGGGGAAATCGGTTTAAAATCACTCCGTGACTGTGCGTGAGTATGCGTGGCTACCCCAAAATTAATCTTTAGTCACAAGAAGACTATGGGCCAAGTTTCAGATCAATTGAATAAGGGGGTATGGGGTTGCCCCACGACAGACAGACAGAGAGTATGAGTTAAAAGAAAGAGTTTGAAAATGCTTTGTTTTATTTACTTTTTAAAACAAAAATACAAATTTTTAAATTTTAATGACAATAATATGACACGAAATTAAGTTTAAATTTTCTTTTAATTTGGGGATAATATTCGTTAACTTAAGACAGAAAATCCTAAGAGGGGATGTTTCCAAAATAATTTTAAATTTTTATATGTAAATTTTTAATTCCGTAATTCCATAATTTGATATGTAAACAAAATAATGACAAACAAATATGTCCCACATGAATATAATATAAGTACTTTTTAGTAAGTCAGTGACTTTCGAAGGAGCAGCTGGTTGTTTCCTTTATTTTCATTTAAATATGTCAATCCATACATTTTAGCAAGCTACACTACCGGTAACAAAACAAAGTACAGAACAAAAAACGTGACGAACATATTTTATATGTTCAGTCATTAAATATTTATATTCATAAATATGCATGAGAGTAAGAGGATATTAATATATTAAAGTACATAAAATGTTGATGCCATTGAGAGCAAATGAAGGAATGTGTGAAAATGACTTTATGGTTTCATAAAATGTACAAAGTTTTCAATTGAAAAAGTGTTTTGCTGAAATTGCAGTAAATCTTAATTGTCAAAAAAACGTTACCAATTTTAAAATGTCGAAATCTTTCCTTTAGCTTGAGGTACTGTTGTATATGAAAATAGTACCGGAAATCAATTATAATTTAAATCACATTTTGCTAAACATTTAACTTTTTAAATTTTAAAAATTTATCTAAATTTGTATTATTTATGCCACAACTAGACATCTGACTACATTTTCTGTTATTTCATTTATTTTGATTTATTTATTTTTTTTTTTTTTTTTTTTTTTGTAAAACAAGACAAAATATGCTGCTTGTGTAGTTGACTATTAACAGAAAAATGGTGGAAAATAAACAGTATATATATCTAGTATCTCAAAATGATAAACAACAAAACACGCAAACAATTAATACACTGCAATGTCTCGCAGCATAGACAACAAAACACCCACAAACAATAGCAATAGCAATAACAACCCCAGCATATATACATACATTTCATCGAGATTTGTATATATGATTTTATAAATACCGAAAGCGTTCACTAACAGATGCATAAACAAACAAGTATATATGCAATCTTAATGCTAAACGCTCACAATCACTTTACAAATTCAAATATGTCTCGTGCATGGCACCCATACATTATAAACTTGTTGTGTTGAGAAATAATGATGCATATCCTGTTTTTGATTTCCATTATAGCAAAAACAACGACGTTTTCTTTGTTTGCTATGCCAAACAATATGTTATGTTTCTGTGTCAGTGTGAGAGTTACCAAGTGAACAAAGTAGTTGTATTTGTTTGTGCCAGTGCACAGCATTTATTAATAATGATCTGAGTATTATTTACCATAAAAGTGTTGGCAATTATTATTACAACAAATAGGCGTTCTATTAAGGGTACATTAAGAAATCTAGAATACCTATTCTGTTTATATTGTTTAACTTTGTTGAGCTGTAATTTAAATTCATTAAAATTTTCCCAACAAAAAGAGTGACTACTAATTGATCCGGATAAATATTGTAACTTGAAAGCTTAACCCCGAAGATTTGGTAATGCTGTAATATCGAACTCTTTTTACTCTAATCTATACACATTGGTCATTGGTCATGTAATTGAACACGTCCAAATTTTTAACGGATTTTCATTGATTGAGGATTTTGCAAATCCCTATACAAATGGCGTGAAGTATTTTATTGACAATTTTCAGAGAAGTGTGTGCATACAAATTTCGCATTTTGAGTTTGCAATAAATGAAAAACTTATAAATTTTTTCCATTCGAGTTTTATTTTTTCAATTCGAAAGTAAAATCCCTGCAATTATTTGTGGAACACTATTTCATTTGAATGACTTCATATAGTATATTCTCAGTACGTTTTCGACTGTATGGTGCTGTACTTTAGTGCACTAATTTATTTTTTCAGTAACTCAGTCGGCATTGATTAGCGGTGATTAGCGTAGCACTCGCCATTAACAGATCCTTACAAGAAGTGGTCTCACGAGGTCATCGCCATTGTGGCGATATGCGAAGTGCATTATCCCTTTTACTCAAATAGTACATTTTCTTAAAAAACAAAAACCTTTCTAAAAAAGTTTATTTTAATTTAAAATTCCTTTTATACAAAAGTACTTTTTATTTCAAAATGCCTTCTTATAAAAAATTCTCACATTAAAAAAGCAGTTTTTATCAGAAGTAATAAAATTAATTTTTACTAAAAAAATACCTTTTTCATAAAGAAGAACATTGTCTGGAAAATGGACCATTTCTTTCAAGTATCTTTTCTTAAAAAAAACCTTTTTATTAAAAAACACTTTTTTTAAAATAAGTAAATTTTGTTTCAAAACTTCCTTTTCTTACAATAGTACATTTTCTTAAAAAAAAAGTATCTTTTATTAAAAAGTACCTTCCCTTAAAAACGTAAATTTTTTTAAAAAGTACATTTTCTTAAAAAACGACCTTTCCTAAAAAAGCAGCTCTCCTTAAAAAAGTACCTTAACTTAGAACCAACGTTTGATAAGAAGTAAATTTTCTTAAAAAAGCACATTTTCTTAAAAAAAGTACCTTTTCTTGAAAAAGTGCCTTTTCTTCAAAAAGTGCCTTTTCTTAAAAAAGTACCTTTTCTTAAAAAAGTACCTTTTCATAAAAGTACCTTATCTTAAAATGGTATATTTTCTTAAAAAACACCTTGTCTTAAAAAGTACCATTTCATGAAAAAGTACATTTTCTTAAAAACACCTTGTCTTAAAAACTACCGTTGATAAAAAAGAAATCTTAATAAGTGCGTTTTATTAAAATAGTACCTTTTCTTAAGAAAGAACGTTTTCATAAAAAAGCAACTTTTGTTAAAAAAGAAAATTTTCTTAAAAAAGTACTTTTCTTAATAAAGTACCTTTCCTTAAAATGTACCAATTTCTTAAGATATACCTTGTTTGAAAAAGTGCCTTTTCATAGAAAAGTACATTTTCTTAAAACAGTAGCTTTTTTCAAAAAGTATCTTTTCCTGAAAAAAGTACCTTGTCTTTTATTTATTTATTTAATTCAGCTACAGTAAAGCAACAGCTAAGCAATATTTACAAAAATATTTTATAAAAATAATACCGACTTTAAATACAGTTATAAAACATACTCATTAGACTTCAAATATGTCGTTAATCTTCTTTTAATAACATCAACATCATCGGATAAATCAATTAAAGCATAGTGTCTGAATGAAATTTGATCAGTGAAAATTCAGGTAAACCGGCTCATACGATCGAAGTTGTCTGTTAGGGAAATTTATACAAATTTTTCCAAGAAGGCATTCAGAATCAATTTTGCCATGAACCAGGTTGAGGAAGAATGTTATATTAGAAATTATCCTTCTACTTTTCAAAGTTGGAAGCTTTATTAGAGCCAAACGACTGCGATACGGTGGAAGACTCAATTCCGCATTCCACTCAAGATATCGAAGACAAAATAGTAAGAATTGTTTCTGAACTGATTTAAGTTTTTTGATGAAAACATTATACTGTGGATCCCAGATTACTGATGCGTATTCAAGTATCGGCCTGACCAAAGACGTGAATAGATTTTTTGTTATATAAGGATCATTAAATTCCTTTGCTCAACGCTTTATAAAAGACAAAACACCATTTGACTTATTAACAGTCATTGTTACGTGAGAATTAAAACTTAGTCTTTTATCAAAATGAACTCCCAAATCTATGAACGATTCAACTGAGTTTAGTTTTGTGTCATGGATGACATAGTCATTCGAAGATGGCGAATATCTAGAGAAGGTCATAGACTGACATTTTTTTAGATTTAATTCCATTAAGTTGACATTGCACCATTTGTAGAAGCTATTTAAGTCAGACTGGAGACGTATACTGTCTTCATTGTTTATGATGGTGGGTAGATTTTTACATCTTAAAAGCAACTTTTCATAAAATAGTCCTTTTTTTAACAAATTATCCTTTCTTAAAAGGATAAAAAATTATCTCTCCTTAAAAAAGTACCTTAAAAATTACTTTTCCTTAAAAAATGACCTTTTCGTAAAAAATTACCTTTTCTTAAAAAATTTAATTTTCTTATAAAGTAGCTCTTCCCAAAAAGCAAATTTTCTTTTAAAAAAAGTACCTTTTCTTAAAAAAGTATCCCTCATTAAAAAGTATTCCTTGCTACAAATAACTTTTTCAAAAATTGCTTTTTCCTAAAGAAAATTACGTTTTCTAAAAAAAAGTACTGTTTTTTCAAAAAAGCGCCTTTTCGAAAAAAGTATCACATGTTAAAAAAAAAATATTTTTTAAAACAAACATGCATCCTCTTTTCATAAAAAGCAGAGTTCAGAAAAAAACACACACTGAACAAAAACTCGAACATATATGTAAACAAACATAGCTCAGACCAACAAACACATAAAACATAACATGTTCTTCAACGCGTACATCATAAATTAAAACATTACGCGCTCGTGATCGGAAAAATCTGAAACACCCCAATAATAACGACAACAATTGTTTCAACCAAATTTATTAAAAAATGTAAAATAATTCATTACCATTTATAAAAACAATAAAAATAAAAAGATAATGAGAAAGATAAAAACAATAAATAATGTTTTAATTTTTAGATGTACGCGCTGAAGAACATGTTCTGTTTTTTTTAGCGGTACACGTGCAAGAAAACGAACTTAACATAAAGCTACACTCGAATCTGTGTAGTTTATGATAGAGAATTTTTTCGTTTAGATAACGAAATGTTAAAACGAAACGTAGTCATGATTATGTTGGGCACGGTACAAAATTTA
Source organism: Cordilura impudica (assembly GCA_963682025.1). Lineage (NCBI taxonomy): Eukaryota > Metazoa > Arthropoda > Insecta > Diptera > Scathophagidae > Cordilura > Cordilura impudica. Next base: position 108,179,551 of record OY821518.1, read on the forward strand.
GAAACACACATAATTGATATGAAAAAAATATGTGTTGGCTGCTTTAGAACAGAACATCGTGTGTATTTTCTGAACCTTGATAAAAATTTTGTTAAACAATACCTTTCTTAACAAGGTAAAAGTACTAAGCTCTTAATTTCAAATTCAATTACAAAAATTGAATTTTCTTTAAAAAAAAAAAATCTTTCTCTTGAAGAACTTAACTTTTTCTTTAAAATTACCATTTTCCAAAAGGAATACGTTTTCTTAGAAAACCCCTTTTTCTAAAATGTACTATGTACTCTTATAATTTTAGTGTTTAAAAAAATAGCTTTTCTTAAAAAATAATTTTCTTAAAAAAAACTATTTCTTTTTTTTAAAGTCGGCAGGAATTTTAAAATGAAATAGTTTTTTTCAAAAAACCCCTCATTCAAAAAAAAAAATATCTTATCATAAAAAAATTGCCATTTCTTAAAAAATTACATTTCCCTGAACAAATTTCCTTTCCCTTTATAAAGTACCTGTTCCTAGAAAATTAAACTTTTTTAAATCGAACTGAATTCAATTCAGACTATTTTAAATGAATGTTTGTAGATACTCATGTATAATTTAAATATATATTAAACTATATTTTATAATTTGGGCGAATACTTGTAAGACACCGTCTATTTTAATAGAAATGACAGCTTCTTTTGAGCATTACTACGATACTCGATGTAAAAATAGAAACGTCTGTTTCGTTACAGTATTTGTAAGTTACTAATTTTTATTAAATAAATTCAAACCTTAACTGCTATTTATGTACGAAAGTCTTAAAACTAAACTAGACTGCCTGCAAACACATTTTAATCCTTTAGACGGATATAACACACTGATAAACGATACCTTTTCTTACGTTTTAGAAAAGTATGACACCTTTTCTTTAAAAGGACCTTTTCTTAATGAAATACCACTTCCTAAAACGTATCTTTTCGTAATGATAACTTTTTATGGCGAAAATATAATATAATTATAATTAAGAAAATATAATTTAAATAGCACTCAGATAATTACCATTAATACTTTTTTTTCCGATAACACTACAAGTTCTATGTCAGTGCCAATATGGTATATACATCTTATATTCTGTGCTTAAAAACTCCTCTTTGCTATTGTCTTTAAGACACAATATCTAATAAGCTTTTTAATATAGACTGCCTACAAATAATTTTCAACTCATAATACAAAACAAACTCAAACTAGTGTTTTTCTTCATAAGGAGTGAGATTGAAAAATCCTAGCACTCGTTTTTCCTCTTAACCTTTTTCGCAAATATTATTTGAATTTTTTTTTTCTTTTTTTTTGAAAAACAATTTTTTAAATGCGACAGCTATTATGTTTAATGACAACACTATTCATTTTTTTTTTTTTTTTTTTATTAAAATGTAAAAATATTTTCACCAAAATCCAACTTGATCCTACGAAACGTTGGGTAGAAGATCAAAGATCTGCCATCAAACTGTTTACAATGTTATTAGAAACTATCAGGAGAATTTCACCATCAATATCGAACCTGGTATGGATAGAAATAAAGGTCTACATGATGCTTTTAATACAAAGAGAATTGAAAGCATATTGAAAAGAACTCCCGACACATCTGGTAGAAAAGCAGCCCGGTTAGCTCAGCGCTCGGACTATTTGTTCGAAAAGTTAAGGCCAATATAGGTTTAAAAACATGCAAAGTCCAAAAATTTGCTGCAAAAGAGTTAGAGAAATGAAACTGGCAGATTTTTTGGCAACTTCCGGGTCAAAATTTTGATGTTGCTAATGCTCGAGGTAATTTCGAATATAAATTAGGACCCAAAAGTAGACGAAACTTAAAAAAAAACGTTCCTGGTATGGCAAACAATATGTAGTTGCGGCAAAAGAAGCAAGCTTTTTGTTACAATGCGCTCTATAAATACAGAAATTTATATCGAGGAGTATTTGCAAAACAGGCTCCTTCGTTTCATAAGCCGCATATTTTTGGCCCGATTTGGCATGCGGTCATTATGTTAAGAAAGCTCGTGAGTGGTACAAGAACATAAACGTGGCTTTTGTAACAAGTGAGAAAAATTCTCTAAACTGTTCAGAACTTAGGTAAATGGAGAGATACTGGACATTTGTGGAGTGAGAGTTGAAAAGCACAAAATACTGTACAAAATTTTTAAAGGTTTTAAAAGGGGATGGACTACCTGTTCCAGAAAAGTCACAGAAAATATGATAAAATACCTAACGGAAGATTTTCCGGCAAAGGTTCATAAGTTCATAAGTTCATAAGTAGTGATTAGAACTATAAAAATTATCTTTTTTTGTAAATTCTAATTTATTAAGAACAAGCATGCCCGGCCGCGATACGCTATGACTTACCGAGACTTACTGACATGTTTTATTTCATAATCAATTTTAGCTGCGAAGTTTGTATTGCGCATTTTAAATATTTTATTTCATTTATTTTATATTTTTTTATTTCTATACAATATTTCTTTTCATTCAGTGCAAGCAACAATTATCAAATTTTTCGGAGTTCCTACTCTGCAGCAAGGTTCATATAGCTGCCCATGAGAACAACATCGAATTTCAAAATTAAATTTGGCAACACTTAATTATTGGCCTTGAATTTAGAATATCATTTGGAAATTTTTCATTTTACCGATTTTTGATTTTTGCGATTTTAGATTTTAGTCATTTTTCATTTCGCCCATTTTTGTTTTTGAAGATTTTGATTTTGGCGATTTTTATTTTTCGCGATTTTCAGTTTTGGCGATTTTTGGTGTTGGTGATTTTTGAATTTGTATATTTTTGCACTTGGTGATTCTGCCCATATTTTTCACGACTACTCACATTGATAAATAATGAACTTGTCAAAAGTTTCGAGACTGTCGCTTTCGTAGTACTTCATATTTGTTTGTATATGAGCTGCCACGCCCACTAAGTCCATGCCGCCCCATTTTTATCGGAAAACTCACATTAATATCTGATGGACTCGTGCAAAGCGCTGAGGCTTTCCCTCTTATAGCACATCAGTTATATGATATTATATATTTACTTTGTATGGGCGATGCTACGCCCACTGTTCCGATAGCGCCTATATTTGGTTCGACTAATCAAATGAATAACTTATTGGCTCACGGAAAGTCACAAGACTCTGAATTCTACAGTACTTCAGATATATGAATTTTTGTATATACTTTGTATTTGAGCTGCCACGCCCATTGGTCGGATGCCGCCCATTTTTTTTTTCGACTACTCACATTAGTAATAGATGACCTATACACATTTGCAAATCTGTTCTGTCATAGTGGCCTTTCATCATATGGAGAAAAAAAAGGGGTTCAAACACTCGGTCGCACTGCCTGAAAATATTCGAATAGCAAAAAAACTGAGAAATACGTAGCTTTGGGCCAATCAAAAAACATTTGCATGTGGCTGAATGCGATTGAATATTTCAAGATGTTTTATATGAGGAAAATATGACTTTTTTTAAGATTTGACTAAAATTTTGTTCTATATTTACATTTTCCGACAAACTGTTATATACCTCGGGATCAGTATTAAATTATCTTTGCAAGAAGCTATAAAACTTCAAAATCGAATAAAAACTCGCCAAGAAATAGCAAATGCCCCAGACCACTTTTGTGCCAAAAAAAAAACTAGGTCATGAAATTTGATGGCATTTTTTCAACTTAAAGAAATTGATTAAAGCCAACATTTCGTTTTAGCTTCTATACCTGTAAGTACTCAGATATGAAGTATTGTTTAATTATCGCCTTGTTAACCTATTAAACATTGAGACCGAAAATGAAAATTGTTTTTAAAAAATTTTAAAACTCCTTTTTCAAGTTTTATAAAATTTTTTTAAACAAAATTTAAAAACCTTCATCTGGCTCTTTAGGGTCTTGTTAAATGTATGTTAGACATTAACTGTGTGAATTTCTAGGTAAATCCCTTTGCCAGAATTTTTTTGACAAGGATTTCATATTACGGATTTCGAGAAAAATGTGATTTTTGTAAAATATTGTGTAAATTTACTATTTCTAAATACTTTGTATTAAAAATTCGTCACTATTCTACTTTTAAATGTAATATTTTAGCTTAATAGCCTAGGGTTTCTGAAAAAAATAATATGACCCCATTAACCCTTTTGGAATTGGGGGTCACATATGACCCCAAGCTAATAAAAAACAATTTATTCAAAAAACTCAAATATTTTGAAAGTGCTGTTGAATTTTTAGACGCGATGTTAAAAATATAATAACTAAATGTGTAGAACTTCCGTTCTTAAAATCTGAGATAAATCCGAGAACGCTAACCCATTATTTGCCAAGGTCAGCTTTGGATTTTAAGATATTTTTAAATAAAAATGACCGAAAACGAGTTTTTCTATTAAACTCGATGAAACCACTATTTCGAATTTAGAAAAATAATTCGGTTAACTTTTATTTATTTAACCCTTCAGTGCTGTTGGGATCAAAATAATCCATTGTGATATATCTTTGGTGCAATTATCTGCTTACGGATATTGCTCGCGAATATAAACTAAAACAACTTTTAACCAATTTTGGTATAAAATTATTTTATGTATAAAAACCGTCTATATATTTTTAAATAAAATAAGAAGATCCACAAATGACCCAAAGCTAATAACAGACAATTTATTCAAAAGAATATGAAATATAAAATTAATTCTATTTATTTTGGTGTATTTAAGGATGATTTTGTGTGCGATTCAAATTGGTTTTTGTAATCGCTTACGACTTGCAATAAGTATCGCTTTTCTTTAATTTTCATATTCTTTTGAATAAATTGTCTTTTGTTAGCTTTGTTTCATTTCATTATTTTATTTACAAAAATATAGATAGTTTTATACATAAAATAATTTTATAACAAAATTGGTTAAAATTAGTTTTAATTTATATTCGCGAGCAATAAGAAGATAATTGCAACAAAGATATATCACAATGTATTATTTTGATCCCAGGAGCGCTGAAGGGTTAATAGAAAAACTAAAATCCAAAGCTGGCCTTGGCAAATAATAGGTTAACGTTCCCGGATGTCTCCCAAATTTTAGGAACGGATGTTCCACACATCTGGTTATTATATTTTAAGCATCGCATCTACAAATTCAACAGCACTTACAAACTAATTGGATTTTTTGAATAAATTGTCTTTTATTAGCTTGGGCTCATATGTGACCCCAATTCCAAAAGGGTTAATCGGGTCATATTATTTTTTTCCGAAACCCTAGGCCATTAAGATAAAACTTAATATTTAGAAGTAGAAAAGTGATGAATTTTTGATACAAAGTATTTAGAAAGAGGACATTTACAGAATATTTAAAAAAAAAAATCCCATTTTTCTCGAAATCCGCAAAAATAAAATCCTCGTCAAAAAAATTCTGGAATAGAGATTTACCTAAAAATTCACACAAATAATCTCTAACATACATTTAACAGACCTTAAAGAGCCAGATGAAGTTTTTCAAAACTTGAAAAAGGAGTTTTCAAAATTTTTTCAAAAATATTTTCCATTTTCGGTCTCAATGCTTAATAGGTTAACAAGGCGGTAATAAAACAATACTTCATATCTGAGTACTTACAGGTATAGAGACAAAATGTTAGCTTTATTTAATTTCTTAAAGTTGAATAAAATGCCATCAAATTTCATGACCTAGTTTTTTTTTGGGTCAAAAATGGTCTGGGGCATTTCTTATTTCTTGGCGAGTTTGTATTCGATTTTGAAGTTTCATACCTTTTTTAGAAAGACAGTTTAATACTGATTCCGAATTATATAACAATTTGTCAGAAAAATTATATAGAACGAAATTTTCGTAAAATCTGAAAAAAGTCATATTTTTCCCACTTGAAATTTTCAATCGCGTGGGCCACCACTCAATGTTTTTTGATTAGCCCAGAATTTTGTATTTCTCACTTTTTTTGCAATTCGCAAATTTCTAGGGCGGTGCGACCGAGACTTTGACCACTTTTTTTTATTAAGGGCCACCCTATGCTCGATATATATGATATTAAAAGTTAACTTTATATAGGAGATGCCACGCCCACTAGAAATATCAAAAAATTGTATAAACTATGTCTATCCTTAAGGACCGTTCAAAAGATTGGAACAAACATTTGTTAAAATCAGATGAGCAGTTACGGAGTTTAACTCCTAGAAACAAACAAACAAACAAACACGCATTACCTCTTTATTATATTAGTATAGATTAAAATATAGATTAAATAAAAAAAAAATGCAACGTTCAATGGTCCCTTTATTATTACATTTTATGTTTGTTAACATTTTTTAATTTCATTCCTTAATTAATTTCTTTCAATTGGCCACTTTTTCACTATTATTATGATGCTCATTCTTTTAGACGAAACATAACGAAAAGATAAAAATTTTTATAAAAAAATCATATATAGCCTTGTATCTTAAATTTAATATTTTAAATCAAAACCACTTCATTTTTTGACAATTAATCAACAATTTATACACTTTTTTCCACATGAAAAATGCTAAAATTTCTATCGTAAGCATGATTTCAATAGAAAAAAGATTTCCTAATGCATTCCAAATCCTTAAATACAAAAAATAGATGGAACAAGTTAAGCTCTTGGTAAACCATTAGAGACTTACGTTAAATAAATAATGAAAAAATAAAGCCTCGATAATAAGTAAAAGAAATTATGACATTACCAAGAAGTCACCGTATACCCTAAGTATGGAAAAAATCCAAAAATACAAAAACATAAAAGGTATAAAAAATATAACGTGATTAAATGATTTCTTTTCCATATAAATATGTAATCAATTTCTTCGGCTAAATTAACTAATTACTTCTGCATAACTAAAACATTTCTATTTAGCCAGGAATAGTCAATATTTATCAAAAGCAAGCAATCAATTGATTTCATATACATACATTCATTATTTGTTATACAATCTTAATCTTAATTTCGTCTATTATCTTTAAGTTCTTACAAACTACTTCAACAATTCGACACGCCAACTTTAGCAGTACCAGCACTTACTATTCCTACTTAAAGGCATTGAAAATATTTATTTCACAACAATCTCTGTAGTAAAGTTTGACATGCCATCGTAGTTGGAAATAAAATTTATATAAAAGCTAGCATAACCCTCTTAACCTTCCAACCTAACAGAACTGTTGTGGAAAACGAATTAGTTGCCTTAGTCCTAGCTATCTTTAGTAGAGAGAAATGTTTTATATTACACTAAAACTGAAACTTAAATTGTTATACAAATTGTTTATTTGGTATTTTTTAGTTATGATAAAGTTTTCTACTTTACTTGTTTGTGCAATTCGAAATAAATTTGACATACAAATTGTTGTTTGAAAAGTATATTGAAAAATTGAGAGACAGTATTTCTTAAATGTAAAAGAAATTAATTTAAATATGCTAAAATGGATAAAACTTTGTTTAAAACTGTCATTCTTCCAAAACGTTTGTTACTTATTAAGAAATGACTTTGAGTTTATGAAAAAGTTTTTAAAAATTATCAAATGTACAGGACTGCAAGATTGTAACCAATAGGAATAAAAAAAAATCAAAACATAAACAATTCGCCCGGTGGGTAAATCTAATTCAAGTACAGTAAATTCAGTAGTGTAAGTCAAGTTTATCGTTTAAAAAAACATATTTGAGATAAAATTTTTGGTTGCTATAACACCAAAAATTGCCATAAATGATTTTAAATCGACGTATATCGATCGAATAGACATTTTATCCATAAAGATACGTTAAAAAATGCTTTTAAAAAAAATTTCAAAAATAAATTATTTTATTTTAGGATACCTTTACATTATTTATGTGTATGAATAATATTTTATTTTCTCTCTATATTACTTAGACGTTTGTCGCTTTTTGGACCGATTTTCTCCAGCTGCAATTGCGCTCGTCATTATCCAATTCTAACTTATGTACCGAACTATCTTAAGAATTTAAAAAAATTTAATCCACAGACATTTTATCAGGGGTAATAAAATTGTGTCCAATGTAAAATATAATGGATTTTATCCTAAAATATATAAAAAAAAAACATTTAGTAATTTTAAAGATACCATCATAATTATTTACATCAAAATATAATTCAGCTGCAGAATACAGCAGAAAACATGTTTAACCCTCAAATGAAGAATAATTTGAAATGAAGACATTCCCATGCAATAAGAAAAAAATACATTTAAATTACATCTAAAGCAACATGTTACTAGATTATTCTTGTTAAAGTTAAAAGGTGAACATTTCATGATCTAAGATATCTCGAATTTAAAAATATATGTTGATTATGATTACTATCTATAAGTGTCATGATGGAACTGAGTCATTTTGAAAATGTTTGAAGCCGAATTAATTTATTTCAATATAACAGTGAGCCATAATAGAGCCTTTCTAGGTTTTAATCATCAATTCTATATGCTTCAAACATATAGATTTCATTGTTAAAAAATTTATATTTCGATGTGTGAAATAATTTTTTATTTTAACGACTTTAAAGTTTAATGGATTTTTATGAATTTTTTCGTGCACAAAAATTTTTCAGTGGAGGAAAAAAACTCTATATTTTGTATCCTTATTTCTGGTAAATATTTAGTTCCCAAAAAGTCAAATATCAGAACTTTTATTTACTTTTACGTAAATGGAATGAGGAAAAAAATTTCTTATCACGACCTCTCGTAGTTCTTTAATTGTAAAAATAAAAGGAATTTCCTAATTAATCTATCATTTAATAAGCTGTTACATTAAGTTTTATCTATTACTTAAATACGTCGCACAGTGGCTGAAAATTGTTTTTCATTGGCCAAAATTCTTTAACTTTTGAACCGATCAAAATATTTTAGTAACTCTTTTTAGAGTGGGTAGATATTTAGTTGAACTTGAAACTGTTTTTAATTGCATTAAAATTGATTGAGCACTTTTTAAGAAATTTTTTTTAACTTTTAGCGTGAAATATGGGTTTTTATACCCTATACCACTATGTGGCTTGGGTATAATGACTTTGTGCTGCTGTTTGTAACTACCAAAAATATTTGACCTACACCCATCTTTAAGTATACCGATCGAATCGGAATCACTATCTGACTCTATTAAACGATGTCCGTCCGTCCGTCCGTCTGTGTGTCCATGTAAACTTTGTAATCAAACTGCAGGTCGCAAATATGAGTGCATTTTGATGAAATTTGGTATGTATGCTTTTATCGCCCATAGGATGAACACTATTGAAATTGGTGAAAATCAGACCTAGCTCCCATACAAATGACCCCTATGAAATCGTCATAAATTGCCATAAGATCCAAATTATCATATAGATCTTACTCAAATTGGGTTTGTATACGTTTATTACGTCCATTAATAAGTAGTCCAAAAATTATCCCTATGGGACAACCGTTACTCATAGGCCCCATGTAGAGCTGCTCCACGATCTGCACTTAAATCTATCAAAAAACAAAAAAATTGCACTGATTCTTTTCAAATTTTGTTTGTATATATCTTTGCAAAATACAAGAGACCTTACCAAACATGATCAGGATCGGTCCAATTTTAGGCCTAGTGCCCATATAGATATAGCATCCGATATGAACTTTTTCATATCTGCAGCCAAAAAATTAATAAAAATCCCACTCAAATTTGGTTTATCTTATTTTCTATGTCCAGTTAGTTTGGCCTAAGAGATAGGGTCTCTAAACGTATGGTATAGGGTATCGTATAGTCGGTCTAGACCGACTATAATTATACCCTATACCACTATGTGGTTTGGGTATAACGACTTTGTGGTGCTGTTTGTAAGTACCAAAAATATTTGACCTAGACCCATCTTTAATTATACCGATCGAATCAGAGTCACTATCTGATTCGATTTAACGATGTCCGTCCGTCCGTCTGTGTGTCCATGTAAAGCTTGTAATCAAACTGCAGGTCGCAAATATGAGTCTATTTTGATGAAATTTGGCATGTAAGCTTTCATCGGCGATAGGATGAACGCTGTTGAAATTGATGAGAATCGGTCCATGTTCAGACCTAGCCCCCATACAAATGACCCCTATGAAATCGACTTAAATTGCCATAAGATCCAAATTATCATATAAATCTTATTCAAACTGGGTTTGTATGTGTTTATTACATCCATTAATCAGTAGTCCAAAAATGATCCCTATTGGACAACTCTCACTCAAAGGCCCCATATAGAACTGCTTCCCGATCTTCACTTAAATCTATGAAAAAACAAAAATATTGCACTGATTCTTCCCAAATTTTGTTTGTATATATTTTTGCAAAATACAAGAGACCTTACCAAACATGGTCAGGATCGGTCCATTTTTGGGCCTAGTCCCCATATAGATATAGCATCCGATATGAACTTTTTCATATCTGCAGCCCAAAAAATTAATAAAAATCACACTCAAATTTGGTTTATGCTTATTTTTTATATGCAATTAGTTGGGCCTGAGAGATAGGGTCTCTAAGCGCATGGTATAGGGTATCGTATAGTCGGTCTAGACGGACTATAATTTTCTTACTTGTTTTCTTATTTGTTTTGTATATATTTTTGCAAAATACAAGAGTCTTTACCAAACATGATCAGGATCGGTCCAATTTTAGACCTAGAGCCCATATAGATATAGCATCCGATATGAACTTTTTCATATCTGCAGCCAAAAAAATTTATAAAAATCCCACTCAAATTTGGTTTATCTTATCTTCTATGTCCTTTTATTTATTAAAAAATGTCATATTTAGATTTTTACTAATATAACGAGTATGTTTTTCGTACTCATGCAATTTTAATAGGTATTCCTTTGATTCAAATATTGATTGCAAATATTCCATATTTTATTCTTTGTTATTTCTGTTCTTTAGTAGTTTTTTGACTTCTTCATCTAAATCCCTATGTTCCACTTTCCATTGATTTCGAATATTGGAGATGAACGGATCTGACGCGCCAATAATTTATTAATAGATCTTCATTTGTGGAATTTCGTGAAATTTTTCTAGTATTGTACTCTCTATAAAATCTGTAATCCTTATTCCTTTTTTCCTGAGCCTCCTCTGATAGATCCCCAAGTGGCATCAATTGATATTTAATGACATCTTCTGCATGATAAAGAATTTTGTGTGCTGTTGCAGATATATGTTTCCATGGCTGCTTGGTTGTATATATTTTTGCAGTTTCCTTAGTATAATCTCCAATTTTTTTGGATTCAATTTCTTCATTGCATGCAAGTACTTCTAGGATAATTTTAAATCTGAAAATAAGGTTTAAATCCACTCCTATTATTTCTGATGCTGTTTCTAGACTTGTAAAGAATCTTCTTGCGGTATTGCCATCATTTGTATTGCCTGACCCTTGTTTTGCCTGATCTATAATCAATCCAAATTTCCAATATTCATCTTAAACGTGTTTCTTTTTTGAACTTCTTAACTCTTTGTTGGTTTCGTTGTTTCTTATTGATGCTGAAGACCTCAAATCCAAATCATAACTTATTTTTAGTAATGTGTTCCATAAGTCGTATTCTTGCATGTAGTGGTGATAATGCAAATTCATATGCATCGGTATTATCTAATGATTTTGTCGGGACTTGATTTAATTGGCTTTATACAGCTAGATGCAGCCTTCGTGTCAGTCAAAGCCTGGCCTCTTTTCCGTCAATCATTGTCAGCATTAATTAGTAGCTTACTTCAATTTCCTGCCCATCTTACTGTAATTTTAATGGCTGTAGTGTTGCAATTTGGGCTTTGATATCAGTAACTTCTTTGTTAATGGCATCATGAGTTTCTTTTTTGAATTCAAATTTGATTGGCCTGCAGTATTTCGTAAAAGATGGTGTCTCATTTTTCCAAATATCCATTGTTTACGTTGTACTAGTCGAAGGCTCTGAATCTTCCAAAATCTTTTTCAATCGCAATTGTACAAATGGTACCATGAACATATCTGAGTCCGAAATATTTTCACATGCTACTTGTTTGTGTTGTTTTTGTTCCTTAGAGCCATCACATTCCCATTTACAAAAAAGAAGTACTTTGTGTTTCCATATTTCTATAACTCATTTCCTTTTATTGATTGAAGCAAGCGTTTGGCTGTGTGAACAAGTAGAGATTGTAGTTGTGCCTCTGTCGAAATTGGTGTGATTGTGATAGTGTCCTTTGTTGGCAAACAGTCCATTTTAGCAGCGGTTATGTGATGATATGCTGGATACATATTTGAGCCTTTTTCAATCGCAGGCAATCTGAGCTGAATACACTGCTGTTTTTAATTTCAAATCCAGAAATAATGCTAGTGACTTCTCATTAGTGCACTGTTGTGAATCGCTCGGAGTTGGTATAAATTTAAGAATCCGTTTTGTCCTCACTGGACTAGCTTTAACAACTTTTTCAATGATATCCACTGTTGTCATTTGTTTCTATGATCGTAATTGATGCAGGAAAGATTTTTTTATATTTGGACAACCAATTTCATCGTTAACATCTTTAAATTTCCGCCTCTTAGATCTATTGCTGCAGTTGTCCAATGATTTGCGTGGTCTTGCTTTGTTGCTGCTGAAGTGACAGAAAGTTAGCCTTCAAACCGGTTTGCGCTTTTATATAAAAGTTTTGTTTATTGTAGCTAACTTCTTTGTAGCGTTTTTTTAGTGCTTTGGCGAAATTAGATAATTTCTCTTGTATTCCGGTGCTACACGAATTTAAGTTTCATTGTATTTTAACGTAACTAAGAACATCTTCCTGGTATTTGTTCCTAAAATACTCTTCGGCCAGTTCTTTATAACTGAAGCTCTCCATATTTTTCTGAATATTTTTATTTCCGACTGTTGTTGCTGATATATTTTATAGCAATTGAGTTTGTATTCAAATATCACTTTCTTATAAGTCTTTTCATAAGCCATCATTTTATGTTTCTAGGTAAAATAAAAAGGAAAAAAAATGGCATTAGTGAATTACTACCTAAAATGATATATAAAAAACCAACAATACAAATAAATTACCCATGTGTGTTTTCTTTACTAGTTGCATTAGTGCATGATAGTAAAAAAAACCCAGTTCACTAATGAATTACATCCTCTGCGTATTGACATTCTCACTTAAAAATATATCAAAATGGTGGTGTATTTTGTAAGCAGATATCATTACGGGTAATAGAACAAGTAATGACTATTATAAGTTATAAAATACCTGAAACACAAATTTGGTGGTGCATTATACTTATAGGGCTGTTTAAATTACCGAAATTTTTTTGAGTAATTTCATTAAAATGAAAAAAGTGTTTTACCCGCGGATCGTCACGGGTGCAAAAGTATACATAGGGTTAAAGATGACACTTCAGCCTTTCTCTGGGTGGTATACGTTTCTTTTTCCCTTTTGTTCCCTAGAAGTTCTATTACATTAAAGTTGAAACTTGACACATATTTTGTATAAAATTTCAGAATACCCCTAACATTAAGCGGTAGGGTTGTGACTACTTACAAGAACCAAAAACTGTTATCCTATCAACATTGGAAAGAAGTCTGCAGGTCATTATCAACGATAACTTGCGAGTAGTAGCTATTTATTTTTGATAAAAAACACAAACAAAATCACCTTTTTCTAAAATTAAAAAACAGTTGAGTTTGACAGCATGCCACACCCACAATTATCAATAGTTTAATATAACTTTTTGACTACATTAGTTTGGGTACAGTAGCTACAAAATGGCGGTAAAATTTTAAAAATATGTGACAAAAAAATTTGAACGACGCACATTTTATTTTAAAAAAAACCGTAATTTGGTTACGCTTTCTGATATTTTGTGGATAAGGTGAAGAAGGTATGCTCCAAATTAAAAAATAATTTTTTCGATTTTATAATATAAAATGAGCCGTGTTTCCTGAAATGAACTATTACTACAAGTTATAAGCTTTTTAAACGATATAAAGTGAGTTAAGAAATTACAAACTAACTTTAAACTAAATTTAGTGTTAAATCAGATTTAGTAGTCTATAAAATGATCCAAGTAATTGAAAAACAATATCTGCGAAAATATGGAATATTTACTCAAAAAAATAATTTACATAGGCATAAAGTCTTGACTTCTAGAATAAGTCAAAAGTATTAATGACAAAATCTTCTTTCCATTCCCTAAAATTGTTCAAAAAATATTTTTACCCTCACTTTACCCAAAATTACTTTAAATACTTTCACTTCTTCGCTCTCGCCAACTTATTTTCACCAGTTTAATGTCCTTTTATTTGTTTTCAACCTCATAACTCATCACTGAACGTAAAAGTAAAACTTTCAATTTGTCTAAATGCCATTTGGATTGTAGAACAGAAGATAATTTAAGAAAATAATTTAAAGAAACGTACTTTTAGCCACAAGCTTAACTATCATATTTCATCATATATGTATGTAAAAATATTTGAAGTGTTCAATTAATATTACTTTTCAATGACATTCTGTTTTCAGCAAGAAATGCAGTATGTGCCTTTGCTATATAAATGAATGGGATGGATTATTTGTAACTTCTATCTACAAAATGAATCTAAAACAAGTAAGAAAATTATAGTCAGTCTAGACCGACTATACGATACCCTATCCCATGGTTTAGAAACCCTATCTCTTCGGTCCAACTAACTGCATATATAAAATAAGCAAAAACCAAATTTGAGTGGCATTGTTATTAATTTTTTTGGCAGCAGATATGTTCATATTTATATGTGGACTATTTCAGAAAATGGACCGATCCTGACCATATATGATAAAGTCGCCTATATTTTGAAAATATATACACAAACCAAATTTGAGAAAAATCTGTGCAATATTTTTGTTTTTTTTTGATAAATTTAAGTGAAGAGCGGGAAGCAGCTCTATATGGGGCCTATGACTAAGAATTGTCCTATAGGGATTATTTTTAGACTACTGATTAATCGATACAATAAGCACATACAAACCCAATTTTACTAAGATATATATGATAATTTGGATCTTATGACAATTTATGTCCATTTCATAGGGGTTATTTGTATGGGGACTAGGTCTGAACATGAACCGCTTTTTACCAACTTCAATAGCGTTCATCCTATGGCCGACAAAAACCCATATACCAAATTTCATCAAAATATATTCATATTTGCGACCTGTAGTTTGATTAATAGGTTTACATGGACACACAGACAGACGGACGGACGGACGTACGGACGGACATCGCTAAAACGACTCAGAAAGTGATTCTGAGCCGATCGGTATAATAAAAGATGGGTCTAGGTCAAATATTTTTGGTAGCTACAAACAGCAGCACAAAGTCATTATACCCAAACCACACAGTGGTATGTATGATGTGTTCAATGAATATTGTTAGAAAAAAAAAACAGCAAGAGAAAACTTTACTGGAGTTTAACACTCATTTGTACTAAATTTAGAACGTTGACAATTTAGCCAAACTAGCGTCTAACACAGTGAACGATTTCAAAATAATACATCATGTAGCAAAAGCATTTTAACGAAAAAAGCCAAGCTAACTTATTAATTACACAAGGCAACACTAATTCTACGGCATAGGGATTGTTAGTCAATTTTGCTACATATGCTGATGAAAACCGTAGTCTCTAATACACTTTTGTGGATTGACTCTGGTTCTTCACCACATATTTTAGCATAACTCAAGATCGGTTTGTCCGATTTGATCAAGTAAAAAATATGAAAATCCACAGCTAAATTACCTCCAAGTTATACCTACAATATTTTTTAATTGGGACAATGGTTTCGGCAATATTCACAAAGTTTTTCCGAAGAAAACATTTTTTGATGTAAAATTTAAATATTTTATTCATAAAAAATTAAAAACATCAAAATTGCTCTTTTTTAATCTTAGGTTAAAAACATAGATAATCATTAATTTTTTAAATAGCGGTTTATCGCGAGAACTAGAGTCAATCCAAAAAAAATAAATGCGTACTGTGTATATCTAATACAAGTATTTACAAAAACCATTAACAAAATAAATGCGCAGATTTTGTTATTCTTTTGTTCCGCAGTGTTATTATAGCAATTAATTTTGTAACTTATCTTAATCGGACTTAATCACATATAATTTTCTTAGCACTTTTCAACTAACTTTCCTTTTTTGTCATTTCCACAAACTATCAGTATTGAGTGTATGACATTGCATTGCATACAGATTTTTGTTTTATTTTCTGATATGAATATTAAAAGTTTTTGTTCAAAAGAATTATGAAATCATAATATTTATCTTTCAATTACATGCATAACTAATAAACTTAAAAAAAACTAGTCCTAAGAAGAATGTATAGAACCTTTAGTCTGATATGTTTTATGGTATAATCGTGTTATAATGTATATAAGAATCTACAAGATTATGTCGCAAAGGAAGGAATAATAGTTTTTAATAAAAGAAATTGTGCTTAATATTAATTAAAGCAGTTGGAAAGTCATTGTAAAAATATCGCTATTTTTAATAATTGAATGATAAAAGCAAAAGATTATTCAATGATCTGCAAAAGAACTGCAAGTTACTGACAGTTTAATTGAAGCCAATAATTAGTAAAGACGAAAAAAAATAAAATAAAACTTTAGCATTGACAAGAAAATGGCAAAATTGAAATTTTAACCGGAGCTATTCAACAATAAACACTTTTTTACAATATTTATTTCTCAGGTTTGAAACATAAGTATGAGTAATATAAAATAAATCTCTTATTACTCATACGTTCAGAGTTCTGCATTTTGCATTCAACCCAGTATTCTTCTAATTGTGTACTTACTGTAGTTTTATCCATAAATTGCAAAAGATTAAAACTTTAAGAGTTGTTACCGTATAGAAGCAAAAATTTTAAATAGTCGTCCTGTCTATAGCAGTATTTATATGCATGGTTTAAATAGCCACAAATAAATACTTACGTTTCACCAAGTTTTTTTTTATTTTTGTAAATCTTAAAGCGGCCCAAAATATTGTTGAGAATTTTGTTCGATTTGGTAGCGTTCCGTACGATGTCAGTGAAATCAACTTTATTCACAAAATTATGTTTTCAAACACAAACTTTTTTTTTATACCCAACAACATTATATGGTGAGCAGGGCTGCGGAGTCGATTATCAAGCTACCGACTCCGTCTCTAACTCCGACTCTTCAATACAACAGGTTTTGCACAATATATGTTATCGTTTTACTACACCTTCTCCACTTGTATATCAGACAATATCAATTAAATTTCAGAAAGTATCAACTGTGTTTCATAAAATATCAGTTAAATTTTAGAAAATATCAGTACAACGGTACCAGCTGATCTGTATGTGTTTAATTTCGCACGCTCTCGTGTTTTTTCATTGTTAATTTATATTCAGTATATTAATATATTTATTTATAAAACTTATCATGGCTGGTAAACGGAGAAAACTTTGGGAAACATCCCAGATTTTAAGAGCCCAGAACTCTTGGCTCCAATGATAACAGATTTCGTTTGTTAAATGATGATGAAGATTCATCAAGTATTGAGGAAGTTGAAATTGTAACTTCTAAAGTTAAGGTTCCATCAATAATTGTAAACATTGTTCATAGTTTCACACTGGTTTTGGGTTTAACTAGTAAACAGTACAAATATAAATGAGTATCTGTCGAAACAAAAAAAAAAATCGGAATCGATTTCGTCAAACTACTTAAGCAATCAAAGCTTCAATATTATACGCATGAAATAAGAGATAAGAAAAAGTTTAAACTAGATACAAAAACAATTTTTGAGGAACTTAAAAACACACATAACACAATACCATTAAGTGTTAAAGGAATAAAAACATATACGTTAATTGGCGACACACAGTGGCTGAAAATCGTTTTTCATTGGCCAAAATTCTGTAACTTTTTAACCGATCAAAATATTTAAGTAATCTTTTTTGAGTGGATAGATATTTAGTTCAGCTTGGCTCAGTTTTAATTACATTAAAATTGATTGAAGAATTTTTAAGTAATTCTAGGTCAATGCTGAACTTTTGATTTTTTTAACTTTTAGAGTGAAATAAATATGTGTTTATTATTTTTTTATTTATTAAAAAATTTAGTATTTGGATTATAATAATAATTAAAAACATTTTTTGTAATAATGGGATTTTTTTAATGTTACACTCAAAAAAAATTTTACACTCCAAAAAAAAAAATAGTAAAATTAACTGGAGATTTTGCTATTATTACTGAAAAATTAAAAACTTTTGTTGTCAAATTTGCAAAAGAATATTTACACTTAAAAAAAAACTTTTACAATATTATTTAAAAATCTTACTATTATTACAAACAAATTTATTATTTTATGCTGTCAAATTTGATAATTTTAAAAAACATTTTAAAAATTAAAACTGCAATAAATTTTAATTGCATTTGTAACAAAGGTAGGTTCTGTTTATTATTATTTTTTTACTAATACTATGTTTTTCGTACTTAAATAACAATGAAAGGTAATTATAATTATTATTTATTTGACTCAAATATTGATTGCAATATTCCATATTTTGTTCTGTGTTATTTCTGTTCTTTAGTAGTTTTTTGAGTTCTTTATTTAAATCCCGATGCTCCACTCTTCATTGATTTCGAACTCTGAGTTGAACAGATCTGACGTTGCTAATAATATATTAAATAGATCTTCATATGGTGAATTTCCTAAAATTTTTCTAGTATTGTGCTCTCCATAAAATCTGTAATCCTTATTCCTTTTTTCCTGAGCCTCCTCTGATAGATCTCCAAGTGGCACCAATTGATATTTAATGACATCTTCTGCATGATGCAGCATTTTGTGAACTGTTACAGACATATTTATCCATCGGTAGTTGTATGTATATATTTCTGCAGTTTCCCTAGCATAATCTCCAAATTTTCTAGAGTCAATTCCTTCATTGCCCGCAAGTACTTCTAGGATTAGTTTAAATCTGAAAAAAAGGCTTAAATCCACTCCTGTTATTTAAGATGCTGTTTCTGGATCTGAAAACAGTCTTCTTGCGGTATTGCCATCATTTGTATTGCCTGAGCCTTGTTTTGGCTGATCTATAATCAATCCAAATTTGCGATATTCATCTTGAACAGGTTTCTTTTTTGAACTTCTTAACTCTTTCTTAGTTTCGTTGTTTCATATTGATCCTGAAGTCCCAAAATCCAGATCATAACTGATTTTTAGTATGTGTTCCATAAGTCGTATACTTGCATGATAATAAAAAACAAGTAAGAAAATTATAGTCGGTCTAGACCGACTATACGATACCCTATACCATGCGTTTAGGCCCAACTAACTGGACATAGAAAATAAGCAAAAACCAAATTTGAGTGGGATTTTTATTAATTTTGTTGGCTGCAGATATGAAAAAGTTCATATCGGATGCTATATCTATATAGGGACTAAGTCCACAAATGGACCGATCCTGATCATGTTTGATAAAGTCTCTTGCATTTTACAAAAATATATACAAACAAAATTTGAGAAGAATCAGTGCAATATTTTTGTTTTTAAATAGATTTAAGTGAAGATCGGGAAGCAGGTCTATATGGGGTCAAAGGGATCATTTTTAGAATACTCATTAATGGATGTAATGAACGCATACAAACCCAATTTGAGTAAGATCTATATGACAATTTGGATCTTATGGCAATTTATGTCGATTTCATATGGGTAATTTGTATGGGGGCTAGGTCTGAACATGGACCGATTCTCACCGATTTCAATAGCGTTCATCCCATGGCCGATAAAAGCTTACATACCAAATTTCATCAAAATATGTTCATATTTGCGACCTGCAGTTTGATTACAAGCTTTACATGGACACACAGACGGACGGACGGACGGACGGACGGACGGACATTGTTAAATCAACTCAGAAAGTGATTCTGATTCGATCGGTATAACTAAAGATGGGTCTAGGTCAAATATTTTTGGTTGTTACAAACATCAGCACAAAGTCATTATACCCAAACCACATAGTGGTATAGGGTATAAAAACCCAGGTTACTAACGAATTACATTCTCTGTGTATTGACATTCTTACTTACAAATATAATATAAAATACCGAAAGCACCAATTTAATACACCATTGTATACGAGTACTTATAGGGTTGTTTAAATTATCCTAATTTGAATTTTTTTTTAGAGTAATTACATTAAAATGAAAAAAGTGTTCTACCCACGGGTCGTCACGGGTACAAAAGTATAAGTACGGTTAAAGAGGACACTTGCACCTTTCTCCGGGTGGTATATGTTTCTTGTTCCCTTTTGTTCCCTAGAAGTTCTATTCCACTAAAGTTGAAATTTTACAAAAATATAGTAGTTTCATAAATATTACATAACGCCCCTAATATTAAACGAGAGAGCTGTGACCACTTACAGCAACTAAAGACTATGATCTTACCAACATTATAAACAAGTAAGAAAATTATAGTCGGTCTAGACCGACTATACGATACCCTATACCATGCGTTTAGAAACCCTATCTCTTAGGCCCAACTAACTGGACATTGAAAATAAGCAAAAACCAAATTTGAGTGGGATTTTTATTAATTTTTTTGGCTGCAGATATGAAAAAGTTCATATCGGATGCTATATCTATAAAGGGACTAGGTCCAAAAATGGACCGATCCTGATCATGTTTGGTAAAGTCTCTTGTATTTTGCAAAAATATGTACAAACCAAATTTGAGAAGAATCAGTGCAATATTTTTGTTTTTTAATAGATTTAAGTGAAGATCGGGAAGCAGCTCTATATGGGGTCAAAGGGATTATTTTTGGACTACTCATTAGTGGATGTAATGAATGCATACAAACCCAATTTGAGTAAGATCTATATGACAATTTGGATCTTATGGCAATTTATGTCGATTTCATATGGGTAATTTGTATGGGGGCTAGGTCTGAACATGGACCGATTCTCACCAATTTCAATAGCGTTCATCCCATGGCCGATGAAAGCTTATATACCAAATTTCATCAAAATATATTTATATTTGCGACCTGCAGTTTGATTACAAGCTTTACATGGACACACAGACGGACGGACGGACGGACGGACGGACGGACGGACGGACATTGTTAAATCAACTCAGAAAGTGATTCTGATTCGATCGGTATAATTAAAGATGGGTCTAGGTCAAATATTTTTGGTTGTTACAAACAGCAGCACAAAGTCATTATACCCAAACCACATAGTGGTATAGGGTATAAAAAGATCTTAGGTCACTATTGAAAAAAATCACCCTTTTCTGAAAATAAAAAAACAGCTGGATATATTAGCTACAAAAAGGCATCAACATTTTAAAAATCTGTGAAAAAACAAATTAGACTTTTGGCCAATGAAATCAAAATTTCAGCCACAGTGCGACGATGCGCTTTATATCATTGAGTTTAATCGTGAGCAAATAACAAAACATGAAAATATGATACTTCTATAATTAATGGAGTAATACGTTAAATGGTAATAAAAGGGCAACTCAGTTCTTAAAATGTTCAATGTCCGGTCATGTTGCTAAACATTGTAATTGGAATGTTAATAGATAATGACCAGTTATTTACAAGTGTCATAATTTCTTAAAGCAAAAATTGAGAAACATTAATCACAAAGCTGATGATCCATGAGCTAACTGACACTGTGGAAATTAAAAAAAGATAGTGCCTACTCTTAGGTTAGTTGGGATTAGCAGTATAATTTTCAAAAAGATGCCTTATCTTAGTTTTAAAACTCTCAACAATATTTCTAATTGGTGTCTACAAAATGGCTAGTTTCCATCCGCTTTTAAAAAAGCACAAGTTATCATCCAAGTTATCATCCAATTAGTATTCTAAATTTATTAGACAAAGTTTTCGAAAAAATTATTCAAAAACGACTGTTACTATTTACAACTGAAAGTAACGTGTTAAATAAAGAACAGTACGGATTTCGAAAAGAGCACTCAGCAGAACAATAACTAGGAAGAGTGGTCAACATTATTGATTCAAACGAAGGAAATAGAACAAGAACGGTTACAGTTTTGCTAGACATCGCAAAAGCCTTCGACTCTATTTGGCACGTTGGTCTGATATGTAAACTAAAAATGTTTGGTTTCTTCATTTTTCTCCAAAAACTGACAAAAAGCTTCCTACGGGACGGATTTCGTTGCCAGTGTAGAGAGTGGCCACCATCTCCTAGAAATATTCTTTCTGATCTTCCACAAAGCTCTATTTAGATTACATCATGTGAATTCAATTTGCGAAAAAGCAATTAGATGTGGACAGACACTTTTGCCCCTACTCAATAAAAAGTTAACAATAAATTTGAAAAACAAATCTCTTTTGTATAATATGTGTATATCACCGATATTGGCCTATGCTTACCAATCTATACTAATATTATAAAGAGGTAATGTGTGTTTGTTTGTTTGTTTGTTTGTTTGTTTGTTTGTAGGAGGTAATCTCCGTAACTACCTATCTGATATTCCTGAAATTTTCACAGAGTCTTACTGCGGATATGGGAAGTGCCATAGGCTATAATTTTTTTAATATTTTCAGTGGGCGTGGCACCTCCCACACAAAGTAAATTTTTAATATCATATACATATATTGAGTATTATGATAGGGAGAGCTTTGCAAATTTGTGTGAGGTCACCTATTGTTAATATTAGTCGCTACGCCGGAAATGGGCGGGATCGGACAAGTGGGCGTGGTACCTCCCATACAAGTAATAATTCAATATTATATATCTCGAGTACTGTGATAGTGAGAGCTTTTCAAATTTGTCTGATGTAACCTATTATTAATGTGAGTAGTCGGACAAAAAATGGGCAGTATCCGACTAATAGGCGTGGCACCTGCCATACAAATTAAATATAAAATGTCATATATCTGGAGTACTGTAATAGTGAGAGTCTTGGGACTTTGTGTGAGCCCATAAGTTATTCATGTGATTAGTTGGACAAAAAATGGCACCGCCCGTATAAAGTAAATATATGATATCATATAACTGGTGTACTAAAAAGGGAAGCTTTGACACTTTGTACGACCCCATCAGATCTTATTATGAGTAGTCCGATAAAAAATTGGCAGACCCACAACAATGGGCATGGCACTCCCCATGCAAAGTAACTATTTAATGTCATATATCTGGGGTACTGCAAAAGAGAGAGCTTTGCGGCTTTGCGTGAGCCCATAGGTTCTTTGTATGATTAGTCGAACAAAAAAATGGGAGTGATCGAAGCAGTGAGTCCATCAGATATAAATGTGAGAAGTCCAATAAAAATTGGGCGGAATGGGATTAGTGGGCTTGGCACCTCCTATATAAAAAGTATGAAGTATTACAAAAACGACAGTCTTTTAACATTAGTTATCAATGTGATTTGTCGTGGAAAATATATCGCTAAAATCAAAAATTGACAAAAACGAAAATCGCGAAAAATAAAAATCGCCAAAAAAAAATCTTCAAAATCAAAAATGGGCAAAATGAAAAATCGCTAAAAAGAAAAATTGGCAAATGATATTCTAAGTTCAAGGCCAATAGTTAAGTGTTGCCAAATCTAATATGGATAATCCATCTTCTTCTCATGGGCAGCTACATGTACTTTGGTCCAGGGTAGGAACGCCGAAAAATCTGATAATTGTTGTACCGAATGAAAAAACAAAAAACATTGTATATCAGCATCAGCAAGCATTGAAATAAAAAATCTATACTAATATGTTTGTTTGTTTGTAGGAGGTAATCTCCGTAACTAATCATCTGATCTTCCTGAAATTTTCACAGAGTCTTACTGCGGATATGGGAGTGCTACAGGCTGTAATTTTTTTAATCTATTTTTAGTGGGCGTGGCACCTCCCATACAAAGTACATTTTTAATATCATATATATTAAGTACTATGATAGAGAAAGCTTTGCAAATTTGTCTCAGGTCATCTATTATTAACGTGAGTAGTCAGACAAAAAAATGGGCGGGATTGGACAAATGCGCGTGGCACCCCTACACAAACTTAATATTAAATGTGATATATCTGAATAACTGTATTAGTGAGAAACTTGGGACTTTGCGTGAGCCCTCTCATAACGATTCGTGGGGGGTGAGCAGGGGGAGGGTGTAGCGAAGCACACCGGGTTACATCTAGTTGCCGTATAAAAGAACTGCAAAACAAGAATTTAAAAACTATAACCAATCTTAGACCATGATACTCTACGTCATGCCTATATAGCCGTTTTAGTCGTAAGGCTGAAGACAGCTATATAGATGATTTTACCCAGTCTTTTAATGGAAGATGTATATTGTCAAATTTTGTTTTAATAAGAAGTGGGCTGACATGAGTTCTTATTTAAGAATAACATAACTTTATTTATTATTATAAGTATTATCATATCCATATCATACATATATCGATAAAGCTGGACTAAGCTGGACTAAGCTGGACTCTACTAAATATGGTCAAAATTGGCACATCTAACAATAACATCTGTTATGAAGTTTTTCATATCTTCAGGTGACAAATTAATAACAAAACGATTAAACTTTAGTTTATGCTTATTTTATGTATCCAATTATTGCCTCAGAAAAGTTTGATACAAGACCCTCACTCGCAATGCATAGTATTGGGTATCATATACTCGGTTTAGACCGACTATAATTTTCTTAATTGTTTGATTTTTTTTTTTTTTTTTTTATGTGTAAACATCTATGCGATCAGGGGGGTAAAAATCACAAACTTCCCTTACGGAAGCGGAACTATTTACGGAAATGGAAGCTACAATTATTTAGCTGATTCATCAACCAACAGAAAGCGCCATGAACGTATAGCATACAACTGCAACCATCAAGTATGACAAACATAGCAGTTGCTTGCTATACACATGTAGATAGCGCTTACTGCTTGAATAGATGTTTTTATTCACAAGCCACAATGATTTCCAGAATTGCACCAAAATATTTCGGTATTTTGTTTAGTTTTATTTGAGTTCTAAAGAAAACCGCGTCTTTACTCTATTTGGAAATGTTTTTTCTGTTTTTTTTAATACAGACGATGGAAACATCAATTCTATTTGTTTAATGAATATATTAGTACATACTAAAGAACTATATGTGGAAGAAAATAAATTTTATATTCAGCTATAAAATTTGCAAAAATTTATAAAAATTTCTATATTTTTATATCTATATATATAAAATTCATTTTCTGTTTGTTTGTTTGTTTGTTTGTTTGTTTGTTTGACCGCTATACAAATTTTTATTTTTCAACGGATTTTCCACACGATCTCTATACCCCAGGAAAGGTCGCCATATACTTTTTACCGGCCACGCCTACTTTTACGCCCACTTTTTATGTAAAATTCATTTTCTGTTTTATTCATATTTGTTCACTATACAAATTTTTATTTGTTAACAGATTTCTCTGAAATTTGGTACACACGATCCCTGTACTCCACCTAAGGTCGCCATATACTTCTTATCGGCCACGCCTACTTTTACGCCCACTTTTTATGTAAAATTCATTTTCTGTTTTATTCATATTTGTTCACTATACAAATTTTTATTTGTTAACAGATTTCTCTGAAATTTGGTACACACGATCCCTGTACTCCAGCTAAGGTAACCATGTACTTTTTATCGACCACGCCTACTTTTACGCCCACTTTTTATGTAAAATTCATTTTCTGTTTTATTCATATTTGTTCACTATACAAATTTGTATTTGTTAACGGATTTCTCTGAAATTCGGTACACACGATCCCTGTACTTCAGCTAAGGTCGCCATATACTTTTTATCGACCACGCCTACTTTTACGCCCACTTTTTATATACAATTCATTTTCTGCTTTTTGGTATATTTGTTCGGTATAAAATTTTTTATTTTTCAACGCATTTCTATGAAATTTGGTACACACGATCTTTGTGCCTCAGGCCAGGTCACCGGGTGATTCTTGCGGCCACACCTACTTTTACGCCCACTTTTTGTATACAATTCGTTTTCTGTTTTTTGGTATATTTGTTTGCTATACAAATTTTTGTTTTTCAACGGAATTCTCTGAAATTTTTGTACACACGACCTCTGTACTCCACCTAAGGTCGCCATTTGCTTCGTACCGGCCACGCCTACTTTAACGCCCACTTTTTGTATACAATTCATTTTGTTTTTTGGTATATTTTTTCAATATACAAATTTTTATTTTTCAACCGATTTCTCTGAACTTTGGTACACACGATCTCTCTCCTTCAGGGAAAGTCGACATATTCTTCGTACCGGTCACGCCTACTATTACGACCACTTTTTGTATACAATTCATATTCTGTTTTTTGGTACATTTGTTCGCTACACAATTTTTTTTTTTACGGATTTCTCTGAAATTTGCTACACACGATCTCTGTACTCCAGAGAAGTAGCCATATGCTTCTTGCCGGTCACGCCTACTTCTACGCCCGCTTTTTATACAAAATTAATTTTCTGTTTTTTGTATATTTGTTCACTATAGAAATTTTTATTTTTCAAGGGATGTCTAAAATTTAGTCACACGATCTCTATACTACAGGGAAGGTCACCATATGCTTCTTACAGGCCACGCCTACTTATTTTTTTCCTTTTATTTGTTTCTTTATTTGATTGCTATACAAACTTTTATTTTTCAATGGCTTTCTCCAAAATTTAGTGCATATTCCAGGGAAGGTCGCCATATGATTTTTACCGACCGCGCCTATTTTTACGCCCAATTTTCTTATAAAATTCATATTTTGTTATGTGGTATATTTCTTCCCTATACAAATTTTACTTTTCAATGGATTTCTCTGAAATTTGGGTTACACGGAAATAACTACACGGTGAACAAATTCCCCAAATTTAAAAAAAAGGTACCCAAAAGAAATGAACAAATTCCCCATTTTTTTTAATCGAAATAAAAAATGAACTTACTCCCCAAATTCATTCTTAAATTTTTACATATTTCTATTTAATGTATTTTGTTAAATATTTATTTTAGTTAACATTCGCATACTGCTCTCAATATATGTCCAACAATAAATGCATTTAAAATGAGTATTCTTTTCAAAATAAGTTGGCAACAGCTGCGCGGCAGCACAGGTGTGGTTGCTAAACGCGCGGAAGCGGCGCGCGGCGTGCGACCGCGGACTCGGACGCGACGGGTGCGGACGCGACGCGCTCTCGGAACACAGCTCAGCTAAAATATCGCAATGCTGTAAAAAATGTGTTTTAGGAATTAAAATAAGTTAACGAGAACTAAGCGGAGGCACGGGTAGTAGCTGCGAGGAAGCGGCGCGAGGCGCGCGAGCGCGACGCACTCGCGGAACACAGCTCAGCTAAAATATCGACCGCGGACTCGGACGCGACGGATGCGCACGCGACGCGCTTTCGGAACACAGCTCAGCTAAAATATATCGCAATGCTCTAAAAAATATGTTTTAGGAATTAAAATAAGTTAACGAGAACTAAGCGGCAGCACGGGTAGTAGCTGCGAGGAAGCGGCGCGAGGCGCGAGGAGCGAGGCGCACGGACGCGGACGCGACACGCTCGCGGAACACAGCTTACCAAAAATATCGCAATGATCTGAAAAATATATTTTGGCGATTAAAATAAGTTGACAACAACTGCGCGGCAGCACGGGTCTGGCTGCCAAACGCGCGGAAGCGGACGCGACTCGCTCGCGGAACACAGCTTAGTGAAATGTCGTATGATAAATTTTATCTACGTATGTGAAATAATTACCTGTTGATCAAAATAGGCCACACATATACTATAAGCAGTTGCTTAAAGAAACCTTGCGACACAATATTAAACGTCGCATTAGTCTTTCATTTCTGAAACTTGAATTTGACGTCTCTGCTCAATTATGATCACCTATTGAATGAATTAGTTCAATTTTTAAAAGTTTTGATTCCTTTAATTTGCGGCCCATTCCGTTATATTTGATGTTTATAAATAAACTGAAAAAAAACTTAAAGCGGTTTCGCACCTTATTTTTGAAGCATTTTTTTTCTTATAAAAAACTTCTAAATTAAAAAACCAAAAACTTTTTAATTGAAATAAAAAATGAATTTACTGCCCATACAAATTTTTGGGGAGAAAGTTCATTTTATTGGGGAATTTGTTAATTGGGGACTAAGTACTCAGCACCTGGTAAGCATAGTGAACCATTTTTCAAGTCAAAGGCCTTTTCATCCCGGGCAAGACCGGGTAAAAACAGCTAGTTAGTTTATAAAATACTTAAAATTTTCATTATCATTATTATTTATAAAATTTTTAAAATTGAATATATTAGTACATATTAAACAAATATATGCGGAAGAAAATAAATTTTATATTCAGCTATAAAATTTTCAAAAATTTATAAAAATTTATACATTTTTATATTAGTTTATAAAATTCTTAAAATTTCAATTATCAGTATTCATTATTATTAATAAAATTCTTAAAATTTTCATTATCTTAAATGTTCTCCATTTTTGTCTTTTATTTTCTTTAGTCCGATATACAAAACAACATTACAGTACTGCTCTCAATTAAATAATAGAGCAAAAACAGTAAACATTGATACAGCCGTGGAACATTCAGGTTGGAAACATAAAATATCAAAATAATTTGATTTTTGACGAACCAAAATTGAAACATAAATTTGGACATGAGACATTACTACACACGATGGATCATTAAGGGAAACATGCCGGTCATTTGTATGGGGACTAGGTCTGAACATGGACCGATTCTCACCAATTTCAATAGCGTTCAGCACAACGTTAATAAAAAATGCTTTAATTTTTAGATGTTTACACATCTTCCTTGTGATCGGACTCACATAATTTTTTTTTTTTTTTGAGTTCTTTCTAGTTCTAAAAACAATCCGTCTCTTGCATATTTGAACCATACTAACATTCGTTCCGCATTTTTTGACAACATCTCTGGTGGGCATATCCCTGTTTTTGGTAAAAACTTCAACAATTTCATTTTCTAAATTCTTATCAAGCTATTCATACTTTGTTGTTGTTCCTTACCTCCTCAACATAGCTACGATTCCAAGAGAGCATTTCAGAATTTAATTTATAGTACTTCTGCCCATTTTGAGTCATTTGCACCAAAATTCAGTGATCGGTTCGGATTTGTCTTCCATTTGTCAACAAATAATTATCTTCGTTTGAATTTATTCATATTTGCTGAAAATCAATCACTCAGAACGAGATAAATTTTAGGAGATTCCTGAGTATTTTTTAGCAAAATTGTAATTATATTTCTAGCAGTTTGGTCGACTCTTACGAATTTGGAACAGAACACTCCTTATTCTAGGATTTTAGTCATAAATAAGAACCTGTTGAAAAGAAAAACAAATAGTTTTTGCATTTTTTTTGTTCTTTTTTATTAAAAGTTAATAAATTACAAAAAATCAATGCTGAGCATGATTCTTTTAAATAAAACGAATATAAAGTAGAAACATTTGGTCTTGATTTAATTTCTAACTCAATCACGAAAGTAACTTTATTTTTTTTTTTTTTTTTTGCTAAAAATCACAAAGTTATGTACCAAAATAAATTAGAAGAAAATATAAAAAACTGCTGATTCACTGTTTGTCACTAATCAAGGCCAATACCATAACTAATATTTTTCCGAACAAAAGAAGCCTTTGCAAATATTGAAAACATACATAAAATGACCTTTGTGTTGACAAAACAAATATTTGAAGCAAACATAAAATTCAATTTATAGTCTGCCAAGGCAAAGTAAATAATATAAATATTCATATACTTATAATAAACAAGTAAGAAAATTATAGTCGGTCTAGACCGACTATTCGATATCCTATACCATGCGTTTAGAGACCCTATCTCTCAGGCCCAACTAATTGGATATAGAAAATAAGCATAAATCAAATTTGAGTGGATTTATATTAATTTTTTTGGCTGCAGATATGAAAAAGTTCATATCAGATGATATATCTATATAGGGACTAGGCTCAAAAATGGACCGATCCTGACCATGTTTGGTAAAGTCTTTGTATATTGGAAAAATTTATACAAACAAAATTTGAGAAGAATCAGTGCAATATTTTTGTTTTTTGATAGATTTAAGTGAAGATCAGGAAGCAGCTCTATATGGGCCTATGACTAAGAGTCGTCCCATAGGGATCATTTTTGATCTACTGATTAATGGATGTAATAAACATATACAAACCCAATTTGACTAAGATTTATATGATAATTTGGAACTTATGGCAATTTATGTTGATTTCATAGGGGTCATTTGTATGGGGGCTAGGTCTGAACATGGACTGGTTCTCACCAATTTCAATTCTATGGCCGGTAAAAGCTTATATACCAAATTTCATCAAAATATATTCATATTTGCGACCTGCAGTTTGATTACAACCTTTACATGGACACACAAACGGACGGACGGACGGACATCGTTAAATCGAATCAGATAGTGATTCTGATTCGATCGGTATAATAAAAGATGGGACTAGTTCAAATATTTTTGGTAGTTACAAACAGCAGCACAAAGTCATCATACCCAAACCACATAGTGGTATAGGCTGTAAAAAAAATATGCTAATATTTAATTTTAAAAAAATATTGTCCTGCAAATCCAAACTTGATTTAAAAAAAAAAATCTGATAAATTGTCATAAAAATAA
Source organism: Cordilura impudica (assembly GCA_963682025.1). Classification (NCBI taxonomy): domain Eukaryota; kingdom Metazoa; phylum Arthropoda; class Insecta; order Diptera; family Scathophagidae; genus Cordilura; species Cordilura impudica. The sequence continues at coordinate 108,210,157 of OY821518.1, forward strand.
AGTACAGTGCCAGCTCGCTAATCCGAAGGTGTGTAATTCGAATTATCCAGTAATCCAAGTCGATTTAGCGATGTCCGTCCGTCCGTCCGTCTCTGTGCCCATGTAAACCTTGTAATCAAACTACAAGTCGCAAATATGAATATATTTTGAAGAAATTTGGTACATAAGCTTTTGCCGGCCATAGGATGAACGCTCTTGAAATTGGTGAGAATCGGTCCATGTTCAGACCTAGTCCCCACACAAATGACCCCTATGAAATCGACATAAATGGCCATAAGATCCAAATTATCATAGAGATCCCAGTCAAATTGGATTTGTATGCGTTTATTATATCCAATAATAAACAGTCGAAAAATAATCCCTATAGGACAGTTCTTAGCCATAGGCCCCATATAGAGCTGCTTCCCGATCTTCACTTAAATCTATCAAAAAAAAAAAAAAAATATTGCACATATTTTTCTCAAATTTCGTTGTATACATTTTTTCAAAATATAAGTGACCTTACCAAATATGGTCAGGATCATCCATTTTTCGACCTTGTCCCCATATAAATATAGCACCCGATATGAACTTTTTCATATCTGCAGCCAAAAAAAAAAATTAATAACAATGTCACTCAAATTCAGTTTATGCTTATTTTCTATATCCAACTAGTTGGACCGGAGAGATAGAGTCTCTTAGCCATGGTAAGAGGGTATCGTATAGTCAGTCTAGACCGACTATAATTTTCTTACTTGTTTATTGTTGTCTATAGGCTAGCTGTTTTTTGTTTTTTTTTTTTTTTTGTTTTTTGACAAAACAATGAATGGAATCTTACAACAAACGAAACATCATTGAGATGCAGATCCAACTATGATTGATATTGTACATATGTGTACATAAGAATATATGTTTTGTGTCTTGTTGCAATTAGTTCTGTTATTGAATGTCATTTTACCCAAAAACATCAATTTAAATTCTGTATAATATGGCAGAAAACGTCACATAAAACGCTATTCTTAGCTTATAAGCCTAAAGTAATAGAAGCAATAAATCGTACACAATCTGGAAAGACTTTAGCAGAGAAATTTGGTGTAGGAGCTTCAACAATTTGTGACATATAAAAAATGCTTTGTAACAAATGTATTCTAGAAAAATTATTAATTTTTTTTTTTTTTGCTGACAATTCTGAGTATAAATTGTATGCTTGGTTTGGAGAGAAGTGGGCACGGCATCAAACCATTTCTGCAGAAATTTTACAACAAAGAGCAAAGGCACTTTATCAAAAAATATATCCAAATCAATCATTTAAAGCTAGGGACAGATGATAGCAAAATAAGAACTATGATGTTATCGAACCTGAAAATCTGTTTGACGATCAGATTTATAACGCTGATGAATCTGAGCTTTTTAGGAAAATGTTTCCAGACAAAACCTTAATGCATTGTAAAGAAGTCAGCTCCGTATACCAAAAAAGAGCAAAGAAAGCATAATTTTTTTGTGTTGATCTAATTAATCTGAAAGTCACAAGCTTAACATTGCTGCGGTGGGGAAGTCAAAACCCACGTTTGTTTAAAAAATACATATTTTTACTCCATGGTTTATTAAGTCATACCACAGGTAAAAAAAACTATCGAATTGAAAATAATTTGCCCAAAAAAGCTTTATCGATACTGGATAGTAAATATTATCCAACCGATGGATCAGAACGCGTTACGACTTATTACGCTGTATTACAAAAAGATCACTTGTGTGATTTGGCAGATTCTGTAGCGGATGATTCAGACGTCTTTCTGCACCATTTCAGTTTGAAGTTTCTTCTATAAAGCATATTCATTCTCAGGGATGGGCAGGGGATAACATTCAACTATCAATATTACAACATGAATTGCTTGAGAAGGATTCTGCGGATTGTTCTGAAGAAACTGAAGAATTGTGTGCAGTAGTTCAAGATATAGAAGGAGAGCCTATTATGATTAAACACCTTAAAAAACATGAAGCTGTGCAGGCTTTAAATATTTCAATGAATTGGGCAAAGGATCGACGTATGGCCACTATTTACAGGTTCACAATTGCGGAATAAAGCTTTTAAAAACATAATATGTAATTTTGAAAGCGTTAATATTTTTCATTCTTGATAAATAAAAGCGAAATTAAATTTGTTTTGAAATCCTAGCGTATGTTTTATTTGCGAATATAGTATTAAATGAAATAGCACCCTATCCACTAATCCGAATAGGTCGCTAATCTGAATCAGGGTCTGCAATCATTAATTCGGATTAGCGAGCTGGCACTGTATATACAGTAGGGTGGGTCGATTTGTAGGGAGGCAAAAAAATTGATCAAAAGACAAGAAAAATCATATTCTACGGATCAAAATAAGAAACTTTGCCGAAGGAACCATACATTTAAAACGAATTCTGATGTCCCGACTTTTGACCTGTCTGTCTGTCTGTCTGCCATGGGGCAACCCCATTCCCGTTCCCCCTCATGCAATTGATCTGAAACTTGGCCCATAGTCTTGCTGTGACTACAGATTCATTTTGGGGTAGTCACGCATAGTCGGGCGTAGGAGCTTGGCCTTGAGGTACATACCAAAGGATGGAGGAGGGCAAGAGTGGTGTTGATACCCAAAGTGGGGAAAAAGGACACCGCGCATCCAAAATCCTTCAGACCGATAAGCCTAACATCTTTTATGCTGAAAACACTTGAAAAAGCTGCAGACAACTATCTAAGATGTAGGATATTACAGCAGATGCCTTTGCATCCAAACCAACATGCGTATAAAGCGGGCAGATCAACAGAGACCGCTCTCACTAGCCTAGTAAGAAATATTCAGAAATCAATAGATGAAAAGGAAATAGCCGTTTGTGCCTTCCTAGATATAGAAGGAGCCTTTGATAATACTTCACACGAAGTAATAAAAAGGTCATTAAACCAAAGACGAGTAGACCCAGTGACATCAAAATGTATGGTAGAAATGCTCTACACGAGATCAGTAGAAACAACAGCAGAGGGGGAGACCATATCCGTCAACACAACCAGAAGATGTCCACAGGGAGGAGTTCTTTCGCCCTTGATGTGGAGTCTGGTTGTTGACGAATTACTAATGAAACTATCGGAAGCAGGAATAGAAAGCCAAGGCTACGCGGACGGCATAGTCTTAATAGCAAAAGGCAAGTTCGAGGAAACCCTATGTGACATTGTACAAAGAGGGTTTAGGATTATACATATATCAATGGTGTAGGGCAACAGGATTGAACATCAATCCAACGAAGACCACTATTGTATCATTTATCAGGAAAAGGAAACTTCCAAGATGGAGGGCAATTCAAATTTTGGGAGAAGTCATTGAACCAAAAGCAAAAGTGAAGTATCTGGGGATAGTACTGGACAACAAGTTAACATTGAAGGCATATGTCGACCACATCACTGAGAAAGCCAAGCGAGCTACAATGATTTGCAGAAGGGTAGCGGGTAAAACCTAGGGATGTAAATCCAGCATGTACTCGATGATGGTCCGCCCAATAGTAACTTATGGAGCTGCAGCGTGGGCCAAAGTAACAGATCTGAATCCGACTCAAATGCAGCTAAGTAAGATTCAAAGATTAGCGTGCATTTGGATAATGGGTGAAATGAGGACGTGCCGAACGGCATCACTTGAAGCACTATTGGAACTATAGTGGTGCAGAGGAAAGCTTTGGCAACGGCAATCAGAATAAAGGGAGATAAACCTATAACCAGGCTTTATGAAGGGCAATGGAACCGAATAAGCCAAGTTAATGATAACTCCCTCCTAGATTGCCCCATGGACAAGGCTGAGAAGAAATATGATTTCAGGAAATACTTTATTACGGAACTTAGCAATAAGAGAGAATGGGGCGGTTTAAGTACAGCATATTCTCTAAGAGAAGATACAATCAAATGGTACACAGATGGGTCAAAAACAGAAAGTGGAACAGGGGCGGGAGTCTTCGGGCCTAGAACCAAATATTTCGAGCCATTTGGAATACACACGAGCATTTTCCAAGCAGAGATTTATGCCATCGATAAATGTGCACAAATCAACTTGAATAGGAAGTACAAACGAAGGAACATAACCATATTATCAGACAGTCAAGCTGCTATTCGCGCACTGAGCACCTATGAATTAGACTCTAAACTAGTATGGGACTGTCTACAGAAGCTAAATGAGCTAGGTAAACACAACAAGGTTAGCCTTTGTTGGTTCCCGGGACACGTTGAGATTCAGGGTAATGAGCAAGCTGATGAACTTGCCAGAAGGGGAGCTTCCACAATATTAATAGGTCCGGAACCATTTTGTGGAATAGGAAAAGGAGTATGGGAAGGAGTACTCAGGGAACATGAAAATTGTGTTAGACGGGAATTTTTCTCGAGCCACTTGGGCTTAAGGCAATCCAAAATGTTGTTGGGTGGCTACAACAAGAAGAGATTTGGGTCGTGCATTGGATTGTCAAAGAACGGTCTGAGAATACTAGCCGGGATTTTAACTGGTCACTGCAGGCTCAGGGAACATATGAGCAGGTTGGTAATTGTAGCAAACCCTATGTGCAGATTATGTGATGAGGAAGCCGAATCACCAGAGCACATACTTGGGAAATGTGGAGCGTTAATGCACAAAAGGAAACAGCATCTGGGTTCCTTCCAGATACTAGGTAGCGACATAAAATTACTAGAACCAACCAACATCCTCGAATTCCTGAGGGCATCAAGGTTGGATAAGAGTTTATAGGGAAGACCTATTAGCAGAGGGCAGTACAATAGATCACTTTGGTCGCAGTAGTTCGAACACCTCTTTATACAATACACACGCATAGCCACGGAGTGATCTAAAAGTTATCTACCCTCATCCGATCGATCTTTTCGAATAATATAATATAGTCAAGGCGTATGAGTATTATTTATTAGCAGAGTAGAAGATACGAATACGTATGAGTGCTAATTTTAATATTAAATCAAACATAGTCAACCCAATTCTAAACAAAAAATGGTGATTTTTTTAAATGTTTGTATGGGGAACCCCAAGGGGGTTCCAGGGGGTGTGCCACTGACATGGGTGAGGCGGCCCTACAAAGTTAGTGGGGGTCGATCATACATTTGGATTCATACATTTGGGCACTATAAATGGGTCAAAGTGAGACAGACAGACAGACAGGTCAAAAGTCGGGACATCAGAATTCGTTTTAGAGGTATGGTTCCTCGGGCAAAGTTTCTTATTTTTATTCTTAAAATACGATTTTCCTTGTCACTTGGGCGATTTTTAAATCGATCCGCCCTAATACACAAATATCTTAAAAAACAGCCACATTTTAAGCCAAAAACTTTCAATAACACACATTTGTTTCAAAGTCAGAATATTTTTGTGTCTTATCAAAACAATAAAATACTGAAATCATTGTCGGATGTGACTGCCTACATACCTACATACATCTTTAGGAAAAATATTTCTTTTTTCTGTTACCGAACGTGCTTAAAATTGATTATGAAAAAACAAAATGGCACCAGAGATATTGATATAAAATGAGCACTAGACCAGGCAAAACTAAAAAAGAAAAAGCATAAAAAAAACAATTTCACTGCTTTAGATAACATTTTTTGTTGTTGTTATCGGCAATATACAATTTATAACTCGTGTAGTATGAAAATATTTGCTATAGCCGTATAAATTGTTACCTAGCACTTTCTCAATACTTAAAAATACCCACACGCCAACACCATTTTAAACAAACAATTTGACACACAGAGTGGATAGAAGTCAAAAAAACATTTTGTACACAATAATATTTCTTAAAAAAAAAAAAAAAAAAAAAACAACTTTAATTCGAATATGGAACGAACCACAAAATTTGCGTTCATGTATTTTTAAACGAAATAAGCATTCATACACTGCCGATCACATAACATTTTTCGAAACTTCAGCAGACACTTTTTAAATCGAGTAAGATACGATAAAAAAGTATAAAAGTAAATTGTTTCTATTGTCTTTAAGCAATTTTAACTTTATCATTAACATGAAAAGAAATTGAAATTTTCTAGGCCACTAGTAACTGAAAAGTACCATTAAAAATTAGATTGTCGATAATTCGACAATAAAAAATTATATATCGATTTATCAATAACTATCAACTAAACAATTCAAATATAGTTAAAATTTTTTCTAAAGCCTTTTAACTTCACATATGGCATCCTCCATTCCCAACGTACTTAAACAGCTGAACACCTCTGAAGCACACATACCTTGCTATCGGCATATTATCTAATAGATACATATGCATGCCGATACATAAAGCATCATTAATTTATTTAACAATATTAATTCACACTCAGTTTATGAATCAAATAGGATAAGTATGATGATTGGTATTGGCAAAGTCGGTCTTGTTTCTGCAAGACACCATGTAGGATTACTTAACAGTAAAGTGAAGAATCCATGCACTTTTAAAAACGAAAATCTTCTCCGGTTGTCACCATAAATTTAATTCAGCGGCCTTCAGCCTCTTTTTTATCTTTGCAGGCAACGGTACCAAAACGTAAAAGCCAAGTTCGTCACCAATATCGTGTGGTAGTACTATTCAACCGACTACGAACACTGTCAATCGTGAGGGTAAATAACTAAAATTTATTTTCTAACCCGAAGAACGCGTAAATATAACGTTTTTCATTGCTTTGACTGTCCTTAAGCAAACTCTGGACTACCTCAGCCATAGATCAAAACCGCGTTTTTATTTAATTTAACTCACTAAAAAAAATAAGACATTTCCTTGCAGCTGTAACTGGGAAGTCTTTCATTGATAAAAAAAAACGTCAGAATCATCAGGAGTATGATATAACTCTGACACTTATATTGTATTTTAAACAAAGAATTTATCGTAGATTTAGTTATTGAAACTTTATTTATCTTGGTTTGATACTAAGTAACATCGCGGGTCATTCACATATAAAAAAAAAATCATGTGAGTCCGATCACAGGGGAGATGTGTAAACATCTGGTAATAAATAAAATGCAGAAAACGCGACAAAAAGGTTATTTCATATAATACTTTTTTCACCAAACAATCATAAGTCATACAGATTTATCTTAATGGTCACATCTTACGCGTAAGATGTGACTCTCACATGTACGCTCTTTTTGTGATTGTATTGTCAAATAGAAATTTACCCCCCTGCGCCTATAGATGTTTACACATCAAAAGAAGATATAATTAAAATTTGTTGTTTACGGGTTAGTTTTTAGTTGATGAAATAATTTCAATACTTTTCAATCCATTGAATACCACAAAACATAAATTTAGAAACTTCGATAAGAATTTTATTCACTTACGACTATCGAAATTAGGCCCTCAGATTTATATTAAAAATTAATTATTTCGTAACTTAAGTATTTTGTAAGATCTCTTGATTGGAAGCTACCGTTTGCTTTTAAATTTAGAAATGTGATAGAAAGAACAAGTTTTTGAAAAAATTTCAATAATTTATATGGCCATGGGCATGACGTGGATTTATAGAATTGTTGATAAATAATAGGCATTTTTTGATAATAAATCATCATATACCTCGATTTTATTAAAATATGTAAATTTTATTCTCAAAAATTTTCAACTTTTTTCGCAAAATATAATATCGTTGCAACCCATATAAATTAGTCATTGTTTGTCATTGTTTGTCAATTCTTCGCTATTGCCAACTTCTTTACTTAGTACCAGTTTACCAGTTTTACTTTACCAGTTTTATGTCAACCTCATAACTCAACACTGAACATAAAAGTAAAACTTTCAATTTGTCTAAATACTTTTTGGAGTGTTGAACATTAACATAAAGTATGAAAATATTTTAAGGGAACGTGCTTTCAGCCGCACACTTACTTAACTATTATATTTCATAATGTATGCATATAAAAATGTTTGATGTGTTCAATAAATATTACTAGAAAATAACCAAGTAGAAAAAAAAACTTTATTGAACTTCAATAAACTTTTGTGCTATATTAAGTACGTTTACAATTTGGCCAAATAGGCATCCAAAATTGTGAACGATTTTGAAAAGTTATATTAGGCATCAAAAGCATTTAAGAGAAAAAAATCGAAGCTAACTTTTTAATTATAATTATACCAGTTATTTCTTTAACTTGTCTTAATCGAACTTAATCGACTATGTCTTTCTTACAAGATTTCTACTTACTTTCGTTTTATTATTATACTAAAAGTTTTTGTTCGAAAGAATTATGAAATCATAACATTTATCTTTCAATTACATGCAAATTAATTAAATCACAAAAAATATTATTAAAAAAAATTAAATTTATTTTTTGCTTCCACTAAAATGAAACACTTTATATGTTCATATTTTTTAAAATCCAAACTTGAACTAACTGTTCTTTATTTAATGTTCTAACTTTTATATATTTTACAAAAGTGTTAACTTAAAATAATTTGTTAGAGTACTAAAAATAAAGAGTAAAGTAAGCTTAAAGTATTAACGAGCTTAAAGTATTTTGTGAGAATAATTAAAGCTAGAACGGATTTGAAAATAAAGAGTAAGCTTAAATATTAAGAGAAATAATTGTATAAAAATAAAGAGTAATAATTATTGTGGGAATCAATTTTATTGAGAATTTTATTTACTTTAGTAAAAGTGTTGATGTCAGCATACACATTTGCCGTGTGCAACGATTTCCTGAGTTCCATGGAAATCGTCTGTTGCAGGTGTCACACTTTGCAATAGTGGATTTGTGGGAATGAAGATAATGCAATTTTGTATGATAGCTGATTTTGCAAAATTCGTGGGAATGATAAAAGTACAATTTTTGTACGATAGCGGAAATTGGTTTGTGAAATCTGTGGGAACATTTGAAATAACATTTCTTGTATTCCACGAATTATATGAAGGTTGCTATTTTATTCAGCGCATGTAGAATGGGTTGCGCGTGCGACTTAGGAATTTTTTATATTAAGGGATGGTATGCCATATCTTAACTTGCATAACAAGTGAACTTACAAAAGACTACTGCTACGAAGAAAGAAAAGAACCTATGGACTGATATGTTTTATGACATAATCGTGATAAAATGTATTCAACAATCCAGGTTTAATAATTGCATGATAAAATCAAAAGATTATTCACAGATCTGTAAAGAACTTCAAATTAATGACAGTTTAGCAAAAGCCAATAATAAGCAAAGACGAAAAATGAAATAAGAAAAGTAAGAAAATTATAGTCGGTCTAAACCGACTATACGATACCCTATACCATGGTTTAGAGACCCTATCTCTTCGGTCCAACTAATTGGATATAGAAAATAAGCATAAACCAAATTTGAGTGGCTTTGTTATTAATTTTTTCGGCTGCAGATATGAAAAAGTTCATATCGGGTGCTATATTTATATGGGAACTAAGTCGAAAAATGGACCGATCCTGACCATATTTGGTAAAGTCACTTATATTTTGAAAAAAATATATACAAACCAAATTTGGAAAAAAGTTGTGCAATATTTTTGTTTTTTGATAGATTTAAGTAAAGATCGGGAAGCAGTTCTATATGGCGCCCATGACTAAGAATTGTCCTGTAGGAATTATTTTTGAACTAGTGATTAATGGGTATAATAAACATATACAAACCCAATTTGACTGAGATCTATATGATAATTTCGATCTTATGGCAATTTATGTCAATTTCATAGGGGTCATTTGTACGGGGACTAGGTCTGAACATGGACCAAATTTTACCAATTTTAATAGCGTTCATCCTATGGCCGATAAAAGCTTATATATCAAATTGCATCAAAATATAATCTTATTTGCGACCTGTAGTTTGATGACAAGGTTTACACGGACACACAGACGGACGGACGGACGGACATCGCTAAATCGACTCAGAAACTGATTCTGAGTCGATCGGTGTAATAAAAGATGAGTCTAGGTCAAATATTTTGGTAGTTACAAACAGCAGCACAAAGTCATTATACCCAAACCACATAGTGGTATAGGGTATAAAAACGTATTAGTAATAAAAAATATATCAAACATCAGTCATACGTTCAGAGTTCTGGTATATGCATTCCGCCAATTTGTATTTCTAATTGCGTACTCGTACGTACGTACTTATTGTAACTAGCAGATTCCAGCCCTCGAAATTCGAGTGCAAATTCTAGGAAATTTTATTTAATCATAAAATAAAGACCCTAAGGTATGCTAATCCATTATAGCCAATTCACAAATCAACACAAAACACAAACTCATTTTTATTACAAACACATTAACAAATTTAATAAACACACACATAGCATTGTATAATTTTATGTATGTGTTAGTAGCAACTTTAATGCAATTTACTTATAACAAAGGAAAAAATTTAAAAACCTGTAAATATTCAAAAAGGCTCAAAAGAAATACCTTTCAAATTACATACGTTGGGTCACAATCGGGATAAAACGGTAAAACGAAACATCATTCACAAGAAATCGCCTAGCCTATTAATATTATAGATTTTGCTTTTTGTAATGTTGTTTCATAAATAATCGTAGGTTTTTCGTAATTTTTATCGTGTTGGTCATTCCTTTTGTATTCGTTGATGAGCTAAAGAGCCACTTTTCGTAGATAATCGTTTTTCAAAAGTATATCTAAAATCCTTTTTCTATTTTCATTGTCGAATATAGTTTCGCTGACATCCATAACGTGCGCTACGAAATTCTTTACTGTATTGATCTTCATGATGTGTTGGTATTGAGAATGATAGTTTATTATCCTTCCAGACACCGTCGGTTTTTGGTAACAATTTGTTCTTCTTTCATTGTTGTGTTTCATGATTATCCACGAAAAATGGCTCTTCAGCTTCAGCTTCAGCTTCAACTTCGATAAAAAATAAAATAAAATAACAATTTTAGAAATCGACCTGAAGCCTGTTTTTAATTCAGCCCTTTTGAAACTAAAATATATACATACATATACATAGGAAATACTTACGCGATTGTTGCAAAATAATGAAAGGTAATTGCCAGCTTTTCCTTACCAAAATTGCTTCTCTCATCACAACGTCTTTCTTCAATAAAAATGGCGTAACTAATTTTAAATTATGTTTATAACTATCATTGAAGATGTTGAAATAATTTTCAAAAGCATTCTTTTCTTTATAAAAAACTAGATGTAACCCTGTGTGCTTCGCTACACCCTCCCCTTCCCTCCCTCCACCGAATCGTTATGAAAGGGCTCACGCAAAGTCCCAAGGCTCTCACTAATACAGTAATTCAGATATATCACATTTAATATTAAGTTTGTGTGGGGATGCCACGCGCATTTGTCCAATCCCGCCCATTTTCTTGTCTGACTACTCACGTTAATAATAGATGACCTGAGACAAATTTACAAAGCTTTCTCTATCATAGTACTTAATATATATGATATTAAAAATTTACTTTGTATGAGAAATACCACCCCACTGAAAATAGTTAAAAAATGGACAGCCTGTAGCACTCCCATATCCGCAGTAAGACTCAGTGAAAATTTCAGGAAGATCAGATGATTAGTTACGGAGATTACCTCCTACAAACAAACAAACACATAGATATTACCTCTACATTGTGTTAGTATAGATTATTAGTATAAACTTTTTATTTCAATGCTGATATACAATGTTTTCTGTTTTTTCATTCGGTACAACAATTATCAGATTTTTTGGCGTTCCTACCCTGTAGCGAATTACATGTAGCTGCCCATGAGAAGAAGATGAATTATCCATATTAGATCTGGCAACACTTGACTATTGGCCTTGAACTTAGAATATCATTTGGCAATTTTTCTTCTTAGCGATTTTCGATTTTGCCCATTTTTGATTTTGAAGATTTTTTTCTTGGCGATTTTTATTTTTCGCGATTTTCGGCGATATATATTCCATGACAAACCACATTGATAACTAATACACTTGTTAAAAGACTGTCGCTTTCGTAGTACTTCATACATTTTGTATAGGAGGTGACACGCCCACTAATCCCATCCCACCCAATTTTTATTGGATGGACTCACTGCTTCGATCACGCCTATTTTTTTGTTCTTGTTAGTACACCAGTTATATGATATCATGTGCCACGCCCACTGCTCCGCTCATGCCCATTTTTTGTCTAACTAATCACATGAATAACTTATGGGCTCACACAAAGTTCCAAAACTCTCACTATTACAGTACTCCAGATATATGGCATTTTATATTTACTTTGGATGGCAGGTGCCACGCCTATTGGTCCGATACTGCCCATTTTTTGTCCGACTAGTCACATTAATAATAGGTGGCATCAGACAAATTTGAAAAGCTCTCTCTTTCACAGTACTCGAGATATATAATATTGAACTATTACTTGTATGGAAGGTAGCACAACCACTTATCCGATCCCGCCCATTTCTGGCGTAGCTACTAATATTAACAATAGGTGACCTCACACAAATTTTCAAAGCTCTCCTTATCATAGTACTTAATATATATGATATTAAAATTTACTTTGTGTGGGAGGTGTCACGCCCACTAAAAACATTTTAAAAAATATAGCCTATATCACTTCCTCTATCCGCAGTAAGACTCTGTGAAAATTTCAGGAAGATCAGTTGGGTAGTTAGGAGATTACCTCCTACAAACAAACAAACAAACAATCAAACAAACACACATTGCCTCTTTATTATATTAAGTATAGAAAATTGTGTCCTTTAAACCTTTTCTTTACAAGTTTTTCTTAAACAAAAAAGCAAGCAAAATAGCTAAACAGGTTTTCTTTTGGTTTTCTCCGACGCACAGTGGACCATATTTTGAGAAGGCGGCCAAAAATCATTTTTTTTTTTGTTACCGATTTTAAAGTTAAGTTATTCATTTGAAAGTAATAATAGTTAACCTCGGGAGCCAAAAAATTCGACTCTATCTCAACTATATCACAGCGAACAGGGTCTTCGAAAATGGGCTTTCTCATTATTTTACTAAAATCAAAAATTTCTTTGTAAATTTTTAATTTGAATGACTGTAACTTTTTTGATTTAAAAGATTTTGGAGTGGAATAAATTTTGTATAATTTTGTGGCTTCCATACTATTAATGTTAAAAATGCGAAGTCATTGAGTCATTCCGAAATTTAAAAAAAAAAATTTTTTAAAAAGGTCAAAATTTTCCGAAAATCTCCTCCTTAATAGAGCATAACTCCTGCCAGTCAAAAGCAGTCAGAAAAAATCTTGCACTATTCTATAGTCCGAACCTTCCCCTATGCTCCAATACCACATTATGTACCCTCCACTTTCCGCCCGTGTGCACCAGAACAATTTTTCTGACCCAAGGTTAGATATTTTCTGCAAAATTTATGAATACAAAAGTTGTCCACTATGTGGTTACGATATATTAAGTTTGAGGTGATGTTTGTAACTGCCCAAAATATTGGACCTTTATCCATCTTTTATTATACGGATCGACTCAAAAACACTTTCTGAGTCGATTAAACGATGTCCGTCCGTCCGTCTGAGTGTTATGAATACAAAAATTGGTCGTACCGGTGCACTGCGGTGTATTTTTTTCCGTGTCGGTAGAGTTGTCAGGAGTTGTTATATACTTATAAAAAAGGGTTGAGATATAATGCGCTTAATTGTTACAGGTACATTTACATAGGTATCTTTCAAAAACATTAATAGTCTGAATTAGAGTTATATAGTTTAAATGCCTGACAAAATGGGAAACAATTTAAATAACAGGTAAATGGTAAAAAAAAAACTATTGCGACATAGCCATTTAAGATATGAGCAGGTATGCTTCACCTTTTAAAAGGGGTTAGGGTGTGGGTTTTTTATGCTTCTAAAAATGGTAATAAAAGGTAAAAATTTTTATTTTACATAATTGCAAGAAAGAGTATTTATAATAATGTTTCCACAATTATTATTCATTACAATTTGTGCAATGGCTAAGTACTATTACAGAGATCTGGCAGATATTTATTTTCAACGAAATGATGTAGACGATGTAATTTTGCACATAGTGAGCAACGAATTCTTTAAGAATTGTAACCTAGAAGACATTGAAATGTACAAAGGAAAAATTACTCATTTTGCATCGAATTTGAAAAGACGGTACATTGAATGCTCTCATAGCAAGGCAAAGATGTAGAAACGTTACCAAGACTGGTTAATAAGGGAACTTATTTTTGAGAGTGCATCTACAACTGCCAACGAAAGTGGAAGAAAGGGTCGACCAGCAAAACCAATTGACGGATGTAGTGAAAGATCTCAAAGGCGCAAGCTGGAGAAAATCAATGAAGAAATTTCTCAAAGAATTATTAAGGATTCATTTTTGCACCAAATTCAACCAACCCAAAATAAAAAAAATAAAATTGAAATAATTGAAAAAATAGTAGAAGCGAGCCCAAGGCTCACAAAGAGGATTTTGCAAAGCATTCCTACACCAATTGAAGATAAGAAATTTACGAAGGAAGAAGCGTTCGCCCTATTTTTGGATTTGAAATTGACCAAAAACCATTATAAGGAATTGCGGAGGCGAACCAATGAAAAGAATTGTGGGATTTTTTCAGAGTATCGAGATTTAGTTTCTGCCAAAAATGCTTACCTTCACAATCTGCTATTAGTGTCACTTCAACATCAGCAGAAATAAAATTGCAAGATCTCCTTGAACATACTGCAGAACGATTGCTAAATACGCTTGATACTGATCATTTAAAAAAAATTGCTAATGGCAGCATTACTTTAAATTCTAAATGGGGATGTGATGGATCCTCTGGTCAGAAACAATACAAGCAATTTAATGAAGAAAATTCATCAGATGCTAATTTATTTATGGTATCTTTCGTTCCATTGCGCTTAACAAAAAGGTATAGCATCCTAGAGCCGTCAACTAGTAGAGCAACAGAAATTGATATATGGAAAAATGAAATTCCTTCTTCAACAAAGTATTGCAGACCAATAAAATTTGCATTCAAAAAGGAAACCAAAGATGTCATAACTGAAGAAGTTCACAAAATAAAAGATCAAATTAAGGAACTTCAACCAGTAATATTTAAATTTGATGACCAAGACATTGAAGTACATTTTAAAATGTGTCTCACAATGATTGATGGAAAAGTTGCACAAGCTTTAACTGGAACAAAATCAACGTCAAGCTGCATTATAAGCTAAAAGACATCAAGTCAATTAAGCCAACCCCCACCAAAAGACGATAGTTTTAAGGAAGCCTACGAATTTGGAATGTCCCCTCTTCATGCTAGAATACGTTTCATGGAGCATATTCTTAAATTGGGTTACGATTTGGAATTTGGTCCGTTAGGCGAAACAGTGAGAAAAAACAAAGAAAATGAAGAAAAAAGAAAGCAAAAAAAAAAACAAATTCAACAAAAATATCTACAGCTAGGCCTCATAATCGACCAACCAAAACAAGGGGAAGGAAACACAAATGATGGAAATACTGCAAGGAGATTTTTTTCCGATCCGGAAACTGCAGCATCTATCACAGGTGTAGATCATGAATTAATAAGACGATTCAAAATCATATTACAAGTTGTAGCATGCAGTGTGATGACGAAAGTCAACAAAGGGGTTTCGTTTTCGCTCACACAAATTCGATATCGCCCAAGAAGGTCTTCTTTTTTTTATTATTTTTTTTTTTAATAATATGTTGTAATTTTAAGTAACAGTTATCATATAATCAGTACGAAGTAAATCGTTTTTTTTTTTAAGTGAATTTTTTTTTTAACATTAAAAATACACAAGAATACATGCGCTATTTTTTTCCCATTGTTAGTATAAAAAAAAAATGTCAAACCGCCTAACATAAGGGACATTGTTTTTGTAGAAAAGAATTTAATATTTTACCGTTGGTTACTATACCTCCAACATATTTACTTATTTAATTGCATATCTCTCACACATCATACCCACCACACTCTCACACCTACATACCTACCACACTCTCTCATTTTATGTATTAAACACAACTGACAATTTGTATATATTAAGGGGGACAGTAGACAAAAAAGAGTTAGTTAGCGAGTAGCCGTCGAGACGATCGTAGCAAGTAGCAAGGTAAGTTCTGGTGGATAATAGTGGAGTGCTGTTCAAGGTCTCCATATTAAGTGAATAAATAAAAATAATAATAAATTATTTATGAAAGTGTTTTGGAAGTGCTGTACTTGGTCTTCCATTGCTTGATTATAACGGAGTGCTGTTCAAGGTCTCCCTATAAAATCGCAACACTTGAATAAACAATAAATAATAATAATAAATTATTTATGAAAGTGTTTTGGAAGTGCTGTACTTGGTCTTCCATTGCGTGATTATAACGGAGTGCTGTTCAAGGTCTCCCTATAAAATCGCAACACTTGAATAAACAATAAATAATAATAATAAATTATTTATGAAAGTGTTTTGGAAGTGCTGTACTTGGTCTTCCATAACGTGATTATAACGGAGTGCTGTTCAAGGTCTCCCTAGAAAAACCCAACACTTGAATAAATAACAAATAACAATAATAAATTATTTATGAAAGTGTTTTGGAAGTGATGTACTTGGTCTTCCATAGCGTGATTATAACGGAGTGTTTTCAAGTCTCCCTATTAAGCCGCAACACTTAAGTAAATACAAAATAACAATATAAATTATTCTCTGCATGTGTTTTGTTTTTTTTTCGGAAGTGCTGTTCCAGGTCTTCCATCGGGTCACGGTAGTGCTGTTCCAGGTCTACCAGTAAGTTATTTTTATATGATTAAACGGTAGTGCTGTTCCGGGTCTACCAGTAACTTTATTTTTTTTTTTTCACTAGATAACTAAAGGGAGTGCTGTTCCAAGTCTCCCTATTAGACGTTGGTTCGGCGTATCACGGTAGTGCCTTTCCAGGTCTACCAGTAAGTTATTTTTTTTATATGACTAAACGGTAGTGCTGTTCCGGATCTACCAGTAACTTTATTTCTTCACTAGATAACTAAAGGGAGTGCTGTTCCAGGTCTCCCTATTAGACATTGGTTCGGAGTATCACGGTAGTGCTGTTCCAGGTCTACCAATAATTGAAGGGAGTGCTGTTCCAGGTCTCCATCGGGTTATGGTAGTGCTGTCCTAGGTCTACCAGCGCGAAGTATAGAGAGTGCTGTCTCAGGGCCCCTATATGGTTGGAAGTGCTGCTCCAGGTCCACCCGTTTTTTCCTTTATATTCTTATTACTTTTCCCGAGATATATTTTTTTATATAATTAAACAAATTAGAATTAGCATCCTCTATTTCTCTTCTCTTAAATAAAAATTGTAATACCACAATAAATACAGGTGTTTTCCTTTGCTCTCTGTCACCGTAAGTATAAATTTCTGTGACGAACCCTACCCCGCGAGTTATACCGCAGCAACCAGAGGAAACTCGTCGTTACAGCAGCAGAAAGATAAATGCAAAAAAATTTGGAGAGTATGCCAATAAAACAGCTATACTTTATAATGAAAAATACTCTTGCAGATATATACCATCCACAGTTCATAAAATTTTGTACCATGGGGAACAAATAATTCAAAACAATATGCTACCAAGATAGGAGATCCATCTGAAGAAGCGCAAGAAAAAAGGAACAAAGACTACAGATTCCTTCGCGAGCACAACACAAGGAAAATGTCCAGATGTTGTACTAATGAAGACCACTATCACTATTTTGTTGTTCACTTCAGATCCATATATGTCCAACATTCGTCAAAAATGGAAAACTACCTCTATTGAATTAGACGAAGAATCTAAACAACTTCTAGAAGATGAAAATCAAGGCTATTTAGAAGAAATTTTTACTAAAATTGGTTGATTTAAAGTGCTTTTTCATTACACTAACAATAAGTTACACTTTTTTTTATATAGTTAAAAAATTTTCTTGATTTAAAAATTTATATATTTTGTAAATTTACAATAAAAATTGCTATATTTCATAAATTTACCATAAAAATTGACATAGAAATATTTAAAAAGACAATAAAAAAAAATTTAACTAAAGCAAAAACATACGAGTTTTTCATTGAAACTTCTCTATCTTGAACCAATATAAGGTAACTTTTACGTTCGCTGCTTAATAAATTATATTTTAACTCGGGATCTTTCAAAAAAAAAAACAACCTTTGGCCCTTGTGCACATTAGGACTAAAAAGTTGACGGGGCCAAAGTTTGGCATTTTCTGAAAAAAATAACTTAAAAAATTGTTAAAAAGTATTAGTTGTAAAATTAACTGAAAAAATAAGACATTATATTAAAAAAAAAACCTTTTTTTACCTTTTAACACTTCACTTTTGTACTAATATTCAACTACAAATGAAAATGTATTTTAAACCCTCCGTAACTTTTTTTATTTTCGGTCGAGAATTACGTTTTATAACAAAACTTAAAGGCTAAAGGCTCACCTACCAAACAAAAAAACCGCATATCAAAATTCCAATCCAACCAAAAGTTATAGATTTTTGACCGCCTTCTCGTCAAATGGTCCACTGTGCGACGTTCTTTATGATATGTGTTCTGATATGATATGTATTGAACGTGTAGCATACGCACGTTAAAATGGATTGCGATCCAAATATCACCATATATATCAAATTTTGTCAACACTAAAAGACCAAAAACGCTTGATTTCAAATTTTAATTGATATAATTATATAACGTTTAAAATTAATAAGATAATTGACAAGAATTTTGGGTATTTACGTGATTTTTTTAATTGAACGCAATGAGCGAAATGTAAACACATGCAAAAACATATTTGCTTATTTATTAACGACGCATACACATTTCTTCTTGTTGTTGTTTTTTCACATGTACAACAAGTAAAAATAAATGAGTATGTATCGCTGATACATATCTACGTATATATATATATATGCAATTTTATCGGAGTATCTTTACATTTTCGCACGTCATTCCTCACCTATTTGATCTGGGGCCACTAAATTGAATGCCAAATTGCTGCAGATTATGGTGAATATTTTAAGTTATTCGACCCATTGCGGACATGAGACTGGTTTCAACAGACAGCAAGACGGACATCAATACATTGACTTCTCTTTTTATAAGCATCAAGGGTTTATAGGGGTTTCGGAACTTATTTTGATAAGTTACAAATGTATTGACATTTGACTATTTTTATAAGCAAAAGAAAACAAATTATTAAAGCATGACATTACAGAAACCACCACCAACAAAAAAGAAAAAAAAATAAATAAAAAATATCTAAAAACACCTGCAGTTTTTTGAATTTAGATTTTTAACGGTTAATTTAAAATTTTTATATAGTCAAAACGTCATCAGAGGAACACGGAATGAGACATTGAAGTCGGTTTAGGTATATTCTGTTGCATAAGTCGTGCCTCTCTTACTATTCTCCTTTAACACTTACTATATATCCTTTTGTTGGCAAAATATTACTCTGCAGATTATATTAACATCACATATAGACTCGTTCATATATTCAGGTGACATATTAAAATTTGTTTACGCTTATTTTCTATGTCCAGTTATTGCCTGAGAGTCTGCATTCGACTGCGATCTAGTACAAACGTACAACAATTCTTAGCTCCCTAAAGTGTAGTGTTAAATAAAAACAAAAAATAAATAAATAAAAATTTCACAAGAACAATAACTAAACAAAAAAAAAAAAAAAACTAAAATTCTTTTGAATAATAACAATTTACATTGCTATCATCATGGGTGATAGCAATGGTAGTAGTGAAGACGAAGATTTATGCTGGCAAGTAGTAACTTCTACTAAAGCACTTAAAAGTCGTCGAACTGATTCCCCAAAAATATTTTTAAATAAAAGAAATAATACCAACAACAATCAAAACTTGTTTTCTCAAAACAATGATAGTTCTTTAACTAATAATAATGCACCTGCATTCGAAATAAAAAACAATAACAATATAGCTTACAATGGCATGCAAAAGAATGGCAACAACAACGCTGGTAAATCAACCAATATAAACAACAATGCAAGTACATCTCAACAAACAGCCTTTACAAGCAATAATGTAAGCCATAATAGATTTTCAGCTTTATTTAATAATAATGATGATAATGATGAATCAGATGATGAAGAATCTACAAAAGTGAATTCTCCTAAGCCGCCACCAATAATAATACCAAACGTTGCTGATATTAGTGCAATGATTAAAAGTTTTAATAAAATAATTCCCTCTTCATCCTTTAACTACAAAACTCTAAGAGACAATCAAATAAGGGTTATGATTAAAGACGTTCAACCTTATAGAACACTCGTTTCATTTTTAAACGAGAAAAAAATTATATTCCACACGTACCAATTAAGACAAGAAAGAGCCTATAGAGCCGTTATCAAAAACCTACACCCTTCAACACAAAAAGAAGAAATAAAAAATGCCATTGAAACCTTAGGCCACAAAGTTCGAAATGTTTCTAATATTCATAGTAGAGTCTCGAGGGAACCTCTTCCAATGTTCTGCCTTGATTTAGAGCCAAGCCCAAACAACAAAAATATTTATTCAATAAAAGTTCTTAATAATGCTGTTGTCAACATTGTCCCACAGAAGAAAACGAATGATATTGTTCAATGCCACCGATGCCAAGAATACGGTCATACAAAAACTTACTGCAGAAAACCAGTTAATTGCGTCAAATGTGGATTAGGTCATCTTGCAGTCGACTGCACTAAAGATAAAGATGTACCTCCTCGATGTGTAAATTGTTTACAAAATCATCCAGCTAGCTATAAAGGCTGTGAATTTTATAAGCAACTTTTAAAAAGAAAATTAAAAACCAATATTGCTAATAGGCGTGATTCTATAAGATTTAATTATAATAATGAAGATTTTCCAAATTTTAACAACAATCTGAATAATTCAAATTATAGCCAAAACAATAACAACTTTTCTTACTCTGATGTTTTAAGAAATAACCAACCAACTTCTCAGCATAATTCGTTAGAAAAGCTAGAAAATTTAATTCAAAACCAAATTGAGCTAACAAACAAATTGTTTTCAATGATGACAGTATTAGTAACAAAACTATGCAACTAAATTTGAATATTGCAATATGGAATGCAAATGGGCTTTCCAACCACGTACAAGAACTTGAGATATTTCTAAAATTGCATTATATCGATATCTTTTTTTAAAATAAGAGGTTATGAATTAATAACAGCCAACCATCCAGATGATAGAGCTCATGCTGGAGCTGCAATATTGATAAAATCAACAATAAAATTTGAAATCTTAGATGAAATAAGAGAACCATATCTACAAGCTGCCTGTATTAAGGTTAAATGTGACTCACACAGTATATCTTTTTCTGCTATCTATTTCCCTCCCAGATACTCAGTAAAATGTGAACAATTTCATAATTTTTTCAATAGATTGGGGTCAAGATTTTTCACTGCAGGAGACTTCAATGCTAAACATCCTTGGTGGGGATCTAGATTAGTTAATCCCAAGGGAAGCGAGCTCTACAAGTGCATAGTAAATAATCATTACTCAGTGCTGTCAACAGGCAACCCAACATACTGGCCAACGGATCCAAGAAAAATACCAGATCTGCTAGATTTTGCAGTTTACTCTGGAATTTCTAGTCAATTGTTAAATATAACTGATGTTGATGATTTAAGCTCGGACCACACACCCCTTATAGCTTGTTTCAACACATTTTTACAGTCAAAATCACAACAACACAAAATTATTACTGCCAAAACGGATATTAAATCTTTTGAAAGTTGGATTGAAAGAAATGTGAACTTAAATATTGATATAACTGCCCCAACAGATTTAGATGATGCTGTTGAAACATTCAATCATTTAATTCACGAAGCCGGTTTTCTATCAACTCCAAATAAAACATTACAATGTACACAAAACCAAATTTGTATATCTTCTGAAATTAGACAAATGATCAGAAATTAAAGAAGGCTAAGAAAAGTTTGGCAAAATAGTAGAAATCCAAATGACAAGCGTATCTTTAATAAAGCTGCGAAAGATCTTAAAATAACACTCCATGGTATGAAAAATGAGATGCTACAAAACTTTTTTAGAAATCTAAATCCGGGCAATATTAGAAGCGATGAATTCAGCTTGTGGAAGGCAACAAGGCATATAAAAAGACCCACAAAGAGAAATGTACCTATAAAAGATGTTAACGATGTATGGTGTAAAACAAACAAATCTAAGGCTGATGCATTTGCTTTTCATCTTCAAACGACATTCCAGCCCTATTCCAATTATAACAATAATGTTGCAGAAATTCTCGAGTAATTAGATAGTCCATGTCCAATGGATTGGCCCATAAAACATATTTCTCTTCCTGAAGTAAAAGAAGAAATAAATAAACTTAATTGCAAAAAATCACCTAGTTATGATAGCATAGATGGAAAAGTAGTTAAATACCTGCCTAAGAGGGGCATACTATTTCTCACATTGTCGTACAACTCGATATTGAGATTAAATTACTTTCTCTCACAATGGAAATGCGCAGAGATTGTAATGGTAAATAAACCAAACAAACCAGAAAATATTGTTACATCCTATAGACCAATCAGTTTACTGGTTGTATTCTCCAAAATATTTGAACGAATATTATTGAAAAGATTATTACCAGTTCTGGAAAAATTTAATATCATTCCTGAATACCAATTTGGTTTGAGATACAAGCATGGCACTCCTGAGCAATGCCATCGTATCGTTGACTTTATAAGAAACACATTGGAAACTAAGAAATTTTGTTCAGGAGTATTTTTGGATGTACAACAAGCCTTCGATAAAGTTTGGCACGTTGGGTTATACTACAAATTAAAAAAACTGCTTCCAACTCCTTATTATTTACTCCTAAAGTCATATTTATCTGACAGATACTTTAATGTTAAAGTTGATGGTGAACACTCACAATTCTATGACATCAAGGCAGGTGTACCACAGGGCAGCGTTTTAGGACCAATTCTCTACACTGTATTTACATCAGATATGCCAATAACAGAAAACGTACTAGTTGCAACATATGCATCTAATTTAGTGCAAAGGGAACTGAATGATATTGAAGCTTGGTTAAACAAATGGAACATTAAAGTCAATACTGCAAAATCTTTACACATTACTTTCTCGTTACGACATGGCAACTGCGGCAATGTATATATGAACAATATACAAATTCCTCAAAGTAACTGTGTTAAATATCTAGTAATACACATTGATAGAAGACTGACGTGGAAAACGCATATAAAAGCAAAAAAAAACAGCAACTAAATATTAAAACGAAACGACTATTCTGGCTTTTTGGTCCAAAATCACAGCTAAGTTTAGAAAACAAAGTTTTAATTTATAAAACTATTTTGAAACCGATCTGGACATACGGGATACAACTATGGGGAACAGCCAGCAATTCGAACATTGAAATATTACAAAGATATCAGTCAAAAACTCTTAGGTCAATTTTAAACGCTCCATGGTTTGTATCAAATAAATCGATTCATGAAGATCTCTTTATTCCAAAGATTATAGAAGAAATCAGAAGATTTAGTGAAAACTATTTAGGAAGGTTAAGCAACCATATCAACCCATTAGCAATATTTCTACTGGATGACACAGAAGAAATAAGAAGGTTTAAAAGGTTCCATATCCTGGATTTACCATATCGGAGCTAATTCTCATGCACCTTTAAATTAAAAAAATAAATAAATAAATTAATTGCATGTAAATATTGTAATGTAAATATTGAATTCTAAATATTGTATTGTAAATGTTGTATTAAACTTATACCTCCCTTTGGATTTTTGTTATTATTGTTGTTCTCAATCGAGTTCAATAATTACTGTTATTTACTTCTAATGTTATAAAATTTGCTTAATATCCTTAAATGGATAGATTGTAAATAAATAAATTAATAAAAAAAAAAAAAAAAAAAGTTATTGCCTGAGAAAAGTTTGATAGGAGACCATCTCTCGCAATGAATAGTATAGAGTATAGTATAGTCGAACTAGATCGGCTATAATTTTCTTACTTGTTTGATTTTTTTTCTCTGAGCCGTTTTTGAGTTCTTTCGAGTTTTTAAACCAATCCGTCTCTTGCATACTTGAACCATGCTGATATTCGTTCCGTATTTTTTGCCACATCTTTGGTTGACATACCCTTGCTTTTGGTAAAAACTTGAGAAAATTTCTATTCTTACTTCTTACCAAGCAGTTTATATTTCTTGATTGTTTCTTGCTTCCTCAGCTGGTCGGCTTGATTTTGCCTTCCAATTGTCAGCAATCATCGTTGCTTAGGAAGTTCTTGAATATTGCGCTGTAAAATTTGAATATTTTTTCCAATAATTTGGCCCATAACCTACTTTTACGAATCTGAACCAAAAACTCCTTAGTCTAGACTTTTGATTGAACTTATATCAACACAAATAGAACCTGCTGAAATGAATAACAACTTGTTTCTTTTTATTAAAAGCTACTAAATTACTAAATTTCTCTTTAAAATAAAATAAAAATAAAATAAAATAAAAATAAGCAACAAAGTTATACAACTACATAAACTGTAAAAAACTTCTGAACCATTGACTAACATTAATCGAGGTCAATTGCATAAATAATATTTTTCCGAATAAAAAAGGCCTTAAGATGACATTTGTGTTGATAAAAAAAGTTTAAGCAAATAAAAAAAACACAAACTGAACTTAAAGAAAATTCATATGCTTATAATAAAAAAAAGAAAAAAATGTATTAATATTTAACAAAGAAATATTATATTTAAAATAGAGATTTAAACATTTGTGTAGCTGCACTAACAATATGATAAATTATACATTGCCATAAAACTAAAGTATACACAAATAAATGAAAAGAGACAACAAGATTTGAAGCCATAAACTTTCAATAACACACATTTGTTTCGAAGTCAAAATATTTGGTTTTAGCATATGGGTCTTAACAAAACAATAAAAATAATAAATTATAAAATACTCAAATCCTAGTCAAACTGTATAACTTTATTTTACCAAAAAATATATTTTTTTATTGTTGCGGAACGTGCTTAAAATTGATTATGAATAGACAAAATGGCACCAGACATACTGATGTGAAAGAAGCACCAAGAGCAAGCAAAACCAAAAAAAAAAAAAAGAAAAACAACCAAAAACACTTAAACTGTTTTAGATAATATTTTTTGTTGTTGTTGTTGGCAATATGCAACTCATAACTCGTGTAGTATGAAAACATTCGTAATAACCATATATTGTCACCTAGCACTTGCTCAATACTCAAAAGTACCTCACACGCCAACACCATTTTAAGCAAACAGTTTTACACACAGAGTGGATAGAAGTCAGGAGAAACAATAAAAAAAAATTTGTAAAAAATACTATAATCTGAATATGGGGCGAACCACAAAATTTTCCGTCTTGTATTTTTAGACGAAATAAGTATTCATACATTGCTGATCACACTAAAAAGGAATTTAATTTGCCAAACTTCAGTGGATATCTATTAAACCGAAAAACATACGAATACGTAACTTTAATCCCAGATAGAGCATAATCTTACTTTTAATGAAAAGAAGGAATTTTTATTTAATAATTAAGTAGCCGACTAGTGAATGCAAAATAGCATAAAAATAACATTATCGATAATTCTATCATAAAAATGTATATATCGATTTATCGATATCTGTAAACCAAACGATTCAATTGTAATTAGGATTTTTTGTTAAAGTCTCTTTAACTTAATTCAACCCACTGAAAAAAACACTCTTCAAATATATAACACATTACGGCCTTCGCCATTTAGTCGTGACCGCTACAGAAATTCCTTGCTGCTGTAAACGCCCTTTCTGATTCAACACTATTTAGTTTCACGGATCAAAGTAGATCACAATCTTCAAAGTACGTCATCTTCCTTCGAAATTAAATGTTATTTGTCCTGTGAAATGTTTCTTGTATATATAAAAAAAAATCATGTGAGTCCGATCACAAGGGAGATGTGTAAACATCTAATAATTAAAGAAAACATCAACATCATATTTTCCAGTGCATAAAAAATAAGTCGATTACGCTGTTTTCTGAAATTCAGTTGATGTTTTCTGAAATGCAATTGATGTTTTCTGAAATTCAATTGATGTTTTCTGAAATACAATTAATGTTTTCAGCAATTCAAATGATGCTTTATGAAATTCAATTGATGTTTTCTGAAATACAATTAATGTTCTCAGCAATTCAAATAATGCTTTTTGAAATTCAATTGATTTTTCTGAAATTCTATTTATGTTTTCTGAAATTCAAATGATGTTTTCTGAAATACAATTGATGTTTTCTGAAATACAATTGATGTTTTCTGAAATTCTATTGAAGTTTTCTGAAATTCAATTGATATTTTCTGAAACTCTAATTATGTTTTCTGAAATTATGTTGATGTTTTCTGAAATTCTATTTATGATTTCTGAAATTCAAATGATGTTTTCTGAAACTCGAATGATGTTTTCTGAAATTATATTGATGTTTTCTGAAATTCTATTTATGTTTTCTGAAATACAATTGATGTTTTCTGAAATACAATTGATGTTTTCTGAAATTCTATTGATGTTTTTTGAAATTCTATTTATGTTTTCTGAAATCCAAATAATGTTTTATGAACTTATATTGATTGTTTCTGAAATACAATTGATGTTTTCTGCTTTCTGAAATTCAATTGATAATTTCTGAAACTCGAATGATGTTTTCTGAAATTATGTTGATGTTTTCTGAAATTCTATTTATGTTTTTTGAAATTCAAATGATGTTTTCTGAAATTCTATTGATGTTTTCTAAAATTCAATTGATGTTTTCTGAAACTCGAATGATGTTTTCTACAATTATATTGATGTTTTCTGAAATTCTATTTATGTTTTCTGAAATTCAACTGATGTTTTCTGAAATTCTATTGATGTTTTCTGAAATTCAATTGATGTTTTCTGAAAGTCGAATGATGTTTTCTGAAATTATATTGATGTTTTCTGAAATTCTATTTATGTTTTCTGAAATTCAAATGATGTTTTCTGAAATACAATTGATGTTTTTTGAAAGACAATTGGAAAATGTTTAGAAAAGAACATATCATAATTTTTTCACAAATACAATCAAATAAAGTCACACCTATTTACACTTCAGCTCACACCGATGTGTGTATTGTGAAATAGAAATTTACCCCCCCAGCGCGTATAGATGTTTACACATCAAAAACATCAGGAGTGTGAAACTTCTTCTTTGTTTTCAGCGAGATTTCATAGTTTTTATCACAATTGTTTTTTTACAATTGATTTGGTTATTGAAGTTTTATTTATGTGATAAAATGTATCATAATCGTCTTGGTTTGAAGCAAAGCTAAATATATGCAATAGTTGTTCATTCTTCGTTACTTGAAACGTAAAACCAATTACTATTGAGCAGATTTTTCAAAAGCCGTTACGTTGGAACAATGCATGCATTATTAATTATACAGTAGTCTCAGCACTTTATTCGATTGAATTGAAATAGTCACCACGTTTTGTGATTAATACAATAAAAATAAATAAGATAAATGTCTTGTTCTACATTTAAGATGAAGTTCTAAGAGTATCTTCAAGAAATCGGTAAAATCCGCAAAAACTGCAATAATTTAAATAATATCGATTTTTAAGGAAAAATCTGTAAATCTCTTAATCTCCTCGGAAATCTGTGAAAAGAAATGCAAATAAGTTTATGTGATACATATGTATATACTCGATCTTCTATTTATCGAATTAGTGATAATATTTAATGAATTTATCGATAATTTTAAAATGATATTTTTGTCCGATTAATCAATTTATCGTTTTATTGAATATCGATATTGCCATCAACATACGCTATGAATCGTGTTTGTAATTGGCGGAATTTTAACAACAGGTAAAATTAAAATTTTTGCTTTAGCCGCAAAGCCGTTAACAATTCCCATAAAGAAGATTTCTTTTTCAAATTCCAAAGGATAAAATGTGTTGTAAGCAAGGAAGGATCATTGGATTTATGATCAAATCTTAGAACTTTTAAAATGACCCCCATCTTGGCCAGAACTAAATATTATGGAACATGTCCGGGGGTGGCTGGTGGAAAAGTACATGAGAGCGGCAAGCAATAAAGGAATCCTGGAGCTTGATTTCTTTCGATAACTTGGATTCACTTTACCGGTCTGTGCTTAACGAAATATTTGAAATTATTTCTATTATATGAGAAAATTGACTCTGCAATACCTTATGCCATGATTTTCGATAAATTAGATATAGAAAATAAGAATAAACCAAATTTGAGTGGCAGATTTGCGCCTGCAGATATGGAAAGACTCATATCGGATTATATTTCTCTATGAGGGCCATATTAAATAAAGGAGCGATCATTGCCATATTTAGTGAAATCACTTATTTTACTTAAAAACATATACTAGCCAAGTATTTTTATTTTTTATAGAATTAAGTGAATATCGGAAAGCAGCTTTATATGGGAATTGTGAATAATAATGATCGAAGTCGTGAAAAAGAATTTCAAATTTCAAGAAGCTCTCTCAACTTATAACGTTCAATTAGCACAATAACTGAATCATAATGGCCATGAATAGGGAAAAGATTTTTTTAATTGATTATAGAACTTCAGCAAGGGTTGACGTTTTTCGAGCAAAATCGTACAAAGCGACGAAGCAAAGTTGTTTTAAAAATTGTCACATTTGGAAACTGTTTATCGAAAAACAAAAACATCCACAACGTATTACTGTTCGGTGTGGATTTTGGACTGGACTGCACCAACGAAATTCAGCCACTTTTATGCAAAATGGTCATGGAAAATTTCGACAAATGAGTGCATATGTGCCGGAAAAGTCGTCGAGGCCATTGACTGCATGAGGTATTCCATACAAAAACTTTTTCCAGGGACTTTAAGACTCAACGAAAAATATCAATATAAATAAAAAGGAAGTGTTTCTGTTTAATTCTAATCTTGCTTGAATTTTGAACTTTTTTTATTCACGTAGTAAAACTTTCAAACCGTCTTGCTTTATGGCCTTTTAAGTTTTGGTATTTGACCGAAAACTATGCAAAATAAGACGAAAGCTAGTATAGCTAGTTCCTGAAATAAAAATTTTATTTCGAATATCCTCTATAAAATTTCACAAGAAATTTTTTTGTACATCTACCTTTTTTGTAGATCATTTTAGTATTAAAATATAACAAAAAGAGACGTCAACTTTACCAGGGTTGAACAAAGACTAAAATATGATGTAAAACCTTTTTATATTCTATATATGCCAATTTCAGATTTTACATTAAAATTATATATTTTAAATTTACAAATAAATAATTTCATGTTCGCTTTTTTCCGGATTGAATATCCTCCATAAGGAATTTGAGTAAAATTAACATATTCGCAGAACATTTAATACATGAAACACACTTTTTTTTTTTTTTTTTAAATGACTAAATTGTCCTATGAAAATTTCAGATAGAGGGCTAAAAAAATACTAAAAAAAACTTCTCGTATAATTTTAGAGAGGGCGTCCAAATACAAAATTTATCTCAGAGCAATACTTATTTGGTATTTTCGATCTAAAAATTATCACAACTTACAAAGCCCATAAAACGTGAGTGTACGCACACAACTTCAAACCCAATCGCCCTGCACCCGAATAAACCACCCGCAAAAATAATATTGTATAGTTTTATCAGCAGAAGTTACCACTTGAGGAAAAATCCATGCCAAAGCACATGGGAAACTGTGAGTTTCCGATTTTTCGTCTTCGATTTCAAAGAAATTTACCATATATGTCACATGTTGCAAAGGTTCATAAGTGACAAAATCCTTCAAATTTTCATAAAAGTGTTCTTTTAAACAGTACAAGACGAAATTCATTTTGGTCTCATTTTATAAGTAACATATAAGCAAATTATACTCTGCCTAGATTTTATATTTTTACTATATAATTCTTAATAAAAAATAATTATGTGAGTATAATTTCAACATTCAATTTTTAATTTTTTTAGTTTCTACGCAAATTCCCATTTGCTTTATCTCACTTTAGACAGAATCAGAAGATGCAATAAATTCAAAACTTTGTTTGGGAATGAGTTTTTACATTGAAGTTTTTATCGTTATGAATGATATGAGTACCACACACACACACACACAGGAGTTTTCGAAGTTATTAGAAGTTTTTTTTTTTTTTTGTATTTCTTCAAATCGTTTCGATGACACGTGTGCACTTCAATTTTAAGCACAAGTCCGCCCATAGCTGTTTGTTAATTAACTAAATGTCATTGAAAAGCAGGCGCGTGCTTTAGTTCACAAATGATTTTAAAGGGAAATGACAAAAAAAAAAGTTTAAGAAAATCTTTAAAGAAAGAAATTATTCTTTTAGAATATAAAATTTAAGCTTCATTTAAAGGGAGAAACTAAAAAAAAAATCTATATCGATCTCAACTTTAAAAAAGTTAAAACAAAGTAAAACAGATTCATTTTGTACCGTATTTCAATGAGCTTAGTTAGCGAAATTCAGGTAAATTACGATTAAAATTTGTTTTGATTTAACAGTGGATATTTTATAATAATAGAAAATTGTAGATGTTAGAACAATTCGAACAAAAGATGCGTAAAATGTCCTTTCAAATTTTCATCCTTGCATATCTTTGAAGATTTCCAATTAAAAAATCGTGTAAATATATACATATATTGCTGGCTATAACGTATAATTACATCACAGTAATACAGGAATTATATTTTTTTACATCACGAACGAAACTATATATTAGAAACTAAAGACCATATGTAGTAAAGCTACATACACAATTTTTAATGTCCAACTTTTGTTTCCTTTCAAAAGGACTGTATGCCTTAAGGGATATGTGGGGAGGCAAAAAAATCGCCCATTGCTCAGTGAAAATCGTATTGTAGGGATCAAAATAAGAAACTTTGCCGAAGGAACCATACCTCTAAAACGAATTCTGATGTCCCGGAATTTGGGTCGAACTTTGGGTAGGAGCAAATTTTGAAAAATCCCACTTTGACCCATTTAGAGTGCTCCAATCGAGTCCAAATGTATGACCGACCCCCACTAACTTTGGAGGTCCGACCCACCCATGCCAGTGGCACACCCCCTGGAACTCCCCTGTGGGGTTCCCCATATAAAGATTTCAAAAAATCGCCAGTTTTAGCACTTTTCATGAAAAAATCATTTTGGAGTTTATTTTTCTCTTTAGAAATTTATTTAGTCAGAACATATGTAAATGAAAAAATGAATTTAACTTAGTAATGGAAAAGAAATTAAAAAAATTATTAGAAATTAGCGTTTTTACAACCCTTTTAAAACCAAGGCATCACTGTGATGCTTTTGCATGTCGTAAACTTAGTTGTGTGGGTTTTTATTCAACCCTTTTAAAAAATTAAGGTATCACTGTGACACAATTGCAGGTCGTAAAATTGCTTGCGTGGGTTTTTTAAGCCACCACAAGACACAGCTGCATGTCGTAAACTTACTTGTATAGTTTTTTTTATAGCACCTACTTAAGAAATGAATGTTGTTTTTACAACCCCTTTTATGGGTTTTTCATGGCACCTTCTTAAGAAATGCGCGTTTTTTGCAACCATTTTAACAATTAAGGTATCACTGTAATGCACCGCAACCCATTTAAAAAATGAACATATCACTGTGACACAATTGCAGGTCGTAAAATTGCTTGTGTGGGTTTTTAAGCCACCACAAGACACAGCAGGTAGAATTGAAATTACCATTTCCTTCTTATTACCTCGTCTCGTAGACCATATATAATGCAACAGTTTTTGTGAATCTTAATGCATTCGTTGTGAAGAACTCAAAGTGTGAAATGCTAATTTCAGATAAAAAATATTAAAAAAAAATAATAATAAGTGAAGTGACCATTCCAAATCAAAAAGTTTACAATGAATCCACCATCCTCTACACCGCAAGATGAAGCAACAACAACATCAACAACTATCGAAAACCCAATGAGTCATATACCCAAGCATGATGTTACTGTTTTTGGTGTGTCTACTGATTTGACTGATCTTAATTTACCAACCCATCTGGATATCTTGAGATATTATTTTTACTTAAGCGAACGTGCTAAAACAGAACAAAAAAAGTTTTCCTATAAATTATTCACTATTCAAGTACAAGATAAGTTGATTGGAATTTTGGAAAAACTTGGTATGGAAATAATGTTGAAAAAAAGTGTATGTAATAAATTGAATAGATTGCTTGACAAATATCGAGACCAAATCAAGAGAAGAAACAAAACCCAACAATTTACAGAGTATGTAAAATCTCTGGAAACAATTTTTTATATTGGAACATGTAAATGCGATTTGAAGGCAGCTCCATGTGCATGCGGCTTGGTTCCCGAACGCCTCAAAGAGTTTATGCACGATCAACATAATCAGAGAAGACTAACAATGGATGCATTTGTGATGGAAATTGAAGAGCAAGGAGCAACGTGTTTGTCATCAATGCCAACATACCAAGATCCCGATGATTCAACATACGCACCCCCACCGGTTCAAGAAGATATGGATAGAAACACAAGTTCACAATACACAGACAGATACAATTGTTTTAACTTTGCCTTGGTATGTGACAGATTTGGTGT
Source organism: Cordilura impudica (assembly GCA_963682025.1). NCBI lineage: Eukaryota > Metazoa > Arthropoda > Insecta > Diptera > Scathophagidae > Cordilura > Cordilura impudica. The sequence goes on from OY821518.1 coordinate 108,242,755, forward strand.
GCCTGATAGAGTAGCATCAGCATTGGGAACCGCTCTTTTTCAAGATTTTAAAATTAAAGATAAACATGGGAAACCTCTCATCATGGATAAATCGAAAGTTCGCAGAGAAAAAGAGAAATGCAGATAAGAAGTGCTTCGCAAACGGTTAGATGATACCAATTTGTTAGCGTTTTCATTCGATCGCAGAAAAGATGATACTTTAACGATACCCAGATACCGAAAACCCAATTCTGAATTGATTGGTTACGTAAGACTGGAACATGAAACCGCTGAATACAAAACAACCAAATTAAATGATTTTTTCAACGATAAAAATATATCACTGGATGCATTAATTGGAATATGCACTGACGGTGAACCAACAAACACTGGCCCACACGGTGGAATTATACGACGATTCGAATTGCTGTTAAAAAGACCATTGCATTGGTTCGTTTGCCCTCTACACTTCAACGAACTTCCGTTTCGGCATTTGTTTGAAGCTTTGGATATATCAACCAGCACTGGACTGAGATCGGCAACCGGAAAACTGAAACTTGTCAAATCGAAACTTGTGAAACTCTTCCGGTAAGTTATTGCTATCACTCATTTATTATAATTGTCAACCATTATTAATTATTTTATTATTATATATTTTCAGGTGGTGGACGGCTTCCAGAAAATTGAGTTGCAAAATATGCCCCCTGCTCCAGAAAAAATTGAATTTTCCACCGATTTGAAGTACTTATACGACATGGCCCATGCAATTTCTAGCGGCGTGGTTTCGGTGGATCTGGTGGATCAAACCAGGGAAAATTGTACATTCTCGGTGGCTCACCAACGCCGCTAGATTATTACGATTATATGTGACAACGGAAAATCCAGATGCAAATTTAAGAATTCTGGTTGAATTCATAATTAAATGTTATGTGCCAATGTACTTCAATATCAAGTAGTTCATTGGTTGGTCACGATTTCTAGAACCTCGTTTACGCAAAATTGTCAATCAAGTAATTAAAGATAAATCATATTCTGCGCATTCGGAAAATATCTTGTTATCAATGTTGTTTGATGATAGCAAATAAAAGCGCGACTGTGCTATCAAGAAAATTCTACGCTATCGAACCGATGTTGACGACCCAACGCAACTTAGAGCTTATAAAAAACCAGATATAAACTTTAATTGCACAAGTTACACGGAAATGATCAATATGAATGACATAAATAACGTATTTGAACCACCATTCACGTGAAGCATTCCGTACGATACATTGAAAGAATATTTAAATCAAGATGATCCACCGTTTAATGATCCAAAATTCCATCACACATACAAGGAACGGAACGACATGTTCAATTGCTAGCTAGCGTTTCCAAACGGGTTATACCGGAAAATGTAGAGGCTGTTATGGCGACGAAATTAGAGAGCCGTGCGAAATTGCCCAGACTTGAAAGTAAAAAAGACTTCAAACAATAATTTTTTTAGTTTCTTTTCTATAACTAACTTTAATTATTTTTTTCATTTACATATGTTCTGACTAAATAAATTTCTTAAGAGAAAAAATAGATATTATTATAAATAAATAATAAATATTATTATAAATAAATAATAAATATTATTATAAATAAATAATAAATATTATTATAAATAAATAAATAAAAATAAAGAAAAAAACATAGGCATTTCGCTGATTTTTTCATGTAAAGTGCCAAAACTGGCGATTTTTTGAAATGTTTGTATGGGGAACCCCCCAGGAGAGATCTAGCGGGTGTGCCACTGGCATGCGTGGGTCGGGCCTCTAAAGTTAGTGGGGGTCGGTCATACATTTGGACTCGATTGGAGCACTCTAAATGGGTCAAAGTGGGATTTTTCAAAATTTGCCCCTACCCAAAAGTTCGACCCTAATTCTGGGACATCAGAATTCGTTTTAGACGTATGGTTCCTTCGACAAAGTTTCTTATTTTGATCCCTAGAATACGATTTTCACTGAGCAATGGGCGATTTTCAAAGCGACCCACCGTAATATAGATTTTGATTAAATTTAGTATATAAGCTTCTATCGATCATGAGAAAAACGCTATTGAAATTTGTGCAAATCGGTGCATGTTCAGAGTTGGCCCCAAGCACTCGAAATTCGAGAGCAAGTTCTAGGAAATTTTATTTTTTCCTACAATATTTTTCTTTCAATGTTTTTTAATCTATCTATGTATATAAAAAATGTATGAATATTTAAATAAAATTCACTAAATTGTGAATTTTTAAATAAAATGCATTAAATTTCATTATAAATATTTGTTAAACACGCAGAATATATATAGATGGGTTTGTTAATAAATAGTTTTATAAGAGCATTTAGGTATGCTAATCAGTTTTAGCCAATTCATAATTCAAAACAGCGTTTTTGATATTTATAATAAATACACACACAGCATTGTATAGTTTTAAGCAACTTTACCTGAATATTACTCCAAAAAATGTACCGGATGGTGCACATATGTAAAGAAATACCTTTCAAATGATATAATTTTTGTCAAAATCGCTTGGTAACTGATAGTATTTGATATATACATATGTGTATATTATATGCATTGATCAGTAGTCCAAAAATAAATCAAGTAAGACGGTTTTTATTCATAGTCCCACTTAAAGCTGATTCCCGATTTCCACTTAAAAACCAAAAATATTATATAAATTTTTTTAAGTTGGTTTATATATGTTCTTGAGAAAAATAACTGACCTTACTAAATCGTCCTATTTTTTGACCTAGCCCCCATATGGAAATAACATAAGATATGAAATTTTACATTTTTGTACGACACGAAATTTAGTTTATGTTAATTTTCCATATCAAATTATTGTCTCAGCAAAATTTGATGCAAGACCCTTTCTATATTATAGTCTATTGTATAGTCGGTCTTGACCGACTATAATTGTCTTACTTGTTGTTAATTTTTTCATGATAGTTCGTAAGTTTTTGTAACTGTCATAAATACAGTGTGACTGGCAAAAAATGAAAAGGCTGTTAAGGAATCACCAACGTACTACACAAGCAAATTTGATTCTGAGCTCAAGAAGGTTTAAGAAAGACTTCTGTTTCAGCTACAACGCACAGTGGTGCCATTTGAGTTTTTTCGTTGCAAAAATCATATCTTTTGAACCGAATAACATAATTGAACAGTTTAAACAGCATATGATATATAACTGTTCAGCCTATGAAATGAGATTTGGAAAGGGTGCTACGCTTTGTAGGGGCCTACTTATGGGTTATCAAAGTTAAAATTTGTAGAAAAATCAATTTTATGGTAACTAAAAAAAATTATTTTTACATTTTTAGATTGTTTTTATTTTTTTTTTCTTTAGGGTTTTATGTTTTAAATTATTACCCAACAAATTAAAAAAAAATTACTTCTTTTTTAAATTTATTTTTTCAATTTTCTGTAAAATATTCATCACAATTCGTAAGAGAAGGTATATCTAAAAGACTAATCATTTCTAAACTATAATTATTTTCTAACTCTATTCGTGACTTCACATGCCGCAGGGAAGAAATAAGTGGATCGGAAGATGCTGCCAGCATGTTGAAGAGGTCCTCATTTTGCCTTACCCTTGATGCTTTGAATGTGTTCTGCAATCTATATTTTTTATAAAATTTGTGCTTCTTCAGAAAGCTCTCCAATTGGCAAAGACTGGTACTCAATTATATCTTTGCCATGCGCCAATATTTTATGGATGGTCGGGGTCAACTTCATTTGTGGATACATTTCTGCTAAAAGAGATGCAGTTTTCGATGCATATTCTCCATATTTTGTAGAATTTACATTTTCTTTGCAGTTTAAAACATTCAAGATCGTTCCCAAACTTTTCACGATTTGATTGTCAATTCCAGTGATTCTAGTTACTGCCTCATCGTTTTCAAAAAATCTCCTAGAAGTGTTTCCATCGTTTACCGTATCCGTGCTTGGGACAGTCTACTTTTACTCCAACTTGTTTAAAAAAAGCATCCTGTATTTGCTTCTTTCTGATCTTTTCCTTATCCTTTATTGATGTATTTTCATCGAAGTTTTCCTCCTCTTGTGGTAGGGTATACGCCAGTTTTAGCAAGAACTCCATACACCTTATCCTTGCGTGCAATGGTGACATTCCACATTCGTAATTCTCCTCGTTTGTAGAATCGTTTAAATTACCAAAGTTCTTCTGACTCTTTTTGCAAATCGGGCATGACAATGTTGAGGTTGTTCCTGTCAGTTCGTTTACGACTTTTCCGTCAACCATGGTCAGGTGGAACTCGTAATTGCATTCAATATATTTTCCTTCTCCAATTTGCAGCTTTGTACGCTTAATCTTGCTTATTTGTTCTTCAATGTCCTTCACCGTGGTCCCTATGAGTTCTGCCGATTCCCTTGCAAACTGAAACATTATTGGTCGGCAATAATGCACTGATGACGGACGTGGATTTTTCCAGTGTAGGGAAACATCAGATTTTAGCCGCAAAGGAACAACAGATGCCATAAACATATTTCCGTCCGATATTGTAGCGTCATCGGAAGATATCCTTTGCTTATAAACGCTTTGTCCGGATGATCCATCGCAGCCCCATTTGCTGATCAATGTCAGTTTCTCAGGAAGAATTTTCACCTCATTTTCAGGAAGACTCTCCAACAATCGTTTTGCTGTATGGCCCATGAGATCCTGCAGATTGGCTTTCACAGAGACTTCCGTAAACTCCGTATGCAGTGGTCGTGAATTTATTTTGGCTTGCGTAATATGCTTGTATCCTGGTAAAACGTCAGCCCCTTGTCGCATCAAGGATGCCCGTAGTATCTCATATTTTTCTTTGGAAAGTAGTAAGTCTATAAACAAGGCCAAGGTTTCTTCGGAACCATACTTTTTAACGTGTGCGTTTGTGGGCTTGGGATGCTTCCCTTAATCCTTTTTAGTCGCAGTGGGCTTGCACCAGCAACAGATTTTGTAATCTGCGACCTAACTCTTTCACTATTCTTTGTATATTTAATAGACAGCGCGTCCGATAAATGCTTCGTGGTCAAGTCATTGGTGGCATCGGCAAGTTTCCTCTTTCTTGTGAAAATTGAACACTCCTCAATACTTTTTTTTTGGCCTTCCTTTTGCTCCTCTGGTTGATGTGGTGGGTTTATCTACTGCCAATATATCCAGGATGGTGTGTGCATTAAGCCAGTCCTCGTATTTGGAGTTGAAGTTCTGAATGGTTCGATTAGATTTCACCCATTTTGCCTTAATATTTGCATATATCAGATAAAAATTATTTTTTATAATTGCGCTTCTCTCAATATTTCCGTATAAGCTATCAAGTTCTTCTAAAGCAGCTTCCGTGAAAAACTTTGGTGTGGTTGACCTTCCAAACGGTTCAAATAATTTTAAATTGTTTAACGCCATGGTTTCAGTACTTGCTGCGCCAACTTTCAGTCGCAGACTAATCCAGGCATTATGCTTATTTTGCAATATATAGGCTTATGCTACCATGCCTAAAAATGTACCTGTTCCCTGCATACATATGGATTTAGGCTGAAATATGCAATTTTGATATTATGCTCGTGTCTAAATAAGATTTGTGCCTGCCTAGAGTCAATATTGTTCTTGACCATTTGTACTCCAAAGTAATTTTTAAGTGAGCTGAGTACCTCCGAATTTCAATGAGTAGTTTTTTGTGCATCCTGTGTCTGTAACAGAATATTGGGAGTAGACTTTGGCAGAGGCTCACAGGTAGACAACCGACTTAAAATGCAATTTTCAAACTATTAGATCAAACTACTGTCAGTCAAAACATGTAAGGGGTGCACGCCATACAATTTCTGCAACCATGTCTTTTTAACCTTTTTCACCTCTAGAAGCCAAACGGACACGTACGGGCAGTTAAAACCTTTTGAATTATGTAAGGAAATAATCAAAGAACATGTTTTGCAAATATGGCAAATATAGAAATATACAGATTTTTTTTATTTTCCGTCAAAGTTGAAAAATAGTGAAAAATTATACATTTAATAAATACATCAATCAACACAAACAAAAAATAAGGCGATTCGTTACCTATTTTTCGTGATATTACACCTGAAATCGCAACAAATTGACTAAAAATTGTGTGTTTTTTTGAAAACCGAAAGTCGGTCAACTTTGAACGGTTATATCTTCTAAACTAAAAATCCGATATTATTAAATGTAGCATATTTGAAATCGGTGAAAAGTTTCCTATAACATGGGTTTATTCAAAACTTCGTCGGCGCACATGAAAATTTTGATTTTTGCAACCTCGTTTGCTCTACGGGCGCCACTGTGCAACGGCCACATGCCGAAGAAATTCTTCAAAAATAACTTTATACATTCAATACATGCCATCGAGCTGTGTACTAAGTTACACTCTATATTTTAACTCATACTCTCTGTATGTCTGCCTGTCTGTCGTGGGGCAACCCCATTTCCCCTTATCCAATTGATCTGAACTTGCCCATGGTTTTGTTATGACTACAGATTATTTTTGGGGTAGTCATGCACAGTCACGCATAGTCACGCACCGTCACGGAGTGACCTAAATGTCATTTCCCCTCATCCCATCGAAGTAAAACTTGGTCGAAAGCCTTGCTGTGAAAAAAGATTAACTTTGACATAGTCACGCACAGTCACGCATAGTCACGCACAGTCACGGAGAGTATTAGAACGGATTTCTCCTTCTCCAACCAATCTGAAACTTTGTCGATATACTTGCTGAAGTCACAAAGTGATTTAAAACCCATTTCCCCTTCTCCGATCTATCTGAAACTTGGTAGATAGACTTGCTGTGAAAAAAGATTAACTTTGATATAGTCACGCACAGTCACGCACAGTCACGGAGTGATTCAAACCCCATTTCGCCTCATCCAATCAATCTGAAATTTGGTCCATAGACTTGCTATGACCACAGATTCATTTTAAAACAGTCACGCAATAATGTCACGCACAGTCGCGGAGAGATTCAGATCTCATATGCATAAGGAAAGAAAGAGTTTTAATAAAAACTTTGTTTTTATGTGAGATTATTTTCTATTAGATTCTACCAGAACTCTAAAATTTCTATAATATTAATAGGCTAGGCGATTTCTTGTGACCGATGTTTTGCTCTACCATTTCATCCCGATTTTAACCAGGCGTATATTATTTGAAAGGTATTTCTTTTTAGCCGTTTTGCATATTTACAGATTTTAAAATTAATTCCTTTATTTTGAGTAAATTGCATTTAAAGTTGCTATTAACACATACATAAAATTATACAATGCTATGTTTGTGTTTTTTAAATTTGTTAATGTGTTTGTAATAAAAATGAGTTTGTATTTTGTGTTGATTTGTGAATTGGCTATAATTGATTAGCATACGTTTAGGGTCTTTATTTAATGAAAAAATAGAATTTCCTAGAATTTGCACTCGAATTTCGAGGGCTGAAATCTGCTAATTTAATATATTAAGCTACATAAAAAAGTTTTCAACAAGTTTTGACTCAAAGACAAAACCAAAACCACAACTCCGCACTCTTTCCTATACTTTAATTTTTTTTTTAATATATTATTTTTATTTCAAAATTTACAAGCTCCCGTATAATAAACTACCAGCAAAACAAAATTTTAATATTATGCTTCATCCTCACTCTGTTGCTACATCCTTCCCAACGGTAGTTGTCACATAAATTTTACTCGTACCAACAAACACCAACCAAAAAAGAATTTATAATAAAAATAAACTTCTGACACCCTTAAAATGTTTGTGTACCTAAACTGAGGTTATTCTCACATGCATACAGTCAGTCAGGAGTTGAAGTTGGAGCAACATACATAAATTTAATTTTTGATAAAAGTTTATGTAAAAAAATATATTTAAATTTCCTTTGACATTTGTTTTCGTTTTTTGCTAAAATAACAGATAATTTTCTGTGACTTGGTATGGAAGTGAGATGTGTGTTTAACCTCATTTTGTTAAATATTTTCAACACTGCTTTATTTACATGTTGCCTTATTCGCGACTATTCTTGTTTTCTTACAAAGAAGTTTATGTTTATGTCAGTGTTTTATATACTTTACCCTTGGTAGGGGATTTAAATCATTATATATGGACGATTGTATTCAATAGACAAACTATTTGTTACCCTAATATAAACTCATGGCTTTAATGGAATTCAATACTTGAGCTAATGTGAACTTGAGCGACATTAAGCTAGATTCAGTGATTGTAAAACTCAAATGTCTTAATGAATTATATTTTAACTATTCTCATTTATCCTTAATAATCCTAGTTTATGTCAGAATTATTATCAATGTGAAGTGATTTAAGCTTTATTAAAAGTATTCGGTACGCTGAATCTGAATCTGAACCCAGAATTTCTTCATTGCATTAGGTTTTCTTTAAATTCTAACTTAAATATTCAAAAAGAAAAGACTTTTTGTCATATTAGAATAGAGAAATTCAGAGTTAGGATTTGGATTCATTGCGCTTATGACGTTTAAAAAAGCATACTCTGATCCACCATATTTTATGAGCCTATGTGATTTAAAGTAACAAATATTATTGTGGGGTAAAATAAGTTTGCGCTGATGTTTGTAACTACTAAAAATATTGGAATATTTCTGTAATACTGATCGCCTCAGAATTACTTTCAAAAAAGATTTAGCGATGTCCGTCCGTCCATCCATCAGTCTGTCCATCCGTCTGTCCATCCATCAGCCTGTCCATCCATCCGTCTATCCATCTGTCTATATTTTAAATATTTTAATGAAATTTGGTATATAAGCTCTTGTCGGCCATAGGACGATCTCTATGGAAATTGGTGAAAAGAAGTCTATTTTCAGACCGAGCCGCCATAAAAATAACCCCTAAATTGCCGTAAAATCCAGATTAACACACATAAATAAGTAGACCAAAAACAAACCTGGTTGGACCATTTCTAGACTTAGTTCCCATATGCTGCTTCTCGATATTTTGTTAAATCTACCAAAAAACAAAAATAATTCATAGATCTTTCTCAAATTCGGTTATTATGTGTTTAAGAGTAAAATGAGTATCTTTAATTAATATGGTGATGATGGGATAATTTTTCCGATATGATATTTATCATATATGCAGGGCACAATTTAAAACCAATGGCACTAAAATATCCAATTATGAACTCAGTAAAGCTGTATCGAACACTATTTCTCGAAACTCATTTTGTAGGAATGGTTACCTAGATTTGGATTCTAGGGTAAGACGTTGAACTTGAAAAAAGGCTGTTCTGAATCGTGTCTCAATTGATGCCAAATTTAAAAAAAAAAAACAAGTAAGAAAATTATAGTCGGTCTAGACCGATTATATGATACCCTATACCATGCGTTTAGAGACCCTATCTCATATGCCCAATTAACTGGACATAGAAAATAAGCATAAACCAAATTTGAGTGGGATTTTTATACCCTATACCACTATGTGGTTTGGGTATAATGACTTTGTGCTGCTGTTTGTAACTACCAAAAATATTTGACCTAGACCCATCTTTAATTATACCGATCGAATCAGAATCACTACCTGATTCGATTTAACGATGTCCGTCCGTCCGTCCGTCTGTGTGTCCATGTAAAGCTTGTAATCAAACTGCAGGTCGCAAATATGTATATATTTTGATGAAATTTGGCATGTAAGCTTTTATCGACCATGGAATGACCACTATTGAAATTGGTGAGAATCGGTCCATGTTCAGACCTAGCCCCCATACAAATGACCCCTATGAAATCGACTTAAATTGCCATAAGATCCAAATTATCATATAAATCTTAGTCAAATTGGGTTTGTCTGTGTTTATTACATCCATTAACTCTTAGTCATAGGCCCCATATAGAGCAGCTTCCCGATCTTCACTCAAATCTATCAAAAAACAAAGATATTGCACTGATTCTTCTCAAATTTTGTTTGTATATATTTTTGCAAAATACAAGTGACCTTACCAAACATGGTCAGGATCAAAATATATTCACATTTGTGACCTGCAGTTTGATTACAAGGTTTACATGGACACACAGACAGACGGACATCGTTAAATCGAATCAGTTAATGATTCTGATTCGATCGGTATAATAAAAGATGGGTCTAGGTCAAATATTTTTGGTAGTTACAAACAGCAGCACAATGTCATTATACCCAAGCCGCATAGTGGTATAGGGTATAAAGAGGGGCAATTAAGAAAATTATGGCCGGTGTAGACCGACTATTCGATACCCTATATCATGTGTTTAAAAATCCTTTGTCTTAGGTCTACCTAATTGAATATAGAAAATAGGCATAAACCAAATTTGAGTGACATTGAAATAATTTTTTTTGCCTTCGGATATGAAAAAGTTCATATCGAATGCTACAAACCAAATTTGAGAAAAATCTGTAAAATATTTTCGTGTTTGGATAGATTTAAGTGAAGATCGGGAATCGGCTTTATATGGGGGCTATAACTAAGAATTGTCCAATAAAGTTTATTTTTGTACTACTTATTACCGGATGTAACTAACAATTCGACCGAGATCTATATGATAATTTCGATATTATGACAATTTAAGGGTAAGGGGACAAAGTCTGAACATGCACCGATTTTCACCAATTTTAACAGTGTTCATTCTAGGACCAATGAAAGTTTATTTACTAAATTTCATCAAAATATATTCATATTTGCGGCCTGTAGATTGATTACAAGGTTTACAAGAACACACAGATGGACGGACGGACGAACATCGCTGAATCGACTCAGAAGTGTATTTACTAAATTTCATCAAAATATATTCATATTTGCGGCCTGTAGATTGATTACAAGGTTTACAAGAACACACAGATGGACGAACATCGCTGAATCGACTCAGAAGTGTATTTACTAAATTTCATCAAAATATATTCATATTTGCGGCCTGATTACAAGGTTTACAAGGTTTACAAGAACACACAGATGGACGGACGGACGAACATCGCTGAATCGACTCAGTGTTTCTGAGTCGATCGGTAGTGGTATAGGGTATAGATGAATTTTTTGCTGGTCTTCCAATCAGGAAATCAAAAGACTTTGAGGTTAATAGTAAAGGAAGATCGTTTAAGGAGACCTGTGAAGACTTTGGCTTATATATTTTAAACGGATGCACAAAAGGGGATGAAGAAGGTGATTTTACATTTATCAGTGGTGTGGGTGCATCTGTAAATGATATATGTGCTGTGACACATGAACTTCGGAAAGTTGATAGTCGAACCTGGTCGGATCATATGCCAATAATGTTAACCCTTAGTGTAACAGTCAGATATAGTCCAAATAATACAATGAAACTCTTGCCTTAGTTAAAATGGGATGAAAAAAATTTTGAATTATATAAAATTAAACTCGACGAGCAAACAAATATACTCAAGCAAGAAATTATACGATATTCAAACCCATATACAAACAAACGAGTCAATCCTCTAAAATCAGAAAATCGTTGGTTCAATTTCAAATGTCATGCTCGAGAAAAATCTTTTAAGGCATTGAGAAAATTCAGACAAAATACATCAACGGAAAACAAACAGCAATATTTACATGCAAATCGTAATTCTAAAGATAATTGTGAAAAAATTAGAGTAAACTACCTTAAGAACCTTGAAGTTCAAATTAATTCAGTTAGAAACAATAAGGACTGGTGGAATGTCGTTAAGGAAATACGGCAAATAGAAAGACAGGAAAGTCCGGAAATATCTGCTTCTGAGTTTAAAACCTATTTCTGCGCGCTACTTAATCCCGTACAAATTTCAAATGATGTTAGCTATGCCCCTATGTTTTATTCTGACCCTGACCTAGACTACCCTATTTCACCATTGGAAATAAAATATGCTTTGGCAAAAGCTAAGGATAATAAAGCCCCAGGCGAAGATAGGATATCGTATGAATTTCTTAAGAATGCTACTGATAATTTTATAGAGGAATTAACTAAATCGTACAACATATTATTTGAAACAGCTTAATTAGATGAAAAATTCATTACTAGCACTATTTTTCCGATATTCAAAAAAGGTGACAAAGGGTTGCTCAATAATTATCGTGGAATTTCCTTTAAGAATACAATTGCGAAAATACTAATAGGAATTCTAAACAATAGATTCAACAAATTGTTGGAAAAACGTAACGATGTCAGAGAATATCGAAAAGGACAACATTTACAATCTAGCTGCAATTGCGCACATAAAATTCAGTGAAAACCGCAAGCTATACACCTTTTTTGTCGACTTCAAGGCAGCGTTTGATAAAATATCAAGAACAGCTCTTATTTATAAGCTTCACAATGCAGGTATATCGTCAAAAATGGTAAATATGATCGAAAGCATATAATTATGGTTTTCTGGAATAACCTCGTATGTCAATTTATGTCAATTTTGAGTTAATGATGCCAAATATATTAATTTTTAACGCTCTTTACATGTGTTAAATTTTTTTTAAAAAAATATTGACCATTTTTGAGTTTTTTCTTTAACTAACGACGTAACTTAAATGTTTATTAAATTTATTTGCAGCGCTATCGACGTATGTCAACCTACGCTTGATCGCTGACAAATTATTTTCTCAGAAAACGACACATAGCGACATACGTTGTTATTAAGGAAAAAAAAAATGCTAAATAATTTTGGATTATTTTTCAGTTTATAGCCACTTATAAAAACTTGTGTGTTTATTTCTGATATACGTTGTTATATTCTCATCCTAAGTCCCGTTAACTTTTTTTTGACGAACAAACAAATCAATTTTTCAAGCAACAACAACTTATGTCTACATGGATGGTCGCATTGGTAGTTTTATTTTCCAAAGAAAACGACGTTTGTCGACATAAGTTGTTTTATCTGCACACACTTTAAGTGTTATTTACATATTGTTTTTTTCGTCCTTCTCAAGGATCTATTCCTCTGAAGACTCAAAATTTTATATAAAGTATTTATTACCCATATCTACAGGACTGTTAAATAAGAAGCGCTAAAAACTTTATATCGAGCCCATAACTTCAAATATAACGTTTTTTGGCTCCCCTGAACATTTTGATTTTATGACATACGCGGTTATTATAGAAAACCACAGATATAGCAGAACTAATTTCACCGTATGGACTGGAGAAGAGTTACCGGAAGTATTTGACACAGCATCTGGAGTAAAGCAAGGATTTTTATTGTAACCAACTCTTTTCTCACTGTATCTGAACGATTTACACGATTTTATAAGTGGAGTAGTTAATATACGAGGTTTAATTGTTAGGTTATTATTATATGCTGATGGCATCGTTATATTAGCGGTCGGTATTTCAACAATGCAGAATATGATCAAGAAACTTGAACTTTACTGTAAAACTTGGAACCTTGAAGTTAATTTAAGCAAGTCGGAAATGATAATATTTCGAAAATATAACCTCAGAATATACATACTTAGGAGTAACACTTACCCCAAAATGTAATTTAGCAAACATCAGGAAGAAAGAAATGTGTCGGCAAAAAATAACATTAATGCTACCTGGAATAATTTTCTGTGGAAAAAGAACATATCCCTGAAGGCGAAATGGAATCTTTTCCAGTCTGTGTGCAGAGCGATTCAATCATATGGCGCTCAAATTTGGGGCTTTACACATTTTGATGATGTTGATAAACTTCAACGTTTTTTCTGAAAGAAGATTTTAAAGTTACCATCATTTACACCAACGTATGCAATAATGCTAGAAACAAACATAGAAAACAGCCACATATACACCTTAGACTTGCACCTGAGATATAAAGGGTTTTTCAACAGGGACGCTACAAAAGTAGAAAGACAGGGACAGCAAACGACGTCATATTTCTTGCCTCTCTTTTCACACTTCTCTTCAGTAAGGTTTGCCATTTCATGATGGAAAGATATACGAGCCAACAACGAGTCGAAATTATTAAAATTTACTACCGAAATTCGGTGTCAGTGGCCTCAACGTTAAGAGCGCTACGTCCAATTTATGGTCGTGATAATCGTCCTAGCAGATCAACAATTGAGCATCTAGTGGAAAAATTTTAATCCACAGGCACAGTACAAAAGTTCCCGTGCCAGTGAGACAAAGAAGTGCCCGTAGTGTCGAGAATATTGCTGCCGCTGAGGCTTCAATTGAAGAAAGCCCAAATATGTCTCTCACACGTAGTTCTCAAGCATTGGGCATCTCTGTGACGTCGTTGTGGCGAATTTTGCGAAAAGATCTTGGACTACATCCTTACAAGATCAAATTGACGCAGGAACTGAAGCCGCTGATATAACAATATTGAAAAATTATGTGAAGATTGTAACATAATTCAAATTCAACAAAAGAAAATTGGGAATTTTTAAGATCAGAAACGCTTGCCTCTATAAAAAATAATATAAAAGAAATGTTTCTTCAACAAGCCTCTGCTACAAACCGCTTATATAAACAAATAAATTATTTAAACCCACAGTTTTACTTTGAAACCATCCCCAATGTAAATATAGCCAGTTGGATATTTAAAGTCAGATGCGATCTTATTGAAATAAATGCAACCAGCTTCCAGCAACAGAGATCCAAAATATGTTCATTATGTAACCTCAAAGAGGAAGAAAGCTTTATACACTTTTTAGCCTACTGCCCTATACTGTGCCACATTCGATTACACTGCTTGGGAAAAATATTATTAACTGAAAATTAAGTAATTAACATATTAAATAATGTACAATTAAATTGGAATGATTTGTTTTGTTACATTGTAGCTGCACTTGAGTACAGAAAGGAGTTAATCCTTGAATTCAATTATTTATATGTTAAAAAAATGCTCTTTTTATGTGAATTATAATTTAAAATACATATAAGCGACTGACGACAGTATGTCAAAGTCGTAAGTTCTTATTTTATTCATATTTTTTTTTTTTTGTCTAAAACTTATTAAAATCCGGATATATTAAAATTTATATTTAGTTTCATATTTTTGTAAAGCACTTATTTTGAAAAAATAAAGAACAATTAACTAACTAACTATAGGGTATAAAAATAAATTAAAACTGTCATAAGGTTTACATGGACACACAGACGGACGGATTTACTAAAAGGTAGATTTAGGTCAAATATCAGCACAAAGTTATTATGCCCTTCCCACAGAGTGGTATAGGGTATAAAAATAAACAAAAAACAGTTATAAATAAAATTTTACATTTCAGGTATGTAAATATTTCGGTAACACATATTCTATTTTTATGTGACATTTTCAGTTATAGCAGGGAAGAAATTTCAGGTGAACTTTAGATATGTTATTATTTTATTATTCCTTTTAAATACTGTTGATGTGATCCTTGCCCATCCTTGTTGCTGGAATCCTATAAGGCCAGAAACAGTAACTACATCACCAAAAGAATGAGAACCCATTAAGGAAGCAGCAAGGTCATCGCTTTCTGTTTCACAAGATCTACAACTTATCTCAATCTCTTAGGATCGTGGTTCAGTGGCTTAAGACACATCATCAAATCAAGCGTTGCAAGTTCATATGCTCTTTCGTTACCTTCTGTACCATTGTGTGCATGCTGATTCCCAGATTAGTATGACGGTATTACTAGCACTATTTACTAACTGCAACTAGCATTTAATAAATTGCATTTATTTTCTTAAATTAATAGCTAGGGGTTTCTTTTATTCGACTTTGCCTTCTCTAAAAACACAAAAACTTCTTTTGAAACTTTATACTCTTCATACTTCTCTTTCCTGCTTATCATATATTGTAATCAAATTTATTACAAAAGCAAAGGAACTTCAGAGGCGAAGAATATACTCTACATTACCGTTGCCGATTTATTTTCCACAATCAGGTGAGAAATGCCGCAATATTTTTTTGTTGATTTTTTATCATGTACAGTAGGGTTTGTGGTTCATATACCGATATACTTCACACACACAACATATTATTACGTTATTCTACGATAGTCTATTCTAAGATAGTCTTCTAGTGTACTTCTTTTGGTCGTTCCTCATTTTTTTTTTTTTTTTTTGAAACATTTTTCTTGTTAACATCAAAGAAAATATGTTTTCCTGTATTAAGTGCACAAAAAACAAAATGAAAAAGAAAAAGATGAAGTAGAAGAAATTAAAGTAAGCACTAGCGTTGAAAAAAAATAAGTATATTGTTATAAAGCATTATGTTAACGCTATTTTTGCTTTATTTTTGGCATTTTTTTCCTTCTGGTTAAAAGTTAAGTAAAGCTAATTTGTTTTTCTTTACTTCAGCGTATACTATTATTTTGGCTTATTTACCCAAATACGGAAAGGTAATTAGGGAGTATTAAAAGAGAAAAGGAAATTACCTTAGAACAAAAGAACTTTAACTAGGGATAAACTGTGTGCTTTTAAATAGATAATAAAAAGCCCAAAGGCATTCTAAATGGTAAAAAAATTTTATTAAATAAATGAGATTTAAGAAAATACTCAAAAGAAAACTGTGGTGTATAAACTATTTTAAACGTGATTTGATTAACAATAAAGCAGATTTTAATAAAAAAAAATGTTTTTGCATTTTATTTAAAAGCATAAATAAAGATATTATGTTATGAAACTGATAACTGATGCAAATGTACATTCTTTGAGGAAAAAAATTCTAATCTATACTAATAATCTATACCAGGCATGGTGCAAACACTAATACATACATATAAAGAAAACATTTTTTTTCGGATTTTTATTCCCTACATGTACACTGAAAAAAAAATCATGTGAGTCCGATCACAAGGGAGATGTGTAAACATCTAATAATTAAAGAAAACATCAACATCATATTTTCCAGTGCATAAAAAATAAGTCGATTATGTTGTTTTCTGAAATTCAATTGATGTTTTCTGAAATGCAATTGATGTTTTCTGACATACAATTGATGTTTTCTGAAATTCTATTGATGTTTTCTGAAATTCAATTGATGTTTTCTGAAACCCGAATGATGTTTTCTGAAATTATATTGATGTTTTCTGAAATTCTATTTATGTTTTCTGAAATCCAAATGATGTTTTCTGAAACTCGAATGATGTTTTCTGAAACTCGAATGATGTTTTCTGAAATTATATTGATGTTTTCTGAAATTATATTTATGTTTTCTGAAATTCAATTGATGTTTTCTGAAATACAATTGATGTTTTCTGAAATACAATTGATGTTTTCTGAAATTCTATTGATGTTTTCTGAAATTCTATTTATATTTTCTGAAATTCAAATGATGTTTTCTGAAATACAAATGATGTTTTCTGAAATTATATTGATGTTTTCTGAAATTCTATTTATGTTTTCTGAAATCCAAATGATGTTTTCTGAAACTCGAATGATGTTTTCTGAAACTCGAATGATGTTTTCTGAAATTATATTGATGTTTTCTGAAATTATATTTATGTTTTCTGAAATTCAATTGATGTTTTCTGAAATACAATTGATGTTTTCTGAAATACAATTGATGTTTTCTGAAATTCAATTGATGTTTTCTGAAACTCGAATGATGTTTTCTGAAATTATATTGATGTTTTCTGAAATTCTATTTATGTTTTCTGAAATCCAAATGATGTTTTCTGAAACTCGAATGATGTTTTCTGAAACTCGAATGATGTTTTCTGAAATTATATTGATGTTTTCTGAAATTATATTTATGTTTTCTGAAATTCAATTGATGTTTTCTGAAATACAATTGATGTTTTCTGAAATACAATTGATGTTTTCTGAAATTCTATTGATGTTTTCTGAAATTCTATTTATATTTTCTGAAATTCAAATGATGTTTTCTGAAACTCGAATGATGTTTTCTGAAATTATATTGATGTTTTCTGAAATTCTATTTATGTTTTCTGAAATCCAAATGATGTTTTCTGAAACTCGAATGATGTTTTCTGAAACTCGAATGATGTTTTCTGAAATTATATTGATGTTTTCTGAAATTATATTTATGTTTTCTGAAATTCAATTGATGTTTTCTGAAATACAATTGATGTTTTCTGAAATACAATTGATGTTTTCTGAAATTCTATTGATGTTTTCTGAAATTCTATTTATATTTTCTGAAATTCAAATGATGTTTTCTGAAATACAAATGATGTTTTCTGAAATACAATTGATGTTTTCTGAAATTCTATTGATGTTTTCTGAAATTCAATTGATGTTTTCTGAAACTCGAATGATGTTTTCTAAAATTATATTGATGTTTTCTGAAATTCTATTTATGTTTTCTGAAATTCAAATGATGTTTTCTGAAACTCGAATGATGTTTTCTGAAATTATATTGATGTTTTCTGAAATTCTATTGATGTTTTCTGAAATTCAATTGAGGTTTTCTGAAACTCGAATGATGTTTTCTGAAATTATATTGATGTTTTCTGAAATTCTATTTATGTTTTCTGAAATTCAAATGATGTTTTCTGAAACTCGAATGATGTTTTCTGAAATTATATTGATGTTTTCTGAAATTCTACTTATGTTTTCTGAAATTCAAATGATGTTTTCTGAAATTATATTGATGGTTTCTGAAATACAATTGATGTTTTCTGAAATTTTATTGATGCTTTCTGAAATCCAATTGATGTTTTCTGAAACTCGAATGATGTTTTCTGAAATTATATTGATGTTTTCTGAAATTCTATTGATGTTTTCTGAAATTCAATTGATGTTTTCTGAAACTCGAAGGATGTTTTCTGAAATTCAATTGATGTTTTCTGAAACTCGAGTGATGTTTTCTGAAATTATATTGATGTTTTCTGAAATTCTATTTATGTTTTCTGAAATTCAAATGATGTTTTCTGAAATTATATTGATGGTTTCTGAAATACAATTGATGTTTTCTGAAATTCTATTGATGTTTTCTGAAATTCAATTGATGTTTTCTGAAACTCGAATGATGTTTTCTGAAATTATATTGATGTTTTCTGAAATTCTATTTACGTTTTCTGAAATTCAAGTGATGTTTTCTGAAATTCTATTGATGTTTTCTGAAATTCAATTGATGTTTTCTGAAATGCACATGATGTTTTCTGACATACAATTGATGTTTTCTGAAATTCTATTGATGTTTTCTGAAATTCAATTGATGTTTTCTGAAACTCGAATGATGTTTTCTGAAATTATATTGATGTTTTCTGAAATTCTATTTATGTTTTCTGAAATTCAAATGATGTTTTCTGAAACTCGAATGATGTTTTCTGAAACTCGAATGATGTTTTCTGAAATTATATTGATGTTTTCTGAAATTATATTTATTTTTTCTGAAATTCAATTGATGTTTTCTGAAATACAATTGATGTTTTCTGAAATACAATTGATGTTTTCTGAAATTCTATTGATGTTTTCTGAAATTCTATTTATATTTTCTGAAATTCAAATGATGTTTTCTGAAATACAAATGATGTTTTCTGAAATACAATTGATGTTTTCTGAAATTCTATTGATGTTTTCTGAAATACAATTGATGTTTTCTGAAACTCGAATGATGTTTTCTGAAATTATATTGATGTTTTCTGAAATTCTATTTATGTTTTCTGAAATTCAAATGATGTTTTCTGAAACTCGAATGATGTTTTCTGAAATTATATTGATGTTTTCTGAAATCCTATTTATGTTTTCTGAAATTCAAATGATGTTTTCTGAAACTCGAATGATGTTTTCTGAAATTATATTGATGTTTTCTGAAATTCTACTTATGTTTTCTGAAATTCAAATGATGTTTTCTGAAATTATATTGATGGTTTCTGAAATACAATTGATGTTTTCTGAAATTCGATTTATGAAATTCAAATGATGTTTTTTGAAATTCAATTGATGTTTTCTGAAATTTTATTGATGTTTTCTGAAATTCTATTGATGCTTTCTGAAATCCAATTGATGTTTTCTGAAACTCGAATGATGTTTTCTGAAATTATATTGATGTTTTCTGAAATTATATTGATGTTTTCTGAAATTCTATTGATGTTTTCTGAAATTCAATTGATGTTTTCTGAAACTCGAAGGATGTTTTCTGAAATTCAATTGATGTTTTCTGAAACTCGAGTGATGTTTTCTGAAATTATATTGATGTTTTCTGAAATTCTATTTATGTTTTCTGAAATTCAAATGATGTTTTCTGAAACTCGAATGATGTTTTCTGAAATTATATTGATGTTTTCTGAAATTCTACTTATGTTTTCTGAAATTCAAATGATGTTTTCTGAAATTATATTGATGGTTTCTGAAATACAATTGATGTTTTCTGAAATTCGATTTATGAAATTCAAATGATGTTTTTTGAAATTCAATTGATGTTTTCTGAAATTTTATTGATGTTTTCTGAAATTCTATTGATGCTTTCTGAAATCCAATTGATGTTTTCTGAAACTCGAATGATGTTTTCTGAAATTATATTGATGTTTTCTGAAATTATATTGATGTTTTCTGAAATTCTATTGATGTTTTCTGAAATTCAATTGATGTTTTCTGAAACTCGAAGGATGTTTTCTGAAATTCAATTGATGTTTTCTGAAACTCGAGTGATGTTTTCTGAAATTATATTGATGTTTTCTGAAATTCTATTTATGTTTTCTGAAATTCAAATGATGTTTTCTGAAATACAATTGATGTTTTCTGAAATTCTATTGATGTTTTCTGAAATTCAATTGATGTTTTCTGAAACTCGAATGATGTTTTCTGAAATTATATTGATGTTTTCTGAAATTCTATTTACGTTTTCTGAAATTCAAGTGATGTTTTCTGAAATTCTATTGATGTTTTCTGAAATTCAATTGATGCTTTCTGAAATGCACATGATGTTTTCTGACATACAATTGATGTTTTCTGAAATTCTATTGATGTTTTCTGAAATTCAATTGATGTTTTCTGAAACTCGAATGATGTTTTCTGAAATTATATTGATGTTTTCTGAAATTCTATTTATGTTTTCTGAAATTCAAATGATGTTTTCTGAAACTCGAATGATGTTTTCTGAAACTCGAATGATGTTTTCTGAAATTATATTGATGTTTTCTGAAATTATATTTATGTTTTCTGAAATTCAATTGATGTTTTCTGAAATACAATTGATGTTTTCTGAAATACAATTGATGTTTTCTGAAATTCTATTTATATTTTCTGAAATTCAAATGATGTTTTCTGAAATACAAATGATGTTTTCTGAAATACAATTGATGTTTTCTGAAATTCTATTGTTGTTTTCTGAAATACAATTGATGTTTTCTGAAACTCGAATGATGTTTTCTGAAATTATATTGATGTTTTCTGAAATTCTATTTATGTTTTCTGAAATTCAAATGATGTTTTCTGAAACTCGAATGATGTTTTCTGAAATTATATTGATGTTTTCTGAAATCCTATTTATGTTTTCTGAAATTCAAATGATGTTTTCTGAAACTCGAATGATGTTTTCTGAAATTATATTGATGTTTTCTGAAATTCTACTTATGTTTTCTGAAATTCAAATGATGTTTTCTGAAATTATATTGATGGTTTCTGAAATACAATTGATGTTTTCTGAAATTCGATTTATGAAATTCAAATGATGTTTTTTGAAATTCAATTGATGTTTTCTGAAATTATATTGATGTTTTCTGAAATTCTATTGATGTTTTCTGAAATTCAATTGATGTTTTCTGAAACTCGAAGGATGTTTTCTGAAATTCAAATGATGTTTTCTGAAACTCGAATGATGTTTTCTGAAATTATATTGATGTTTTCTGAAATCCTATTTATGTTTTCTGAAATTCAAATGATGTTTTCTGAAACTCGAATGATGTTTTCTGAAATTATATTGATGTTTTCTGAAATTCTACTTATGTTTTCTGAAATTCAAATGATGTTTTCTGAAATTATATTGATGGTTTCTGAAATACAATTGATGTTTTCTGAAATTCGATTTATGAAATTCAAATGATGTTTTTTGAAATTCAATTGATGTTTTCTGAAATTTTATTGATGTTTTCTGAAATTCTATTGATGCTTTCTGAAATCCAATTGATGTTTTCTGAAACTCGAATGATGTTTTCTGAAATTATATTGATGTTTTCTGAAATTATATTGATGTTTTCTGAAATTCTATTGATGTTTTCTGAAATTCAATTGATGTTTTCTGAAACTCGAGTGATGTTTTCTGAAATTCTATTTATGTTTTCTGAAATTCAAATGATGTTTTCTGAAATACAATTGATGTTTTCTGAAATTCTATTGATGTTTTCTGAAATTCAATTGATGTTTTCTGAAACTCGAATGATGTTTTCTGAAATTATATTGATGTTTTCTGAAATTCTATTTACGTTTTCTGAAATTCAAGTGATGTTTTCTGAAATTCTATTGATGTTTTCTGAAATTCAATTGATGTTTTCTGAAATGCACATGATGTTTTCTGACATACAATTGATGTTTTCTGAAATTCTATTGATGTTTTCTGAAATTCAATTGATGTTTTCTGAAACTCGAATGATGTTTTCTGAAATTATATTGATGTTTTCTGAAATTCTATTTATGTTTTCTGAAATTCAAATGATGTTTTCTGAAACTCGAATGATGTTTTCTGAAACTCGAATGATGTTTTCTGAAATTATATTGATGTTTTCTGAAATTATATTTATGTTTTCTGAAATTCAATTGATGTTTTCTGAAATACAATTGATGTTTTCTGAAATACAATTGATGTTTTCTGAAATTCTATTTATATTTTCTGAAATTCAAATGATGTTTTCTGAAATACAAATGATGTTTTCTGAAATACAATTGATGTTTTCTGAAATTCTATTGATGTTTTCTGAAATACAATTGATGTTTTCTGAAACTCGAATGATGTTTTCTGAAATTATATTGATGTTTTCTGAAATTCTATTTATGTTTTCTGAAATTCAAATGATGTTTTCTGAAACTCGAATGATGTTTTCTGAAATTATATTGATGTTTTCTGAAATCCTATTTATGTTTTCTGAAATTCAAATGATGTTTTCTGAAACTCGAATGATGTTTTCTGAAATTATATTGATGTTTTCTGAAATTCTACTTATGTTTTCTGAAATTCAAATGATGTTTTCTGAAATTATATTGATGGTTTCTGAAATACAATTGATGTTTTCTGAAATTCGATTTATGAAATTCAAATGATGTTTTTTGAAATTCAATTGATGTTTTCTGAAATTTTATTGATGTTTTCTGAAATTCTATTGATGCTTTCTGAAATCCAATTGATGTTTTCTGAAACTCGAATGATGTTTTCTGAAATTATATTGATGTTTTCTGAAATTCTATTGATGTTTTCTGAAATTCAATTGATGTTTTCTGAAACTCGAAGGATGTTTTCTGAAATTCAATTGATGTTTTCTGAAACTCGAGTGATGTTTTCTGAAATTCTATTTATGTTTTCTGAAATTCAAATGATGTTTTCTGAAATTATATTGATGGTTTCTGAAATACAGTTGATGTTTTCTGAAATCCTATTGATGTTTTCTGAAATTCAATTGATGTTTTCTGAAACTCGAATGATGTTTTCTGAAATTATATTGATGTTTTCTGAAATTCTATTTACGTTTTCTGAAATTCAAGTGATGTTTTCTGAAATTCTATTGATGTTTTCTGAAATTCAATTGATGTTTTCTAAAACTCGAGTGATGTTTTCTGAAATTATATTCATGTGTTCTGAAATTCTATTTGTGTTTTCTGAAATTCAAATGAGGTTTTCCGAAATTATATTGATGGTTTCTGAAATACAATCGATGTTTTCTGAAATTCTATTGATGTTTTCTGAAATTCAATTGATGTTTTCTGAAACTCGAATGATGTTTTCTGAAATTATATTGATGTTTTCTGAAATTCTATTTATGTTTTCTGAAATTCAAGTGATGTTTTCTGAAATTCTATTGATGTTTTCTGTAATTCAATTGTTGTTTTCTGAAACTCGAATGATGTTCTCTGAAATTATATTGATGTTTTCTGAAATTCTGTTTATGTTTTCTGAAATTCAAATGATGTTTTCTGAAATTATATTGATGGTTTCTGAAATACAATTGATGTTTTTTGAAAGACAATTGGAAAATGTTTAGAAAAGAACATATCATAATTTTTTCACCAATACAATCATAAGTCACACAGCGTTATCTGCTTCAGCTCATACCGATATGAGTTACGCTGTTTTTGTGATTGTATTGTGAAATAGAAATTTATCCCCCTGCGCGTATAGATGTTTACACATCAAAAAGGAAAAATTTTATCTAAAATGAGATGTCTTAAAATGCTTTTAAATATGATATTTTGTGTTAATTTGAAAGCATATCAAACATTCTGCTTCAGCCTTAAAGTTATAAGTGAAAAAAATCACTTTCCCACTTCTCGTCTGAATACATGTAGCTCATTTTGTAAAGTAATACGAGTAATTTGAATTTTAAACTTAAGACTTACACTGATTTTTCCAAGTGTTTTTTAATTCACAGATTCAAACTATTTGTCAAACGGAATCATACGTTAGACAACAACAAAATCTACATTGAATATCTCGGTCGTTGCTTTGCGCTTTGGCGTAGCCAAGAAAAAACAACAAAAAATGAAAAAGACACAATTGTTCGTGTATTTTGTATTGCTTAGTGCTGAGTGTTGTGTGTGTGTATAAGAATACACTTCCTATGCCTAAGTGCTTTTACAAAAACAAAAGTGCATTGAGTGCTTAAGGCTTGGGCACCATTGATCTATATTAATCTGTACTAATATATTAAAGAGGTACTGTGTGTTTATTTGTTTGTAGGAGGTAATCTTCGTAATTACTCATTTGATCTTCCTGAGATTTTCACAGAGTCTTACTGCAGATACAGTAAACGCTATAGGCTATAATTTTTTAAAATATTTTTAATGGGCGTGGCACCTCCCATAATGTTAATAGTTATGCCGTAAATGGGCGTAATCGGATAAGTGCGCGTGGTATATCCCATGCAAAGTAAATAAAAAATGTCTTATATCTGGAGTACTGAAATAGTGAGAGTCTTGGGACTTTTCGTGAGCTTTTTCATTACGATGAGGGGGGGCGAGGTTGTAGTGAAGTACACCGGGTTACCTCTAGTAATAAAATAAAAAGGTAATGTGTGTTTGTTTGTAGGAGATAATCTCCGTAACTACTAATCTGAATTTAAAAATTTTGGTTCCAATATTTAGAATGGTCCTTAAGGACATAGGACATAGGCTATAAAATTTAGTGGACGTGGCACCTCCAATATAAAGTGACATTTTCATATCATATATGTTGAGTGACATAACAGAGAGAGCTTTGCAAGTTTGTCACCTATTATTTATTTTAGTAGCCATGCCGAAAATGGGCGGGCTCGGATGAGTGGGCATGGCGAGTAGTATGACAGGGACGAATTTCCAAATGTGTCTGGGATCATCTATTATTAATGTGAGTGTGGGAGGTATCGGACTAATGGGCTTCCCATAAAAAGTAAATATAAAATGTCATATATCTGGAGTACATAAGTTATTTATGTGAATAGTTGAACCAAAAATAGGCGTAGAGAAGTGAGTGTAGCCCCGCCCACACAAAGTAAATATATAACACATAACTGGAGTACTATGAAAGGGAAAGGCTCGACACTTTGCACGAGTCTATCAGATATTAATGTGAGCAGTAAAATAAAAATTGGGCGGGATTGGATAAGTGGGCGTGGCTCATATACGAAAAAAAGTACTACGAACGCGACAGTCGCAATTGTGTCAAGTAAATTAATTATCAATGTGAGTAGTCCTGCAAAATATGGGCGGAATCTCCAAATTCAAAAATAGACTAATATAAAAATCGACAAAATAAAAAATCGCCAAAACCGAAAATCGCGTAAAATAAAAATATCCAAAAACAAAAATCTCCAAAATCAAAAATGGCCAAAAATAAAAAGCGCTAAAATTAAAAATCGCCAAAATCAAAAATCGCTGAAATGAAAAATTGCCAAATGATATTCTAAATTCAAGATCAATAGTTATATGTTGCAAGATTTAATTTGGAAAATACATGTTGTTCTCATCCATGTACATTGCTCCAGAATAGGAATGGCGAAAAATTTAATAATTGCTGCCCAAAATTAAAAAAAAACAAGTAAGAAAATTATAATCGGTCTAGACAATACGACCCTATACGATACCCTGTTATATTGTTTAGAGACCCTAACTCTTCGGTCCAACTAAGTGGATATAGAAAATAGTCACATACCCAATTTGAGTGGCATTGTTATTATTTTTTTGGCTACAGATATGAAAAAGTTCATAAAGGATGCTAGATTTATATGGGGACCAGGTCGAAAAATGGACCGATCCTGACCATATTTGGTAAATTCACTTATATTTTGAAAAAATATATACAAATCAAATTTGAGAAAAATCTGTGCAATATTTCTGTTTTTTGAAAGATTTAAGCGAAGATCGGGAATCAGCTTTTTATAGGGTTTATTTTTGGACAATTGATAAATGGATGTAATAAATACACACAAACCCAATTTGAGCGAGGTCTATGTGATAATTTGGATATTCCACCAGTTTCAACAACATTCATCCTATGGCCGATAAAAGCTTATATACCAAATTTCTTCAAAATATATTCATATTTGCGGCCTGTAGTTTGATTACAAAGTTTACATGGACACACAGACGGACAGACGAAACGGACAGACGAAACGGACAGACGAAACGGACAGACGAAACGGACAGACGGACGGACATCGCTAATTCGACCCAGAAAGTGATTCTGAGTATATCCCTATAATAAAAGATGGGTCTAGGTCAAATATTTTTGGTAGTTACAAACAGCATCACAAAGTCATTATACCCAAACCACATAGTTGTATAGGGTATAATAAAATAAAATATTTTAATAATACAATACAAACTTCATAGGAAAAATTGATTATGAAATAAAACATGTCAATAATTTTCGGTAAGTCGTAGCAAAGTGCGACAGTGCATACTAGTTCAATTTATATAAATACTCATATAAAAGCAAAAGTTTGTTTATGTGCTTATAGTTTATAGGAGACTTTAGACCGATCTTGTTCACATGTGTAACGACGAAAGTCGGTACACCTTGTTTTCTCTACACCTCACTTACTCATTTATTTATTAATATATAAAAGCAGTAACGAACAGTAGTTGCAATCCACATTTACGTCTCTAAACCATAGCCTTTATATGTTAGAGCGAGAAAGAAGATAAACACACCACTCCCAGGTGAGTTATAAAATTATTCACCACATCAACATACTATAAAAGGTGAAACAATAACCAAATTCGAGGAGTCGATCGTCGGCGGTGGTCGAGTACACATCGCAGTACTAGTGCGCGTGTTTTCATCATAAGAGAAGTGCCTTCGCAGGTTTCTCTCCGCAGTTTAGAGAAGTGCCTTCGCAGGTTTCTCCCCGTAATATAGAGAAGTGCCTTCGCAGGTTTCTCTCCGCAGTTTAGAGAAGTGCCTTCGCAGGTTTCTCCCCGCAGTTCTGAGAAGTGCCTACGTAGGTTTCTCCCCGTAGTACAGAGAAGTGCCTTCGCAGGTTTCTCCCCGTAGTTTAGAGAAGTGCCTCCGCAGGTTTCTCCCCGCAGTTTAGAGAAGTGCCTACGCAGGTCTCCCACGCAATCAAGCGAAGTGCCTACGCAGGTTTCCCCAGCAGCTTAGAGAAGTACCTTCGCAGGTTTCTCCCCGTAGTTAGAAAAGTGCCTACGCAGGTCTCTTCCACGCGATCAGGCGAAGTGCCTACGCAGGTTTCCCCCGCAGCTTGGAGAAGTGCCTTCGCAGGTTTCTCCCCGTAGATTAAAAAGTGCCTACGCAGGTCTTTCCCACGCGATCAAACGAAGTGCCCACGCAGGTTTCCCTCGCAGATTAGAGAAGTGCCTTCGCAGGTTTCTCTCGGCAGTTAAAGAAGTGCTCTCACCAGGTCTCACTATCCAACGACAAGGGTCCACGATTTTTGAAAATAGAGAAGTACCTACTCCAGGTTACTCGCTCTTCCCCAGGAGGAGTACCAACCAACCACTATATTTATTAAAATTATAAATTACCATTATTAGTTGTAAATTATTAATTATAATCGAAAATAAAATAAAATAAGCCACGACACTCTAAACATTGAAAGAACTCGTTTTTATTCCTCTCTGTCTCGTGCAAGAACATAAATTTCTGCAACGACCCTGACCCCCGCGAGCTATACCCCAGCAACCGGAGGAAAACTCGTCGTTACACATGTTCATTTTAACATGAAAGGAAACGCAGGCTATATTTTTTTTTTTTTTGATATTTCAAGTGGGCCTAACATCGCTCATGAATTGAAAAATACTCGAGTAACTGAGTATTTTTCAAGATAACTGAGTATTTTTCAATTCAATTCAATTTATTTATTTGTTAAGCATTATTTAATTGTTTCGTTATAAAATATATGTATAAATAATAGAAGATTTAATATTTTTCTACTTAATAATTTCTCATGAGTCTTTCTCTGGCAGTGATAAAGTGCAGTTATAAATTGTGTTCAAATTCTATTATTTTGTTCAAAAATTATAACCAAGAACCTTTGATATTGTACTAAAAACGTTATTTTAATATACTTTTGTGTTAAATACAACAAGAATTTTTATTTTATTTTAATAAAGTCAAAACAAAGGGATTAGTGATCTACTTTACTAACACATTTCTGCTACAGCAGAATGGTTAGTGACAATTCTGCTGATGAGGACGATCTGTTTGGCAAACAATAACTAAGCCTACAACAAAACGTCGACTGTCAACGTCAGCAGATGTTTTTAAATATAAAAGCAAGACTGTGAAAAATAATCATTTACGAAGCACAAGCAACAACAATGTTTTAACAAATTCCAACAACTTCAAGCAGTAACAGATTTGCCACGCTTCCAACAGATATTATTGTTGATTCCAAATGCCTCAGATATTAAAGCAATGATTAGTAATTTATCAAAACTAATAATATCAGAAAATTATTCATACAAATCTATTAGAGATGGTAAAATACCTTGATGACAAAAATATTAACTTTTATACTTACCAACTCAAACAAGAAAGAGCTTTAGAGTAGTTGTTAAACCTTTGCATTTTTATATACCAATCCTTGCAATAAAAGATGAAATTCAAAACATAGGACACTAAGTTCAAAACGTTATGAATATAAAAATTAGAACGACGAAACAGCCTGTGTCAATGATCTAGAACTAATGGTAAACAACAAGAGCATTTATAAAATTAGAAATATTTTGAACGCAATTGACAAAATAGAGCCACCATTAAAAAAACATGAAATTATACAATACAACAATGTTACCACCTCTTACACACCAATCATCCCGATGACAAAGCACATGCTAGTTCTGGAATCTTGATAAAATCTACAATCAAATATGAAAACTTTAACGCCAAACACCCTTGGTGGGGATCCAGACTGGCAAACTCTAAACCAACTGAACTTTCCAAACTTTTGATCAACAAAAATATTTCAGCCCTTTCTACTAGATCACCAACATACTGGCCCAGTGACCCAGGAAAAAATCCAGACTTATCCGATCTCATTGTTTACAAAGGCATCCGAAATCATACTCCAGTTTCTGTAAATTATAACTTTTCATTTAAATACTCCTGGGTATCAAGTATTATCATCGAACATAAATATACCATCATTTCAACAATATTTGGATGATAATGTTAATCCAAATATAAATATTAAATCTGAAATCGATTAAGATGAAGCAGTCGAAAACAATTTTAGGAATGAGATACATAATGCAGCGAATATCTCAACAGCAATATTAAATTCATCATCTCAACAACATTTCTCAAACTTGGATGTTTCACTCGAAATTCGACAAGGAAAAAAAGAAGATTGCGAAAAAGGTGGCAGACAAGTAGAAACTCATTCGACAAGCGATTGTTATATAAATCTAGCAAGAATCTAATATATTGTTTAATAAGCACAGAAACTCCAAAACATTCCAATTCCTTGAAGAAATTAACAATTCAAGATATGAATTATTTATTTGGGAACGTACTAAATTCCTTAAAAGACCAATAAAAAATGCTATCGCCTTAAGAAAACAGATGGCTCATGGTGCAGAATTGATAAGGATTCTGCTGAGACATTTGCTACGCATTTAAAAAACACCTTTGTACCATTTCTTTTAACCAGGGACCGTAACTGTTACGACTTTTATCGAAAAAGTCCAGAAAAAAAAGTTATTTTTTAACTTTTATTTTTTAAGGCAGAAATAAAAGTTATTTCTTAACTTTTATTTTTTAAGGCAAAAATTAAAAGTTATTTTTGACTTTTATTATTTTACTCAAAAAATAAAAATTATTTTTTAACTTTTAATTTTTTAAGGCAAAAACAAAAGTCTTGAATTAAATATTGCACAGTAATACGCTAGTTTTATTGCCTCCAATTTATATGTAATAATAATTGAAAAATTATTGTTATTATTATTATATTTGTTCAGCTGTTTAATTTTACCATCAAAATTGATTCTAAGTTTTCTTCAGATAAATTATATCTCAAATCCCCCAAAATCAATTTGAGTGCTGAAAATGACCTTTCTACACTGACTTGAGTTGCAGGTACAGAATGTACAATAAGTGCTAGTTTGTGCAGCCATGGTAGAGTAAATTTGTTACTATCCCAATATTCTAGTAAATCAGCTGCAACATCTAAGCGTTTTTCTTTGTAGTTGTCGATTTCAAAATACGCTTGTCGAATGGTTCCATCAGTTACTACATCGTCGTCATCCGAGGAGGAATAATTGAGTTCCATATCCTTCAATCCGTTCCTTAACAAGGATGACGTGCTTGCAACGGAGTTTTCAGCAATTAGAAATAAGTCTTCTTCAAAATTGTCCGTATTTGATATAGGCTGGGATTCTACGTTTACCTTAAATGCAAATAAAATTAATTATGAGGAAGTTTTAAAATAGTTAATAAAGCGTTTAACTAAGCTTACCACGCTTTGTATTTGGAGCACAATTTTCTTAAGATGATTTTTAGCAGCTTAAATTTTTGTTTGGGACAGCACGCGCATAAATCTTGGATCTAAAAATATAGCAGTATACACTGTATCGTTTTCAAGTAGCTTTGTTTGTCTTCCTTCAATGCAAGCCAGCACTTGCTTGCTCATATCGCTGTTTACGTCTTTTAATTCAAAAATCAGCTCCAGCCAAAACTTATAAAAATCTCCCAATAGTAAAGATGATTTTTGAAGTTTTAGGGTAAGAGTGTTCGCGGGAGCTAGAACTTCTAGAATTTCTTCTATTTCAAACCATTCCTGACTTTGTAGCTGTTCGAATGCTAGCAAATGTTCAATACAGAACCTTTCAATTCTAAGAGTCTTTTAAGCATGTTATAAGTAGAACTCCAGCGTGTTGGTACGTCCATTTGCGG
This sequence comes from Cordilura impudica, assembly GCA_963682025.1. Lineage (NCBI taxonomy): Eukaryota > Metazoa > Arthropoda > Insecta > Diptera > Scathophagidae > Cordilura > Cordilura impudica. The sequence goes on from OY821518.1 coordinate 108,274,130, forward strand.
TTTAGGCTGATTAGTACTTCGTATACTATACCTACGATAAAAATAAAATATTAATGATAATATAGACCGTCAACCTAACATTGTGCGAAATAACTTACCGAAACGCAGGAGTTCTCAAAATTCTAACAATTTCCCGCGACTTATTTACTACGTTTGAACGAAGTTTTCCTAAGAAGTCTTTCACAGCTAGTTGCAAGGTGTGTGCAGCACATTTAATGGAGATGATGTTATCAAAAGCTATGTTATCCACAATGTTTTCATAATTATCTTCCCTACCGCTGTCATTTTCTTCATCATCTTCACTGCACAACGATAAGAGTTCTACCGCTTTCACCATGTTTCGGCCGTTGTCAGTTGTTATTGCATATATTTGTTTTTTATTTATTTTGAAACTATTCAACACATTTTCGATTTCCTTCTTTAAATTTTCAGCAGTATGTTTCTTTTTTAGCTCAACCATGGCCAGTGTGAATATTTCTATTTTGTTGCCTATTATCTCTTGCACATTTACACCCAATATGGCTCTATCATTACGAGTAGCAGTGTTTATTTTCAAACAAATCACTCTTTCAGAGGTTAAATTTTGAATCTTATTTTTAATTTTTTCACACTTTTCTTTCACAAAAGTCATAACATTTTTAGAGTTTATTTTTGGAATCTTAAGACAATCAAATAATTGAGTTGTTAAAGTTTGAAAGGAGTCTGAATCAAAAAATGACAAAGGCACCGATTCTTTAGTTAACAAACTAATGCAAATTTAATTTTTTTATCATTTTTGTCTGCTTCATATTCCTCTCGTTTCGACCGCTTTTTATGTTCATTAAACATTTCAATATGGTTTTTATTCAAATGTCTTTTCATATTAGTTACATAAGTCACATCAATATATTTGTTACAAACCTTACATTTCCCTCTTAAACATGCGATAATAAAAAAGTCGCGCACATACAAATTTCGTTTTCTACCCATTGAAAATAAAAAAATAACACTATCTCCTATGATTTCTAATTCGCGATTGAATGTTATCATTTGTTATCAGTTCAACAATTCTATATTAAACTCACATTGAAAGAAATCTTCTAAAAGAATTAAAAGTTATGCAGTTATTACAACAATAATTATTAATAACAAAATAAGAGAAATATGTTTTGCATTGCTCTTGAAATTGGGATAACGGATGTTTTATCATTTATAGCATTGGAGGCAAAAAAACTAGCGTATTACTATGCAATATTTAATTCATTACTTTTATTTTTGTCTTAAAATATTAAAAGTTAAAAAATAACTTTTATTTCTTGAGTAAAATAATAAAAGTCAAAAATAACTTTTAATTTTTGCCTTAAAAAATAAAAGTCAAAATTAAAAGTTATTTTTTGACTTTTATCAAAAAAGGCACAAATTTAAAAGTCATACAAAAATTTGCATGTACATCACCTATGTATCATAATGCTAACAACCAAAATTTTCTACGATCATTTTATATGTGTGCTTTTTTGATGTAAATTTTTAAAAATAACAGTTATTTTCTGTCCCTGCTTTTAACACAACAGTTCAACAAGACGAAATATCTGATTTTTTTTAACTGTCCTTTACAAATGGACTTTCCAGTATAGGATTTATCATACTATAAGAACTACTACTACATTTCCGATCTCCAGTTTTCAAAACAAAACAAGTAAGAAAATTATAGTCGGTCTAGACCGACTATACGATACCCTATACCATGCGTTTAGAGACCCTATCTCTCAGGCCCAACTAACTGGATATAGAAAATAAGCATAAACCAAATTGGAGTGGGATTTTTATTAATTTTTTCAGCTGCTATATCTATATGGGGACTAGGCCCAAAAATGGACCGATCCTGACCATATTTGGTAAATTCTCTTGTATTTTGCAAAAATATATACAAACAAAATTTTGAGAAGAATCAGGGCAATATTTTTCTTTTTTGATAGATTTAAGTGAAGATCGGGAAGCAGCTCTATATGGGGCCTATGACTAAGAGTTGTCCAATAGGGATCATTTTTGGAGTACTGATTAACGGATGTAATATATACATACAAACCCAATTTGACTAAGATTTGTATGATAATTTGGATCTTATGGCAATATGTGTTGATTTCATAGGGGTCATTTGTATGGGGACTAGGTCTGAACATGGGCCGATTCTCACCAATTTCAATAACGTTCATTCTATGGCCGATAAAAGATCAAATACCAAATTTTATCAAAATATGTTCATATTTGCGACCTGCAGTTTGATTACAAGCTTTACATGGACACACAGACGGACGGACGGACGGACATCGTTAAATCGAATCAGATAGTGATTCTGATTCGATCGGTGTAATAAAAGATGGATCTAGGTCAAATATTTTTGGTAGTTACAAACAGCAGAACAAAGTCATTATACCCAAACCACATAGTGGTATAGGGTATAAATATCATCACTGAACATCAGTTTGGTTTTGGACATAAACTTGGTACCCACGATCAGCTTGATATAATTTTCAACAACATAAATAATGCTTTAGAGAGGAAGAGATATTCATAAAGTTTTCGACAGAGTTTGGCATATGGGGCTATTATACAAGATCAAGAAATTCATGCCTGTAACTTTTTATATGTTTTTCAAAAGTTATATATCTGAAAGACATTTTTATGTCAAAATCAACGAGGAAACTTCGGAATTATATAGAATAAATGCTGGAATACCACAAGGTAGTACATTGTATCCTATACTGTACACCATATATACAGCAGAGATATTCAAGTACTCGACAATATCATGGTGGCTATATATGCTGATGACACAGCTGTTATGGCAACGAGTGATTCCCCAGCTAAAACATCTTCTTTTGTACAAAATGATAACAATGAACTTGACCAATGGCTGATAAAATGGAATCCCAAACTAAACTAAATAAAATCGCAACATACTTATAAATTTACTCTCAGAAGAAAACATTGTCCTTCAACTACTTTAAATGGGTATACAATTCGGAAGAGTGATACTGTAAAATACTTGGTTATGGCTCTAGACAGGCGATTTACCTGGAAAAATCACATCAAAAATAAATGGGAGCAAATTAAAGTCAAAACTAAAAAACTTTACTGGATCTTTCAGTTCAAAATCTCAGCTAATCTAAACATCAAGCTGAGAATATATAAGGTCATACTCGAACCAATGTGCAGTTATGGGGTACAGCTAGTAATTCACACATCGATATACTTAAAAGATACCAATCAAAAACACTAAGACAAATCACTAACGCAGTGGCATGTTGCCAATAAAAATATCAGAAATGATCTTGATACATCATGAGTATGAAATGAAATTCGAATCGCAAGTGAAAGGTGCCAGCAAAGGTTAAGTAATCATATTAATCTTTTAGCGATAGCACAACAACTACATAAGAATACAAAGACGAAACCATGTTTTAGATCCGAAAATAACCGTAGTGGGCATTTGTAAACAATTAACCTCTTACAATTTAAATTATATTTAAATTATACGTGTAGATAGTTGACCTTTATGTTGTTAAATTTATTTTCTGATTCGGCTTGAGGTCATGAGGTCAATAAAATAAAATTGAAAAGGGTTTTTTTTTCCTTTAATTTAATTATCTTATTTTATTTTTCCCAATATTTCGGTAAACATCGTTTACCATCTTCAGGGGATCTATTTCAACAATATATACAAAAACATTTATATAAAAACAGAATTTTCACAAACAAATATTAACATTTTTCTTTTATAATTACTTTTAAAAATTAATCTGTTTAAAAAACCCTTCACCACTATAGTGTACTGTCCAATGTTTTTCATCGTTTGTTTATTTTGATCTGTGTTTCTCGATGGGGTGCAATAACGCCTTACGAAATAAGGCCTTTAAGGCTTTATTTCTCAATGGAAAGTGAAATAAGGCCTTTATTTCCAAAAAGGTTTTATTGCACTTTGAGAGTGAAATAAAGCCGTAAAGGTCTTATTTCACTTAATTTTTTTTTTAATGAAGCAATAAAATTTCTTATTCTTCTTATATTTTATTGAACAATTATAAAAAAATTTCATATTAACAAAAATTAATAGAACATTAATAGTTAATCCCACTTCTGGAAACGAAATAAATCCCACCAAAATGAAAAAAAAATCACTTTAATCATTACACATTTTTGCAAATATGATGATAAGCAAAAATTAATAGAATATTAATAATTCAACAAAAAAATTTCATATTAACAAAAATTAATAGAACATTAATAATTCAAAAAAAAAAAAAAACGCAAAATAAACGGAAGAAAATTAAACAAAAATTTGCTTGACTTCTTGAACAATGGTTCTACACACTGGACATAAAGTTGAGACAGAATTTTCATAGCAATCACTGCAAAGCTTAAAATGACTACGTGGCAATAACAATATATTTTTTTCTTTTTCATAACAAATAATGCATGTCAAATTATTTTCAATGGTGCAAGGCACAACATATGGTAAAGTATCTATTATTGGATCAACCTCATCATTCTGATCACCTGTCGCCGTCGTAATACCAATTTGCTCCAGAATTTCGTTCAAAGACAAGTCATTATAACTTAACTGGTAAAGACAGTCGTTCACACTGATTATCCTATTTTCCAATTTTTTTAAGATAGTTGTAATCATGCTTTCTCTCGTCTTTTGCCTTTTTAATTTTGCTGCATATATTGAAATACTGCCGTCCAATGATTTTTTAAAATCAATTGATTTTGTCACATCTACATCTAATAAATGGTCAATGAATTTATAAAAACTTCCGTTTTTTGCAAGGCATTTACTCAATTGCCCATGGAACGATTCTATTAAGCTTGTTGTTTTAATGGGTTCGTTATAAACGGAGAATTTTGATGCACCTTCCTAAAAAAAAAGTCATATATATATTTCATTTCTCAAAAGGAGAATATTAAATATTTTATCTAATTTACCTTTTTAATCCACTGTCTCTCGAAATATGCTATGAATGGTTCAAAAATACTATTAAAATTCTTACTCATAGCCTGATTTTTGAGATTTTGATATCCAATAGCTATGTCGTTTGGTTTTAATAGCGGTAATATTAGAAATTTCCGAAACAATTTTTTCGCAACATTATCATTATTTAATTTCGACATGAAGTTAGGAAATGTTGAAGCATTCCTTCTAACAGCTTGTGTAAAATATAACCAACATGTCTTTAATTTTGTTTGTGGGTAAACCTGTGCTAATGCTTTTCTTAAGCCATACTCAAAATCCGTGGTGAATGTTGTGGGCTTTATGTCAAAAATATTACTTTGAATATATTGTAGTACGTGGATATATGCTTTGAAAGATTTGCTTGACATTAAAATGTACATAAAAAGAAATGTCTGGAAAAAAGCATACACAAATATTAATTTAACTGCAACAATATTGAAAATCTTTGCTTTATAAAGTTTTTCTGCGTGGCGGCCTGCGGCCGCTCTTAGGGGTTTTCTCCTCCATGGGACGCGGCAGGTGGCTTCGCTGAATAAAGTTTCCCTGCGCGCGTCACACTAGGGAATATAATGGGACGCGCGCAGGAAAACTATATTCAGCGAAGCCACCTGCCGCGTCCTATAGAGGAGAAAACCCCTAAGATCGGCCGCAGGCCGCCACGCAGAAAAACTGTATTAAGTGAAGATTTAGGTAGCTTTTTCCTACGTAGTGCATAAAATCCATGGATATTATGTCACTATTTGTGTGTCACGATGTTCATGGACATTATGACATGCCACCGAAAATATATACTTACATGTTCACTATGAGCAATATGTATTATTAGCAGTTGTTTAAAGATATTGGAACTACTAATCGGTGCTACATTAAAAGTCCCATCTATCAAATAATGACGAGGTTCGCTAGTAGGCATTTCCATTATTGAGTTACATATTGTAGGAGACACAAAAATTGAGTAACCGAAATCCTCTTCAATCACCGTATCCCGGTAAAATGGCAAATCATTGTCATATCTTGAATTCGTATAATTCTCGTGAATTCCCTGGGTTTTAAAAATTGATATTATATGATATTATATTTTGGTAAGGCTTCTGATTTTTTGTTTATTAATTGCCTTCGCATTTTTCCAAATTCAACCAAATGCGCTGACTCTTTAGCCTTTTTGCAATTCTCATCATATACTTCACGAATACTTGATCTTTTCAACGACATTTTATTAGCGCATTCCATTTTAATAGAATTAATTAAAGTTAATTTCTTTAAAAATTCATTTTGGGCCTCATGGTTGTGCACTAAGTTTTTTTTTGTTTTACGGCAATGTATTGCATTGTTCAAATCCACTGCAATTTTAACGGGACACCCATTGTGATAACAATAATAATACTTTGTATTATTTTGACAATACTTAAATTTATAAATTTGTGCCTCTGATGGAATATGTAATAATTTGCTGGATTTCCTCAAACCCGGAATTATATTATAAACAAGTATCTCATCACTTTCCATTTTCACGATTTTTAATAATTAATTGGACAACACACGTGGCTTAGCAAATGACTGATGATGACATACTAACACGGTTTTGTAAGTTGTTATCAACAACAACAAAAAAACAATAAAGGAGAAAAAGCATTAAAAAAAAAATTAAACTTCTCACAGAATTAAGATGCCAATAGTAACACAGTTTGGAGTTTAGTATGCGAAATGCTGTTGTCAACAACAACAAAAAACAATAAATTGAACAGTGTAACAAAAGAATCAAAAAATATAAAATAAAGGCTTTATTGCACCATTGCCTAAATTCCAATAAAGGCCTTGCGTCACTTTCAAAGTGCAATAAAGCCCTTTTCGCAATAAAGGCCTTATTTCTCAATTGGAAGTGAAATAAAGCCTTAAAGGTCTTATTTAGTAAGGCGTTATTGCACCCCATCGTGTTTCTCTATTGTGTGTCCGTAAATTTGGGCACATTTTTCGGCGTCACTTTTGTAATTAAGTCTCTTTTCTATTGGCACTTCAATAATATTGAGCATTTCAAGTGTGTATCTCTTTTTATAATTATTCTCACCCACTAATACTTGTACGTTGTCAAAATTAGCCGTATGACCAGTCAATGTACAGTGGGCTGCAAGAGCAGTTTTTTCCTCTAAGAGTTTATCAGTTGCCTTATGTTCAGATTTATGCGACTACATTCTAGTTTTAAGTTTATTCTTGGTGGTGCCAACATATACCTTATGACACGTATTGGAATCATCACCATTACAATTAATTTTGTAAACTTAATTAGATTTTTCGTCTATTTTCAATTTAGATTTAGTTTTGCTAAATATTTTGTCAATTGTATTATCAATTCTAAGGGATAATTTAAACTTTCTGTATTATAAGTATTAGAATTTTTAAGTCTTTCCGACAAACCTGGAATATATGTATGTCATGGACTTATAGATTTTAGTATGTTTCTCTCCTCTAAAAATGTCATTGTTCATCTTCGTTTTCACTTGTTTATTTAATTCAATAACAGTCTTGTTAGAGAAATCGTTCTTCTGCGAAATACTTATAATCTTATTCACATTGTTCCCCTGAAAGCCTTCATCACTTTTACTATGAATCTGTTAATGAAATTTACTGCTGTGCTAATGATAACATTCCTCGGGTGTTTGGAATGAAAATTTATTAATTTACCAGACGCTATTGGTTTTTGATACCAATCAAGTTTTAACAGCTCACCTTGTCTTATAATAATCGGATCGAGATATGGTAAATTGTTGTTGTATTCCTTTTCCATAGTAAATTAAATCTGTCAATTGAAAGAGTTCAATGTCTTCAGTGTTTCATTTATTTCATCTGTTTCTACAATAGCAAAAAGATCGTCTACGTATGTACTTATATGGTAATGATTCTTGGTTTATTAGTCAACTTTTCTACACGTTTATTAGTTCTTCCATAACAATATCTGCAATTACAGGAGAAGCTGGAGAACCCATTGGCATCCCCTTGTTTTGCTCAAAGAATTTGTTTGAATATCTAAAATATCTGCTTTCATTTATGCAAAACGTCAAAAGCTCTAGAAATATATCCTTTGGGATGTGGGTAAATTTTTTCAATATGTTCCATTAATTCTCAATAATTCTCAAAGCTAATTTTACTGGAATGCTAGGGAAAAGGGAGATAACATCAAAGGATATTAGAGTTTCATCCTTTTCTATGTGAGTTCTGTTTATTCTATTCTTAAAATCTTGAACATCCATAACATTATATATAGAATTCTTGATAATGTTCTTCAAAATTACTATTATATATTTACATAACCCATACCATAGTAATAAAACAATTTGAGCGTAATGTTCAGAATTCATTTAAATATTTATTTATTTATATTTTAAAAAATTATAAAACAACACTTTCGTAGAACTCAATATTTTATAATGAATCGGATTTTACATTGTTAAGCTCTTTTATATAGTTCAAAAGTAACGGTAAGACCGGTTTGAAATAATGAAATAATAAAGATAATCAGTCGATATCAAGTTCTTGTTGTCAACAGACGTGTTCTTTAATACTCGCATTACTACTGTGTTACATTAGTGTTACATAAATGCAATTCTTTAAAATTTAAAAATAAAAAAAAAAAAACGAAAAACAATAACAATAATAACTTAGTTAAAAAAAAAAAAAAACAAAATTAAACGTACACTAGTTAGTGACAATGTGAACGCAAATAGCGTTAAAAGAATGAGCAAAAGAAAAAAAACAAATTACAATGATGTACCTAGTGCATTACATTCAAGTAACTATTTTTCCCCTCTGCAAACAATTGATGATGACACATTAGATGATGACGAAATAATAGTGGAAAAAAACTTAAAAATCCATGTACCACCAATTACAACTTTAAAATGTAAAATCGAAGAAGTCCATGAGCTATGCAAGCTTAGTAAAATCGTCGATTATGCAATTAGAAAAATCTCAATTGGCCTTAAATTGTTCCTCAAGACCAAAACAGATTTTGATACAGTTTCCAATCTACTGTTAAATAAATATGAGTTTTTCACCTACGCAACCAAACATGAAAAACCATATAAAGCTCTTATATTCGGTCTTGATAAACAAGATCCAATGATTGTAAAGAAGAGACTGACTGAAATGGGTCTAAAATGTTTAGATGTTAAAATTGTTGTTAAAAACAATTTACACAACTCAGAATATGTCATATATGTAGTCTACTTTCAACGACAAACAATTTCTATGAAGGAATTAAGACAAAATTATGCAGTAATTGATTATATAAAGGTGTGATGGGAATTCCAAAATGCAAAAAAGTCGAAGATTACACAGTGCTACAACTGCCAAATGTTTGGCCATGGTTCAAGTCGTTGTAAAGTTAAAACATTTTGTGCAAATTGTGCCGGCCAACATAAAACATCTGACTGCACCGAAACAACTGTTAAGTGTGCAAACTGCAATGGTCCACATAAGTCCACCTCCGATCAGTGCCCGAGTAAGGTAAATTATATAAATGTTCGGCAACGTACACAACCAACCCCAAGGCGTCATATACATGATAATACTGCACGCATCCCTACAAGAAACTACAACAGCAACTTTCCAAACACACTTCGTCAAAATGTTCCTGTTCACACTGGAATTTGGCAAACCCAGACAGAATATGCCAATAGTGGAATTAACCGCGGTATCCAAGGAAACTATAATGAATTATTTACCCCCCAGGAAATAAAAAATTTAACATTAGAACTAATTACTAACCTTAGAAGTTGTAAGAATAAAGCAGACCAGTTTGAGGTTATTACAAACCTTGCAGTTAAATTCTTAACATAATGATTTACAATGATATTAGTATAGTAACGTGGAATGCAAGAGGCATCCGTAGAAAAAGCATAGAACTCTTCCAATTTTTAGTAACGGTATACACATTTGTTTACTTACTGAAACTGGGTTAAATTCGAATATATCTATAAGACATAACGACTTTTATGTATACAGAAACGATAGGATAACATCTAGAGGGGGTGGTGTAGCACCTCTATTAAAAAGAACATACCTCATCAACTTGTTCCTATTATAAATACTAATGTCATTGAAAATATTGGTATTAAATTATTTACTAGCAATTATATTATTAATATATATTTTCATGCTATTTCCCAGGGGGTTAGGCGGAGAAGATGGTATAAGAAAACGTCTCTTTGCTTCTGATATTCAAAAACTTACTTGTAACAATAGATACTTATTAGGAAGTGACTTTAATTGTAGGCACCAATCTTGGGGCTGCGTCAGATCAAACTGTTGGGGCAATATTTTGAACGAAAAATTAGACTCTAATAATATCGATATTATATATCCATGCGAACACACATATATACCAGCAAGTGCAAATAGGCAAGGCTCCACCTTGGATCTATTCTTAACAAATTTGTCACATATACTGTCTCCTGCAATAGTATTAAATGACCTAAGCTCCGATCATCTACCCGTTAAAATCTCATTGACTAGCTCCTACAATACCACAACAACTTTTAACTATGACTTCAATAATGCCAACTGGATTATTTGCGCCAGACATATTAATAGAAATCTCAATATTCCTGATATAAACAATATAAGATGTAATGAACATATTGAAAGTTTGATAACAAAATCTTGGCTCAAACTTTTGCTTCAAATAATTCGATTTCAGAAAATCTTGGTGACCCTATTTCAGAAGCTCTAGTCAACGATGCTGTTGCATCATTCAGATCACATGTAAACAGCACAACTGATATGCAAACAAATGGTTCCGAAATTTCGGCCATTGTTAAATCTTTGAAAAATAAAAAATCACCTGGAATTGATGGTATTAATAATAGATGTCTAAAAGCTCTCCCCCGAAAAGGCATTAAATTTTTAACAGTTTATAAATTCCTGCTTAAAATTATGTTATTTTCCTTTAGAATTTAAAGAATCTAAAATTATTCCAATTAAAAAGCCTGGTAAGGATTCTAGTAATCCCCTTTCTTATCGACCTATCAGCCTACTGTCATCGGTGGGCAAAATTCTTGAAAAGGTTATCAAATATAAATTGTTAGAATTTATTGAAATCAACAATATCTTTCCTCCTCAACAGTTTGGCTTTCGTAGAGAGCATAATACCTCACATCCACTGATCCGAATAAGGGACTTAGTTAATAAAAACTTCAGAGACCAAAAATCGACTGGAATGGTACTACTGGACGTCAAGGCCGCTTTTGATTCAGTATGGCATAAGGGCCTAATTTTTAAAACGCTAAATTATAACTTTCCTGTTCAGCTGACTAAAATAATCTATAGTTTTTTATCCAGTCGAACATATAAAGTTCACATTGGTTCTACTTGTTCTGAAATTTTTCCTATCACTGCAGGGTGCCCTCAAGGTTCTTGTTTATCACCTATTTTATACAACTTGTATACATCTGACTTTCCACAATTAGATCATTGCACTATGTCTATATTTGCTGATGACACTGCGATACTTTGCTCAGAAACTCTGGCTTCTGATGTTATAACACATCTCCAAAATGCTTTAGCTGAATTACAACGTTATTTTAATAAATGGAAAATAATGCTCAACTATGATAAAACAAAATGTATATATTTCACTAGAAAACGTAAATCATGTTTTTTACCACAACAAACTATTAACATTAACAATAATAATTCAATTGCATGGAAAAATGAGGTTAAATATTTAGGTGTTGTACTCGATCCTAAAATGAAGTTCAAAAACCACATTTCATACATAGTTAACAAAGTTAAATTGCATACCCGTATCCTTTATTCTTTTATAAATCGGAATTCAAGGCTTAGCATTGATAATAAAAAATTAATATTAAAGGCTATTTTTCATGCTGTAATATTTTATGCAGCTCCAGTTTGGTCTACCAGTGCTAAGTGTCATATACAAAAATTGCAAGTTTCGCAAAATAAGTTATTAAAGTTAATATACAACTTGCCATGGTTCTTCTCTACAGAGCGCCTTCATGCTCTTGCAGATGTAGAACTAGTTAAAGTTAAGATTGAAAGACTTACCCAAAATTTTAATATCAGATGTCTAAACTCTGATAATACTCATATTAATGAGTTAGCATCATCATAGTTAGTTCGTAGGATAAGTAGTTTTTATATAAAAAAAAAATATCAAATAGGTTTTTGTAATTTTTTCCTCCATAATTATTTTAATATGTATATATGCTTAAAATTTTTATAAATACTAACTAATTATTAAGTAGAAAAATGAAATCTTGAACTCTTTATAATGTAAATTATAATTATATTGATATGTAAAATGATAAAGATGTAAATAAAATTGAATTGAATTGAAAAATTGAATAAAGATAACATTTAGATAAATTACAACAACAATAATAATTAAAAAGAAAGTAATGGGTAATATTGAATGAAAAGTATAAAGTGATAAACATTAAATAAAACATTAAACTAAATAAAATACGGAATAAGATAATAATGAATAAGGGCAATTCCACGTGATTCACCTTACACTTTGACATTTTTTGCAAGTTTTTAAAATCAATTTATTCTGAAGATATTCAAAGAATTTTTACAAAAATTGGTTTATATACTAATAGATACTCTATAGCTCAGAATTAGTTGCAATTTTAACCTAAAGTAGACTTTTGTGACAATAATAGCTCTTTTTACAGCTGTGACTCACCTTACAACAAATTGAACACAAGTTTTAGAGGCAATGTTATATACTAAATTTCTCCTCTTAAATAGACTACACATTAAAAAAAATATTCTAAAGCATTAATAAGAGGTATCAATTATGATAAATAGCTAAAAAAAAAAAAAACAAAAGTGAGTTCAATTAATTGTATAAGCTTAAATTATGTGTGTGACTCACCTTACCAAATTTTGTGACTCATCTTACACTTCCTCCTTTTGTATATTATAAATATCTTAACACAAATTTTAGTAATATTAATAAACAATAAATATATTTTAAATCCACAATAAACAATTTCAGAATGTATACGAATGAAACGACATTTGACTAAATCAAATCCTTAAAAATTATTTTTATAAATTTTGAAATTCGCAATTAAGATGGAAAGGCAAAATTTCCTCTTGATAGTAAAAATCCTTTAGATTCTTCGTTAATGACTTAGATGCAATGTTTTTTTTATGCCTTGTAGTAAAGGTGCATTGTCCCAAACATTTCTCAAGTTAAGTTGGGAATTTTTTTTTTATATCTGCTTCATTAAGTTAAAAAGTTCTGATATTTGATCCAGCTATCTCTGTTGCTTTAGCATAATCTGCAGCATTATTTACGATACATTTCCTTTTCTAAGGTTGACAAAGAACCTGCAACAAACCTGTTCTTAAACTGTGAAAAAGGTCCATCCGACCATATTTCAACTTTTCGTATTTCATTTGACATATCATCTAATACATATTAAATATATGCAAGCACGGTGTCTTTTGAGTGATCCAAAACATCAGAAACTATAATGAGAGGATGGATGACACCTGTATGATACATTGCACAGGTAAAGAGACTCACTTGATTTTGGACCAAGTGGACACTTTGTACTTCGTCTTGAAATATGCATGTATAGTTTTCCGAGAAATCCACTTGAATCATGCATATATCTCTCGGAAAATCCTTTGAAATCACCAATTCGAGCATTACTTTGTATGAGTTGGCTTGCTGACGTTTTATGTAACAGTGTTCTAAAAATTGTGGAACTATGCCTGAGATATAATTATAAAGTTCAGAAAATGAGCCAATCTTTTCTATCTTTTGAAGTGTGTATCATTATTACTACTTTTCTTCCAGCAAAGCCATTTAATATTAATCTCATTAAACTCTGGCATTGGATATGCCTGATAAAATCCTTCTTCATTTTTGCATTGCTGACATTGATTTAACCAACAACTTTCAGAAGAACGGTTGCAAATTATTCCTTCGGGAAATGAATGTGAATAACTTGGAAAATCCTTATTATATGTGTGCAATGCATTGACAGCAATAATGAAATTTTCATGATAAACACACATGCATACATTATGTGGCAACTGGGAACTCAAAAGAACATGCTTTGGTCGTAATTCAAAAAACTTGCTTTTTCCAACAACGATAGTTGGATTATCCAAATTAAAAAGATGAAACACTTCTTTTAATGTGCAGATCAGGTGTCGGGCTTGCATTCTCATTTTTATACCATCTTTCCACATCGTAACAACATCTTTACGACCAGGTGCCATTCGACTTATATCATCTCTCTCATAAAACATACAAATTTTATTTACAACGTCTGGGTATAGAGCGGAAGATTTTTGATCAGTTTTTGGCAAATCAAAAGATGAAGCCAATTCTACATTACATTCACTGCTGAAAAGTTTTCGAACAACAGCTTGAACTAAAGTTAGTGTTTTGGTCTTTAGGCAATCAATAAAATACTTAATTTCTGTAGTTGTTGGTTGTGACTCACCTTACAAAAAAAATGCATGTTTTTGCTAAGCATAAAAGAACAACTAACCACCAAACCTACATGTTCTTTTATATTTGAATCTAGGAAGGAGAAAATATAAAAAGAAATCAATTTAATGTCAGAATAAAAGGAGCATTATTAGGGATATTCAATTATTTATAACTATATGAGGGTGAGTTGATGGATGAACAAATTGGGCGTAGATTTATGGATCTTAGGAAGACCGTAAATCCTAGGTGCTGTGGCGACTTTTGTTGTTAATATTTTCTTCTGGTTCAAGTCAATAAGATCCTTGTTAAATAATTTGTCAATAAGTGTATTGTTTTTTTTTCCTGTAAACTCGATGTTGGATCCTTTTTCACACGTTTATATGTGCACATGTCTCCTAACATACCTTTCATTTTCAAGTCGTATTCGTTTCTATCCATTGCCACTGTCTTATTACCTTTATCAGCATTTAAAATTAATATGTCTTTATTTCCTTTTAAAAAACGTTCCAATTGTCTACTGTATAAAGTATGTGTTTGTCTATTTTACTGAGTTTAGTTCTCTGTAAGTGATCATCTATTAACGATACTAGTTTTGTTCTTGATTTTTCTTGTTGTTCTTCAATCTCTAAGGTTTTTATACACTCTTCTCCAACAACACTATATACAAACAATGGAAATGTTGTTTTTGTATTTGGTAATGCAAATTTTGGTCAAAGAGAAAGCAGCCACTGTATGTTGGTTGATATGTTTTTCTGTATTCTGTTTACAAACCATTCCTCATTTTGTTTCATATTTATCTCTCTGGTATGTTGTTCTCTTAATTTTTCAAATTTTCTGATATGAGTTGTCAACTAAACTTGTCTTGTCAACTAAACTTTCATAAATTATATTCTAACTATGCAAAAATAAGTCGTTGTCCTGTTCATCTAATAGTTTTTTAATGTTTTCTTTTGATTTCAATACTGTTTCACTAGGCATACCCATCTGTTTGTGTTTTTGATGTACAAGTAGTTTTATATTTGAATATGAAGATTATATATAAGTTTCTCCAAAATTTTTTCCATGTGTGGCGGTATCTTGTTATGTATTTTAAATAAACTTTGTATATAAATTTTGTTATAACAACAAATTAAATTTAATTTGTTTTTTTGTAAATATGTAATAAATTTATTATTTTATTATTTTATTTTTTATGTATCTCATTGTAGTTACATAGCCTTTGTGATATATCCTAAATTTATCAAATTTGTTTATTATTAATTGTTTACCCACTCTAATAATAGCGAAGTAATGCAGTTTTTTAGATAAAAGTTAATTCGTTCTAACCGTCATTGTTTTTATAAAAAAAAAATTAATAAGAATTAATAATAAATATTGGTCAAAAAACAGTAACCTTTAAATTTTAAATGGTATTAGAAATTAAAGGTTCATTATCCTCAACAGTGCTTATGACATTGAGTTAAGACACATGCGAAAGATATCAAAGATGCGGCAGAGCCGATTTAATATTCTTACTTGTTCATTTTGTTTTTAATAAAATTGATTTTCATTAAAATACACATAAATCTTGGATGGGGTCTACATAAACCCCTCAGGGTAAGATTAAATTCTTCTAAAATTCTTGTGCGTTTACGGTTAAACAACCTAAATCTCAATACTTTATGAACTAATCATAAGACGATGAGATATTTCTTAAGTCCCAGGTGAAATGAAAAAATAAACAATTCCCGCAATAATTCCATATGGGGCGAATGAGCACTTTCTATGTCACCATATATTATTTATACGCCAGTGGGCTCTAATAAGCAACCTTTCTACCGCATGTGTAAGAACATAATTTAAAACAATTTATTGCTTCTACATGTGCATTGAATGTTAATAACTAAAAATAAATAATTTATGAAAATCCCTTCCACTTAGATACTTGCATACTCGTACCATATATGTATGGATGGTTGCTATTCAATTATTTCATTTCCTTTTTTTCTTGCCACAACAACACAAACAAACAAGCAAAAAATGTAATTTCCCATTTATGACCAATAAATTTGCAATAAATCAAGTATTGTGGTTTGCCAAAATGAAAATACATAAAAACCAACAAAATGTATAGCTGCACATACATACATATGTACGTATGTATATTAGTTAAATTATATTGAGGACGTAGAAGTGAAATGTTGGCAAAAGCTAAATAGAATAATATGTTCTATATCGTTTAAATCTTTTTTTTTCGGAAAATTTTAATAATTTCATTTGGTAGGCTCACAAATTTTTGTTGAATGTTATTTAATATAGAAGTATTATATAGAAGTATTATTCAATACCAATATTAGTTTAAAAAATTAAGTAAAACCGAATGTAAAATTCAATTTAACAATAATAGGTGGTCTAGACCGACTATACGATACCCTATATATCTGTCTCTTAGGTCCATCTAATTAGATATAGAAAATAAGTATAAACCAAATTTGAGTGGCATTGTTATTAACTTTTTTGATTTCGGATATGAAAAAGTTCATATCGAATGCTATATTTATATGGGGACTAGGTCGAAAAATCCTGACCATATTTGGTAAGGTCACTTATTTTTGGCAAAAGCATATACACAGCAAATATAAGAAAAATATGTGAAACATTTTTATTTTTTATAGATTTTATTGAAGATTAGGAATCAGCTTCGTATGGGGGCTATTACGAAGAATTGTCATACAGTGTTTATTTTGGTGTACTATTAATGGATGCAATAAGCATACACAAATCCAGTTTGACCGACATCTATATGATAATTCGGATATTATGGCAATTTTAGGTCAGAATTTCGAAATTTCAATAGCATTCATCCTACGATCTAAATTACATCAAAATATATTCATATTTGCGACGTGTAGTTGATTACAAGGTTTGCATGGACAGACGGACGGACGGACGCACGGACAGATAGACGGACAGACTGACGGACCGAAATCGGTAAATCTACTCAAAAAATGATTCTGAGTGTTTGGGAAACTACCATATGAAATGTGGTAGCCTTAAGGTACGCGATGCTCTTACTGATTCAGGAAAACTCCTGCAATGATCCTGCTATGGCTGCAGAAAAATTAAAGTGGAGTTTTATAAATTTGTTTAAAGTTCAAAAACTAAATTTGAATAACTTTTCAGTGACTTCATATCACTGTAAGGTAAATTTGCTAAGTTTGGTGAATTATTTACAAATTATCCTAATTTAGATAAATTTGCCAACACGCAACATATTTCTTCTCCAAGTCATAAAAAGACGGCAATTAACATCCGATTATACCTCTTAGTTTTAACTTATTGTCAAGAACTGCATCTCAAAGCTCAATGGAGACTGATGATGTCTCCCCTTTGTCATCTACGCCTTTAAATCCAATCCACCTTTGTCCTCGCTGACGTCTCCAAATGTTAACACGTTAGTACCAGAACCTGTGAAAATTTATGGAGGACATCGTACTATTCCACCCAAAAAAAAATTTTTTCTACTCTCTTCTCTTATAAAGCCTAATGCCCTAGCTGATGATATTCCAGTTTATAAAATAAACTAAAGGAATAAGATCTCTTTCAATATAATTGTTCTGGTAGACCTATTTGACCAAATTGCAGACACTAACTTTTGGCCGAAAAATGCACTGGTACGTGAAATCATTTATGGCAATGGAAACTTTGCACATCTCCCAAATTCTGCTAACTAGAACCCAAAAACTAGTATCAATCTCAACTCTTAACGTTGTTTATCAGAATTTAAATGGTATAAACATTAAGCTCTCTAATATATTCCTGTGGTAATCATCGTTGAAACCTCTTCAAAGATATGTGGATGTATGGAATCGATTAATCAATCTCTGACAAAGTTGATTTAGATGTTGATCACGTAGATGACAATTTTTTGGATGTATTGAGCATTCGTACTAGTTCTGTACTTGACTATACACATTTTGAAGGACCAGATCAAATATTTTTCTTTGAATATATTGCTATATCTGAGTTGTTTACAACTTTCGCCAGTATTAAGTCCAATACTTGTGGTGTTGACGGAATTCCATTATAGTTTTTAGAGATAATTTTTCCTTTAATTTGCATTTAATTAATTGTATAATAACAACTTCATCTTTCCTAGTATGTGGAAACTTTCAAAAGTAATACCGATTCCTGAAATCATATGATGTGAGCAATTTAAGGCACTTATAGGAATTACGAAATCTATTAGAGAAAATTTAAGTAAGGGGAAAACAAGTGTTTTGTTGTCATTGGACTTGTCTAAGGCTATCGATCGTGTGGATCATGTGAATATGTTCAAAAAGCTTTCTAAAAGATTTTAAATATACTTTAACATCTTTTAAATTGATTAATTTATTGAGCTAATAAGGCCTAAAGTGTTCAGTGTAAATAAAACAAAGTTTCTTTACATATTTTCCGACGTTTCGTCTATATTTGTAGACTTTATCAAGGAAGTCGTCTTTTTAATGGTAAAAAACAATACATTAATATAATAAAATACACCAAATAACGATTAAACTTACAATATGAAACTATTTTCCTTCACATTGAAACGGAATTGTACATAAAACAAAAAAACATAAAAACATGAATTTAAATAAATACACAAAACTTAAACTAATATCACAGAAAAGTTTTACTTAATAGCAACTCTATAACTGGCGCTTATATTGTTTGTGTCTTCTTTAGTGTTCATTGTTATTCCTATGTTTTGTTGTATTCGTAGACTTTCTATTGTGAATCGTTTTTTCTCTATATTTTCTTTATCCAGTATGCGAATCCTGTCAAAATCAGCTGTGTGGCCTGTTGTTATTATGTGTTGTGCTAATGCAGTTGTTTCTTTGTTTTTAATTATGTCCATTTTATGTTCTCCTATTCTTGTTTCAAGTGTTCGTTTAGTTGTTCCTATATAAACCTGTTTACAGCTGTGATCTTCGTTGCCTTTGCATTTTATCTCATAAACAACGTTACTCTGTTGTTGTTTATAAATTGGCGCCTTGATGTTAGAGAAAATTGTATTGAGAGTTGAGTTTGGTTTATAAGCAAAACATATGTTTTCTGCTTGTATGGTTGTTCGTAGGCTTTTGTTGTCTGTTAAACCTGGAATATATTTAACACTGTAAAATTTTTTGTGTTGATCTAAAGTTGGTTTATGTATTGTAGGTGTTTTGTTTATATATAATTTTCTTTGTTCTTCTTTTATTAATGTGTTCACGATTTTTCTAGGGAAACTATTATCCGTGAGTATTTTAGCTATTGTTTGTATATTCTTCCTATGGAATTGTTGATCGCTTATATTTAATATTCTTGAAATGAAATTTTTCGCGGTATTTAAAATTTGGTTTTTGGGTTGCGTAGCATTAAAATTCATTAATCTACCTGATGATGTTTCTTTAGAGTACCAGTCAAAGATAATTTTGTTGTTAAACCTCTGTAGTTTAGAGTCTAAATAAGCGAGCGTTTCATCGGTTTCAATTTCAATTGTAAATTGGATTTTTGGGTGTTGTTTATTAAAAATGTTTAGGATCTCGTCTTTGTCGTCTATATTGATGATTGCCAAAATATCGTCTACATACTTTACTATGTATTTCAAATGTATGTTGTTACGTTTTAATTCTGCGATCGCGTCGTCTAGTAGGGAATCAAGGACTATGTCCGCAATAGTGGGGGAGAGTGGGTTACCCATTGGCATACCAAATATTTGATTAAAAATTGTTTTGTCGTAGATAAAATAATTGTTGTCTGTTAGACAAAATTGTAGTATTTTTAAGAACTTCGCGCTCGGAATTTTTGTAAAATTCCATATGATGTTCCATTTTCCCATAATGTTCCTAATTGCAGTGTGAACAACATCATTTTCATTAATACACTCTTCTTTGTCGGGTAGAGAACACTTTTTATCATGTAATAGTCAAAACTCACACATACGTCAAGCAAGATCTGGCGTAGCACAAGGATCCGTTCTTGGACCGTTATTGTTTTCAGTGTACTTGAATAATATGTTTGGTGTACTAGAGTATGAAATGTGTTCAGTCTATGCATTTGCTGATGACAAACAAATCTTATTTCATTATAATCATTCAGTAAAAATATTTCAAATGCTGATAAATAATACCTTAAACAGAGTTGAAGCTTGGATAAGATCTAATTTCTTTTATTGAATTTTTCAAAGACAAAGATTTTGAAATTTGGTTCATCAAATTTAGGGGATGTAAGGATTCCGATGGGTGGGAGAGAACTGGAGTTTGTTGACAGAACTAAGATCTTAGGTGTTATTATAGACAATAGACTTAATTATTCATATCACATAGACGCTATTTATTCACGGGTGTGTTTTACTGTACGCTGATTAAATTGCCTTAACATGTACTTAGCATATCATGTAAGATGTAGGGTCGCCCATGCTCTTTTAGTGTCTCAATTATCTTATTGTATTGAAGTATTCCTTTGCTCGATGGCTGGTAATTTTGACAGGATAAAGTTTTTAATAAATAAAATTGTTAGATTTGTTTTCAACGTAAGATATCGAAATCTGAATAATGGCTACCACTATATACCCCCATATGTCAATAAAAATTTTTTTTTCTTCTTATATTAAGAAAATTAGATAATAATAAAACTAACATTAGTTATTGATCTTCATTCATCTTCATTAAGATCAATAACACTTTACATTTAAGAGATCATTACTTTTCATTTTAACAGTATTTACAGTAGTAGTACAAATATGCTATTTACAGCAGAGTTTAAAATTAATACTGTAGTAGTCGTGATTTGCTATAAATTTCATAATTTAATAGCAACGTGCAAGATATATTCAAACTGTCGGCACATTATACTATGAAATTATTTCTTATGTGTATTTTGTTTTGATTGTGTGCTGTCATAGCAATAGCTGCATTTTATTTGTATAATTTTATAGTGCTGTCGTAGTTCATTTATTTGGTGCTGTGGAATTCATTTTTGATATTATGTGTTGGTATGAAAATATTAAATATTTCTTGCTGCTGTGGTGAGCATATTAATGAAACTATATTCAAAATCGGGCTGTTTTAGTATGGTGTATTAGATTAAGATCCATATTTTAACAAGATTGTGGTTTTATAAGGTAAAAATTTTTTATCGGTAACATATCATAAACACCATGAAAACCAATAATTGGTAATACTGTGTATATTTATTTTGTTTTTATTTAAATTAATAAGATTTAAATAAGACAATATAAAAAAGTATATTAAACAAATTCATTTAAACAAAAATAAGGACAACATAAAAAATGGATAAAAACAAAAAAAAATTAAGTATTCATCAACACTATAACTAACAAGGAACAAAACGGTATAGTAATAAAAAAAATAAACTCATTCCATAACATTTTCTGGCAGACTGGTTATCTCATCAATTGCTTCATTAACAAGATTTGAATTCGATTTCGCTAATAATATGTTTTCAAGATTTTCTTGGCTTAGTCTGTTCCTACTTTCTGTTAAAACTAGTCTTAATGATGAAAATGATCTTTCTACTGTCACCTACGAAATTATGAAAAAAAATTAAGTGCAAAATTTACAAAAGTATAAAAAAATTACCCATCACACATTTAATTGAAAATTTTAAATAGTTTTTTAACTCACTCAATTACAATGTAATTAATTTTTTAATTTAAGTTAACTTAATTTTATTTAACATTCAAAAAATATTTTAATATTCAAATATTTAAAATATTTAAAATTTCAAATTGTAATATCGTTTAAATATGGTAACTTTGTATACTCTATTCAATGCGTGATAGGTCTAATTATTTTAAGCATTGGCTCACCTGCGATGGCGGAACGCTCAACACAATATTGCATAAAATAAATAATTCCGGATCAGTCGACCGTCTTTCTTTCCAATATTTAAGTACGCATGTACTACTTTTTAAAAAGGGTAACTTGAGCATTTCGATTTTGGTATAAACATTTGTAACTATACTCTCGTCTTCTATTAAGTCTTGTTTTAAAAAAGCAGTTATAATATCATCATCATCATCAACGTTATTATTGCCATCAATTTGTTCCGAATTTACAGAATATTCTTTATTAAGTCCAACATATCTATCCCAAACTTTTTTTAAATATCCAACAGCCAAATTTTTTTTCGAATTAGATAGAGTATGTTGAAACCTTGGATCAATGTAAAGACAAGCATTTAGAACCTCATTTGCAAGCAATTTCTCAGATCTAATTTCAATGCTTTTTAACAAAGAATCACCGAGAATTTTTGGAACAGATTCTTCTGCCGATTGTTGGATAATTTTCTGTATCAGCAACTTGCACTTAATCCATTGGCAATAAAAGTCTCCATAGTTCAATGCTTCCTCATGGTATTTTATTAATATGTCATTTAGTGGACTAAAAACGAGTACAAACCCATCAATATTATCCCAAAAGTTATCGTCGAGATCACATGCTGTAACAGCACTTTCGATTAAAGCGCTTACTAATTGTACATCTTTAATCATTCTAAAAGTAGAACCCCAGCGGGTAGGGCAATCTATTCTGGGTAAATTTAATTTATTTGTTTCAAAAAGACGATTTAGGCAAATATTTTACTAAATTGCGACATTGTAATACAAAAATTCTAACATGTTTTTTTTTTTGATAACATCAATAGCAACGAGTTGTACAGTATGCGCAGCACATCCACAAATAATAATTTCTCCGATATTAAGATCGGTATCTGCATGAATTTCGTCCATGACTTTTATGTACTCTTCATTGTCAACATAAGTTTCTTCATCGTCATATTTTGTGATACAGTGTGATAATATCGACGTAGTTTTAATCATGTTGGCGCCATTATCAGAAGTGATAGCCACGACTTGATTTAAGGATAAGTCATATTTGTTTAAAGTTTTAATAATTTATAATGCTAAATTTTTTGCTGTGGTAGCACCTGTCCCTTTAAGCTCAACCATTCCGATCATTCTAGATATTATCACTGAGTCTTTTCCGTATTGAGAGCTTATTCCGAATATACTTCTTTCTAACCGTGTTGCGCTATCTATTTTGATTGAAAAAAGATTATTGCACAATTCATTCTTTATGGAATTTCGAAGCTCAACAACCAAATTACACAAAATTTTTTTCGCGTTAACTGCATAAAATGCAAACATTTTGTTTCCATCAATAGATAAAGCATTGCTTATCGACTTTAATAAATTTTTCATGTTTTCACTATTTAGAAGATCAAATGGTACACCGTTCTCGGTAACCAAACCTACATATGATCGTATAACCTCACGTTTGTTTATTTCTATTTTTGCTTTGACTATATTAGTATATTTTTTAACTTTATTTAGCTTGTTTTTATTAGAGGTTATTTCTAATTTATGAGCGGTTTTTAAATGGGCCTTCAAGTTAAAACTTCTTGCGGAAATAAGTATTTTATGTCACATTTTGAACTGAACTCTATTTTCTAAATCAGTTTTTTCGAAGTGTTTTAGAATGTCTTCCATTTCAATTTAGTTTTTCTATTTATTTTACACTTATTTTGTTTTAAATAACACGAGTATATTTTATGCGAAAAAAAATCTACGACCTGAACGAGAGACGAGAGACACTTGTTTAATACTAACATATTATTCCTCTTTTATCTAAAATAAAATAAACGCGAATATTACATTAAAAAAAATAAATGGGATTCCCCGAACTTTACTATAATGCTTTGTACATACGTTAATGTATGTGTTGCCACAACCACAGCAGCACAATATACAATATTAAATATTACCATAGAATAACGAAATATATAAAAATGAATACAATATTGCAACATATATGACTACCACAGCACATATCAAAATTCAAACAAAATGCTAATACTGCTGCGCCAGCACGCAACTGTGGAAGATAAAGTAATTTCGTAGCATGCTATCACCACAGTTGAATATATCTTGCTAGCAATGTGAGAAAACTTAATGTGTTGAATATATCTTGCTAGCAGATATTCAACAAACATTTTTGGTATGCTAAATTTTAAACTCTGATTTACAGTAGTAAGTAGTTTTATTTAATTTCTAAATTCGAAATCAAGGACATGATGTCACTGTAATCTTCTAACTTCATTGCTATCATCTAGTAAGGATATGGCTAAAGGATTCACATGGTCACTTTATCTTTGCAGGTATCTATTACTGAAATAATTTATTTCCGTTTTAATTTTGGGATGTTAAAATCGTAATGTAGTGTATTATTCCTTACGAACCATGGCGTGCCAGCAATTATCCTTAAAGTTTTAGATTGATATCTTTAAAGGATTTCAACATTGGAGTTACTAGTAGACCCCGACAGTTAAATCCCGTATGTCCACACCTGTTTTAATACTGTTTTCCAAACTCAGTTCTGATTTTGGAGCCAGAAGTATTTCAATTTGTCTTTTTTTAGAATTGGTAGCCCATTCAATTTTATCTCAGGACAATTACCTCGTCTTAAAGAAAATGTGACACGCGTCGATTTTTCTTCATTTACTTTGACGTTCTATGTTATTAACCACGTATATAATGCGTTAATTTGTTGCTGGAGTAAAATTGAAGCTTCAATTGCATAAGTTGCGACTGTTATCCCATCAATACAAGGCATATCCGACATGAAAATAGTATATAGTACTGGTCCTAATACGCTCCCCTGGGGTATACCGGTATCAATTTTACATATGTTGGACATTTCATTATTCACTTTTACATAGAAACATCGGTCTTTAAAATAAGATTTTACAAAAAGATAGAATGGAGCTGGTAAATTATAAAGGGTCCGCCAAATAACTTTTTATACCCTATACCACTATGTGGTTTGGGTATAATGACTTTGTGCTGCTGTTTGTAACTACCAAAAATATTTGACCTAGACCCATCTTTAATTATACCGATCGAATCAGAATCACTTTTTGAGTTGATTTAACAATGTCCGTCCGTCCGTCCGTCTGTGTGTCCATGTAAACCTTGTAATCAAACTGCAGGTCGCAAATATGAATATATTTTGATGAAATTTAGTACATAAGCTTCTATCAGCCATGGGATGAACGCTGTTGAAATTGGTGTGAATCGGTCCATGTTCAGACCTAGCCCCCATACAAATTACCCCTATGAAATCGACATAAATTGCAATAAGATCCAAATTGTCATATAGATCTTACTCAAATTGGGTTTGTATGCGTTCATTACATCCACTAATATGTAGTCAAAAATGATTCCTTTGGCCCCATGTAGAGCTTCTTCCCGATCTTCACTTAAATCTATTAAAAAACAAAAATATTGCACTGATTCTTCTCAAATTTTGCTTGTATATATTTTTGCAAAATACAAGAGACTTTACCAAACATGATCAGGATCGGTCAATTTTTGGACCTAGTCCCCATATAGATATAGCATCTGATATGAACTTTTTCATATCTGCAGCCAAAAAAATTAATAAAAATCCCACTCAAATTTAGTTTTTGCTTATTTTCTATGTCCAGTTAGTTGGGCCTAAGAGATAGGGTTTCTAAACGTATGGTATAGGGTATCGTATAGTCGGTCTAGACCGACTATAATTTTCTTACTTGTTTTTTTTTTGAAAATGCTATGAAAAAAACTACCGAATATTATCTCAAATTTCTTTTTTTATTTGAAAGTACAATCCTTCCGGTTAATAATGGAAAATTATTTCATTCAAATGGCTGCCTCGGCTGGCCATGCAGTAGCCTACACGATCGGTCCAATTTTTAAGCACATTATCGATTGTGTGCAGCTGTATTTCACCAATGGCTTCACGAATATTGTCCTTTAAAGCGTCAATTGTCTCAGGATTGTTGGCGTAACACTTATCTTTGAGGGCACCCCACAAATAATAGTCCAACGGTGTCCAGTTGCAGCTCCGAGGTGGCCAAACGACATCAGCTCTGCGGCTGATAATGCGATCTTCAAAAACAGGGCGTAAAACATCGAGTGTAGCTTCGGCTGTGTGGCACGTAGCGCCGTCCTGTTGAAACCAAATGTTGCCAATATCCTCCTCTTCAATTGTTGTGAACAAAAATTCGTTCAGCATGGCCCGATAACGATCGCCATTGACTGTAACGGCCACTCCTTGCTCATTTTCGAAGAAAAATGGCCCAATTATACATATGCACCAAAATCCGCACCAAACAGTGACTCGTTTTGGGTGTATCGGCTTTTCAATGTATGCGTGCGGGTTTGTACCCCAAATGCGACAATTTTGCCTGTTTACATACCCGCCAAGATCAAAATGAGCTTCATCTGACAAGATGAAATCGGCATCTTCTATAAGTCGATCGCAGGCCCACTTAGCGAAGCGAAAACGCATTGGATGATCAGTTGGCTTCAACTCCTGAACCAATTGGACTTTGTATGGCGTCATACCAAGGTCTTTATGCAAAATTCATCTCAATGATGCCTCCGAAATGTGCAATTCTTGAGAACGACGGTGAATTGATGTTGATGGCGCTTCACGCACACTTTCTGCCACAGCAGCAATATTCTCGGGTGTACGCACTGTTTTTGGCTTTTCACGCTTTGGCTTATCGATGAGGATGCCAGTTTCTTTCATTTTTATCACAAGATAACGAACGTACGGAGCTGGCGGTGCTTCTCTTCTTCCAAAATCCGTACGCAATTTTTGCACACATTCTGCAACATTACCATGATTTTCAAAGTAATGTCGCAATATTTCCCGGCGTTGTTCAAGCGTATACACAACCATATTCGTTCAGCGGAAGGATAAAACTAATTATCTGTCAAATCAGACATGTGCTAAGTGTTACCATTCACGAAATAAGCACTAGTTGAAAAAAAAAAGTTAGATGGCGGAGCCTTTACTTGAGTTTCCCCAATAGTCCATTGTGCCAAACTCTGTCAAATTCTTGTTGTATATCAAGAAATACAGCTGAACAGTATTTTTTACTTTCAAAGGCATCGGAAATAACGTTTATAACTCGATGGCATTGCTCTGGACGGCCATGTTTGATGTTCCGGAACTATATTTTTATTTTCAAATATAGGGAGTAGTCTTCGTAGATAAAGTCTCTCAAATATTTTTGAAAAAAATACTAATAAACTAATAGGTCTATATGAACAGACTTTATTCTCTGGTTTGTTCGGTTTTGGGACCATTATTATTTCGGCACATTTCCACAGTGTAGGAAAATGATGTATTCTAATAATTGAATTAAAAATTAAGGTTAGGAAAACAACACCTTTTTTTGTTAATGATTTAGCTACTAATGCATCTAGTTTATCATAACCAGGAGATTTCTTGTTATTTAATATATTTATTTCTGTATGAACCTCAATCGGTTTAAAATAAGATATTGGTAAATCCATTTGACATGCGGAATCTAAAAAAGTTCATCATTATAGTTTAACTTAAGTGGTTGGAATGTCATTAGCATATCAGTTCTACACCAGGAATTATTTGAGTTTTTTATTTGAATATTTCTCTTAACTGGTCGTTTCAAGAATTTAGTTGCTTTCCAGAGATTGTATTCGCTATTTGGTTGATTTAGGTCAAGATTACGTAGATAATTGACAATTTCTGTGTTCTTGTACTCGACCATGCGGTACTTAAGATGGTTGGTGGCTAAATTCAAATTTCGTTTATCAAGTGGATGTCTGCTTAGTTGCCATATCCTTCTTAGTCTCCTCCAATACCTAATCAAATCTCTTATTTCTGCCGAAATGTATACATTATTACCATTCGATGGAGTTGTTGTTGTTGGAGTAGATAAAATACCCACTTCGTGAATAAGATTTGTGAACGTGTCTACCGTATTGTCCAATTCATCTCCAAATTTGATAGGGTTGCGTAGGTCAATATTTTTATCAATCCAATAGCCAAACGAGCTTAAATCAGTTTTTGGTGATAAGATTTTTAAATTTTTTGTTCATTTGAAAATTTTATAACTCTAAGGTATTTAATATCTTTTTATAAACTCGCTAAGAGTTCTATACCTCGGTTTTTGTTAGAACGTTTTAATTTTATAAGTTCCACAAAAAAAGTGAAAATATTTATACCAAGAATACACAATTCATTTTTTGAGAAATTAATTTTAATTACTACTGCACGCTCTTGAAGACAGTTATCCAAAGAGCTGCGAACATTTCAATTTTCTTAATTTCAATTTATTTAATAATTTACATAATTATTTTTAATTGTTATAAATTGAGGCTACTTACAAATCATTAATTTTAATAGTTTGGCCAATGAAAAGGGCTTTTTGCATTACATAATAAAATCAATAAAAAAAACATTTGGAGCTAATGGTTGTTGCTAATGGTTTTAAAATAATACACCATTTATTACTTGCTCTTATATACCTCCCAACTCCGATTTCCAACTATTACTTTTACTATTAGATCTGTAGCAGATATGCTTAGACCAGCTGACTATCTGATCTTACTTGGCGATTTTAATATCCCAACAGCATCTTGGAACACGTTAGATGTTACTGATTTCTTAGTTCCAATTACCACAACTGATTCGACTCATGATTTTCTTAAAGTAATAGAAAAAACCCAAAATTTTTCGTAAAATTTCATCATATCCAACCACCATGCAAATGTTTCCGCTGAGTTCTTTGCATTAGATGTGTGCGTTAGATGTGTTGACTGTTCTTAAGAGTCTAGAAAGTATAAAAAGTTCATTTCATCCGGGTCCAGATGGTATTCCCAGCTGCATCTTAAAAAATTGTGCCGAAGTATTGGCTACCCCGCTAACTCTCATATCTAACAAGTCTTTAAAATTTGGCTTCTTTCCAAGGTGTTAGAAAATCTCGTTTATTATTCCGCATTACAAATCTGGTAGCCACAATGATGGTACTAATTATAGAGCAAAATTGCAAATCTAAATGCTATACCAAATCTTTTTGAGAAAATTGTAACTGATATACTACCACACGAAATGTCATCAATTCTATCACCAGCTCAACATGGTTTTTGCAAAGGACAGTCTACGACTACTATTCAAATGGAATTAAATTCTTCTGTAAATTCTGGATTCTGCAAAATTGAAAAAACCTTTGATAGTCTGCCATATTCTACAGCTACCGAGGCTTGATATTATTGGATTCTCCAGTAACTTCCTAAAATGGATACGATCGTACTTTAAACATCGTACGCAATGTGTAATTTTTAATAACTCTAAATCGAAATATATAGATGTTACTACTTGGACCTCGCCTATTCTTGCTGTTTTTTAATGATTTTCCAAAGTCAATTCAATATGGTAATATTTTGATGTAGTATGTGGACGATGTAAAAATCTACTCAACCTTCACAAACAATGCAGTATACACCTCCAGTGTG
Organism: Cordilura impudica; assembly: GCA_963682025.1. Taxonomy (NCBI): domain Eukaryota; kingdom Metazoa; phylum Arthropoda; class Insecta; order Diptera; family Scathophagidae; genus Cordilura; species Cordilura impudica. The sequence goes on from OY821518.1 coordinate 108,303,947, forward strand.
ACCTAAATAGCTTCTACAAATGGTGTAATGTCAACTTAATGGACTTAAATCTTAAAAAATGTAAGTCTTTGGTGGAATGCAGAATTGGGTTTCCCACCGTATCGCAGTTGTTTGGCACTAATAAATCTTCCAACTTTGAAAAGTTGAAGGATCATATTTAATAGAACATTGCTCCACTTAGTTCATGGTAAACTTGATCCCAAATGCCTTCTTCGAAAAATATGTACAAATATTTCTAGCAGACAACTTCGATCTTATGAACCTGTTCACCTGAATTTCCACACATCAAATTTTATCAATTTCGATCTATTCCGAAAAATTTGCGCCGCACTGTGGCTGAAATTTTGATTTCATTGGCCAAAAGTCTATTTTTTTTTGTCACCGATTTTCAAAATTTTAACGCCTGTTTGTAGCAAAAGGTAGCAAAAAAAAATTAGGTTAAACTATTGCTAATTGTGGGCGTGGCATGCTGTCAAACTCAACTGTTTTTGTAATTTCAGAAAAAGTTGATTTTTTTCTGTTTTTTTATCAAAAATAAATGGTTACTACTCGCAAGCTAAAATCGATAATGACCTGCGGTCTTTTTTGTAGTGTTGGTAGGTAAGTGGTCACAGCTCTACCGTTTAACGTTAGGGGCGCTATGAAATATTTATGCAACTACTATATTTTTCTCAAATTTCAACTTTAGTGGAATAGAACTTCAAGGAAACAAGAAACATATACCACCCGAAGAAAGGTGAAAGTATCCTCCTTAACCCTGTATATACTTTTGTACCCGTGACGACACGTGGGTAGAACACTTTTTTAATTTTAATGAAATTACTCTAAAAAGTTCAAATTACGATAATTTAAACAGCCCTATAAGTAATCGTATACAATGGTGTATTAAATTTGTGCTTAATGTATTTTATAGCTTATAATAGTCATTATTTGTTCTATTACCATAATATATTTGTAAGTGGGAATGTCAATACACAGAGGATGTAATTAGTAACCTGGATTTTTTTTTTATTATCATACCTTTTTTATACCTTTTCTATTTTACCTAACAATGCACTAATGCAAGTAGTAAAAAAAACACACACACGTAATTCATAGTATAATGGGCTTTTTATATATTATTTTAGGTAGTAATTAACTAATGCCATTTTCATACCTTTTTATTTTACTTAGAAACATAGTATGATGGCTTATGGGATGGCTTATAAGAAAGCGACATTTGAATACAAACACAATTGCTCTAATATATTTCAGCAATAACAGTCGCAAATAAAAATATTCACAAAAATATGGAGAGCATCAGTTATAAATAACTGGCCGAAGAGTATTTTAGAAACAAAAACCAGGAAGATGTTCTTAGTTAGGTTAAAATAAAATTAAACTTAAATTCGAGTAGCACCGAAATACAAGAGCAATTATCTAATTTCGTCAAAGCTCTAAAAAAGCGCTACAAAAAAGTTAGCTACAGTAAACAAAATTTTTATATAAAAAGTGCAAACTGGTTAGAAGGCCAACTTACTGTCGCTGCAGAAACAGCAAAGCAAGATAAGGCTGGAACTTCGGGATTTAGATAAATAAGTCAAAAACTACTAAAGAACAGAAATAACACAGAACAAAATATGGAATATTTGCAATCAATATTTCAGTCAAATGAATAATAATTATAATGGCCTTTCATTGTTACTTAAGTACGAAAAACATAGTATTAGTAAAAAGATAATAATAAACAGAACCTACCATTGTAACAAATACAACTAAAATCTATTGCAGTTTTTATTTTTAAAATGTTTTTTAAAATGATCAAATTTGACAGCAAAAAATAAAAAATTTTTCTGTAGTAATAGCAAGATTTTTAGATAGTATTATTAACCTTTTTAAGTGTAAATATTCTTTGAGTGTAAACAAATTTGCAAATTTGACAACAATACATTTTTAATTTTTCAGTAATAATAGCAAAATCTCCAGTTGATTTTACTATTTTTTTTTACTGTAAAAATTTTTTAAGTGTAACATTAAAAAAAATCGTATTGTATTATTGCGGGTGAATAACATTAAAAATCTCTTTTGGGTTGGCGAAGTTGTAATTAAAGGGGGGGCTAATCTAAAAGAGATTTATTTATAATTACTCGATTATGAGTAATTATAATTGGGGTTATGGGAAATAAAAGAAAAAAAGAGAATTAGTTTCTTTTATTTAAATGTTAATCTGTGGGATTAGGGATGCTCACCTTTTGGTTGTCGCTTTTTCTTAACAACAAAAAAAACTGTCGGTTAAATATTTTCAATTATTTTATTGATGGAATTCACAATTTATTTAAAATTAAGTGTCAGCGACAAGTATATGGTTGTAAATCAAAATGGTAAGTGATTTGCAGATTTATGGTTCAATTTTATTACACTTCATTTTTATAAAATTGAAACGGCTGAATTTCATTTCGAAGTTAGTTTTACACCACCATTTAAATGTTGATAACTAACATTTTAAGGTGTATGTATTTTTTTGTTAGCGATTAGCTTAATTAAATAATTCAAAGTATTTTACTGATTTAGTTAACTAATATTATAAGGTAATATTAAATAATAAAATTTATAAAAACCCATTTTTTTGTTTTATTATTTTGGTGTCCAAAGTTGTTTGGACACGTATTATTACAAAAAATGTTCAAAAGTTCAACTTTGACTAGAATTCCTTAAAAATTCAATCAATTTTAATGTTATTAAAACTAAGTCAAGCTGAACTAAATATCTATCCATAAAAAAAGAAATTATTTAAATGCTTTGATCGGTTCAAAAGTTACAGAATTTTGCCCAATGAAAAACGATTTTCAGCCACTGTGCGCCGAAGTGAACAGACACTATGCTTTAATTGATTTATTCGATGCTCTTGGTGTTATTAAAAGAACTTATTTTAACTCTAACAATTATGTTTATAACTGTATTTAAAATCTGTATTATTTTTGTAAAATATTTACATTTATTGTTCAGCTATTGCTGTATTGTTGCCATAAAGCAGCGGCTTCCAAACTATGAGTCGCGACCCACAGGGGGTAGTGAAGTTTTTAATTTCTGTTTTACATATTTTAAAAAAGTACTTACAAAAATTTATTTATTGCAAATTTTTTGTTGTGATATTACTTTATTAAAAATCCCTGAAAATGCCGATAATATCGACTTTTTTCTCTATTTTGCTATACCCTGTGCTTTATTTTGATAACTAAATAAAAACAAATGAAAACCAAACGAAAAAAACTATTTGTGTGTTGTGAAAAAATTTTTCGTCTTTTTTTTCGTTTATTTTCTTTAAGTTAAAGTTAAAGTTAAAGTAATGTGAACACCTATTTTTATTTCATGAAACTGAGTTCTTAGGTGAGATTTATAAATAGAATATTTTTTAAGTTGTAAAGAATTTATATTTATCCCTATCATAGGCATGGATAAGTTTTTAATCGGTTAAAAAAGAAAAATAAGTAATAATGAAGATATCAATGCTAGTACCAGTAAAGATAGTGGGAATAAAAAATACGCAAGTGGACAAGGAAGTAACACTCCCCGAGTCAAGAAAATACGATTCATCATATTTGTAATTAGTATTGACGAGTATTCTGGTAAACGAATTTGAAAAACCAATGTATATGGTTCGTACGAGAGTATGAAACCAAGTAAATTGAGGCGACATCTTGAAACCATGCATTTTGAATATATTGATAAATCCATAGATTTTTTTCAAAGAAGACAAGAAGATATTAAAAAAAGAAAACAAACATTTTTTTTAAAGCCTAGTTCCGCGAAGCCGAGTGGCTTGTCTGCAGATTGAAATTTTGGGTCCAGGGATAAGCCGGACTTGGCTAGTTTTTTGCAGCGATAGACCAAAGCCTCTGGTAGGAGTCAAACCCACGAACCCCGCATGATAGGCGAGCACGCTACCTACTCACCTACTGGGACGCTTAAAAAACAGTTTCTGTTCCATCAAAATCACTCTTTGCATCATACTAAGTTTCCTATAGAATTATAAATGTAAAAAAGCAGCTATTGATAATACAGTTGGTAGAAGAATTGCTGATGTATATGAAGATCTTTGCGATCAGCTAGTTTATCAACTGCATACTTAACAAGTAAGAAAATTATAGTCGGTCTAGACCGACTATACGATACCCTATACCATGCGTTTAGAGACCCTATCTCTCAGGCCCAACTAACTGGATATAGAAAATAAGCTTAAACCAAATTTGAGTGGGATTTTTATTAATTTTTTTGGCTGCAGATATGAAAAAGTTCATATCGTATGCTATATTTATATAGGGACTAGGTCCAAAAATGGACCGATCCTGATCATGTTTGGTAAAGTCTCTTGTATTTTGCAAAAATATATACAAACAAAATTTGAGAAGAATCAGTAGAATATTTTTGTTTTTTAATAGATTTAAGTGAAGATCGGGAAGCAGCTCCATATGGGGTCAAAGGGATCATTTTTGGACTACTCATTAATGGATGTAACGAACGCATATGAACCCAATTTGAGTAAGATCTATATGACAATTTGGATCTTAACTATGGCAATTTATGTCGATTTCATATGGGTAATTTGTATGGGGGCTAGGTCTGAACATGGACCGATTCTCACCAATTTCAATAGCGTTCATCCCATGGCCGATAAAAGTTCATATACCAAATTTCATCAAAACATATTTATATTTGCGACCTGCAGTTTGATTACAAGGTTTACATGGACACACAGACGGACGGACGGACGGACGGGCGGACGGACGGGCATTGTTAAATCAACTCAGAAAGTGATTCTGATTCGATCGGTATAATTAAAGATGGGTCTAGGTCAAATATTTTTGGTTGTTACAAACAGCAGCACAAAGTCATTATACCCAAACCACATAGTGGTATAGGGTATAAAAATTCGCTATACAAGTAGATGAGGCTACAGATGTGGCTAAAGATGCTCATTTAATTGCAAATGTTCGATATGTTACAGAAAATAATGTAAAAGAAGATATATTATATTGGAAACATATTTTGGGCAAGGCCACGTCCATGGAAATTTTTAAATATAATAGAGAACGATGTTGAGAACGATTTAAAATGGGATAATAGCATTGGACTCCGCAATGCAGGTCTTCAAGCATTGGCTAAAAATAAATCACCTAAACTTATATATGTAGACGCACTACATTCTTCATAGAGCAGCTCTTGTATCAAAAAATTTAAGTGAGGAATTTAATAACACATTTCATATTGTTACAAAAGTTTTAAACTATATAAAAAAAACAGTCCTTTGAAAGCGAGATTATTTGGAAAGTTGTGTAGAGATATGGGAGCAAAGTATACATCGCTCCTTTACTATTGTGAAGTACGTCGGCTATCAAGGAGTGTTCGAACTTAAAGACGAAATTTCGATCTTTCTAGCTGAAAATCACAAAGATGAGGCATCTTCCTTTCGCAACTATAACTTTGTTCTTAAACTTGCTTATTTAATTGGAATTTTTAAAAAATTAAGCAACTTAAATAAATCAATGCAAGGTCCACAAATGCATGCTCTGATTCAAAAAGACAAAGTCGGTGCATTCATTAAAAAATTGGAGCTATCGATATCCAATTTAGAAAATGATATACATATATGACATGTTTCATATTTTAAATGACGCGGGTACCATAAACAATATTAAAGCAAACAATAATCTTGTTATAGAACATTTGCATTTTTCACATTATTTCAAAAATATTGATTTTACAAAGTTTTGCATGGATCCAGAATCCATTTTTGAATAACCAACTTGATGCATTTGAATTGACAATTTTCGAAAAAGAACAACTGATTGAAATATTTTGCGATACTACATTGCAACAGGAATTTGATAGTAAAATTTTAATTCAGTTTTGGGTGGAAAGAAAAAAAGATTATATTACTTTGTCGGGCAGAGCTATAATAGTGCTGTTACCATTCGTAACATCATATTTATGCGAAACCGGATTTTCTGCTTTAGCAGCCATGAAATCGAAATATCGAAATCGCTTAGTAGTGGAAAAAGAACTTATTAAGTGCTTATTTAAACAATAACTGCCCGATTTGAGAAACTTTTTTTTTTCTGTGAAGATACATACTAAATTTTTATTAATATTTGTTTAGTTTTATTCTATGAATACATTACTTTTTACAACTTGAAAATGTGCTTATAAAGGGTCCGCCATCTAACGTTTTTTTTTTTCAACTAGTGCTTATTTCGTGAATGGTACCACTTAGCTCATGTCTGATTTAACAGATAATTAGTTTTATCCTTCCGCTGAACGAATATGGTTGTGTATATGGTTGAGCAATGCTGGGAAATATTGCGACATTACTTTGAAAATCATGGTAATGTTGCAGAATGTCTGCCAAAATTGCGTACGAATTTTTGAAGAAGAGAAGCACCGTCAGCTCCGTATGTTCGTTATCATGTGAAAAAAGTGAAAGAAACTCGCATCCACATCGATAAACCAAAGCGTGAAAAGCCAAAAACAGTGCGTACACCCGAGAATATTGCTGCTGTGTCAGAAAGTGTGCGTGAAGCGCCATCAACATCAATTCACCGTCATTCTCAAGAATTGAACATTTCGGAGGCATCATTGAGACGAATTTTGCATAAAGACCTTGGTATGACGCCATACAAAGTCCAATTGGTTCAGGAGTTGAAGCCAACTGACCATCCAATGCGTTTTCGCTTCGCTAAGTGGTTCTGCGATCGACTTACAGAAGATGCCGATTTTGCCAAAAAAAAATCATCTTTTCAGATGAAGCTCATTTTCATCTTGGCGGGTATGTAAACAAGCAAAATTGTCGCATTTGGGGCACAGAAAATCCGCACGCATACATTGAAAAGCCGATACACCCAAAACGAGTCACTGTTTGGTGCGGATTTTGGTCCAGAGGCATAATTGGAACATTTTTCTTCGAAAATGAGTAAGTAGTGGCCGTTACAGTCAATGGCGATCGTTATCGGGCCATGTTGAACGAATTTTTGTTCACAAAAATTGAAGAGGAGGATATTGGCAACATTTGGTTTCAACAGGACGGCGCTACGTGCCACACAGCCGAAGCTACACTCGACGTTTTGCGCCCTGTTTTTGAAGATCGCATTATCAGCCACAGAGCTGATGTCGTTTGGCCACCTCGGAGCTGCGATTTGACACCGCATTGGTGAAATACAGTTGCACACAATCGATAATGTGCTTAAAAATTGGACCGATCGTGTAGGCTACTGCATGGCCAGCCAAGGCAGCCATTTGAATGAAATTATTTTCCATTATTAAGCGGAAGGATTGTACTTTCAAATGAAAAAAGAAATTTGAGAAATTATTCAGTAGTTTTTTTTATAGCATTTTCAAAAAAAAAAGTTATTTGGCGGACCCTTTATTATTTTACTGTTTTATTTAATGAGGGGCCGCCAATTTTATATTTTTTTCTTATGTGGGTCGCAGTATCATAAAGTTTGGAAACCGCTGCCATAAGACAACTTTCGAATTTTTAGTCAAGACTAATTTGAAGTTTATTAACATATCACATAATTTTTAAGATCTAAAATAGTTCAGATAATTCAAATGCTGGTCATAAAAGAAACACAACTAACATTAAATTTAAATGGTATTAGAAATTAAAAGTTAATTATTGGTTATAATATTTAATTTGACACTCAGGTGATGGGTATCAAAGATTCGGCATAGCCGTATTTGTTTTCAAAGTTTTTCTCTTCAAATATATTATGTTGTCAAAATATTCTTAGAGGCTGAAGATTTCAAAAAAAAAATGCATATGTGTAAGTATGAAAACTTTATTAAAATAATAATGTTATTTGATTAAATAAACACAACAAATGCTCATATAGCTCACTTAGTTGTGTATGTTATATAAATAATTAATTAAATGTATTGGTCTCAAATAACAGTTTTGTTTTCAAACGATTCCAAATCTATGAATTAAAGTACGAATGTATGTCTCTATTTAAAAGAAATAGCAGTCTCTATTGTATCATTAAACTTATTGTACAACTTCATATAAATAATTCAATGAAGAACCAAACGCTTTAGAAAGAAACAAATCCACAGTGTTTATAAAAAAATATCATAGTCCTATATACATTAAAGAAATAATTAAAAATAAATAAAAACTCTAGAAATTGTGTACTTAGCAAAATATGGAATGACTCATATAAGTTAAATATTTGTTAGACACGCATACAAATGTATTAACATGTATGCGCAAGTGAATGTTTGACATCAATTTATTACCCAGTTTCCAATAGTTTCTTCTATTGGAAAGGAATCCCTTTTTTTGGGTTTTATTTATTTTGTTGGTTCTGGCTTAAATAAATATTGTCTTATCATTTTAAGACTTAAATTTTGTAGCCATAAATAAAGATAAGACGTGACTTTTGTGAGGTCTGTCTATGTTTTTTTATGTCTTTATGTTTACAATAGGTCACTTGTTAGCTTGTAGTTTTGGTTTTGAGTAAATAAATAACACGTTGTCACGAATCAGATAAAATATGATATAATTTAATAACAATTTAGTGTAAGTTGTAGGCCTGTTTGAGTAAATCGCTTTTAAGTTTTGAGAATTTTGAATATACCCTCAAAATCTCAAAAAAATGTTTTTTAACACTTCCCGGACTAAAATACTTATTTTTAACTAAATTGTTATTTCTAATTTTTTTGTACAGAGTATACAATATAGTTATCTATAATATTAATAGGCTAGGCCATTTCTTGTGACCGATGTTTTGTTCTACCGTTTTATCCCGATTTTGACCAAACGCATATTATTTAAAAGGTATTTCTTTTCAGCCGATTCGCAGATTTTCAGATTTTTATTTTTTTTTCCTTTATTTTGAGTAAGTTGCATTTAACATTGCTATTAACACATACATAAAACAAGTAAGAAGATTATAGTCGGTCTAGACCGACTATGCGATACCCTATACCATGCGTTTAGAAACCCTATCTCTTAGGCCCAACTAAATTGATATAGAAAATAAGCATAAACCAAATTTGTGTGGCATTTTTATTAATTTTTTTGGCTGCAGATATGAAAAAGTTCATATAGGGACTAGATCCCAAAATGGACCGATCCTGACCATGGTTGGTAACGTCTCTTGTATTTTGCGAAAATATATACAAACAAAATTTGAGATGAATCAGTGCAATATTTTTGTTTTTTGATAGATTTAAGTAAAGATCGGGAAGCAACTCTGTATAGGGCCTATGACGAAGAGTTGTCCCATGGAGATTTTTTTTTTGGACTATTCATTAATGGACATCTATACGACAATTTGGATCTTGTGGCAATTTATGTCGATTTTATAGGGGTCATATGTATGGGGGCTAGGTCTGCACATGGACCGATTCTCACCAATTTCAACAGCGTTCATCCCATGGCCGATAAAAGCTTATGTACCAAAGTTCATCAAAATATATTTATATTTGCGACCTGCAGTTTGATTACAAGCTTTACATGGACACACAGACGGACGGATGGAAGGACGGACGGACGGACATTGCTATTTCGACTCAAAAAGTGATTCATATTCGATCGGTGTAATAAAAGATGGGTCTCTGTCAAATATTTTTGGTTCTTACAAACAGCAGCACAAAGTCATTATACCCAAACCACATAGGGGTATGGGTATAATTATACAATGCTATGTGTGTTTTTGAGTTTTTTAATAAGTTTGTCGGTCTCGACCGACTATATGATACCCTATACCATGCGTTTAGAGACCCTATCTCTTAGGCCCAACTAACTGGATATAGAAAATAAGCATAAACCAAATTTGAGAGGGATTTTTACTAATTTTTTTGGCTGCAGATATGAAAAAGTTTATATCGGATGCTATATCTATATGGCGACTAGGCCCAAAAATGGACCGATCCTGACCATGTTTGGTAAAGTCTCTTGTATTTTAGAAAAATATATACAAACAAAATTTGAGAACAATCAGTGCAATGTTTTTGTTTTTTGATATATTTAAGTGAAGATCGGGAAGCAGCTCTATATGGGGCCTATGATTAAGAGTTATCCAATAGGGATCATTTTTGGACTACTGATTAATGGATGTAATATATACATACAAACCCAATTTGACTAAGATTTGTATGATAATTTGGATCTTATGGCAATATATGTTGATTTCATAGGGTTCATTTGTATGGGGGCTAGGTCTGAACATGGACGGATTCTCACCAATTTCAACAGCACTTATCCCATGGCTGATCAAAGACCAAATACCAAATTTCATCAAAATATATTCATATTTGCGACCTGCAGTTTGATTACAAGCTTTACATGGACACACAGACGGACGGACGGACGGACGGACATCGTTAAATCGAATCAGATTGCTTTTGATTCGATCGGTATAATTAAAGATGGGTCTAGGACGAATATTTTTGGTTGTTACAAATAGCAGCACAAAGTCATTATACCCAAACCACATAGTGATATAGGGTATAATGAGTTTGTTTATATATACCTATACCACTATGTGGGTTGGGTATAATGACTTTGTGCTGCTGTTTGTAACAACCAAAAATATTCGTCCTAGACCCATCTTTAATTATACCGATCGACTCAGAATCACTTTTTGCGTCGAAATAGCAATGTCCGTCCGTCCGTCCGTCTGTGTGTCCATGTAAAGCTTGTAATCAAACTACAGGTCGCAAATATAAATATATTTTGATGAAATTTGGTATGTAAGCTTCCATCGGCCATGGGATGAACACTGTTGAAAGTGGTGAGAATCGGTCCATGTTCAGACCTAGCCCCATACAAATGACCCCTATGAAATCGCCATAAATTGCCAAAAGTTCCAAATTATCATATAGATCTCAGTCAAATTGGGTTTGTATGTGTTTATTACATCCACTAATCAGTAGTTCAAAAATACTCCCTATAGGAAAATTCTTAGTCATAGGCCCCATATAGAGCTGCTTCCCGATCTTCATTTAAATCTTTCAAAAAACAAAAATATTGCACATATTTTTCTCAAATTTGGTTTGTATATATTTTTTCAAAGTTTAAGTGACTTTACCAAATATAGTCAGGATCGGTTCATTTTTCGACCTAGTCCCCACATAAATATAGTATCCGATATGAACTTTTTCATACTTGCAGCGAAAAAAATTAATAAAAATGCCACTCAAATTTGTTTTATGCTTCTTTGCTATATCCAATTAGTTGGACCAAAGAGATAGGGTCTCTTAACCATGGTATAGGGTGTCGTATAGTCGGGCTAGACCGACTATAATTTTCTTACTTGTTTTGTGTTGATTTGTGAATTGGCTATAATTGATTAGCATACCTTTAAAGTCTTTATTTAATGAAAAAATAAAATTTCCTAGAATTTGCACTCGAATTTCGAGAGCTGGAGTCTGCTAGTAATAAATAATATGTTGTTTGAAAGGTTTTGAAATTTTGTAATTATGTTTTTTTAGAATTGAAAATAAAAATAAATTAATACAAAAACTGAAATTACTAAAATTACTTAAATTGGAAGAATTGTTTGAAAATTGTGAATATTTAAAAAAATATATTAGAATTTTGTGCAATGTAATTAAAAATTGGGTAAGTAAATATTGGTGAGAAAAATTAATAGTTGTCTCTTAAGTTTCAAATGGTTAAAAACATATTAGTTTTTTTTTAGTTTTTTTAAAGAACGTGTTACAAATGCTTCGGTGCAAATTTTGGTGTTATAAGTCATTGTAATAGTGTACAATGAACCGTTCTTGTTAAAATATATTTTAAAAAATAATTTTTTCGATCATATCTTCAAAATTCAAATTTTATTGTACACATTGGTTAGTGAGTCAGTGATGAGCACAACTAAAATAAACAAACACTTAGAAGTTAAATGGGAATATCAAATGTTCAGGAGATAAAATTAATAAAAGTTCTGTCAATAACGAGTTTTTTATGGCGAAAAAGCAAGTAGTCTCCTAAGGGTATTCAATGATTCACCCAAGCCGATTCAAATACTCTCAATTATTATTTACCTTCCCTGTTCATAAATAGATTACAATGTAATAAATAACTCTTCTTTATTTTCCAAACAACTGATGTTATGTATAATCAAATATTCTTACTAAAGCCATAGATACAGGTAAGTTTAATTAATTATACTGATAACATAAATTTATACATTATATCTCAAATTAAATAAATCATGTACAAATATGTTTTAAGAATACTACTACCAAATACTTACAAACATACATTTCTTTTAGTTAAAAATACCAAAATATATCTGCTAAATATAATAGACTTAATTGAAATGTATTTTCAAATGGGTGGATGACAACTCAAATTTATGGTTGTTGAAATTTAAATTTAAAATAAAAACCGAAAACCTAAAGTTTACGGGATATTTCTTAATATATTTGTTGCCAATTCATTGTTTATGTAGTAGCAAAACAAAAACCGCACACAAAGCAAAAAAAGTACATAGCAAAATGTGGAAAAATAATGTATGAAAAACATAGTTAATTAAGCGGATACGGAAACGATGTGTAAACTATTTTGCATGCGACACATTATCAGCAGGGAAATGGCGGATGTTTGTAATGGTGGAAATGATGGTGTGTTTATATGATAAGAAAAAATTAAATAAAAAGGTGTGTTATGAGTATGTACTTTTGATTTATGATAAATTTTATTGCATAAATATGTTGATAAAAAACTACATAATTTTACTTACATAAATAGTAAAGGGAAAGTTAATCAAGTAAGTAGGTTTGTAGGCCCACAAGACCCACGTTTTATTATATCTATATGGCATGACCACCATTGCAATTGATCTATGTTGGCATTCTGTCACTACGGTAAGAAAGAATGAAATTAGAAATCATTAATGGTTCTTGAGTTATAATTGAAAAACTAAGTAAACAAACATCAGGATAAGGAAAGAATATAAAATGTCATAAATAATCTAACCCATAAAAACAAAGTTTTTATAAAACTATTTCTTTCCTTATGCATATGAATTTTTCAAATCTCTGTGACTGTGCGTGACTTTGCGTGACTATTTTATAATTAATATTTCTTCACAGCAAGTCTACCGACCAAGTTCCAGATCAATCGGATAAGGGGAAATGGGTTTTAAATCACCCCGTGACTGTGCGTGACTAAGTCAAAGTTAATCTTCTTTTTAGAGCAAGTGCATGGACCAAGTTTCAGATCGATCGGATGAGGGGAAATGACATTTAGAACAATCCGTGACTGTGCGTGACCATGCGTGACTGTGCGTGACTAAGTCAAAGTTAATTTTTTTTTTTTACAGCAAGTGCATGGACCGAGTTTCAGATCGATCGGATGAGGGGAAATGACATTTAGATCACTTTGTGACTATGCGTGACTATGCGTGACTATCCCAAAATTAATCTGTAGTCACAATAAGACTATGGGCCAAGTTTCGCATCAATTGGATAAGGGGGAATGGGGGTGCATCACGCCAGACAGAGAGTATGAGTTAAAAGAAAGAGTTAAAAAAGTTTGGCTTTTGAACGCCAAACACTTTGAAGGTTTTCTGGCCTAGTACTTTCACCGTAACTTGACAATTCTCATCCACCAGAGTAGCTGTTGCACTGTGATATTTGTTGTGTTAAAATAGAACTCCTCGGCTGATGTTTTTGCTGACCACCCTCTAGTGAGTTGCTGCTATACCTGAGGAAGCTACTGCTATGGCGTTATTTTTTATTCAAATACCACTGGAGCATCCATAAAGAAAATATCCCTCACATCACTGTCAATATGCGTCAGCACCTGATCATAAATGTATTTTGTTCAGGGAGAAATTATGTCATCATCTCCGCAATATGTGTGTTGAAGTCTCCGTTGAGGAACTAGAAGATGACGTCGACAAAGACTTCGACAACTTCAATATCGACCTTTAACCGATTGTGACCCCCTGGGCTGCTGCTGTCAACTATAGTCAATGGGCTACAAAGGACGGTAGACATGATGACATTTTATGTTATCTGTCAACCGCCCTACGAACCACACAAATTATTCAGAAAACTTTTTTATTCTATTAAAAGTACACAACAAATCCCTTAATTTATTAATTTATTAAGGAATTTGTTTAATTTGCATTTGTTAGTGGAAAAGTATAATTCATTTCCCTTCACAATTTGTCACATGGATTTTCCAGTCGTTTTGATTAGAATTGGCCTAAATCTTGTCCGACCATTGTGATAAATTTGTCCTCAATAATTATGACAGCCTTGTTATAAAATTAGTTATGACAATGCACACGTATGTAGTAGGGTGGCCCTTCATTATATGGAGGGGAAAAAAGTTTTCGAATTTATAGTCCCACCACCTAGAAATATGCGAATAGCAAAAAACTGAGATATACAGACTTTGGGTCAATCAAAAGAAATGTAGAGGTGGCTCAACGCGACTGAAAATTTCAAGTATTTTTATATGGGAAAAATATGACTTGTTTTCAGATTTTACGAAAATTCCGTTCTATAGTTTAATTTTTTCGACAAGTTGTTATAAGAATCGGGATCAGTATTAAATTATCTTTTCGAGAAGCTTTAAAAATTCACAATTGAATAAAAACTCGCCAAAAACTAACAAATGCCCCAGACCACTTTTGTGTCAAAAAACTTTATGTCATGAAATGTGATGAAAATTTTTTCAACTTCAATGAAATGATTAAAGCCATAATTTTTTTTTTTCATCTCTATACCTATAGGTATTCAAATCTATAATATTAATAGGCAGAGCGATTTCTTGTGACCGATGTAAGTTTCACAGTTTTACCCCGATTTTGACAAAAAATTTATCATTTGAAAGCTATTTCTTTTTAGCTGCTACCCAGATTTACAGATTTTCATCGTCTGGAATATTTTTTTGGAGTTGTGATCGTTTAAAGTTGCTATTAACATATACATAAAATTATACAATGCTATGTGTGTGTTTATTAAATTTGTTAATGTGTTTGTGTTATTGTGTTGAGTTTGTTTTCTTAATTTAAAATGAGTTGAATTGTGAAGCATACCTTTAGGATCTTTAGTAAATGAAAAAATAAAATTTCCTAGAACTTGCACTCGAATTTCGAGTGCTGGAATCTGCTAGTATGAAGTATTGTTTTATTATCACGTTGTTACCATATGGGACCAAAGATGGAAAATTTTTTTGATAAAATTTTGAAAACTCCTTTTTAAGTTTTAAAAAATTTTTTTAAACAAAATTTCAAAAAATGTATCCGACACTTTAAAGTTTTTTTAAATATATGTTGCAGATTAAATGTGTGAATTTTTGAGTAAATTCCTCTGCCAGAATTTTTTTTACAAAAAATTTTTTTTGCGGATTTCGAGAAAAATTTGTATTTTGTGAAATATTCAGTAAATGTACTCTTTCTAAATACTTTGTATCAAAAATTTATCGGTTTTCTACTTTTAAATGTTATATTTGTTATATTTATGTTATAAATCGAACAAAGTTAACCCATTCCTTGCCGAGGCCAAACTATGAATTTTGGCATATTTAAAAAAATTAATTGTTCTAGTAAACTACATCAAACCCTTACTATGGGTTGGGAAATAAAATTGTGCTATATTTCCTTTTTTCCAAACCTGAAAACTTTCTTGGCGGTAAGAAGTTTGGGTCGAATGGAGAGGTCATTACCGAAACAGCAGTCTGTTTTGGCGATCCTGGCGAAACCTTTTACTAGGAAGGAATAAAAAATTTACATAAAGCCTGGACTAAATGTATCGAGCTAAAAGGAGACTGATAAATTAATTTTAAAATGCTAAAGCACATGCCAATTAAAATACCAAAGAGATCCCTCAGTTTGTTGGAAAAATAACACTATTGTGGCCATGTCCATTGTGCGTCACTTTCCATTAAGTCCAACTTATACTTATTACTATTGAATGTTTGAAGATCAACCAAAGACATTTGTTATCTAATCTTCGCATTGTTTGCAGGTTTCATTCTTTTTAACATCTATTCCATACAAAGTCTCATGCAACTTCGGCATAAATTGTAATTTTAACATTCTTGGTTATATTAAAGGTGCCACGCCCATTCATGCAATTTCACCCACACTTGCCATAGGGTTTTGCAGATATAATTACTGATGTATTGAATTTGGCATGAAAATGTTTTGAAATAATAAAACTCCTTTATTGATATATGCTAAAGCAGTAAGTTTAATTAAAACTAAAACTGCCTCTTCAATTTAGTGTCAAATGATTAATTCATTATTCTTTATTTTGTCAATTCTTTATGTTATTAATTTTTACATAGTTTGATTGATTGTGTATAAAAATACCTGATTAAACAAAATATACATGACCTACATATGGGGCATAGCGTGATTTAGTATTGCACAATACATTTGCTGTATCGACAATTGATAAATCATAAACATTTCCGTATATAAAATACGGGCGTTGACCTTATTGTAAATTGTCGTATCAGCAAATGTTTGTACTTAAATATATTTTGGACAGTTAGTCGTAAACTAAAATATACTTATTAGTGACTAAATAAATTCATCGTCCACCTTATTAGATTAAAATTACTCAGACCTACAATGTGCCCTTTTCCAGTATTATCAGATAACAGTAACTTTAAACTGCTATAATTTGGTCAATATATTCGAATACTTCATGATTTTTACTACGTATATAACAATGCATAATATCCGATAAGCTCCAATATTGCTGTATTATTCCTCAGCAACCATTTTCAGATCTCGGTGGCGAAAATTTGCGCTTTGATTACTTATTATATATTTGTTACTTTTTCTAAAAAAAAAATATCTGACTAATTTTTTTTAATTCCATTTTTCTTTCTAGGTAAGTGCTTTGAATTATATTGACTAATATCAGTTAAGTATGAATATTATTTATATTTTAAAAATTCGGCAAATATTTACAAAAAATGATAAATTTGAAATTAGATTATTTGAAAAAAATTATCTAAAAATAGAACAGTTAAGCTATGTTTCTTCTGGAAAAAAAATAACATATTTAGGGGGTGAGAAATGATACCAAGAAACTGCCGTTTTTTCTTAAATATTTTTCACAATAATATTTTTCATTAATAAAACCATGCCAGGGGGTTTTTATACCCTCCACACCACTGTGCAAACGGTATGTAGAGGTTTGTCATTCCGTTATTAACGCTTATAAATAAATTGCGGAGACCCTAAAATCATATTCGTCCTTAATCCTTATAACAAGGGAAGTTGATTTAGCATGAGTGTCTGTCCGTCTGTCTGTGGAATCACGATCACACCGTCCTCTACTGAGCTAGACCCTTTTTTTAAGTATCTTTTTTTAAAAAGTACCCCTTTTTCAAAACAGTACCCTTTATTATTAAAAAAAAGAAACCTTTTTTTTTTTAAAGGAACCCTTTTAACAAAGTACCCTTTTTTGTTAACACAATTTTTTTAATTATCTTTTTAAAAGTACTCTTTTCTTATAGAAGTACCCTTTTTCTTTAAAGAGTATACATTTGCTTTGTAAGTGCCCTCTTTCTTTAAAAAGTATTTAAAAACCCATTTTAAAAAAGTTCACTTAAAAGTAATCTTTTTTAAAAGTTAAGTATACTTTTTTTAATAAAGTACCCCTTTAGGGTATTTTTAACAAACTACATCTTTTTAAATAGTACACTTAGGTAAAAAGTTAAATTTGTTAAAGTACCCTTTCTTTAAAATAGGATCCTTCCGTTTTGAAAAGTACCCTTCTTAAGTACCGCTTTTTTAAAAGTATTATATTTAAAAAAGTAAGATATTTAAGAAATTACCCTCTTTACCTTTATACTAGTATGCCCTGACGCGCTTCGCTACGACGTACCGAGACATGTTCTAATTCAAAATCAATTTTTCTTACGAAGTTTGTATTGTGCAATTAAAATATTTAATTTAAATTATTTATTTTCATTTCCATGCTTACTGATATACAATATTTTTTTGTTTTTTCATCCCGTGCAACAAATATCAAATTTTTCGGCGTTTCTACTCTGGAGCAAGGTATACGAGTATATAGCTGCCCATTAGAAGAACATGGATTTTCCAAATTAAATCTGGCAACACTTAACTATTGGCCTTGAACTTAGAATATCATTTGGCGATTTTTGATTTTAGCGATTTTTAATTTTACCCATTTTTTATTTTAATTTTGGCGATTTTTTAATTTGGCGATTCCGCCTATATATTCCACAATTACTCACATTGATAATAAATGTAATTGTCAAAAGTTTCAAGACTGCCGCTTTCGTAGTACTTCATATTTTTTTGTATAGGAGATACGACGCCCACTAATCCCATCAAATTTTTATCGGACTACTATTAATATCTGATGGACTCGTGCAATGTGTCGAGGCTTTCCCTTGTATAGTACACGAGTTATATAATTTTATAAATGTACATTGTATGGGATGTGCCACGCCCACAGCTTCGATCACGCCCATTTTTTGTTCGTCCAACCATATGAATAACCTAAGGCTCTCACTATTACAGTACTCCGAATATATGACATTTTAAATTTACTTTGTATGGGAGGTGCCACGCCCATTTCTGTGATAGTACTCCAGATATGTATATAATATTGAATAATTACTTTGTATGGGGGGTGCCACGCCCACTTATCTGATCCCGCCCATTTCCCGCATAGCTACTAACATTAACAGGTGACTTCGCACAAATTTTCAAAGCTCTCCCTGTCATAGTACTCAATATATATGATATTAAAAATTTGCTTTGTATGGAAGGTGCCACGCCCACTGAAAATATGAAAAAATTATATCCTGTAGCACTTCCGTATCCGCAGTAAGACTTTGTGAATATTGCAGGAAGATCAGATCAGTAGTTACGGAGATTACCTCCTACAAACAAACAAACACAGATTTCATCTTTATTATATTAGTAAAGATTTGTAAACATAGAAAATAAATATTATCATAATATTTTGAACCATTTCTGCCAAAGTAATAGGTAAGTTTATGCTGATGTTTCTAACAAAAATTTTGGCCAAGACACGTCTTTTAGTTAGCGATCGACTCGGAACCACTTTCTGAGCCGTTTTAGCAATCTCTGTCCATCCGTCCATCCACGTAAACCTTGTAATCAAACTACATGTCGCAAATATAAATATATTTTGATGAAATTTAATACATAAATTTTTTGTCGGGAAACGGTGATTATTGATTCCCTATGAGATCGACTTAAATTGCCGTATTATCCAGATTATCATATAGATAGATCATTGTCATATATAGCAAATTCATTTATTTTAATCATAATATGCAACATTTTTAATTTTTTCGTAGATGAGATTTATAATTGAAAATGCGCTTACAATGTTTATTCTTGGACTATTTATTTATGTGTAACCATACATAAACCAAACTTGACCAATATCTATATGATAATCTGGATCATACGGTAATTTAAGTCGATCTCATAGGGGATCAATAATCACCGTTTCCCGACAAAAAATTTATGTATGAAATTTCATCAAAATATATTCATATTTGCGACCTGCAGTTCGATTACAAGGTTTACATGGACACACAGACGGACGGACGGACGGACGGACATTGTTAAATCAACTCAGAAAGTGATTCTGATTCGATCGGTGTAATTAAAGATGGGTCTAGGTCAAATATTTTTGGTTGTTACAAACAGCAGCACAAAGTCATTATACCCAAACCACATAGTGGTATAGGGTATAAAAAGCATATGTAAGTAAATGTCGGAGAACTGCCTCAAGTACACAATTTTGATCCAAGTGATATAGCTTTTACTTTCTAAATAGCTAGTTCACTTTACTTCTTATACCCTATACCACTATGTGGTTTGGGTATAATGACAAAAATATTTGACCTACACCCATCTTTAATTATACCGATCGAATCAGAATCACTATATGATTCGATTTAACGATGTCCGTCCGTCCGTATGTGTGTCCATGTAAAGCTTGTAATCAAACTGCAGGTCGCAAATATGAATATATTTTGATGAAATTCGGTATTTAATCTTTTGTCGGCCATGGGATGAACGTTATTGAAATTGGTGAGAATCGGTCCATGTTCAGACCTAGCCCCCATACAAATGACCCCTATGAAATCAACATATATTGCCATAAGATCCAAATTATGATACAAATCTTAGTCGAATTGGGTTTGTATGTATATATTACATCCGTTCATCAATAGTCCAAAAATGATCCCTATTGGACAACTCTTAGTCATAGGCCCCATATAGAGCTGTTTCCCAATCTTCACTTAAATCTATCAAAAAACAAAAATATTGCACTGATTCCTCTCAAATTTTGTTTGTATATATTTTTGCAAAATACAAGAGACTTTACCAAACATGGTCAGGATCGGCCCATTTTTGGGCCTAGTCCCCATATAGATATAGCATCCGATATGAACTTTTTCATATCTGCAGCCGAAAAAATTAATAAAAATCCCACCCAAATTTGGTTTATGCATATTTTCTATATCCAGTTAGTTGGGCCTGAGAGAAAGGGTCTGTAAACGCATGGTATAGGGTATCGCATAGTTGGTCTAGACCGACTATAAGTTTCTTACGTGTTTAATTTCTTTTTTGATTTTTATTTCTTGGAGAAGAAATAAAAGTAAATTTTTTTATTTATATTTTTCGAGCAGAAGTAAAAGTTATATTTTGATTTATACTTTTTCGAGTGGAAATAAAATATATTTTATATACTCCGCACCACTGTGGAGAGACTATATATATATCAGTTTGTCATTCCGTTTATAATGAATCGAATAATTAACATGCAACCCCATAAAGCATGTATATAAAATATATCTTTATTATTATTATTTTATCAATTTATCTGAGTATGTTGTGGATAATATTTTCTGTTATAATGTTATTTTTGTTGTTTCACGCAAATACAAAAATCAATCATTGCCAAACATTATTTATTTGTTTATTTATTTGTTTATTATTAATGCCAATTAAAAACTCCATTGAATCTCGCTTTTATTAGGGGGAGTACTTCTATTTTTTTTTCTCTAGTTAGATTTTTACAATATCTCAAAACAAATAAACATCAAAATATTACTTTTTAATAAAAAGTTCTTAAAACCATAACAATCTTTACGCATAAGGAATATTTAGAAAGAAATAATATTACTTATTCGTCTGATAGCACTTTTGGTCGAATTTTCTATAAGAAGCAAAGGAAAATATAACCATATTTAAAAAATATTTGGAATATGATGAATTTAACTGATAAGGAGTTCAGCTGGATCAAAGTGCCGGCTATATACACTTTCCCA
This sequence comes from Cordilura impudica, assembly GCA_963682025.1. NCBI lineage: Eukaryota > Metazoa > Arthropoda > Insecta > Diptera > Scathophagidae > Cordilura > Cordilura impudica. Next base: position 108,325,260 of record OY821518.1, read on the forward strand.
TTATAATGTATTTTTTTTATACTAAAAATACATTTTCCTTTCAAAAGTAATAACATATTTGTAGTTATTATGCTGGCTACACACCAGGCATCAGTTGCTTCAACCGTTTGCTTTAACCAACGAAAAGTTTTGATATTTCTGGTTGGTTGAGGCAACCGTTGATACGTGTGTATTATTGTTGCTACAACACATTGAAGCAACCGTTGCCTGGTGTGTAGCCAGCATTATATTTAGAAATGAATGAGATGTTGAATAACAACTTTTTTCCAATTCACTTGCAGCAATTCACTTAACATTTAACCTTAACATTACTCTTGCTCTTCTATTTGTTTTGTATTGTATCCTATTGTAGTCTTTATAACAATAACAAAAGTAGGCAATATGCTGTAGTTACAATAATAGTAAAGAGTTTCTTTGCACAAACAAAATATTTTCATTTTTTTAACAAAAGAAATTGTTGGAAAATAAAATAAAGTAAGTTGAACATAATAAATTCCATGAATACAAATATATTTAAGATTATGTATAATAAAGGAATAAATTCAAAAAAAATAACAATAAAAAGTAACATAAGCCAACTTTAAACAAGATTATCATGAATTGTTCGCCAGTAAAAGTATTAAATTTTGATCAACATACACTATAATATTTGACATTAAAGCAATTTAATGGGACATTTATAGGTCTGCGCTAGGTCGGGGCCAGTTCTAATTAGCTACAATAAAAAAAACTTAGAATGCATTTATGGCAGCATCGTGGAACCCGATTTTTAAGACATGATTTTGAGAAAAAAAAAAATATAAAGTTTACAAGACATATAACAAATGCAATTGATGCTTTCGGAAATATATTTTAAAATTTCTAAAATGCATTTGATAATTTTTGAAATACTTCTGATGTGTTCTCAAATAATTTTGATTATTTTTAGAATAGAATTAATAATATCTGAAAATCAATTGATGTCTTCTAAAACACAAAATGGTAGAGATCAACAATCGAATTATTAAAACTTAAAAAAATGATTAGTTTTAAATGGTACTTTTTCATTTGGGCTAGATTTAGGTATGAACTAATATCAACATGCTTCTTTCTGGAAACACAGAGGACAATGTGGAAGCAATTAGTTTCATTAAATTGTATTTAAAAAATATATTTTCAACATGCTTATATTCAATCTTACAAGTTTTAGTTGAATATGAACCTCTGGGATTTTGGTATTTTGCTGTCGCTTATCATGTGCTTGATTTTCAAGTTTCATTATATTCCATTTTTATTTCTCTTTAGTTGCTTTGGTTCATTATACAGAGTGTCTTGTACAACAATGTAACAAAAAATACTTAATATTCCTAAGTAAATAATAAGTATTTATATGAATACATTACATAAGTAAAACCTAAAGGGCCTTGGTGGAATTGTTGACTCGAAACTTCATTTCGAAAATCATATAAATTCCTTATCAAATCAGATTTTCTTTACATTGAGAATATTATATGCCTTAAAATCATACACAAATCAACTTAGATACCACTTAGACCATGCCTTACTTATATCAAAAATTAACTACTATTTGGAAGTTTATACAGGAACTTTTTTTGGTAACATAGAGGATTGTTAGAAGAATTGTTCGCTATGTATTTGATATTCGTGTACGTGATCATAACCGGGTTTCTGAAATGACCCCACACTTTTTAGGTTGTGAATGTCATAGTTATTTGCATTTACGTTCACTGCTCTGTTTCTACAAAATTATGAAATTAGGGCAGCCTATTTGTTTAGTTAATTATTATACATTTATTCATTCTACGCGAAAAATACGAATTGAGATACTTCGAATACATCTTTCAATTCTTGAACAATAATTTAAAATTAGAGTACATCGTATTTGGAATCATCTTCCACCTAATCTAAGACTGTTTTCATATTCTTATCTGACATAAAATAAAATAATTTTATGCGCTATTTTTCCATAATGAAAAATAATCTTCTATATAAATAAGTATTTAATTTTGCACTTTATGGGCCGGCAGATGCATTGAACCATACTGTCCTACTGATTATAAGTTTTTTATACCCTCCACCCCAGTGTGCAGAGGGTATATATAAGTTTGTCATTCCATTTGTAATAATTAGAAAAAAATTCTGGACGAAATAAAATATATATATTTGTGATCCTTACAACAAGCGGTGTTGATTTGGCGATGTCCGTCTGTCCGTCTGTGGAAATCACGATGACAACTTCAATCGAGCAGCCAGGGTGCTCGCTTGCATAAAAAATTATTCACTAACTTTCTGAGAAATTTGCTGTTAAAAATCGTCCAAATCGGTGGAATAGGGCCCGAGATCTGAATGAAGAACTAAAAAAAATCTTGAAAAAATATGATTTTCTATGTTGTTCTTGTCACGATCACGGCCTCAATAGGACAGCTAGGGCGATCATTTTTAGTAATTATGATTCACCAAGATCATGGGAAGTTTTCTGTTTCAAAAATCATTAAAATCGCTGGAACAGAACCAGGGCAATCTCTAATGTTGTATTGTTGTTATCGCTGGATTTGTTGTTTTTGTTGTCGTTGTAGTAATAATATTATAAAAACTAACCCTTTGTAAATTTTTTTATCAACTCTGGTAGGAAAATTTTAATATTTCCATTGTTTCGGCATCACTAAAAAATTTGTTAGATAATTTTTGTCATCGCCACGAGCCTGCCTGGAAAGTTTCAGATCGATTGGGTCACGGGAAAGGCGTTAAAAATCAATCCAAAATTTTTTCGACAAGCAGACACTACGAGTTAATATAAAGGAAGTAAAAATTCACCAACATCTAATGTAAATAATATTAAACTTCCTAGTTGTTAATAAACAAAAAACAATATAAATTTATCAAACAAAATTTTATGTATTAATTTGTTTAAAGAAAAACGCGAAAATAACTTTTGATGTTGTATTTTTGTGTGTAATATTAACATATATGTACATGCATATATATATTAAATAACAATATAATATACATATATTCTATACATGTACATTCATAATAACCGCATGTTAGAAATAAATTGGTATATTATTTTATTTATATAAAATTCTCCAATATGTATTTTGTTTTAGGGAAAATACATTTCTTTTGTATTAACAAACAGTGTCACTTCAGCCATCGTTATTTCTATTTTAAAATGAATGTCAACATTTTCAATTAGATATCAAACCTTATTTCGCTCAGTGTCGCTATGCCACAGTAGATGGCGCCACAATTTTTGTTCTAATTAGCTTTGCCATCGTTATTTCTATTTTAACATGAATGTCAACATTTTCAATTAGATATCAAACTTTATTTCACTCAGTGTCGCTATGCCACAGTAGATGGCGCCGCAAGTTTTGTTCTAATTAGCTTTGCAATCGTTATTTCTATTTTAACATCAATAATTTCAATTAGATATCGAACACAACAATGTTAAGAGTATACACAGGGCTGGTCTTTTATTTCATACGTTTTTCCATTATTCTTTTACAAATATGGCCATAAATTTGGCATATTAACTTTTTGTTGTGTTTACAAAATAGAGTATTTTTTTTTTTGCGTTCAGAACAGTTCTTCATAGATATATAAAATTATTATTCTGCATTACCTACAAAATAGCTGATTGCGACTACATATAATTTTTAAAAATTGTTTATAATTACTAAAGCATTACTACTGATATAAATACAAAATTACACCTTTTAAATTTGCCATTCAAATATATATATTTGTGATCCTTACAACAAGCGGTGTTGATTTGGCGATGTCCGTCTGTCCGTCTGTGGAAATCACGATGACAACTTCAATCGAGCAGCCAGGGTGCTCGCTTAAATAAAAAATTATTCATTAACTTTCTGAGAAATTTCCTATTAAAAATCTTCCAAATCGGTTGAATAGGGCCCGAGATCTGAATGAAGAACTAAAAAAAGTCTTGAAAAAATATGATTTTCTATGTTGTTCTTGTCACGATCACGGCCTCAATAGGACAGCTAGGGTGATCATTTTTAGTGAGAATGATTCACCAAGATCATGGGAAGTTTTCTGTTTCAAAAATCATTAAAATCGCTGGAACAGAACCAGGGCAATCTCTAAATATTGTATTGTTGTTATCGCTGGATTTGTTGTTTTTGTTGTCGTTGTAGTAATAATATTATAAAAACTAACCCTTTGTAAATTTTTTTTATCAAATCTGGTAGAAAAATTTTAATGTTTCAATTGTTTCGGCATCACTAAAAAATTTGTTAGATAATTTTTGTCATCGCCACGAGCCTGCCTGGAAAGTTTCAGATCGATTGGGTCACGGGAAAGGCGTTAAAAATCAATCCAAAATTTTTTCGACAAGCAGACACTACGAGTTAATATAAAGGAAGTAAAAATTCACCAACATCTAATGTAAATAATATTAAACTTCCTAGTTGTTAATAAACAAAAAACAATATAAATTTATCAAACAAAATTTTATGTATTAATTTGTTTAAAGAAAAACGCGAAAATAACTTTTGATGTTGTATTTTTGTGTGTAATATTAACATATATGTACATGCATATATATATTAAATAACAATAATAATAACCGCATGTTAGAAATAAATTGGTATATTATTTTATTTATATAAAATTCTCCAATATGTATTTTGTTTTAGGGAAAATACATTTCTTTTGTATTAACAAACAGTGTCACTTCAGCCATCGTTATTTCTATTTTAAAATGAATGTCAACATTTTCAATTAGATATCAAACTTTATTTCGCTCAGTACTGATATGCCACAGTAGATGGCGCCACAATTTTTGTTCTAATTAGCTTTGCCATCGTTATTTCTATTTTAACATGAATGTCAACATTTTCAATTAGATATCAAACTTTATTTCACTCAGTGTCGCTATGCCACAGTAGATGGCGCCGCAAGTTTTGTTCTAATTAGCTTTGCAATCGTTATTTCTATTTTAACATCAATAATTTCAATTAGATATCAAACACAACAATGTTAAGAGTATACACAGGGCTGGTCTTTTATTTCATACGTTTTTCCATTATTCTTTTACAAATATGGCCATAAATTTGGCATATTAACTTTTTGTTGTGTTTACAAAATAGAGTATTTTTTTTTTTTTGCGTTCAGAACAGTTCTTCATAGATATATAAAATTATTATTCTGCATTACCTACAAAATAGCTGATTGCGACTACATATAATTTTTAAAAATTGTTTATAATTACTAAAGCATTACTACTGATATAAATACAAAATTACACCTTTTAAATTTGCCATTCAAATTTAAGAAAATATCAATTCTAAAAATTGGAATTCTAAATTAGAAAATATCAATTGAATTTCAGAAAATCACATTAAAACGTCAGAAATAATAACTTGAAATTTAGAAGACATCTATTGAATTTTTAAAATATAAATTTTATTCTTTAAACACATTTAAAAAATCAACTGAAATTAAAAAAAATATTGCGATTGAGGAGACATAAATAGCATTTCAGGATAGGAAAATATTAATTTAAATTCAATGAAGTTTAGAAAACCTCAAATGATATTTAAGAATTGCGAATATAAAAATTGTTACATAAATAAAGCGCAATTTGATGAGAATGTTATGTATATATTATTTTTCACAATTTTTTTGGATGAAAATTTTAAGCTTTTCAGAAAATAAAGATAACAAATTATTTTATTTAAAATTTTTGGGACATTTGATTTTTTGCGTTTGGCGTCCCTAATTTGAACCAGTGTTCATGACGACTTCAAAATTTGACTTCATGGTAGGCAAGGTAAGACCCAAAACATTGAAGTTCGATAATAATTCCCAGGTAGTAGTATTTGGAGCCAATAAATGAAAATATATTTTATTAACATAATTGAATTCAAAATCAAAAGTTGGCATCACTGGGTTAGATTTTGTATTGTATTGTGTAAATAGTGGAAACTTCCATTTAGTATGTAAAAAAAATTTTTTTTCCAAATATGGCAATATTTTAACAAAAAAAAAATTGGGAGAGCTTTTTTTTTTTGGTTCTTATTTTGTTACTGGATCCGACCTATACGGCCGCAATGAAGAATTATTTCGCCAGTTAAAAGAAACTATACAGCCATCTCCAATTAGCACGATTTAATGCGTACAGCCACCCTATACAAACATTACCTTCGCAATAGAGGTTAGGACGAGCTATATAATTTGCAAAAACTTAAACTAAATTAACTAATTAATTATATCATATAACCGGAAACGCATATATATAGGTATATAGCCTAAATGCATGCCGATCAGCAACCACGATGACCAAAAAGCAAACACTGAAACGTGTTTTCTTTTATCCGAAATAATAGAAAAGACGAAAACGATCTTTCCTCGCGCGAGTTACTAACGTGAGAGAGCTCAATATACCAACTCTTAGAATAAACAAAAATCTAGATCAAGCCAAAGAATTTGCTGAAATAATTTGGTATTAAGTTTAACAAATTGTTTACTTTTTCAAATATTTTGTTTACATTTATTATCAATACTCAAACCGAGGTGGAAGGTATCAAAGACTCGGCACAGCCGAATTTAACACTTTTACTTGTTTTAATTGATTATTATATATTTATTAATTCTACGCGAAATATGTATACGAATTGAGATACCCCGAATACATCTTTCAGTTCTTGAACAATCATTTAAAATTAGACTACATCTTATTTTGAATCATCTTCCACCTAATCTAAAACTATTTTCATATTCTTATCCGACATACAAAAAAAAAAAGTTTTTGAGTTGGTTTGCTTTAAATTTTTATAATAATTTCTATCACTGGCATATAAAACGATATACATATTTAAATTGTTTCTTTTTTTTAATAACTTATTTACTTTGGTAACATTTGTGTGGTTAGGGAGCCACATAGTTATTTATATTTAAAGAAGTTTTAAGTTTTAAAATGCATATTAAGCTTGAATACATGTATAATTGGCTTTGTAGGCTTCCAATGTATTGAAATGGAAAAATAAATAAATAATAAAATAATTTCATGCGCTAATTTTTCATAATGAAAAATAATCTTCTATATAAATAAATATTTAATTTTATTTTATGGGCCGGCAGAGTCATTGATCCATACTGTCTTATTGATTACAAGTTTTTTTGTACCTCAATTAGCTGGCATTAATCTTGCTGACATGTGATTCCAACAGGATGGAGTGACATGCTACACAACGTACGCTACAATTAATTTACTCAAAGAAACTTTTGATGATTGAATAATTTCTTGTAATGGCCCTGTTAATTGACCACCAAGATCAGATCGTGTGATTTAACCCCATTGGATTATTTTCTTTGGGGATATATAAATTTACTCGTTTACGCCGATAACGAGATATTAGCAAAATACTGCCACAAATGCTATGAAAAATATGGCCGTCTATGCACCAGCCATGGTGCATGGCCCAAGTCATATTTAAACATTAATGACATAAAATTGTCTATCGAATAAAAACGCCTAATTGATATTAAAGTTATTTTTTTTTTTTGCCTTATTTTAATTTAAAATTCCGTTCTGTAAACAAAACACCCGGAATTGACAGAACTGGACCTAAGGAGATCAAGAAGAACAGCAGCATTACAACACCAGTATTGACAACCCTTATAAATTCATGCTTAATAGCACGGTAATTCCACACTGCTATAAACATCTATATGTATATGAATTCTCTCGGTTATTATACATAAAAAAAAAAAATTCTGACGTGTACATTAAAATCGCCGATACACGTGTTTTTTTTTCTCCCCTTTCCGAAAAATTATATTTGGACAGAACAAAAGCTCGTTTTTTTAACGCGGTGTTATTGTTGATGTCGGTAATGTAAGATAATATAAACGAAAAATTTGCTTTTATAAATTTAGGATGAATATTGTCCAAACCAACTGCATGTGAATTAATCGGAACACAACTAAGTATATAGTACATCCGATTCATTTACACAATCGGAAATAGTTGGACATTGGTCATATAAGCTTTTATTCGAACAAACATTGGGGGGATTTGTGAAGGACTCGTTCACTTTCTCTACATCTATGCCAGTAGAAACTACAAACTATGATTTGGGAGCACCAATCTCACCTATATCTCTCCAAGTCTGTTTAGATCTAACAACTGAAAAAAAAACGACTAGAATAATACTCCGATTTTGCACTCTTTATCATCCTATTACACTTTTTCGTGCATTAATGCTACATTAATTATATAATATTATGTATTCTTTTAAATTGCCTAATGAAACGAAGTATTACTTTCTTGATTACATCTGTCATTTATGACAAATAACATCACAAGGAATTCAACGAAGTATGGGATACTGTCAAAAAAAGGATGTCACTTTTTAGTCGTTTAAACTTCTAACCAAACACATGAACTAACGTTACGATACAGAATGAAAATAGTTATAAATGCTACACCAAGGGCTTAGAAAAAGCATTGCAACACCATTTCCAAAATAAATATTTAACAAAATTGGTGTTTTTTAAAAAAAAATATTTAAATTTTTTCTTTGTCTTTAATGTCAAATAATTTAGATTTCTTAAAATCACAACATCTGACAAAAAGCCTACTTAGTGACATAGCCATATATCCATATGAGTCAAATGTTGCATAAAATACTCGCATCCAAAATTACTTCAATAAAAAAAGCATATAACTTAAATTTGAAAAGGTGTACTAGTTGAAGTACCACCAGACGCTATCGTATCAAATGCAATTGTGCTGTTCAATATTTTATATATTTTTTTTCTATACGTATAATATTATACGTTACATTACAAATTGCAGTCATGCAATGCCAAACAAAAACCTGAAAAGAACATAACAAATTTATTTATAGCAAAAAGGAAAAAAATTGATGCTAAAGTTGTCAAGCAGAAAAGAATTAGCTACTGTACAGCTAAAGCTTAAAGGAATAAATACAAAAAAAATATATATTAAGTGCTTTTGCTTTAATCAAACTCCATCCTGTTGAATTAAATCATTTTATTTGATTCTATAATTAAGGATACAACAGCACTTTAAGTACAAACAACTCTTAGTTATATTGTCCATTCTTTGAGTTAATGGAAATTTTTCCTTTTTTTTAACTAACCGTCACTGATGAAAACTTTATTGCAAACCAACCAACTCACAGTTTCTTAAGTTTTCTTTTTCACTTTTTTTGCTTTGGTTTTAACATTCTGTTTTCATGAAAAAGTTCAACTCAATGGTTTTTAGATTATGTGCCTGATATGATGAAGTGGTGGTGTTTGACCAATTTGAGTACTGGAAAGTAGTTGAAAAGTGCACTTGAATCGTTTTCTAAAGCAAAAGAAATTTAATCGGGTTTTTATTTCTGAGAGAAGAATATAATAAAAAGAAATGATTTTATTTATTTTATCGTGTTTTATCATTTGCTTTAAAGAAATAAAATTGTTAGAAATAAAAATATCAAATAAAAAATCAGTTGTGGTAAAAAACGTTTATATTTATACATTTATATTTATAGCCCCTATACCAATAGGTTTTCAGGGTATTGACTTTGTGCTGATATTTGTTCTCGTAACTACCAAAAATATTTGGCCTAGACCCTTTTATTATACCGATTGACTCAGAATTACTTTCCGAATCGATTTAGCGATGTCCGTCCGTCCGTCTGTGTGTCCATGTAGACCTTGGAATCGAACTACTGGTCGCAAATATGAATATATTTTGACTAAATTTTGTGTATAAGCTTCTATCGGGAATGGGAAGAACGCTGTTGAAAATCATTTCATATTCAAACTTAGTCTCCATACAAATGAACAAGACGGTGCCACATGTTATACAGTGGCATGAAAGATTCCCTGGTCATGTAATTTATCATTTCGATTATCAGAATTGGGCCCCTAGATCACGTTTTTTTACACCAATGGACTTTTATTATGGGTTTATTTTATGTCAGGTCTATGCAGTGCGTATGTGCCGGAAATGCCATGTGTTGTTCCATCTTATCTATAAAAATGCATCCATTTTTGTATGTTTGTATGTATGTATGATGTTTGTTCGTTTGTCCTTTATAAGAGACTACACCACTGGACCGATCGTCTGGAAATATTTACAGTAAGCAACTATCTAACCGGAAGGAAAAATTGACCATATTTTTTTTGGATTTGTGGGCGTGACACCTCCCATATAAAGTGAATTTTTGACATCTAATTTTAACATACAATATCTCGATTAGTGTGACAGCAAGAGCTCTGAAACTTTGCGCATTTACATACTAAACTAATTTGAAGAGTTGCGAAAAAAATGGGCGGGATAATTCCAATGGGCGTGACACCCACCATACAAATAAATACTTAATGTCATATATCTTGAGCACTGTAATAGATAAAGTCTTGGGATTTAGTGTGAGTTCATAAGTTATCAACTTTAGTACTCGGAAAAAATGGGCGGGATCGGATCAGTGGGCGTGGTACCCCTATACTAAGTAAATATATAATGTCATATATCTGAAGCACTGTACACCAGACAATCTTGATACTAGGTGTGAGTTCACGATTGATGAGTGTGAGAAGTTATGAAAATATGGGCGGATAAAACCAGTGGGCGTAGCATCTTCCACACATTGTAAATATCTAGAGTACTATGATGGGCAGAGTCTTGAAAATTTATGCACGTCAATTGGTTGTTAGTGTTAGTAGTTGTACAAAAAATGGGCGGGATTGGGTTAGTGGGCGTGGCACACTCATACAAAAAATATTATCTATAGTACTGTAAACCCGACAGTCTTGAAACCAGGCGTGAGTTCACGAATGATGAGTGTGAGCAGTGATGTGAAAGACGGGCGGTATCAAACTAGTGGGCGTGGCACCTCCCATACATGATAAATACATATCATCATATATCTGGAGTACTATGATGGCCAGAGTCTTTGAACATTCTGCACGTCAGTTGGTTGTTAATGTAAATAGTCGTACCAGAAAAGGACGGAAGTGGGTTAGTGGGCGTTTCACCTCCCATACAAAAAATATTATCTGGAGCAGTATAAACCCGACAGTCTTAAAACCAGATGTGAGTTCACGAATGACGAGTGTAAGAAGTTATGTGAAAAAAGGGCGGAATCAAAGCGGTGGGCGTGACACCTCAAATACAGAGATGCATAGAAATAAGTTATATGGCAAAACAACTTTTGACGGGTCAGCTAGTACATAATAAAATTATAATATAGAGAAAAAAGTGTGTTGTTTCTTTAATTAAAATCTTGCGTGAATTTTATGACACCCTTTCAATTTGGGTATAATTATAGATTCATTAATCAGCATTCCAATAAGTAATATTTAGTATAGGACCATTTTTAATCATCTGTTTAAAAACAAAGATATAAGATGTTCGTTTGTTCCGTTTTTTAGAAAATATAAATGACCTGAATTCAGATTTGAATTCCTTACAAAAATCACATGAGCTTCTCAATGAAACTTAGTATTATCATCTTTTTATAATTGGCATTGCTTGATAACATGATTTAATAATCAACAAATGTATTCATTATTTTCTATTCAAGTTCATATCACCCATCTTCTAACTCATTAAAAAAAAAAAAACTCGTTTTTGGATAATCTTTAAAACAATTAAGGAATATGAATATTTAAGTATTTAACAGCCAAAGGGCCAAATTAATACTTACAAACGTGAAGGCGCCAATAGAAAAGCAACAAAAGAACAACATCGTGTATGAAATAGGATGTAAGGGAAATGACAAACAGAGATGTGATCTAATTTACATAGGAACAACAAAGAGAGCTCTAGCTACACGAATGGGAGAACATCAAATGGATATCGCCAAAAGAAAAGAGACAACAGCATTAGCACAACACATACTAAAAGCCGGCCACACAGCTACTATTTCACAGAAAGCTATTTCTTTTTAGCCGTTTTGCACATTTACAGATTTTTAAATTTTTTCCTTTATTTTGGGTAAATTGCATTTAAAGTTGCTACTAAACATACATAAAGTTATACAATGCTATGTGTGTGTTTATTAAATTTGTTAATGTGTTTGTAATAAAATTGAGTTTGTTTTTTGTGTTGATTTGCGAATTTACTATAATTGATTACCATAACTTTAGGGTCTTTATTTAATGAAAAAATAAATTTTCCTAGAATTTGCACTCGAATTTCGAGGGCTGGAATCTGCTAGTTTTAATTAATAGACGATCCCCAGAAGATGTCGACAAAAAATCAACGAAACGTTGGGAAAAACTGTAAACAACATTGTTTTATTATATTTATAACGAATCTAACTCTCTTTACGAACGGTCGTGTAAATAATTAAAGCGCTTAGAGTACAACTATTTAAAACTAAAAACAAGTGTATATTTTTGTTTTTGTAATTGCCTATTCTTGATCTCATTTGAACTCACGTGGTAGACAATTCAGCTTAAAACAGGAATGAAAATTTAGCGATGGCCCGAGGGGCCAAATCTTTATCAAAAAGAAAGCTTGTGAACAAGAAGATGACAAAACTTCCTCCGGGTTTTGTTAACCCGAACATTGCGTCAACTTCAAGCAACAGATTTAGCCTGCTTGCTGGCCTCAATGATATGGACGTAACTCCCGTATCAAATGTTGACGATGTTAAGGAACACAAACCTCCACCCATTGTTGTAGAAGCTAACGCTTCATTTACAGAAATACAAAAGCTGCTTCGTAAGGATTGTATTTTCAAACGTACCTCAATTGGTACCAAAATTTTTGCACCAAGTAAAGAATTGTACGAATGCTACAAGCAAATTCTTAAAGAGAGTAAGTTGGAGTTTCATTCATATAGGTCCAAAGATAATAGGTTATACACCACTTTTTTACACGGTTTACCCCGCATAAAAACTGAGGACATCACCGCGGAGCTAAAAAACTGCAACCTGTCCCCTTCTTCCGTAGCTGAAATAGTCACCAAATTCAGTTCGAACAGCAATGCAGTTTACAAAGTTCAATTTGTTCGTAAAAATTTTAACCCAACTGCCTTAAGAAACGTAAGAACAATTTCAAATATTACAATTTCTTGGAAAAAGTACAAATCTAAATCCAAAAACAAACCAACTCAATGCTGGAACTGCTTAATGTATGGCCATGGCGGTGAACATTGTCATCGTAGTGCTGCATGTATGATATGTGCAGAACAACATCATACAAGTGTGTGTCCGTTTAACACAAATAAAAAAAGACCAGCTGTTTTTACATGCTTTAATTGCAAAACATGGAAAAGAGAGAACTGATCACTCTGCAAACGACATCAATTGCCCGTTACGTTCTCTCTATTTGGAAACTAGAACAAGAGTTACTTCTAAAAGTCCGAATAAAAGCAGACAACAACAAAATAATTCATTTCAATTTAAAGTGGGAAATTTCCCTAATTTAAGAAACAACAACAACACAATTTGTAACAATAACATCAATAATAACAGCAAAGCTACATATGCTAACCAGCTGAAAACAAACAACGATTTATTTAGCATCGATGAGCTTTTTGATATTTTCACTACAGCTATGGATGATTTGCATAGGTGCACTTCAAAAGTACAACAAATCAAAGTTGTAATGTCAATGGTGAAATACGCCCATGGATTATACTGATAATTTAAACGAATTCAAAATGATTCACTTGAATGCTAATGGCATTTCAAACTTTTCTAAATTAAAACAATTTGAGATACTAATTGAACGAGAAAATATTAAAATAGCGTCTTTGAATGAAACATTTTTTTCAGAAAATCATAGACACTACTTTAAAAATCATTATTTATATAGAAGTGACAGAACAGATGCAAGAGGAGGAGGAGTAGCTCTGTTAATTCATAAATCTGTCGCTCATAAAAACCTCTTTATATCAAACACTTCATCAGTCGAAAACATCTTAATTGAAGTTATTATAAATAATAGACCTATTGTTGTATCTTCGTTACATTCACCAAGATATACCCAAAGCTTTTGTGCTGATATCTTGAACCTAACACCTTCCACCAAAGAATATATAGTTTTTGGTGACCTAAATGCCAAACGTTATTCTTGGAATTGCCGTTCAAATAATACTGCAGGAATCGCACTCAACAATCTACAGCAATCAAGCAATTTTTTCATACACTATCCTAATAGTCCAACCCTATTCCCCCATCAACACAATCGCGAAGCATCCACAGTCGATATTATTTTAAGCAATACCGCTTTAAATATAGACGTAAAAACAATGGATTACGAAATACCATCAGACCATCGCCCCATTATATGTACACTTAAAAGATCAACGGTCTCGCAGGTTGACCTCAATTATTATGATTATAGTTCAACCAACTGGAACATTTATATGAATTTTTTAGACAATAAAATCACGGTAAATTCGGATATATACAATACCAAGGTAATAATTGATCAGGAAATACAGAGATTTATAAATGTAGTTTTCGAAGCAAGGGATGCGTCTACACCTAAAATAACCCAACAAAATAATTACACATTACCAGAAAGTACTGTGAAATATATTAAACTAAGAAGAAGCTTTAAAAGAAAAAGCCAGCGATCTTTAAATATAGCCGAGCAAACTTTTTATAATCAATGTACTAAGTTTCTAAGTAACATGATTGATAAAAGTATTAATTCGGAACGCAATAAGAAAAGGTGTCAATTATTATCCAATTTAAAACCAGGTGATAAATCATTTTGGAGAATAAGCACGAACTTGCGAGTAAAAGGAAAAAATCAAATCTCCCACCTTGAGGTTGGATATAAAAGGATAACATCTGACAAGGGCACGGCTGAAGTCCTGGCAAATACATTTGTCAAAGCAAATAACCTCACCTCGAATTACAACCACTCAGCGGATATAGTAATAAATACAACAGTAAATAATTTTAAGAAGGAAAATCCCAGTTCTGAGTCAGCAATTTATACATCTCTAGAAGAAGTAATGAATATTGTCTTATCAATAAAACCCTCAAAATCTCCTGGTTTTGACAATGTTCCCAACCTGCTCTTAAAAAACTATCACTCAAAGCTCTAAAATTACTGTTTATAATATTTAACAGCTGCATCAAACTCAACTACTTCCCAAACCATTTCAAAAACGCTAAGGTTATAGCTATCAACAAATCTAGTAAGCCAAAAAATAACCCAAATAGCTATAGACCTATTAGTTTATTAAGTAACTTAGCTAAAATATTTGAAAAAATACTGCATTCTCGTCTTAGTGAATTTGCAACGACCAATTCTATTGTTGCTAATAAACAATTTGGATTTAAGAAAGGGCATAGCACTACTCACCAAATAAACAGAATTAAAAATCAAATAATCAGCAATAAAAACAATAAACGTTCAACGGGTCTAATATTGTTGGATATCGAAAAAGCGTTTGACACCGTTTGGTATAATGGCCTAGTATTTAAACTTCTTGATGCAAATGTACCAAAATATTTATACAAACTTATTTCAGATTTCATTCACGGCAGAAGCTTTAAAGTTGCGATTAATAATGAAACATCATCTCCAAAAACCATTACCACAGGGTTACCTCAAGGATCAGTCTTGTCGCCATTGCTTTACTCGATATATACATCCGACTTTAAAGTCCCGAAATATATGAAAATTGCTTATTACGCAGATGATACTGCGTTAATTTCTTCAAACAAACTTACAAGTGCACTCCTGAAGAAAATGGAAAAGGGACTTGTAAATTGCAGTAAATATTTTCACAAATGGAAAATTAAAATTAACCCAAACAAGACCCAAGCAATTATTTTTCCGTTCAACAAATCTCCCAAAAGATTGCCAAGACGTCATCTTCATATTGGAAATAATACCATAAATGTCTTAACGATGTGAAATACCTCGGAGTTGTCTTGGACAAAAAGCTTACTTTTAAACAACATATTATGGCTACGTGCCAAAAAGCTATAAAATCATTTAAGGCATTATGGCCACTACTAAATAGAAGGTCATTTCTAAACCCTAAAAACAAAAATCTCCTATTCAAAAGTGTTATAAGGCCAATATTAACATACGCGTGTCCTATTTGGAGTAACGCTGCCAACTGCCACCTAAAACGCTTACAAATTATACAAAACAAATGTCTTAAAATGATAAATAGAAAGCCGTGGGGGTATCCTACAAATCTTCTTCATGAAGAAACAGGTTATGAAAAAATTATCGATTTCATAACAAGGATTAACAACAATTATTTTGCCAAAATTGAAAATTCCTCTTACTCACTGATAAGAGAATGTAGAGAAGTAACGTAAAATTAAAAAGAAATCACCAAATTGAAAATTATATGCTTATAGAGGTCTATTATTTCAAATAAACCTCCTATAAGCACATAAATATTTTTCAGAAAGTATTTGAATTTATTAAATCATATAAAGGTTTTTTCTCCCATTTTCCTTTAAAAATCATTAAAAAATAAAATAAAAACTATTTAAGATCCTACATATTATTTGTTGAAATATCTATGTAAAGATAAGATCTCATATGTAAATATCAAATTTGTTAAAATATGTAAATAAAGGAAGAATATATAATTGAAAAATTATATTTATAACTTAGGCCATATTAGCAATTCAAATAAATTGGCCAAACAACAAAAATTAATAAGAACCGATGTTATTTGTATTTCTTTTATGCAATATAGCGAAATTGTGTTTCTATTTGACACACCTACTGTAATCGAGGCCTTGGTACCGTATTAAAGAACACTCAGATAAAAGAAGAAAATTTGCTTAGAAGTTTTACATTTTATTTATGAAATTAGAAATGTTTTTTTTTTTAATTTTAAGACAATATTTAGCCATAACCATCAAAAAGACGTAAGCGCCAAAAACCAAATTTTACAGGGGAAGTTTGATTTTAAAAATCTTTGGTTCAGGTCTAAGTATTGTCATGAAATTAAGTATGTGAGCACTATTACTTATTAACTATATATTGAATGTAGTTTATTTCATATATTTCCAAGATTACGGATATCTATGTCGCTTACGACTTTTTCGCTGTCATGCTAGCGAGCTACTAATTTATGTTGAGACTGTTACGCCCAAATGGTTTTATTAAAAAAACAATTTTCTGAGTTACTTTATTTATTTTGTCTAATTATTTTCGTGTACAAAAGTTAAAATTATCATTTTTAACATTAAATTCATTTGTTTTGATAAAAAATTAAATGTAATCTATAATAGTAATAGGCTAGGCGATTTCTTGTGACTGATGTTTTGTTCTACCGTTTTATTCCGATTTTGACCAAAACTATATTATTTGAAAGGTATTTCTTTTTAGCCGTTTTTCAGATTTACAGATTTTTAATTTTTTCCTTTATTTTGAGTAAATTGCATTTAAAGTTGCTACTAATACATACATAAAATTATACAATGCTATGTGTGTGTTTAGTAAATCTGTTTACGTGTTTACAATAAAAATGAGTTTGTTTTTTGTGTTGATTCGTGAATTGGCTATAACTGATTTTCATACTTTTAGGGTCTTTATTTAATGAAAAAATAAAATTTCCTAGAATTTGCGCACGAATTTCGAGGGCTGGAATCTGCTAGTTATAATTATTATGAAAAACACTTCAGAGTGCTAATTTACATACATAAATATAAATAATGTTTAACCTTTAATTCAATGGTTTTAAAAATAATTTACTTTAAAATAAAAACTAAATGTCTTCTTGATCAGTTTCAGGTAGTGAATCTTTAATAGTGTCATCGTATGTTAAATTTAAAAATTCGTTGTGATATCTTGCAGAAATTGTGTTCTTATCACGAAGTGTTTTTAAATCTTTGTATTTTTTATCATACAAACGCAGAGGTTCATTGACTATTAATGCAATGTAACGTTTTGATGTTCCAATTGAGTTCTTTAATTTCTGAATCATCAAAATATCAATGATAGGATTATTTTTTTTTTTCTGAAGAAGCAGAACTAATGCTGGAAATTTTATTTTTATTGAAGTGGGAAACATAGCTTGAGAAAATGTTTTCCAATCTTTGAAATCAAAATTTTTCATTTAGTTATCGAGTTTGAAAGCATATTGTACCATTCACTACTGGCCCAAATAGTTTTATAGCGAGTAAATGACGATATACTTCCATGCGATATACTTAAAACCTTTTGGATATCAAGCTAGCGTATAACAACGACGATAAATGAATTTAAAAGTCAAACCCCTTTCATTATTTTAAAATTTTTCTGATATATGAAGCGTTTTCAGAAAAACTGTTGGCGCAATTTAAGATTATTATCATTATAGTTAATAACATAATTATAGGTATACTGCCCTTTGTTACTATCACCTCTTCGTCTTTGAACGGACAATACCCCACAAATGTGTATTTATTGCTAACCGATCTGACTTGGTGAACTTATCGCCTGAAAGATTTCCACATTTTTTAATTGTACACGGATTCGGCTCATCACTAGTATCACGTTGTTCCTTGTTTTATAATCTCTTATGTAATATTCCTTGCTTTTTGTAACGCCTTTTACCCACACATGTCTCTTCTTCAATCTCTTTCTCAGATTCCGTAGGTACAGACTTTTTATTGAAAGTATTTAAAAACATTTAAGTTGAATTTAAATCATACAACTCAACACTAACACTTATAAAAAATGGAATATTTTACAATCTTCCTATAATAATTATATAGTACAACATTTTTCAGCTCATTGATTTGGGACTCAATTCTGAGAATTGCAACTGAAAGTAGCCCAAAAAATAAAAACTTCTGCATCATTAGTTTTGTCAAGTTGGCTGCCATTATAATTCAATGGCCATACGAATTTTTTTGCTCAAGGTGTATAAGGGGGACTAACCTACCCGAAAAAAGTAAATCCAGTGCCTTAAAAATCGCATAAATTCCCATTTTCCCCCCATTTTCCCCGTTTTCACCTTTTTGCTAAATAACTGGAATATTTCTTTTGTGTCTAAAACAAAGTTTTAGATATTGCATAGGAGAAAAAAAAGCGGAACAAACCTATCCGAAAAAAGTGCATCCAGTGCCTTAAAAATCGCAAAAATGCCCATTTTTCCCCATTTTTTCCCCATTGGTACCTTTCTCCTATTCAATATCTACAACTTTGTTTCAGACACAAAAGAGATATTCTATACGGTGAGCGAGTTATAACCGTGTTAAAATATACAAAAAGTGATAAAAATCCACCTTGAGCAAAAAAATTCGTATGGCCATTAAATTGTAATGGCAGCCAACTTGAAAAAACTAATGATGCAGAAGTTCTTATTTTTGGGGCTACTTTCAGGTGCAATTGTCAGAATTGAGTCCCAAAATCACGTGTTTTACTGTGTTATGAATCGAATAAAGACGTAAGCGCCACTTCTTGGTTACCAAATTATGTAAACAAACAAACGATTGTACATACGTCTTAATTGTTTTCGCTGTAAAATCATAAAGGTACATTTTATGGCTATGATTTTTGTGAGATGATGCGAAAGATCGATTTCTGGCAAAAACGAAAATCGATAAATATGGCGCTAACTCCTTTTTGGCGGTTAGGGCTCGATATGTAGAACCATAAAATATTTTTGTTAAATCAAAAAAATATTAAGAACATCGTTCATTTCTTACTAATAAATTGTTTCCAGCAGCACAATTTTAATAGTCATAAAACATACAAATTCCTTATCATGTCTTTAAATTGTCCTTAAATTGCAAATAAAATGTCCTCATTTTCCTACAAGTCATTAATATTGAAAGTGTAAAAGTATTCTGTTTATTTGTTTTCAACAATTTATAAGTCATAAAACTAAACTTGAATTACAATGTGATGTTTATTTTTATGTGTTGTTTTATTCCGACGTTGTTGATGTTAATGACAATGATTATTGTTCTGCATAATATGTTTTTATGTTCTATTTAATAGTTGTTGTTGATATTGTTGAATATATTGTTTTTTGTTGTTTTGGTTTGTAGCCTATCATTTACATAATTTGTAATTTGTTTTTGTTCACTTGTAATAGTCTTGCAGAAGTGGACCAAAAAAAAATCCCAAAACAGCAGTGAAACAACATCGTTAGAATATAAACGCCATTATTTTTGTTTTGTTTTAGTGAAAAGTCAACAAAAAAAAATATGAAATTTATCCAAAGTCATTAATTTTAATTTATGTATGAGTGGTGTAAAATCTGCAATATTGTTTAAGAGGAAATATAATTTCAATAGTTAAGGCCTGTTTTCAAAAATTTATTTATTTCAGCTGAACTTATCTAAACAACAGATATATGGTCATGGTCATTTTTACTAGAAATTACTTTTTCCTTAAACAAATGCCAACTTTTTTGTCATTCTCTTTACAGAAAAAGTTTTTCATTTTATTTCATTATTTAAACAACACCCAAAATTGCTTTTAGGTGTTTTGTTAAATATTAATAAGGATTTATTTCTCAGTTTTGTGGAAATTTTTTCAAAATTCCCAGCTGGTTTGAATAAGTGTAATAATTTTCAATATACAGACATTTGCTACAGACATCTACACAGTTTTTTAGTTTATGTACCATACAACATTTTAATGTGACCGAAATATTAATTTGAGTATTTAGTTCATAATACTAAAAATAAAAATATTTTGACATGTTTTGCATAAGCTTACCCAAACCAATTGTTTATTAGGATTTTGTGGTTAAATGCCAAAAACCACCAGTCATAAATTGAACGTGTGACTTTTTGAATGTTGACCACAATATGCGACAGACAGTTAGTTAATAAGTGAATTATCTGTATTTCAATTGAAATGATTCACCGCGCTTTATTAGGGAAAGTAATTGTTGTTTTTGAATAGTTACCATCTACTGCCCACGGCTATCTTTAAACAGTATATTATGTAATTAATATTCACACATCAGGGAGACACAAATTATGTTATTTCGCTTATCACTGATTCTATGATGCTGGCATATCGTATAATTGATATTTAATTTCATACATCATAAAAGTTTCTCTTCTACGGCTAAGTTGTGATATCTAGCATCGCAAGTTCTCTTAACAAAATACATGTTTTACGAAAAGTATAATTTTTTAAAACTACCTTTTCAAAAAAAAAACCTCATTCTCAAAAAAAAAAACTTATCTTTTCTGGCAAAATAATCTTTACTTAAAATGTAACTTTTCTTAAAACAGTAACTTTTCTAAAAAAACACCTTTTCACATTTCACACATTTTCTAAAGAAACTAAATTTTCTAATAAAAGTAACTGTTCTTAAAGTCCTTTTCTTAAAAGAAGTAAATTTTATTAAAATAGTTCCTTTTCTAAAAAATTTAACTTTGTGATTTTCCACAAAATACAATTTTTTTTTTTTTTAAATGTACATTTTCTTAGAAAAAGTACCATTTCTTTAAAAAAAATCCTTTCCTTAAGAAAGTACCGCTTCTTAAAAAAATAGAACATTTTAAAAAAGGAAATTTAATTAAAAAATACTTTTCCATAAAAAATACTTTTTCTCAAAAAGTGTTTCTATTAAATAAATAAATATTCTTAAAAGAGTGTCTTTTTTTAAAAACGTACCTTTTCGTAAAAAATTAAATTTTCTTGAAAATTAACTCATTCGTAAACAAGTAAGAGTGTTAACTTCGGCTGGGCCGAATCTTCGATACCCTCCACATTTTTCATTTTCAATTTCCATTTTTTTATCATTATCCATTTTTCATTTTTCACTTTTCAATTTTCCTCTTTCGTTTTTCATTTTTAGTTTTTCATTTTTAATTTCTCATTTTCCATTTTGCATTTTTCATTTTCCATTTCCATTTTGCATTCTTAATTTTTCATTTTCCATTTTTCATTTTTCATTTTTCCTTTTTAATTTTTAATTTTTAATTTTTAATTTTTAATTTTTAATTTTTAATTTTTAATTTTTAATTTTTAATTTTTAATTTTTAATTTTTAATTTTTAATTTTTAATTTTTAATTTTTAATTTTTAATTTTTAATTTTTAATTTTTAATTTTTAATTTTTAATTTTTAATTTTTAATTTTTAATTTTTAATTTTTAATTTTTAATTTTTAATTTTTAATTTTTAATTTTTAATTTTTAATTTTTAATTTTTAATTTTTAATTTTTAATTTTTAATTTTTAATTTTTAATTTTTAATTTTTAATTTTTAATTTTTAATTTTTAATTTTTAATTTTTAATTTTTAATTTTTAATTTTTAATTTTTAATTTTTAATTTTTAATTTTTAATTTTTAATTTTTAATTTTTAATTTTTAATTTTTAATTTTTAATTTTTAATTTTTAATTTTTAATTTTTAATTTTTAATTTTTAATTTTTAATTTTTAATTTTTAATTTTTAATTTTTAATTTTTAATTTTTAATTTTTAATTTTTAATTTTTAATTTTTAATTTTTAATTTTTAATTTTTAATTTTTAATTTTTAATTTTTAATTTTTAATTTTTAATTTTTAATTTTTAATTTTTAATTTTTAATTTTTAATTTTTAATTTTTAATTTTTAATTTTTAATTTTTAATTTTTAATTTTTAATTTTTAATTTTTAATTTTTAATTTTTAATTTTTAATTTTTAATTTTTAATTTTTAATTTTTAATTTTTAATTTTTAATTTTTAATTTTTAATTTTTAATTTTTAATTTTTAATTTTTAATTTTTAATTTTTAATTTTTAATTTTTAATTTTTAATTTTTAATTTTTAATTTTTAATTTTTAATTTTTAATTTTTAATTTTTAATTTTTAATTTTTAATTTTTAATTTTTAATTTTTAATTTTTAATTTTTAATTTTTAATTTTTAATTTTTAATTTTTAATTTTTAATTTTTAATTTTTAATTTTTAATTTTTAATTTTTAATTTTTAATTTTTAATTTTTAATTTTTAATTTTTAATTTTTAATTTTTAATTTTTAATTTTTAATTTTTAATTTTTAATTTTTAATTTTTAATTTTTAATTTTTAATTTTTAATTTTTAATTTTTAATTTTTAATTTTTAATTTTTAATTTTTAATTTTTAATTTTTAATTTTTAATTTTTAATTTTTAATTTTTAATTTTTAATTTTTAATTTTTAATTTTTAATTTTTAATTTTTAATTTTTAATTTTTAATTTTTAATTTTTAATTTTTAATTTTTAATTTTTAATTTTTAATTTTTAATTTTTAATTTTTAATTTTTAATTTTTAATTTTTAATTTTTAATTTTTAATTTTTAATTTTTAATTTTTAATTTTTAATTTTTAATTTTTAATTTTTAATTTTTAATTTTTAATTTTTAATTTTTAATTTTTAATTTTTAATTTTTAATTTTTAATTTTTAATTTTTAATTTTTAATTTTTAATTTTTAATTTTTAATTTTTAATTTTTAATTTTTAATTTTTAATTTTTAATTTTTAATTTTTAATTTTTAATTTTTAATTTTTAATTTTTAATTTTTAATTTTTAATTTTTAATTTTTAATTTTTAATTTTTAATTTTTAATTTTTAATTTTTAATTTTAATTTTTAATTTTTAATTTTTAATTTTTAATTTTTAATTTTTAATTTTTAATTTTTAATTTTTAATTTTTAATTTTTAATTTTTAATTTTTATTTTTAATTTTTAATTTTTAATTTTTAATTTTTAATTTTTAATTTTTAATTTTTAATTTTTAATTTTTAATTTTTAATTTTTAATTTTTAATTTTTAATTTTTAATTTTTAATTTTTAATTTTTAATTTTTAATTTTTAATTTTTAATTTTTAATTTTTAATTTTTAATTTTTAATTTTTAATTTTTAATTTTTAATTTTTAATTTTTAATTTTTAATTTTTAATTTTTAATTTTTAATTTTTAATTTTTAATTTTTAATTTTTAATTTTTAATTTTTAATTTTTAATTTTTAATTTTTAATTTTTAATTTTTAATTTTTAATTTTTAATTTTTAATTTTTAATTTTTAATTTTTAATTTTTAATTTTTAATTTTTAATTTTTAATTTTTAATTTTTAATTTTTAATTTTTAATTTTTAATTTTTAATTTTTAATTTTTAATTTTTAATTTTTAATTTTTAATTTTTAATTTTTAATTTTTAATTTTTAATTTTTAATTTTTAATTTTTAATTTTTAATTTTTAATTTTTAATTTTTAATTTTTAATTTTTAATTTTTAATTTTTAATTTTTAATTTTTAATTTTTAATTTTTAATTTTTAATTTTTAATTTTTAATTTTTAATTTTTAATTTTTAATTTTTAATTTTTAATTTTTAATTTTTAATTTTTAATTTTTAATTTTTAATTTTTAATTTTTAATTTTTAATTTTTAATTTTTAATTTTTAATTTTTAATTTTTAATTTTTAATTTTTAATTTTTAATTTTTAATTTTTAATTTTTAATTTTTAATTTTTAATTTTTAATTTTTAATTTTTAATTTTTAATTTTTAATTTTTAATTTTTAATTTTTAATTTTTAATTTTTAATTTTTAATTTTTAATTTTTAATTTTTAATTTTTAATTTTTAATTTTTAATTTTTAATTTTTAATTTTTAATTTTTAATTTTTAATTTTTAATTTTTAATTTTTAATTTTTAATTTTTAATTTTTAATTTTTAATTTTTAATTTTTAATTTTTAATTTTTAATTTTTAATTTTTAATTTTTAATTTTTAATTTTTAATTTTTAATTTTTAATTTTTAATTTTTAATTTTTAATTTTTAATTTTTAATTTTTAATTTTTAATTTTTAATTTTTAATTTTTAATTTTTAATTTTTAATTTTTAATTTTTAATTTTTAATTTTTAATTTTTAATTTTTAATTTTTAATTTTTAATTTTTAATTTTTAATTTTTAATTTTTAATTTTTAATTTTTAATTTTTATTTTTAATTTTTAATTTTTAATTTTTAATTTTTAATTTTTAATTTTTAATTTTTAATTTTTAATTTTTAATTTTTAATTTTTAATTTTTAATTTTTAATTTTTAATTTTTAATTTTTAATTTTTAATTTTTAATTTTTAATTTTTAATTTTTAATTTTTAATTTTTAATTTTTAATTTTTAATTTTTAATTTTTAATTTTTAATTTTTAATTTTTAATTTTTAATTTTTAATTTTTAATTTTTAATTTTTAATTTTTAATTTTTAATTTTTAATTTTTAATTTTTAATTTTTAATTTTTAATTTTTAATTTTTAATTTTTAATTTTTAATTTTTAATTTTTAATTTTTAATTTTTAATTTTTAATTTTTAAATTTTTAATTTTTAATTTTTAATTTTTAATTTTTTAATTTTTAATTTTAATTTTTAATTTTAATTTTTAATTTTAAATTTTTAATTTTTAATTTTTAATTTTTAATTTTTAATTTTTAATTTTTAATTTTTAATTTTTAATTTTTAATTTTTAATTTTTAATTTTTAATTTTTAATTTTTAATTTTTAATTTTTAATTTTTAATTTTTAATTTTTAATTTTTAATTTTTAATTTTTAATTTTTAATTTTTAATTTTTAATTTTTAATTTTTAATTTTTAATTTTTAATTTTTAATTTTTAATTTTTAATTTTTAATTTTTAATTTTTAATTTTTAATTTTTAATTTTTAATTTTTAATTTTTAATTTTTAATTTTTAATTTTTAATTTTTAATTTTTAATTTTTAATTTTTAATTTTTAATTTTTAATTTTTAATTTTTAATTTTTAATTTTTAATTTTTAATTTTTAATTTTTAATTTTTAATTTTTAATTTTTAATTTTTAATTTTTAATTTTTAATTTTTAATTTTTAATTTTTAATTTTTAATTTTTAATTTTTAATTTTTAATTTTTAATTTTTAATTTTTAATTTTTAATTTTTAATTTTTAATTTTTAATTTTTAATTTTTAATTTTTAATTTTTAATTTTTAATTTTTAATTTTTAATTTTTAATTTTTAATTTTTAATTTTTAATTTTTAATTTTTAATTTTTAATTTTTAATTTTTAATTTTTAATTTTTAATTTTTAATTTTTAATTTTTAATTTTTAATTTTTAATTTTTAATTTTTAATTTTTAATTTTTAATTTTTAATTTTTAATTTTTAATTTTTAATTTTTAATTTTTAATTTTTAATTTTTAATTTTTAATTTTTAATTTTTAATTTTTAATTTTTAATTTTTAATTTTTAATTTTTAAATTTTAATTTTAATTTTAATTTTTAATTTTTAATTTTTAATTTTTAATTTTTAATTTTTAATTTTTAATTTTTAATTTAAAATTTTTAATTTTAATTTTTTATTTTTAATTTTTAATTTTTAATTTTTAATTTTTAATTTTTAATTTTTAATTTTTAATTTTTAATTTTTAATTTTTAATTTTTAATTTTTAATTTTTAATTTTTAATTTTTAATTTTTCATTTTCCATTTGCCATTTTTAATTTAAAATTTTTCATTTTCCATTTTTCATTTTTTTATTTTTCATTTTTCACTTTACATTTTCCATTTTTCATTTTTCATTTTCCTTTTTTCATTTTCCATTCTCCATTTTTCAATTTTAATTTTTCATTTTTAATTTTTCGTTTTTCGTTTTCCGTTTTCCGTTTTCCATTTTCCATTTTTCATTTTTCATGTTTCATTTTTTATTTTTAATTTTCCAATTCCGTTTTTCATTTTCCATTTGTCAATTTTAATTTTTCATCTTCCATCTTCCATTTTTCATTTTTCATTGTTCATTTTTCATTTTCCATTTTGCGCTTTGCATTTTTCAATTTTCATTTTCAGTTTTCATGTTCCATTTCCCATTTCTCATTTTCCATTTTTAATTTTCCATTTTTTATTTTCATTTTCATTTTTCATTTTTCTTTTTTCATTTTCCATTTTCGATTTTCAATTTTTCATTTTCCATTTTTAATTTTTCAATTTTCAATTTTAATTTGTCAATTTTCAATTTTCATTTTTCATTTTTCCATTTTTCAATTTTCAATTTTCATTTTTCATTTTCCATTTTCCATTTTCCATTTTTAATTTTTCATTTTCCATTTTCCATTTTTCATTTTCCATTTTTCATTTTTTATTTTTATTAATTTTTAATTTTTAATATTTAATTTTAATGATAAAAAAATATGTGTTAAAACTTGCTTAGGCCAATGTGACACGTGCAGTATTAATATACACACAACTGTAATGACTTCTACAATACGAAGAATTACAACATATACAACATATCCTAAGAAAAACAACAAACACACTAAAAAATTTTATTTTTTCAAGAGTTTTTTCTAAGTTTCATTCATAGCTCGTTAACCCTTTAACCGATTTTGACGATTTTAAATAGCAACTCCTCTGGGATGTCAATAAACGATTTTATACAAAAACGAACGGTCTAGCTTAGATATTGGCGGCGTGATCGTGATTTCCACAGACAGACGGACAGACGGTCATCGGTAAATCAACTTCCCTTGTTATAAGGATCAAGAAAATATATTTTTTTGGGGGTCTCAGGAATTTATTTCGATGCGTTACAAACGGAATGACAAAACTATATATACCTTCTGCCACTGAGGTGTGGAGGGTATAAAAAGTACCTCTTCTTCAAAAAGTATAAAATTTATGTCCTTTCAATATGGGCATAACAAATCGATTATCTATACGATAATAAGGTTATTCATAAAAAAAAGTAACCCGAAAAAACCGTATCTAAACCCTCAAAATTGCTATAATGTCCAAAAATTCGAATTTTTTCAATCTTTTTTCACCATTTTATAATATGACTAGTATGCCCTGTCGCTCTTCGCTACGATTTACCGAGACATGTTCTATTTCATACTCAATTTTTCTTATGAGGTCTGAATTGTGCAATTAAAATATTTTGTTTTATTTATTTATATTTTTTATTTCAATGCTTGCTGATATACAATATTTTCTGTTTTTTTCAATCGGTGCAGCAATTGTCAAATTTTTCGGCGTTCCTACTCTGGAGCAAGCTAAATATAGCTGCCCATGAGAAGAACATGGTTCGCCTATTTTTGATTTTGAAAATTTTTGTTTTTTGCAACTGTTGTTTTTTGCGATTTTTGTTTTTCGAGATTTTCAGTATTGGCGATTCCGCCCATATTTTCCACGACTACTCACAATGCTAATTAATGTATTTCTCATAAGTTTCAAGATTGCCGCTTTCATAATACTTCATATTTTTTGTACTCCAGATATATGACATTTAATATTTACTTTGTATGGGGGTGCCTAGTTCATTGGTCCGATCCTGCCCATTTTTTGTCCGACTACTCACATTAATATCTGATGAAGTCGTGCAAAGTGTCAAGGCTTTCCATTTTATATTACAACAGTTATATGATATTATAAATTTACTTTGTATGGGCGGTGTCAGGCCCATTGCTTCGATCATGCCCATTTTTTGTTCGACTAGTCACATTAATAATAGATGGCCTCAGACAAATTTGCAAAGATGTCTCTGTCATAGTACTCGAAATATATAATATTGAATTATCACTTTTTATGGGATGTGCCACTCCCACTTATCTGATGATTTTTGGCATAGCTACTAACAGTAATAATACCTGACACCGCATAAATTTTCAAAGCTCTCTCTATCATATTACTCAAAATTTATGATATTAAAATTTCACTCTATATGGGTGGTGTCACGTCCACTAAAAATACCATCAAAATTTACCGCCTATGTCCATCCTTAAGGACCATACGAGATAGTTAAACCAACATTTTTAAAATCAGATGAGTAGTTACGGAGATTAGCTCCTACAAACAAACAAACACACAATATCTCTTTATTATATCAGTATAGATTCATAATTTCAGAACATTGTAATACTTGAAAATGCTTTTTTACATTTTCCATCTGTATTTTAGATCAAAAATCCAAGATTTTCATTTATCAACTATGTGAGATTTTTTCCATAGATGGCGTTGTTGCAAGTGCATGTAAAGCTTGAACTAGCCCTGGCAGTCAATACAAGTGTCATGTAGCCGCTTGCTGCCATTACTGTGACAAGACAATAACACATTGTTTTGAGTAACGGGCGGGATCGGACCAATGGGTATGTCACCTCCTATACAAAAATATATGAAATACTACGAAAATGACAGTCTCGAAACTTTTGATAAGTACATTAACTACCAATGTTAGTAGTCGTGAAAAATTGGGCGGAATCGCCAAAATTAAAAATCGCCAATACCGAAAATCCCCAAAATCGGAAATCGCAAAATTAAAAATTGCAAGAAGCAGAAATCGACAAAAATAAAAACTCGCAAACAACAAATAAAATAATTTTCAACAAAATGTATTCCCAGATTTTTATTCCATTACTATTATTTATAAGTTTACTGGTGAATTAAAACTAAAAATCCTGTCTTTCTTTGTATGTACCCGAAGTTTGCAAAGCTATATGTTGCATTACTCATGATAACGCTATTATATTTTCTTAGTTGTTGTTCACATGGACGATGCGTTGATAAATTTTATATTACATTACGATCACGGAACGCATGACCTTCAAAACATTTGAATCCATAACGTTTTGAACAAAATTTTGGATCTATTAATTTTACTAGCGAAATTGAAGCAATCTTTGAAAACGTATTTAAGACATTTTGAGGGCGCTGCGAACTTAGGCCTCAATGAACAAATGCTCCAAAAAAAAGAACAAAAACCCCAAAATATTGGGGAATAAGTTCCCGATGAACAAAAGCCCCAAAGAATTTTTAAAAAAGCCCCAAAAAAATTAAGAAATGCCCCAATTTCTCAAAAAACCAAAAAAAAAAAATGAACTTACGCCCCAAAGCGAATTGTGAATTTTTATAACCTATACCACTATGTGGTTTGGGTATAGTGACTTTGTGCTGCTGTTTGTAACAACCAAAAATATTTGACCTAGACCGATCTTTAATTATACAGATCGAATCAGAATCACTTTTTGAGTTGATTTAACAATGTCCGTCCGTCCGTCCGTCCGTCCGTCTGTGTTCCATGTAAACCTTGTAATCAAACTGCAGGTCGCAAATATGAATATATTTTAATGAAATTTGGTACGTAAGCTTTTATCGGCCATGGGCTGAATGTTATTAAAATTGGTGAGAATCGGTCCATGTTCAGACCTAGCCCCCATACAAATGACCCCTATGAAATCGACTTAAATTGCCATAATATCCAAATTGTCATATAAAACTTTCTCAAATTGGGTTTGTATGCATTCATTACATCCATTAATGAGTAGTCCAAAAATGATTCCTTTGGCCCCATATAGACTGCTTCCCGATCTTCACTTAAATCTAATAAAAACAAAAATAATGCACTGATTCTTCTCAAATTTCGTTTGTATATATTTTTCCAAAATACAAGAGACTTTATCAAACATGATCAGTATTGGTCCATTTTTGGACCTAGTCCCCATATAGATATAGCATCCGATATGAACTTTTTCATATCTGCAGCCAAAAAAATTAATAAAAATCCCACTCAAATTTGGTTTTTGCTTATTTTCTATGTCCAGTTAGTTGGGCCTAAGAGATAGGGTTTCTAAACGCATGGTATAGGGTATCGTATAGTCGGTCTAGACCGACTATAATTTTCTTACTTGTTTTCACATATTTTTATTTAATGTTTTTTTCCAAAAATATTTTTTTAAATGAAAATTTGCATACTGCTTTCAATATTTGCCCTACAATAAACGCATTTAAATTCTGTATTCTTTTCAGCAGCATCCTGCGCAAACTACAGGATATTAGCTAAACCTATTTCAAAAAATGTGATAGAGCTTTTCTGGTCCAGCGCACAGCTTTTGAAACTAATTTAGCTTGAAAGAAAGAAAGAAAAAATATATACTCACTTTCCATATTTAAGATGCAATGCTGCACTAAAATTGCTCTACGGAAATTTTATTAATATTTTTCCCGGAATGTACTCTGTATTGCGCAACTTTTGCAGTTAATTTTTTGAAAATCAAAAATATATTTTTTTCAAAATGCATTAGGATTGCTATCTTTAGGATCCGGTATCCATCTGGTTTATTGTTAAAAATTTTTTTGCTATTTTTCCTGTAAAAGTCTCCTAAATCCCCATCTTTTTTGGGGGGGGGCAAGCATTTTCAAATTGGAAAAAATAAAGAAATCGGGACGCGCTACTGGTCAGTATTTAAATACTTAGATAATTTTGTTATATAAAAATAGTGCTTTGAAAATAAAAAATACATTCACTACTCTAGCAATTAAAAGTTAGCGAGTTTAGAGTTTTATGGCGAAAAAATTTTTTTGAATGTAAATCGGTTGAAAGTAAAAATTCGAGCGAATTATATTCAGTTGAAGAAATATGAAATAATTTTTTATTTTATTACTTAACTCGAAGTTATTTTCAATAAAGGATATATAAACAAATTTGTTATTTTATTATTTAACTTACAGATTCGGCAGTAGATTTTAAAATAGGGTCTTATTTCATTTCAGCAAGTGGGGTGTTCCTTCATTTTTTGCGATTTTATTTCATTTTGTTAGGGCTTTATTTCATTTCTAATATTGGGGCATTGTTTCATTACGAAATAATGCCCCATTATTGAGGAATTATTTCACTTTCGTTTTGGGGCCTTATTTCCTGGGGCTTTGTTTCATACCGCCATTTCTTCAGTTTACGAGAAAATAAATAAACTACAAACAAAAAAAAACAATAACATAAACCGGCTTCGTAGTTTACTTTTGGAGTATATTTTTTCATGTCTTGAAGAAAAAAAATGAATTTAGGCCCCAAACTTACAAATTAAAAATGAACAAATGCCCCACAATATTTAAAATTTGTATAAAAAAATGAACTAACGCCTCAAAAACCATACAAATTTTTTGGGGCATAAGTTAATTTTTTTTTTTTTTTTTGACATTTGTTCCTTGTGGCCTAAGTTCGCTGCGCCCATTTTGAGATGCCTTAAGATCCATTTGGTCATGCTCATTACCACTTCAGCATTTTCATTTCACCTTTTATTCTACAGTTGAACACGGTGATATCTATTTATTATAAGGTGAGGGTATAATGAGTTTGTGGTGATGTTTGTAACTACTAAAATTATTGGATCTAAATCCGCCTTTTAGTGTACCGATCGACCCTGAATTACTTTCTGAATCAATTTCAACTGCACACATTTCAAAATTTCTGTGTCTTAAATTTATGTTTCCTGTGAGATAATTAAGGCCGTTTTCTTTTCTGACAAAAAATATCGCATTTTTTGCACTTTTTTCGAAAAGTATTTTTTTATATATTTTAAATTAAGAGCAACCTTATCTTATACATCAATTGAAAGGTCTCAAAGAGCTGTGTTCATAAAATGCAAAAAAAATTTGATTATTGTCCTCTTTGAAGTCATAGGGTGAAAATATTAAAAAAGGGGGACAATGGGGAAATATTATCACACTACGACCGGAAAAAGTCAGTGGCTGCAATTTTTTACGATTTACGAGGCTTTGCCTTTGGGACCTTTCGGTTGATGTATAAGATGAGGCAGCTCTTAATTCCGAATATATAAAGAAATACACTTTTCGAAAAAAGTGCAAATAAAGGCGACATTTTTTGTCAGAAAAGAAAACGGCATAAGATTTATTTAAGTTGTCCAATTTTTCTATAAAACATTAACGTTAGAAATCTCTACATGTATTCTGTCATAAATTCCAAATATTTGAATTTCTTTCAACAGAGCTCCGACAACTATTCTTATACCCCATACTACTACATGCTTGTAACTACCAAAAATAGTTGACCTAGACTCATCTATTATTACGCCGATCGACTCAGAATCACTTCCTGAGTTTATTTAGCAATTTCCGCGCGTCCGTCTGTTTGTTCATGTAAACTTTGTAATCAAACTACAGGTCGTAAATATAAGCCTCTGTCGGCAATAGGGGGAAAGCTGTTGAAAAGGGCGAAAATCGGTTCATAGTCAGACCTGGTCCCCATACAAATGACTCCTATGAGATCGACCTAAATTGCCATAATATTCAAATTATTACATAGATCTCGTTCAAAATGGGTTTGTGTACGTTTATTACATCCATTTATTAGTGGTTCAGAAATAAAACGTATATGAAATTTTTTAGTCATAGCCGCAACATGAAGCTGATTCCCAATCTTCACGTAAATCTATCAAAAAGAGAATTTGCACAAATTTCTCTCAAATTTGGTTTGTATATGTTTTTGCAAAAAAAATAAGTGACCTTACCACTATTGGAACCCTACGTATTGATTCAAATTTAATAACAGAATGAATCAAATTTATTAAAATTATTTTACAGAAATAATACTATTTTCAAAAGTATCTTTAATTCATACAAATCATTTTGTTGACAAGTATTATATTCATTTTCGAATAAATCTAACAGCCCTTCTCAACAAAATATATTTTTAATTAACATTTTAAATTTTGACAATCGTAATGATTTAGTAAGAAAATCTGCTAACTGTTGATCAGTAGAACAATACAGTAATTCAATAATACCATTTTCATGAAGACTCTTAATATGATGATATGTTACGTCAATATGTTTTGTTCTTGAACTAAACTTTGCTGTTTCAACAATATTAATGCAGATCTGATTATCTTCGCACATGGGAATCGGAGTATTTACTGGAATTAATATATCTTCAAGAAGTTGTTTAATCCATAACAACTCTTGAGCTGCATACGAAGCAGCTATAAACTCTGCTTCAGTAGACGATAACGCAATTTTTGACCGTTTCACTGGTCGATTTTCGATCGTTATGATCTCCTGCCCAATTAGCATCAACATAACATTTGAGTTTAAGATCAGAATTTGCTTTAATTATAAATTTGTTGTTCATTGCAGCCTTCAAATAACGTACTACTTTCTTTGCTGCTTCCCAATCACATTTTCTGGGGTTTTCAGCTCTTCTGCATAATATCGAAATAGCTGGTGATATATCTGGTCTAGAAGTTATGGAAATATGAAGTAACATACCAATAACTGATCTATATTTCTCATTATTTGGTAACAAATTATCATTATGGCAGATATTTATAAATTCTAGTTCCATTGGAATTGAACTAAGCTTGCCATCATCTAATTTTACTTCTTTTATCAATTTCTCAATTTTTTCTTTTAGATGAAGTAAAAAATCTGCCTAAATAAGATGAAACTTCTCCGAGATCTTTAATTTCTAAATGTTCATTTAATTGTTTATGAATACCAATAATAATCGATTCGTTTTTGGCACAAATTAAAATGTCATCTACATATACAAGAAGATAAACTTCATCGTTTATAATTTTTTCGATAGAAACATGTATCCGCTTTGCCAACTTTAAGACCGTTATTTACTAAAACCTCATTAAGATTATCATACCAGGATTTAGCTGCCTGTTCAAGTCCATAAATTGATCTTTGCAGTTTACACACTAGATCTTCTTTTCCTTTTATGATAAAACCTTTTGGCTGTTCCATATAAATATCCACTTGAATACAATACTTACCGCCAAAAGTGTAACAATTTTTCCCACTGGAGCAAATGTTTCATCGTAATCTTCTTCAAAAGACTGTGTATACCCTTTTGCTACTAATCTAGCTTTATATTTTAGTTTATTAAAACTATCACTTTTCATTTGAAACACTCATTTGCATCCAATCGTTTTCTTTCCTTTGGGAAGTTTCATTAAAGTCCATGTTTTA